>JAFBJR010000587.1:1137264-1737264 GCA_016785285.1 Brachirus orientalis
TTGAACTTGATCAAAAATCATGATTTAATTAATCTCTACTTTATTTCTATGTAATTTTTTATGTGGTATTCTGTTGTTGTGATGTATCTTAGCTTCATTTCAGGAGTGTGCAGGTCGTGCAGCTGATATCTCACAGACACTGAGAGAGGAGAGGTTTTAACAACACTCAAGAAACCACAGATCCCTCAGTGTCCACGTCCCTCCGCCTCGGTCCATGTGAAGCAGGTGTTTCCTGTGCACAGAGCATGAAAACAGGAAGTAGATTCTGTCAGACGGTGCTTCCACAGCTATCACTGATGTAGAGATGAAAGTCTCTCAGTCTATCAACTCTGATAGTGAGGAGCTGTACTTCCAAGCCGTGATCCTGGGTTCACAATTCAGGAGTTCTATTTACAGTTAGAGCTGACAATGTGTCAATACATCATACAACCATACATAAAACCCTAAACTATCCCTTTAATTTCACTCCAAAAAGTGTGGAATTGATGATTCATGAGCATTCATGATTCATGAGACTTTGATGCTTGATCTTTTCCAGATTTATTTCCTGAAAAGTTTCAGAAAAGTGCCAGAAGTTAAATCATAAACAACAAACATGTCAGTAATAAAAGCAAAAAAAGAGAAAAGATAAACATAAAAAAACACTGAGAAGGAAAAGTTCATTTTTAGTTTTTTTTACTTAAAGCCTGACTTTCTTTGCTTTTTTTTGTTTGTTTTTTTAATAAGACGAAGACTCAACAACCAGTCAAATTTTTGTTTTTGGTAAAAAAATAAATAAAAATTATTCAATCTGTTCCCTGACCATCATTAAATCTTGAGCTATATATAGCAACTAAGTTGAGTCAGAATTTTTTCTTATCTGAATATAAAAGATATTTAAATTCATGTTTTAAGACACAGATCACCAGAGGGCGACTTGAAGTGGCAGTGTTAGATTCTGACAGCTTAAAGGTTACATATGACCACACTTCAAAAATATTCTGAACTATACCTTTAAACTTTTATTCATATTTTTTAAATTTGATGTGAAATCAGGTTTATTTTCAAATTTATTGTTGTTTTTAGTTTCAAGTTTAACATGTTAGAGTAAACTGAAATCTATTCAAAGCCTGTGAGATGATGACGTCTCCTGCTGTTAGAACAAAATAAAGATTATTTGCAGATTTCAGTTCTTCAGATTCACAATGATTCTATTCACTGATGTCACACCAAATTATAGCCTGTGTGTGTTTGCATGTACCACAAAACATTGCAAATATAACCAAAACATTGTGATAGTTGTAAAAAAAAAAAAAAAAAAAAAAAAAAAATTCTTAAAATGTCTCTAACACATTGAAATCACTTTATTTTGGTCAAGTGGGCGGGGCCTACTGTGTACTCCGCCTTCACATTTTTTAAAAAGTATGTAAATAAAAGAGTATGCTACAAAATAAAATCATTTTCAGAAAAAAATATTACAAAAATGTAATGCAAAGTAAATGTAATAATAAAATGTCACAAAAACATTGTTAACATTACAACTTTATGCAGCTTCCAGTGTTTTTGGGGGCAGAGCTTTGACCAGAGAGCCAACAGGAGGGGGTGGGATCTGTCAGGTGCATTTTGTCTTTGTAGCCGCTGCTGTTGTTATAAAATGAAATGAAAATTCAAATTTAAAATATAATTACGATATAATCACGGCATAATTGTGAAAATTGTAAAAAAATCCATTTTAAAATCGTCAAATTTCTCTAAAATGCATTGAAATCACTTTGTCTTATGTTTTGGTAAAAAAGTACTACTTTTTATTTTTACTTTTATTAGACACTGAAATATAACTGGGAAGCCTTCTATCATGACTCCACCTTTTTTTGGTGTGCAAGTTAAGTTGTTTGTCACAATAATTAACAGAGAATTTTCTGGGGTATTGTAAGTGATGTATCCTTTCAGAAAGTATGCACAAATTCAACAAATTCATTAAGATGAACTTGTAATGTGTCCAACATAAAAAACACAACTTTACTGGTGGTAAAAATATTACAAAATGTTGTAATGTCAAAAAAAACACGAGTACTTTTTTTAACCAGAGGATCAAAAGGTTATGACCACAAATAGGCAGCTCCCCCTTGTGGCACCTCAAAATAAATCACTAGGACTGTATGTTGGTGAGCAATTCTGTCACTCATGTGAAACATGTACTATTTTCTCCGTTCATGACCATCCTGATAAAAAAAAAAATCACCTCTGTCAACTTATTCCAAGCGATATTTATCACAACGCGTATAAAAATTTGTAAATAAGCTGATCTCTCACATATTAATGCCTCTGTGGATAAAGTCAGTGCAGTCAAACAGTCCATTAAAGACACCTGAGATTAGCTTCATCCTGAGACAGAGGTTCATCCAGTGTGTATACCACACACACACACACACAAATCATAGTCCTAAACTTAACCAGTTACTCAGAAATGAAGTTTTGGTCTACTGGTTCTGACAAGGTCAGTGTTTGTGACAGGAATTATCTTGAGGTAACAAATACAGGAACACACACATTTGTGCAGCTATTCTTCTGAGGACACTGCACTGACGTTCATTCATTTGAACGGACTGAATAATGTGCTAATGTCACAAGACTTTCAAAAATTAAGATTATAAAGGTATTAATCTGATTTCTGTGCCTTAATCCTCTACACACACTTAACTGTGCTGATGTGTCTCCTGAGCATCTCTGCTCCAGCTGAAACCACTGACAGAAATGCGTTTGTCCCAGTTGTCCGTGTTGTGTCCATGTTTCCTCTGGTGGCGTTTGTAGTTGTCCCAGTGTCCCGTAGTGTAGCTGCACTCGGCACAGGCGTACGGCTTCTCCCCCGTGTGCCGCAGCATGTGTCTCTTCAGGTTCATGCTCTGGTTACAGGAGTAGCCGCAGATGCCACAGTGGAACGGCTTGGCCCCCGAGTGGATGCGCTCATGGCGGCGCAGGTTGGCCAGGTTCCCGCAGGCGTAGCTGCAGGATGGGCATTGGTACGGCTTCTCGCCCGTGTGCACGCGCAGGTGTCGTTTGAGGTTATCCAGGTGTGAGGACGTGTAAAGGCAGTGAGGACAGCTGTGGGGTTTCTCCTCAGAGTGGATGTGGGCATGGCGGGCCAAGTGGTTGGGATAGTGGGACAAGAAGGGACAGTGAGGACAGCGGTAAACTTTGGTTCCTCGTCGACCATGCCGGGGTCCACGAGACAAGGCAGCGCCACAGGGGGGCACGGATGCGTCTTTAGACAGCAGGTCCACTGAGCAACGACGACACACCTGAAATAAATATGGAAGTGATAGTTCAGCTTTTTAGAAGCAATTTTAGGAAGAATTTACTATTTTATACAGCTTATAGCCACATAACAAAAGACAGTGATATCTTAAGAATATTTATAATGTCACTGTTCAGGAAACTGAACTGATTTTAGCTTGCAGGGACACAGGAGTTGCTGGTCTACTGCGTCCTCATGTGGTCACTTTGGTATCACTGAGGTAAATCTGATACTCAAATGCCCAAAGTTATACAAGAACATATCTGAACTTGATCAACAGCTCCTGTGCCCTGTAATGTAAAAATCACTGATTTTCTCTATGGACTTTGTTGTGAGAGTGAGCCGAGTCTTTTGTTAAGAGGCTAAAACCTGTATTTCCTCTTGTTCCCCGTGGCAGCAGGAAACACAAACAGACCTGTTGTGTATCCCCGTCCTGCTCTTTCTCCCCCTCGGCCTTGTCTCCCTCCAGGTCAGCCTCCTCCAATGTGAGGCCACACACTCGGCAGCACAGGGGGAAGAGGAGGACAGGGAGGGGAGCTGAGGGGGAGCCCAGGCCTCCTAACGAATGAAGGTAACCAGAGTCCTGAGAAACTCGCAGAGTCAGATCTGACACCACTGATGACGAGGACGACAAAAACAACAACAACAACAGAGGGAGAGGAAAAAAAGATTAAAATTTAAAACTAAGTCAATTTTATTTATATGATTGCTTAAAAAAATAATCATCTGCTTTTGTCTCCACTAATCATTTGACCTACTGGTTCAATGTGATTCTGTGCTGATGTGTTTCTGGATGAATAAATTTCATAGGTTAATTTTAAGTCACTCATTTCTCTTCCTCATTTCAAAACAGTTTCATCTTTGACTTCCTGTTCCCCTTTTCTTACATTAAAACTATGCTCTTCAAAAAAATTAGAACATTATTTACTGCACTGTCTACACCAGATACGATTAAATTTTATTTTCTTTTTTTTGCATCCATGACCCCAAAGGTTTAGGTGTCATGATCCTACAACTATTCAAACAAGTAATACACCAAAACCCACAGCCTTATGTCTGATCTTCATTTGAACTGAAATTTAATAAACAATAAAAAGTTACAATTATGAATAAAATAAAAAATAACTTAGTTTACCAAAGACATGTGATAAAATATTGCAATGTAACAAAATATGTTACAAAAAGTTACATTTTCTCAGAAATGTTACAAAATACTGTATGTTGCTAAAATGACAAAAAGTATGCATGTTACAGCAAAATGTAGTACAATGTTGTAGCAAACATGTCACTGTTGTTATAAAAAAAATGTAACAGTAAAAAATGTAACATGTAACATTTTAAAAAACTACTTATGCTTCCACAAACTGTGGTAAAATGTTGTAAAGTCACAACCCAAATTCCAAAAAAAAGGTGGGACGTTGTGTAAAATGTCAATAAAAACAGAGAGCAATATTTGCAAATCTCATAAACCCATATTTTATTCCCATAGAACATAAACAACATATCAGATGTTGAAATAGAGACATTTTACCATTTCATGAAAAATATTAGCTCATTTTGAATTTGAGGGTAGCAACACATCTCAAAAAAGTTGGAACAGAGGCAACAAAAAGGCTGGAAAAGTAAATGGCAGAAATCAAAAACAACTGGAGGAGCATTTGACAACTAATTAGGTTAATTGGCAACAGGTCAGTAACCTCACTGGGTATAAAAGGAGCATTTAAGAGAGGCAGAGGTTCACCAATCTGTGAAACACCGAGACTCAAATTTTTTGAAGAATTTGAAAAACATGTTCCTCAACATTAAATTGCAACAACTTTGAAGATCCCACCCTCTATAATATCATCAAAAGATTCATCGAAAGATTCAAGATTCAAAATTTTACATACCCTGGAGGTTCTGGCCTGATAACAGTTAACACAGGTTTAAAGGTAACATCCTCATCTGTGATCTGTTTGCTTGTAATCAGTGTGTGTGTGTATAAAAAGTCAGTGAGTTTCTGGGCTGATGACAGACTCCTGCATGTTTCATCCAGTGCCGCACTGATGCTGCTAGCTATGGGAAAACAAAAGAATTATGAAAGATCTGCAAGAGAACTTAAAAAACAGGAAAAGGATATATAATGATATCCAAGATTTGAGAATGCCAATCAGCTTTAATTAAGTACCCAAATGAGGGATTCTGTTACCAAACCACGGTCAGGTAGACAAACTAAAATTTCAGCCACAACTGCCAGGAAAATAGTTTGGTATGCAAAGAAAAACCCACAAATAACTGACATAAAGGACTATCTGAGAAAAGTGGCGTGGCTGTTTTAAGTTGCACAATAAGGAGGCATGTGATGTATCTGGATGTTCCAACATGACAATGATCCAAAACACAAGGCCAAGTTGACCTGTCATTGACTACAGCAGAAAAAGGTTCAGTTCATGCAAGACAGACCAAGAATTTACAGGAACTGGAGGCTTTTTGCCAGGAAGAATGGGCAGCAAAATAAAGTTCTTCTACACAGTTCATCTACTACAAAAAACTTGTTAAATAGGCCAAGAACTGGGTTATGTAAACTTTTGATCAGGGTCATTTAGGTAGTTTCTATTGTCATTATGACTTAAGAAGAGCAAACATAATTGTTTGATGATAAATGGCTTCACCAAACCACTAGCCATGAGTGATGGTAATGTTTTTAATTATCATTCATATTCTCTAAAAAATGGCTAAATTCTTTTTGGAAACCATGGATGCCATGTCCTGCAGACTCAAGAGGAGAGGGACCTTCCAGCTTGTTATCAGTGGACAGTTCAAAAGCCTACATCTCTGATGGTATGGGGATGAATTAGTTCCTATGGTGTGGGCAACTTACACATCTGGAAAGGCAACGTCAATGCTGAAAAGTACATAGAGGTTTTAGAGCAACATATGCTTCCTTTCAGACAACATCAAATTAATGAAAAGGCCTTGCATTTTTCAGCAAGACAATGCTAAACTATATACTGCATCCATCACAAGAGAATGGCTTCACAGGAGAAGAGTCCGGGTACTGAACTGACCTGTCTGCAGTCCAGACCTTTCACCAATAGAAAACATTTGCTGTATTATGAAACAAAAAAATCTAACAAAGACCCAGGACTGTTGAGCAGCTAGAATCCTGCATCAGACAAGAACATTCCTTTCCTAAAACTGCAGCAACTGATCTCCTCACTTCCTTGATTTTTAAAAACAGTTGTTAAAAGAAGAGGGGATGCTACACAATGGTAAACATCATCCAACTTTTTGAGATGTGTTGCTGTGTTCTACTTAAACACTACACTACAAACATGCAAACATCCATGCTACATTTTTTTTTGTACCTAATTTTTTCAAAAGGGGGTTGTAACTGTCAAACCTGGCAACGCAGAGTACTTGTCCATGGCATTGAACAGTGCAAGCTTACAGGTTGCAATTGCTCCGCTAGCCAGCGCGACATACAGAAAATTGATTGATTTCTTATAAAGAAAAGACCAAAACCAGACAGGCAGACAGACCCCCAGCATTGTAAGTAATAGTGAGGATGTGTCTACGAAGACAGAAAAAGAAAATCAAGAAAAAGATGCTGGAGAGGGGATAAGCAGGCAAACGGCAAGTGTTTACTTTAAAAAACGAAAGTTACAAGGCATACAAGATGAGCACAGGAAATTTCAAGATAAATGGACAGAAATTCATATTCGTTCTTCATGGCATGAACCTTCTGTGCTTAATAGGGAAGCAAACCTGCGCCTGTTTCAAACGAAACAACTTGAAGCACCATCCAAAATTTAATTAAAGTTATCCACCTGGCAGCGAACTCAGAAAGAGAAAAGTAGAGAAGCTTTCTGACTTGCGAGCAGCAAAATCTTATCCACAGGACAACTGCAGAGCATTTAATGGAGGAATCTTTTGAGAAAGCATGGATTTCGGCGTGAGCAGAAAAACGTTCTCAGACTCAGAAATAGTAAAAGACTGCTTTTTAGCTTCAGCAGAAATATTGTTCACCGACTTTGACTACAAGGATGCGATTCTTAAACAAATAAAAGGATTACAGTTGTCTGACACAACAATAATGTGGCAGATGGAATACATTGGAAATATAACATGTGACCAGTTGGTGGCTGATCTGCATGCAGCACTGTGTTTCAGCATCACAGTGGACGAAAGCACAGATGTCACCAATGTTGTTTAGCTGTGTGTGTGGGTGAGGTTCCCAAAAGAAAACTTTTCGAGAGGAGATGTTGTGTTTGCTAGCACTATGTGGCCAGACAAGAGGTGAGGATATTCTGAATGCACTTTTAGTATTTTTTTCAGGAAAAGCACCTCAGCTGGTCCAAACTTGCAAGTGTGTGTACTGATGGTGCCCCAAGCATGCAGGGCAAAGAGAAGGGTCTTGTTAGCCTCAAGAATAAAAGAAATGAAATGCCCAATTTCATCAGTTTCCACTGCATCATCTCAGTGACTCAAGACTCAATTGTATCAAAGCTCAACAATGAATTCAACAATATGATGCAAAGGGTTGTGCATGAGGTAAGTTATATTGTTTCAAGAGCACTAAACCTCAGACAGTTAATTAAAGACTATGACAGAGTACAGTGATTCAGTGATGCGCAGTGAAGTAAGACGGTTGTCCAGTGGAAAGGTGCTGGAGCAGTTTGGGATCCCACTTCCTGAAATTTCTTGGACATAAAAAAGGAAACACCAGCCAGAGTTGAAAGACCCACACTGGGAACATTAGCTGTCACCAGAACGCTCTCAAATTGCAGCTCCAAGGGAGAGACAAGCGTCCAAGTGACATGCTGAAGGCAATAAGAGCATTCCAAAACAAAATAACTGCTCTGTTGCTACCCGATAGAGAACTTATCCATTTCCCAATACTCAAATCAACAACACGTGACCCATCTGTGCAGCAGCACTTGAGCTATAGAGGATTTGTTGAAGTTTTGGAAGAGCTGAAGGATGAGTTTGAATCCAAATTCAATGAATGTGAATGAACATAAGGAGATTTTCAATTTTATTAAAAACCCCTTCCATGTGGATGTATCCAGGTTGAACTTAGAGCAGCATAAGTAGAAATGCTCATCTGTGTGTGACTTGGTATATTAACATAAAAGTGGCTCTCCCGATTTTGTTTCGCCAATGTGGCTCTTGTGAAAAAAATGTTCTATTGGGAATAAAATATGAGTTTATGAGATGTGCAGATCATTGCATTCTGTTTTTATATATTTTACACAGCGAACCAAACTTTTTGAAATTGGGGTTGTACAAAAACATGTAACTAATGTGACAAAAAAAGTTTATGTAACCAGAAAATGTAGTGAAATGATGTTAAGTTACAAAAATGTAACTAACATGAAAAATGTACTTAAGTTATCACATACTGTGACTTAATATGATGTTTAAAAAAATATTACTAACCTTACAAAAATCACACAGTTCTTGAATGACTGGAAAGATGCAGCCCCTCCTTAAAATAAAAACTAGGACTGCATGTTGGTGAGCTGCACAGCATTTACTCATCAATCACTATAAAAATTTTCCTTCATTTATGATGATGTAATTAATTAAAATGTTCCATTAGCAGCAATTTTTCCTCATATAATAATTCTGTAAATCTGTGAACTTGACACACATGAGCAGAACTTCCTTCTCACCTTCAGCATCAGGGTCGTTTTTCTTCTGTCTCCCTCGTCTTTTCTCCTTCTCCCTACGCTGCGGTCTCTCCTGTGTGTGCATGCGCTGGTGCCTCCGCAGGTTGCCCAGGGAGCTGCAGGCATAGCTACACTGGGGGCAGTGGTATGGCTTCTCTCCGGTGTGCGTGCGTGAGTGACGCTGTAGGTTGACGAGCTGGGCGGAGGCGTATGGACAGACAGGGCAGTGGTACGGCTTCAGACCATTGTGGATTCTCATGTGGCGTTTCAGGTGGTTGGAATAACGCGAGGTGAAGGTGCACAGTGAGCAGAAGTGCAGTTTAGATGGAGGGTCACCTGCAGCGGACATCTTGCCATTGCCGCTATTCTTCCTGTCACAGCCACTGCTGATGGAAGTGTCTGAGAGGGTTGAACTTTCCACCTGAGGGGCTACACGCTGGACACCTTCCTCACAGCTGAGACAGTAGAGCTCTGCCCCCAGGTCCAGACCCACACCTGGGAAAAAAAAAAAAATTTATATGAGAACAGAAGAAACAAGAAGCAGCTGAGGGAGACTCTACCACCAGATATAAATATCACGCAACACTCAAGGTTTTATCTTAACAAGAATTATCTGAAGAATATGTTCATGACTTTATCTCACTGTTCATCAGGAAACAGAATCTTGTAGACCACTCACTCTCCCACACCAAAGTCTATAGAGAAAAATCACTGATTTTAGCTCAATGGAACACAGGAGCTTTACGACCTGTGTTTAAACAGGAGCTACTGCTGCCTCGTGTGGTCAGTTTGTGTCACTGAGGTTAAATCTGAACAAAGGATTTGAAACAATGAAATATAAAATAACACATTTGAACTTACAGATGGAGGCAGCAGTGGATTAGATAGTCTAAAACATGAACATTGAATAAAAGACTTAAAAAAGACATAAAATCTAACTTGGATTAACTCTATGATATTTTAAGAATATGTCTATTGCTTTATCCCTCAGATTTTTCTGACAGTAAAATTAAGTTTTTAAACCACTCACTCTCCCACATCAAAGTCCATAGAGAAAATCAGTGATTTTACATCACAGCACACAAGAGTTGATCCACTGCTGCCCCAGTAAGTTCAAATGTGTCATTTTGTCAATTCAGCGTTTTAAATCATCTGTTCAGATTTACCTCACTGACACAAACTGACTACATGAGGCAGCAGTAGACCAGCAGCTCCTGTATCCCCACGAGCTAAAATCACTGATACTTTCAATGGACTTTGGGGTGGGAGAGTGAGTGTTTCACAAACTTCAGTTGCCTGGTGGAAAGTCTGTTTAACAGTGAATCCATTCTTAACAGATTGTAGACTTCAGCTGACATGGCTTTACATGTATCAGATATAAACTAAAGTATGTTTCTGGATTAAAAATCTATTATCATCTTTCAAATCTCGCTACAGCTCATCAGATTTACTAGTCAGATCTTTCACAAATAATCTTAAGCCTACATCTTAAATCGGAAAACATAAAGTGATAAAGAGTAAAACCAGTTACCCAGATCTAAGCCTGCTCCCAGAGGAGTGTCTCCCAGAAGTTGACCACATCCTTTACAAGAGAGGAAAGCTGGAAATGTGGAGTCTGATGAAGCTGAAGGTTCTTCTTCCTCCACGCTCAGAGAAAAAACAGTCATACCTGAAGAAAAACGTGTCAAGAAACAAAAACTGCAACGAAGGGTTCATTTAAAAATACATGACATCGTTTTAAAACAAAAAAATAAGCTTGAGTGATGTGACTCTGCATGTGACTCACCAGCTTCTCTCTCCAGCCCCATGATTTCTGAATCTCCAAACTCCAGCTCTCCACTTAGCAAGAAGTCACTCTCCAAAACCAGGCAGCTCGGTTCACATGCCACCACCCCGTCCTCCACTGAACACAAACACACACACACACACACACACGTCAAAACACGTAGGAACATTATTAATCTCCTGTGTCTCTAAACTCACTGTCACTCATTTTCTACTCGCTTTATCCTCCACTGAGGGTCGCAGCGCCCCCCGCGACCCTCTCACATTCACACCTATGGGAAATTTAGAGTGTCCAATTGGCCTAATCCCCCTGCATGTTTCGAACTGTGGGAGGAAGCCGGAGAACCTGCTGAAAGCCCACGCACACATGAGGATTACATGCAAACTCCATGCAGGGCCTTTGCTCCATGCAGAAGGGCCCTTACTGCAAAGGCCAGAGTGCTAACCACTACACCAACCGTGTGGCCCTGTGTCTTTAAACTGGCATATTGTAAATAAATATCAGATTAAACACACATCTAATCTGCTTTCATGCCAATTTTTTATAAAAGTAAAACTGTCTCACCAAAATCAGCCTTTTCATTTCTGGTAATGATTACTTTTGCTTTGAAATTATATATTTGAATTATTTGTCTCTGAATTAAACACTTTAGATTTTCAATATCTAATTAATAAAGTAAGCAAAAAAATTCATAGCTTCAAAGTTTAATGGCTTAATTTTATGCATTGAAATTTTGAGATTCATTTCAAGCGCTGTGGTTATTTTTCTATTTTAAACTTTTAACTCTGAAAATTGTCAGCTGGAGTTAGGCACCAGCACCCCCCGCGACCCTTAGTGGATAAAGCGGTAGAAAATGAGTGAGAGCGAGAACTCTGAAAATTTGTGAGATTTAAAAGGGTGAATTCAAAGGAAAAATATTCCAATACACGATGCTGTAAATGTAAATGAACAAGAGATTTCACACATTTGAAAATCTGAAACGTGAAGTCCGAATGAATACAATCGAATGAAAACAATCTTTTATTCTGACAAACTGGAACCCTGTGTGTGGTTTCAGGATGTCAAAAATAAAAGTAACAGGAAAAGAAGTAAACTAACATTTCTGCTCAGAAGTTAAAGAAGCAGGAGAAAAGGAGGTGGAGGGGAAGCAGAGGCAGGCAGGCAAAAGGAAATTGGTGAGGACAAGATAAGTGCAGAGGAGGAAGAATTGGAGGAGGATGAGTAGTGACGCTGAAGCTAGGAGTCAGGAAAAGGAAGAGATGTGAAAGAAAGGATGAGAATCAGCATTCGACGAGTGTTGTGGTAAAGGACAGCTGCAACACAGAGCAGAAACTCTAGTCAGTAACTTAAATTATTTTGAAAAATAAAAAGACAAACATGAGGTGAAGTACACAAGCAGAGGAAGAGATAAAAAGAAAGAAAGGAAGGAAAACAAGAGCAGGAGGTGAAGAGGTCAGGTGAAGGCCTGCAGAGAGAGGAAGAAAGGAAGTGGAGAGTCCATCTTAGGCCAGACGAGTCAGGATGAGATAACACACAAAACACATCAGGTTTAAAGGCACAGTTTGTGTTTTTAGAAGTGTGAACTGGCTTGAAAAACACAGTCACTTTTACTGAAAACATGGCAACCAGGGCAAAATCAATATTTTCAAACTGATTTTAGCTACTTAACCAAAGACTCACTTCATAAAACCTACATCAGTTTAAGTCTATGATATATTAAGAACATATTTTTGCTTTATCTCATTGTTAGACTTTTCCAACAGGTAATTTAAGTTTGTAAAACATTCACTCTCCCACACCAAAGTCCATAGATAAAATCTGTTATTTTACATCACAGCACACAAGAGTTATTGATCCACTACTGCCTCCATCAGTAAGTTCAAATGTTATTTTGTGACTTTGGTGTTTGAAATCCTTTGTTCAGATTTACCTCCTGAGACCCTGAGAGCTAAAATCACAGATTTTCTTTATAGACTTTGGTATGGGAGAGTGAGTGGTTGATAAATTTCAGTTCCCTGTTGGAAAACTCTTCCTCCCAGTGAGATAAAGACATGAACATATTCTTAAACTGTCATAGATTTAAGATGCCACAGATTTTAGTTAGTGAGGCTTTTATTAAACAGTTAACATCTGCTTTTCTTATGCTGCAAACATTTAAAAAAAATGTGAACCATAACTTTACTCCACAGTCTTCCTCTCTGTTAGATAATGAGGAAGGAGTCATCCTACAAAGTCAACACGTTGGACCAGTCAAGCAACTTATCTGTGGCCTTTTCCTTTGACAAACTATGGCTGTTTATTTAAACAAATGTACGTGTAAAGGCGTCAAAATGCTTTAGAATGAATTTAAAGCGCAAAAGAACCACTTCCTTGAACTGGAATGGTGAATTAACATTTGACAGTCTCATGAGACACGTGATCCAGCAGAAACAGCTGGAGGAAGAAGGGCTGCACTCACGTTTCACCGGCTGAGGATTGGATTGTTTTCTCCGCGGCATCTTCGTCTGTCTGTGTCCCCGCTCCTGTCCCGATTGTCCGCTTACACACCAAGACTGGGCTCGGCTCTGTCGCTCCGTCAGCTAACTGCGTGTAATCCTCCTCCTCCTCCTCATCATCATTACCTTCTTCCTCTTCCTCTTCCTCTTCCTCCCGTGGACAACAGCAGCTGCAGCAGCGGTGTCATTGCTGCGGGCAACAGCCTCAACCTGAAGCTGCACAGACGCTAAACACGAGCAAATGATCTGTTTTAACACCTAGATTAGTCACCACGTTAACTATAATGTGTATTTTTAATTAAAAAAAATAATTAAACATCACCCCTGAAACTTTAAAACGAATGATTACGTTATTTCAGTCTTTGTTTTTGTTTGACAGCGAATAGTCGCGGCCATCTTGCTAACTTTAGGGTCATAAAAACTAAGCTAAAACACCTCATTCTGACATACAACATCAAACCAGTAGCCAAACTAGTAGAAAGAAGTTTTCCGATTAACTTACCTCTGATTAAATCACACAAAACAATACGAGTGAGGAGAAAATTGTCCCCATAAACACTCAAAAAAACACACGACACTCCAATGCTACAGTGGCTGACCAAGATATGCCGGGTCCGGGTCCAGATGACGCCAGGAGCGAAGGACTGTGGGATTAGTAGTTTAATTCACCTTATGCCTTACTATGTTCACTAATGATACAGAAATACAAGAAAAATATATTATTTCAACACACACAAAAAAAAAACATTTATTTATATACGTATATAACTGCTGTGAATTTGCTTGTGTCTACAATAAAAATATATTGCCAAATCCAGCAATTTATTGTAAAATGATAGATAGATAGATAGATAGATAGATAGATAGATAGATAGATAGATAGATAGATAGATAGATAGATAGATAGATAGATAGATAGATAGCAGAAAAAGCTACAGGTAAATTGTAATATTAGTCATCTTCTTCTAATGCTGGTGATTCCACTATAATTACAAGTGCAACTATCAGATGTTTTAATAGATACATCCAAACAAAAAAATTCTCCTGCTAAACTAAAGATTCAAACAATTAAACCTATTCCTGCTTAAAGTGATATTTTAACATTTTCACACCCATATCTTGCAGTTATAAAGACCTTTCCAGCTGCAAACTGAAATTTATAAAACACTCACAGTAAATAATGAAAATGGAGAACCACAAGGCTCTATCCTGGCTCATTTTTATTGTTTTATTATAGTCCTCATTCATAAACATAGGGTAATGAAAAGTGAGTTTTATTTAGTGAGTAATCACCAGTTCATCAAGGCTTCAAACTCATCAATTCTCTGTTTGGTGTTTCCTTTACGAATCCTTCTGTATGACACTGTTTTGTACTTTGATGACTGACGTCCTTCTTTCTTGTGTTTCTCGCCCTCCATTGCTTCCATTGCACGGTTTTCAACCGGAATTAGCTCTTCTTTGTTCTCTTGTTCGTCGTCCATCACTGTCACGTTTCCCTTAATCCTACAACCTGATGATGGAAAAAATATCACTTTCATCAAAACTAAACAGTAAAGTTCAAATATGCATTAAAAAAAAAGAAAAAGAATAATAATCATAAATGTTCTTATTTTACACTTCATCTCTGCACTGCAAACTCCCAACCAAAGCTAATTAACTATTTGACACAAATTTAATGGATAGTTCAATTTTTTTCCCCCCAAAGTATAAATATATGAGTTACTAAAACTTAACCATTGTAAGACATGGATACTAACTTCAGAATATTTCCAGCACTTTATTTTATAATTAGACAGCATTTTCCACCAAGAAATTGACACTCACTCTCCCACACCAAAGTCCAGACAGAAAATCATTCATTGTAGACACAGTATCTGCTGGCCTACTGCTGTCTCGTGGGGTCAGTTTGTGTCACTGATGTAGTTCTGAATGAAGGATATCAAACATTCAATCACAAAAAACACATTTGAACTCAGTGATTGAGGCAGCAGTGGATTAACAACTCCTGTGTGCTGTGATGTAAAATTACAGATTGAGAGTGAGTGGTTTACAAAAATCTGTTTCCCTGGAAAAGTCTGTCTAACAGTGAGATGAAGAAGTGAACATGTTCTTAAGGTATCATAGAATTAAGTTGACATGGATTTTATTATTGATCACGATCAAAACATTATGGCCTTATAATACTTTTTTAAGTGTAGTATGAGCTCATCGATGAAGGTTGATGATGTCATAGTTGTACCTGTGTTTAGTTCAGGTGAAGTGTCTCCTGAATCCTCCTCAGCTGCTTCTGTTTGCTCCTCTTCCTCACTTACTCCCTCCACACCATCATGACTCAGTGTTTCAGGAGGCCACGATGAAGATGTTTGAGAGTCACAGTCATTTTCTTCTTGGCCTGTAACAGTCTTCATCTTTTCTTCTTCTCCATGTTTCTTCACCTTCTCTTCTCTTTCCTCAATCTCTTCCTTTTCCTGTGCATTTTTTTCTATTTCTTCAATCGTTTCTTCTTTTACATCTATCTTTTCTTCATTTCCTTCCATCTTCATTACTTTTTCATCCATCTTTCCTTCTTTCTCCACGTTGTCTTCTTTTTCTTCAAACTTTTTCACGATTCCCTCTATCTTCTCTTCTTTTTCCTCTCTGTTTTCTTCTTCATTAATCTTTTCCTCCTTTCCATCCATCTTTCTGTCTTTGTGTCCTTGCATCTCTGCTATTGTTTCTTTCTCCACTTCCCCATCTGGTTTTTTCTCTTCCTCAACAACTATCCCTCCATTTTCTTCTTGTTCTTCTCTCCTTTCTCCTTTCATAACCCCTTCTTTTTCCCGTACCTTTCTCTGTTCTTCTTCCTTGTGTTTCTCCTTCATGTTCATCTCATTTTCTTCCTCTGCCTCCTTCAACTCCCACTGCTCTTCATTTTTCTCCACCTCTTTTTCATCCGTTCTTCCTCTGTCTTCCTCCTCTGTTTGGTCATGTTCCATTAAATCTTCAACATGATCCAATTTTGCCTCCTTCTCTTCATCTTTGCATCTCTCAATTGTGCTTTCTTTTCCTTCATTCTTCTCCTCCTCTTGTTCTCTAGTTTTTTCTTTCTTTCTGTCCCCTTTTTCTTCATCCACTGCCCCCTTCTTCCCTACATTGTCTTCCAGTTTTTCTTCCTTTGCTTCCTTTTCTTTCTCCATTACCTCTGCCTCATCTTCCTTTTTTTTCCCCACCTCCCTCCTGTTTTTCTCCTCATCATTTTCTTTTCCATGCTCATCTTCAGTTTCATCTTCTTCTTTCACCTCTTCAGTTTTCTTATCCTCTTTGACTTTTAATTGTTTCACTTCATTTTCTCCCCTTTGCAAATTGTCACCCTCTTTCTTTTTTTCCTCCTTGTCTTCTTTTCCCTCCTCCTCATTTTCCTGGACTTCAACTTCTGGAGCATCTCCTTTGTTCTCCACCTTTTTGTTTTTGTTTTCCTCTGTCATCGTAATCATTGGTCCTTGGACTTGTCGTTTAACCATCTCCTCTTCTCCTGGTGACGCACCTTCATCACAGTCAGAGCTTCTCCTGACTCCAGAGAACATGGTGTCTTCTAAAGACAGAATGTCTCCAAACAGCCTGACGGCCTGAATCACCCGGGACATGATGGTGTTCTCCTCCAGCTCCAGACTGTCCAGCATGTCTGCACCTGTCCACCAGCTTGCCATCACTGGCCAAAACTTGCTCCGTTTCTTGCTTCCACTCTCCGTCAAAGCAGGTGAGAGGAATAAACTGGGATTTTGCTAATGCTGATTGGCAAGAGGCTGATGACCTGAAGGGTCACTTTCTCAGACTCATGCTTCATGAATGTGAACAGACTCTGGTTTGTAATGCATTAATCTCTCTTCACTGCTTCCCTTCACAATAAAATACCCTGCATTCTCTGAGTTTTTTTTGGGAAAAGACACCTTTACTTTAATAAAATATAGCAGAAAAGTAGATATACTTCATGGCAAGTGAAAGATCCTGGAGGACAAGAAACAAGTCAAATCAAAAGTAAAATTATTATATAAAGTTTTTTCAAGTGTGGCAAAGACTCCAGGCTCTCAATCACAGTGAAAACATGGGTGCCAGCCAAAAACAAGCTACTTATTGAAAGAAGAGAATCACAAAAGGTATGTAATTTTACATCTACACCATAATAAGTCCATGTTCACTGCTTTATGTCACTGTTAGACAGACTTTTCCAAATATAAACTGAAGTTTGTGTGAACTACTCATTCTCCCACAGAAAAGTCCATAGAGAAAAACTAGAAATCGCCGATTTTAGCTGTTGGAAAACAAATCTAGCCCTTTAATATTACAGAAACAATGTCATATGATTTCTTGACACTTTTAAGTGACATAAAGTCATTAAATTGAAACAAAGTCTGTCCCAAATGAAAGATTAAGCCATACAGAGCATTCGTTTTAAATGAAATGGCAGTGGATTTAAGTGCAAACACAACAGCTTAAAGATCAACATTCCCGTTCAAAGTTTTATCCCTCAGTGGAATGTAAAACTTCAGAATAAGCTACAGCAGTGTTTAAGTCTCACAATTATTATGTAACTACGTTTGGGCTTAAATATGAACAATGAACCATCACGCACATTGTCAAATAAAATGTCAAAAGCACTACTCTCTTTGTCCACTAGAGAGCACTATAGCATTACAGAAATAGTGTTGAACATACAGTAGGAGGCTGAGTGTCATCAAAAAGCTATCCAAACAAAATTGAAGTGCTTTAAAGTATTATACCAAAGTGAAGGAGGTGAATTAGAAGTAGTTTTCCCCACAAAATGCTCCTTTTTAAAAAATAATTGTTTTTATTGCAATAATAAAACTATGTAACTATATAAACAGGATTTCATTTTGGGTTTTTTTCAGGATTTTCTCATCAAGTGGTATGAAAATAGACTGAAAACAGAGTTTCAAAATCTTTGTATTTGTTGACCTTCATGAGAGAATTTTCAGTAAAAAATTAATGACAAGAGCGATTTTTTTCTGTCACAGCTGATTTATTGAAAAGATAAATCAGACATTTTTATAAATGTACCACAACTTTATTGTTAACATGTTAAATACTGAATAAATTAGACCAAGTAAATGCATTTAGGGTTAAGAGAATGCAGTATATAAATGTCAGTTGCTAACCTAAAATGCTTATGTCATATGCATTTAGCACAACACGCTATCGGGAGCAGCGCTCAGTATTTTTCCATGTTTGTTTTATTTTTGTAAAAAATGAAAAATCCCAATTGTTGGTCATTTCACATTCTAAATTTAACCGTGGTCTTTTCATTAGCTGGGCTTTTTTTTAACAAAACAAACATCCATTTGTTGGGGCTGGCTGCTGAATTGTGGATGACTATTGCAGAAACAATAACTGTTGGAAAAAGGAACTAGCTCTTGTTTCTTGGAGGAGTACTGCAAAAATATAATGTAAACGGCGATATATATAATATAATGTAAAAGGGCAATTTAGAAATTGTGATCAGTAACATTTGAAAATCAAAACATGAATTCAGTCACACTTTCTTTTATTAATAAAATAACAATATTGTGCTGCTTTTGTGATGATTTTCAAACAGGCACAAATATTTGTCAGTAGTTGTGATAGCATGAAAACGGCACCTACATCTAAAAAGTTCTAACACCTCCTTGCATCTGTGGTGTTTGCTAGGATTCACTACGACTCTGTGACTTTGCTTCTTGCTGTGCTCTCCAAGCAGTGAGTACCTCATCATCCTCTGCCTCTGCAGCCGCCCGAGCTCTGATCCTCTGCCTGGTCTGAGTGATAAAGGTAGCAATATCATCCTCCTCATCATAATTACTGGCTCGCCCTCTCCCACTGCTGCCCTTAGTCTCACTGCTGTCATACCGTGAGTGGTGACCGTACTTTCTCTTAGTGGAGAAGTCTTCATAGTTCTCGAACCTCTCATCGCTATCTTCGTAAGCACCATCCGATCTCCCCGCTCTGCCATAACTTTGGGTTTGTGTGAAATCATTGCAGGAATATTCGGTATCATCACCAGACAGATCCACTTGTAACCTTGATCTGTATCTGGAGCCATATGTTTCTTCCTCCTCTGCATCAAAATCATAGGAATCCCTGTGGCTGGAGAAATCAAATTCAGAAGCAGAAGCGTCAAGATCATCATAGGGATCTTCTGATGGTCCAGATTCTGCTCCAGTGGCTGATTTCCTTAAAGGAGGCCTGACACTTTTCAGCCAGTCATCCACACTGGTATTCTTATCTTTCTCTAGTGCCGTATTAAGATTCAGGCAGCCAGAAAGACCATAGGTCCTTGCAGGTTTCTCCTTCTTCTTTGCCTCGTCAAGAAACTCCTCCTCTTTCCTCTTCCTCTCTTCCTCCTCATCTTCATCCTCCTTTGGTTTCTTTTTCTTATACAGAGTACTACGTTTGTTGTCCTCCAGGATCTTCTTCTTTTCATAGGTGACCATTTTTTCCCTCATTCCAGACTTGATCTCCTTGTCCATGGCATCCAGTTTGCCCAGGTTGACCTGGTCCTGGAAGAGGCTGAAGAGTGGAACACTGGTGGTGGTGATCTTCTTCTTCTTTAAACCTAAGGTGGAGTCTAACACTGAACCTTTACCACTGAGACCTGAGATGCAGCTGGATCCTCCACCGGAGAGGACAGACTCAGCTCTTCCACAAACCTGGGATCTACCGCTGGAGTAAGAAGCTCCACTCAGCAAAGACACTTTATCGTCATCACCTCCTCGGCCGGAAATCACACTGGTTGAACCACCAAAACTCAGTTCTGATCCTGTTCGTGATGGAGGAGGCAGGCTCATTTCACTCTGCTTCTGTTTGATCGTTTCAGTGACAACATTAGCAATCCAGTTTTGGATGCTGGCCAAATTGACCATCGGTTCACCTCCTGGGCCCTGGACCGTTGGAACTGGTAGGATTGGAGGAATCGGGGGTGTGGGATGGAGAGAAACTGCAGACTGTGCTGATCTGGTACTGCGAGCTTGTGATACTGAAGATATGACAGATGATCTCCCACTAAGTATTGACATGTTGTCATCATTAGCGACACTTGGTGGTCCTGTGGTGCCAGCTCCAGCCCAGAAGGCTGACAGTGGTATTGTACCTCCACTAATGCAGCTCTCATTCTCCCACCCACACAGGGACTGACTTTCTTCTAGGGTCTTCTTCGAACGCTCCAGAAGCTCCTCTCGTCTTTGTCTCCTTTTGATTGTGGCAGAGTCCTCACCTCGACTCATCTCCAAAATCTCATCAGGGTTATCCTCCCCAAGACGCTTCTGCTGCCTCAGCTTCCATGCTTGATATGCCGTCAGGCTGACATCTTGGAAGGACGGTGTCTTTGCTTCTCCCTCGCCATCACCATTTTCTCCAACTCCTGCAGAGCTTTTCTCTCCATCCTCATTGTCCTTCTTGTTCCAACCAAAGTGGATCCTCTTGATGCGCCAACGCTCCAAAGGCGTCAACTTCTCCTTGTTTTTCTGGCAGAAGTTGTACATGGAGCTGGTGTCAGAGAGGATACTCTGTACCTCGTCATCAATCTTCTTATCTACTCCTCCTCCATCTTTTGTTGTAGTGCTGTCACTGTCTTCCTCATCGTCTTTCTTGCGGTAACGAGAGGCGGCTTGTTCCTCGATTTCTCTCAGCCGCTGCTTCCAAAGGTCAGAGTAACTTGTGCAGCTGGAGGTTGACATTGCCTCTGAAGGTGGGTGTCTGGTACGATGTTTCAACCGCTCTTTTACAGCTCGCACATCCTCACTAGTGACGCTCTCCACATCCGCTTCCACACCTTCCTTTGTCCTCTTTGGTCGGCCTCCTGTATGAGATTCTTCGTCGTCACTGTCGCTGTTCAGCTGCGCCTCCCACCATTTATCATCTTGATACTTCTCGTTTCTCCGCTGCCACTCACGGATCATACCTTCAAGACCATCGTCATCTTCTTCCTTGGTCTCCTGCTCAGGAAGAACAATCTCCTCTGCAGAGGTAGTCGATCCCTGGTTGCCCGTTCCATTCTGAGCTCCGATCAGTCCACTTCTGAGAGCAGCTGCAGCTGCCGAGGAGGCAACACTGCTCATCACACTTTCTCCATCTGTCTCCTCCTCCATCATGATGGAGTTAGCCTTCACCTTGATCATACTCTGGTCATCCTCCCTGTCAGTGTCACTGTTGTCATTTTCGTCATCATCTCCACCTTCATTGAAGATACGGGCCCGGGTGTGTGCATCGATCACGGAGCACTGACTGAGCGTGTCGTCGTCATCGTCACGCTCCTCCATCAGGGTCTCGTTGAACTCTCGCAGCTGTTTCAGGAAGCCCTCATTGGGGTTGATTGCACGCTTTTTCCTGATGACCGTTAAGGCCTCCATGATGGTCATGTGTTGGAAGATCATCAGGTATGAAGCCACTAGGATAGCAGAGCGACTGATGCCCATCATAGACACCACAAGGACCTTTCCTGAAAGTGGGAAATATTGTGATATTTATAGTTCGATGTTTTAAGCCAATATGGAAATATGTATTAAATTGTTTAAAATTAGCAGTTTTTTTTTCTTCTTCTAACAAATATGACCAAACATATTTCGTACAACACTCAATCTGTTTCAGATCAGTTTTTTAGCTAAAAATACAATGTTTACAATCTGAAATTACAACTCATTCCAAATTAAAAGACAATAGAGGCAAAGAATGCTGGACAAAACAGGGTCTTTCTCACCTTTGTGCGTCAGCAGAGCTTCATCCAAGAATTCAGCAGTAGGACGGAAGTGCATGGAGATGTCTGCATCTGAGAAGTCGTCCACCTCGATGCCCATGTACTGGATGCTCATGCCGGCATAGAAGGACTCGCCCGTGTAGACGCCGGTGCCGTGGGCGGCGTTGAGGATGTGGGTGATGCCCATTCGTTTCAGACGAGCCTTGTTGACGGCAACAGATCTGAGAAGAAAAAGCAGAACCTATTGACAAGAGCTATAACTGAAACTTAGCTTACCTTGAAAATAGCAGTTTAACAAATCAGTTTCAACACGCCGGCTTTTTCTTGAGCTTTATGTTATTGTAGTTATTGTAGTTTTTCAGTTTCTAAAGGCCCAGTACTTGAACAACAGGCCTCACAGTTGACCAAATAGAAAGTGATCATGTCACCAATAAAAACATCACCGCTGAAGTGTCTGGTTATGACTCACTTCTCAGCGATGAAGATGCTGGGCCACACCTCATCCACAGGGTTGATGGGAGCCTCCAGACGGTCCTGTACCATAGCCCTCTGGATGTCCAGCACACAGGGGGTGTTGTAGGGACTGCGGTCATCAATCATGTCTCTGACCCGGTTGTAAAGATCCTCCACCATCAGCTGTTCAGCGGTTTCCAGCATAGACTCTGGAATGGACTCTGTGCGCACACGAGGAGGCAGCTCTGAGAAAAAGATGGACTTGGTTGAGTTTGTGTTTTAGCCACCTAACAAAAGCTCAACCAGTAAAATCTACATCAGATTAAGTGTATGATATCTTAAGAATATATACACTGCTTTATTTCACTGCTATACAGATTTTTACAACAGAAATCTTAAGTTTGTATTGCTTTTTTTTAAACCACTCACTCTCCCACGCCACACTCCATAACAAAAATCTGTGATTTTACATCACAACTGCTGTTGATCCACTGTTGCCTCCATCAGTAAGTTTAATGTGTTGTTTTTATGACTTCACTGTCTAAAATTCAAACTGACCACACAAGACAGCAGTAGACTGGCAGTTCCTGTTTTCCCGTGAGCTAAAATAACAAATTTTCTCTATGGACTTTGGTATTGGAGAGTGAGTGGTTTACTCACTTCTGTTTCCTGTTGGAAAAGTCTGCCTAACAATGAGATAAAGCAGTGATCATATTCGTAAAATATGATACACTTAAGATGACTCAGATTTTCTTGTTAAGTAAAAGAAACCTTCAAAGATTATACATTGAGAGAGGAAAAACACATTCCTTTGAGAAGAATCAGTTCTATTTAAATTAATTATACTCGTTATAGTATGTATGAACCTACTACTGGGAAAACACATGGCATACTTTTATTATTTATGAAGACTCCACAGTGCTCCTGCATGTATCTCATTCCAAAGCATAACGTCTATTTATATAAAGCCATGATGGAGATGATGGAGTATTAACAATCACTTCACATTCACTGTCATAATGTGAGAAGAGGAATGTAAAACCAGAGCTGGTCTGTGATGTGTCACATGGGCTAATTTCCTCAATCACTGTGACAATGAGAAACATCATATGCGTGTGTGTTAACGAGCTGAAGGAATGAAACATGGACCTGCTGTGCTGGAGGACCATTTGAGCTAATTGGAGTCGCTGAATGTGGAGGTGCGGATCATTTTCATCTGATATGATCTAATTCCTGCTTCTGACTCCTTTTGTTTCTCATTTTATTTAAGACTGAACCTAAAACTGAACTTAGGAGGCTGTTGTTATTTCAACAGTCTAAACCTGGATCAATGACAACCAAAAAAAACCCATCCAATTTTAAACCTACAGTGCATTAAAACAAGTGCAAATGAATCTGAAGTCTGGTCAGGTGATCAGAAAAACGGATGCAGTTATGTGCAATGTCTAGACATTATTGTAACTAAAACTAAAGGACATTTTTCTTTGCATTAATTTCAGTCAATGCATATTAACGACTATATTAAAAGGGAGTTGTCATGGTTTTAATGTAATAAAACATCACAAACAATGAGAACCAGCTAATTTTAGCCACTTGCCCAATAAAATCTACATGAAAAATATGTTCATATCTCAGTTAGACAGACTATTCCAACATGAAACTCAAGTTTGTAAACCCCTCACTCTCCCACACCAAAGTCCATAGAGAAAATCTTACCCCATGATTTTAGCTCATGGGGACACAGGGCTGCCTCATGGGTCAGTTTTTGTCACTGAAGCAAATCTGAACAAAGAATTTCAAACACAGAATTTTACAAAATAACACATTTGAACTTAACGATGGATGGAGCAGTGGCTCAACAACTGTGTGCTGTGATGCAAAATCATTGATTTTCTCTATGGACTTTGGTGTAGGAGGCGTGTGCTGAAGATTTTATTGGGTGAGTTGTTAGTTAAGTGTTTACAGTGACACACTGTTTGTCTCACCCTCACTGATGATCTTCTTTGCAGCAATGCCTGATGAAAGGTGAATGGGCTCCATGTAGATACTAGCAGCATCAGAGCCAGATATGGTGGAGAATCTGGATTCAGACACCATGGAGAAACTGAGACACAGAGAGAAGAAGGTCTTCAGTCAGCAGTTTTTATTTGGAAGAAACATCGGAAGACATTGCTGATAACAAACAGAAAGTGGTGTCTTACCTAGGGGAAGAGCAGCGGAGGTACTGAGACTGGACTCCTCTGACGCTCCTCTCCTCCTCACCTCCATCAGGAACAGCCTGATCACCACAATCCTCACTCTCACTGGCGGATGCCATGGCAACCAAGATCCCTAACCCTGAGCATGGAGGAAAACTGGTGAACCAACCAACCTACTAACCAACACCAAACACAGTCAGTCAAACAGCCAACTAATAAACCACAACTAATCAAAAAAATTAACCACAACCACCAAATCAACAAATTCACCCCAAACAACTAACCAACAAAGCAACCAATCACCAAAAACAATGAGGCAGCCAGCCAAGTAATTCAACACAACTAACAAAAAACACAACCAACGAAACTACCTAACCACAACCAACAATAAAAAACAACCACAGTCAACCAACCAACCAATCAACCACAACATACTATGCAACTAATAATAACTAAACAGCACTAACCAACTACAATCAGCCAAACAACTAGTCAATCAACTAACTACAAACACAACCAACCAACTAACTTACCACAACCAAATGCAACCAACCGACTAATTAACCACAACTAACTAACCAAAAAACAACCAAAACCAAAGAAACAACTAACCCTTACCAACCAGCTACAACTAATAAAACTACCAACGTCAATCAATAAAATAACAACAACCAACAAACCACAATCAACCAACTACCCCAAAACAGCCAACCACATATATCTACCACATAAGTGATACAAACCAACAACCACAAACACCAACTAACCATCAATAAACCTTCACCAACCAACAAACCACAAACAACCAACCAGAAACAAATAAAACCAATGAATGTGAGTATAATGGGAGTAACAACTGTGAGCTGGTTTTGTGCCGCAGTTACAACCAGAGGAAATTATTGAATTATTTTAAAAAGTAACTGACATGATTGTCATTGTGTGTGAATAAAATCTGAGTGTGTGTGTAAGTATGTGTGTGTGATGTGAGGCCTTCCAGCCAGTCTATTTTTATCTGAGGTGACAGCTGCCTCGGAGTGTGTCAGGCCTGAGAGCAGCAGATCACTGACAGAACAAACATCTCTAAGCTTTAAAGTAACACAACAACTACTTTTTCAGCAAAAGTGTCACACAAACCCATTCACACACATTTTAATTAAAACCCAGAAACATAAAAACCTCATCTCTGTGTGTGTTGCTTCTTACCTTCCTGTGCTGGGACGGTGGTCAGACTAGAAGAGGTCGTCTGGTGTGAGGCTGATGATAGCCAGAGTGACTCTGGTTCCCAAAGTGACCCAGAGAGAGACTCCCCCTCACCTCCCTCTCCTCCCCCACCAGGCCTGTGGAGGCCTTGACACCTGATGCCACTTTTTTCTCTGGTTTCTTTACACTCTGTTGGATTGTATAAATGATAAACTCTGCACACACTCAGCTGCCTTTTTATGTTTTTATTGCATTAAAAAAACCAAAGTGCATCAGTATAAAAGAACAAAATCATGATCACAGTCCTGACCTGAATATGTCACGGTGAATGAGTGAGTACATTAATAATTTTCCTGTCATTAAACACATTTGAAATTGTATGTGAGTGGCACATCACAGGCCCTGAGAACATAAGGCACATACATACAAAGATCACAGCACAGCATCACTGAGACAAATACAGAGACAGAACATCATCACTGCTGACTAAGTTCCTCATTATCACAGATGAGGAGGGTAAAAATGAGCAAACACTCAATGATTTTATCATGTTTTTCAAACTTTGAAAACTACTCACTCTCCCGCACCAAAGTCCAATGAGGAAATAAATGGTTTTAGTTCATGGGGACACAAAAGCCACTGGTCTAATGCTGCCTCATGTGGTAAGTTTGTGTCACTGAGGTGAATCTAAAGGAAGGAATTCAAACACCAGAGTCACAAAATAACACATTTAAACTTACTGATGGAGGCAGCAGTGGATCAACAACTACTGTCTGCTGTAATGTAAAATCACAGATATTCTCCATGGAGTTTGGTGTGTGAGAGTGAGCGGTTTACAAACTTAAGTTGCTTGTTATAAAAGTCTGTCTAACAGTGAGATAAAAATGTGAACATATTCTTAAGATAAGACTTAATTCTTATTCTTAAGATGTAGACTTAAAATGATGTAGATTTTAGGAGGTGGGTCTTTTGTTCATGAGTTCACATTAAGCATAGTGGCACACAAGCTTCAAGGAAACGGAAGGCAGATGCTGCGAGAAATGAGACGGGCTAACACACACAACTCACCAATTCTCCTTCTTCTTTTCCTATTAAATTTTGGCAGTCTGTACACCAATAGGCTAAACACTGCCCTCCACAGTTCAAAGTCCTGAATCTAAGTACTTCTTTCTTTCAAAGTAACTGTTGATTTAAGCCCTGGAGTTAATGTAGATGACACTGGTATGTGATGTATCATAGACTGAGAAGACAAACAATTTCCCTTAAATGTTTTTAAACTGGAATATGATTTACACATATATCTTATCTCCTCAGATTTATGATTTGAATAACAGATGGAATTTGAAAATAAAACATTATTTCTACAATAGTTTAACAACTAGAAGGAGCCAACAATTCGTGTGACAATTAGGACAGCCCACTGTGCAGTGCTGTGACATATTTTGACGACATCTGGATGAAAATTCCACACTTGGGAGGATGTATTCTTGACTAGTGAGACACAGCTTCAGAGTCACACCACAGGGACGTGTCAAAAGAGGTGGCCGTTTTGAAAACATGAAGAAATATGTGCCTCATCTTTGGCGCTCAAAGGCATCTGAGTCAGTTTCTTAATTTTTATTTTTTGGCACTTTTGTCAACATGTAAAGCAAGAAAAATGTCAACAACCTGAGTCAACTGCAAGAGTCCGGACAGGAATATGGTGGAATAACCAGGACATTATCTGTTCTCTTTGCTTGTGTTTTGAACTTGTTGCACAGGATAAGAACTGTTCGTATATCAGTCCACTCCAACACAGCAGGAAAACAAAAATCTGAGTGTTGTTAAAGAAAAGAAGCTTATTGTCCTGTGTAACATCACCAACTGTACACACAATAGAGAACAGAGAAACTATAGAATGTTTCCAGCTGTCAATGAAGTCTCCTCCAGATCCTAAAACACTCCCACATGAAATGACATTGCACTTTTATTTTCTTGAGAAAGATGTAAGACCCCCAAAGTGAATATCTAAGAAAAGCACTGGTCTACTGCTGCCTTATGTTGTCAGTGGCTTAGGTGAAACTGAACACAGAATTTTACAAAATAACACATTTTAACTTAATGACGGAGGCAGCAGTGGATCAGTGGACAACTACTGTGTGCTGTGTGATGTAAAATCACTGATTGTCTCTATGGACTTTGGTGTGGAAGAGTGAGTGGCTTACAAACTTCAGTTTCCTGTTGAAAAAGTTTATGTAACAGTGAGATTAAGCAGTAAATGTGTTCATCGTATACTTAAGCATACATTTTCTCGATGCTCGCAGCCACGTTTTCACAGAGAATGTGTATTTGTGTGCAACCACGGTTAAAAAGATCCCAAACTATTCCTTTAAGACCATATCACTTTTGGTCTGACAAAGTAAAAAGTGTGTGTGTTTGTGAACAGAGAAAGCAAAAACATAGTCGTTTGCGAAGAAAAACATGTTGAACATCACGTGTTGTTACAGGAGAAACAGTGTTTTGTTGTCTTGAAATTCAACGACAGTTTGTTGAATGTGAGTTTTGAATAACCATGAGTTAATACAGCAGGTTACAGTCGACTCATGTTTGTATGTTTTTGTACATGTTCTTATATGTTGTCAACACTGACAGGCAGCAGAGACATGACCATTTTGCTCCTCTGAGCATTTCTGCTCATTCGTCAAATTCTTCCTGGCCTTGTATTCGGTGAGTTTCTTCTCATTCTCTTAGTTCTCACCAGCGTTAATCTCAATGCCCAGTGGCGGAAGGAACTCCCTGCAGTATGGTGTGGAGATATACGGCACCAGATGCAGTTGACTGCTTACATTGACGAGCTGGACGCAAGTGTAGAAATCCGGTGGTGAGTGGCTGTTGGTGACAGTGGTGGCATCAGGAGGAGATAAAGAGTTGTTGTGTCTGATCATTTTGCAATCCGACAGTGGAGGGAGCTCAGGCTTTGGCCATAGAGATGGGACAGGAAGGGGGGGAGTGAAGGCTACAGGAGGAGAGGTACAGTACGGAGACGGACTCTGCACGTATGATGAGTTCTGGGCAGGAAGCTGAATATGGGCAGCTATGGGTTTTAGATCACATGGAACCATGAGTGGATCTTTCTCCTGGTCTGTGGAGTCAGCTGGGACACTGGAGTCCTTTGTCATGGAGAAACATATGGTGTCAGTGCTGACCTGGTCCCACACTTCCTCTGTGTAGCTGGGAGAATGGTAGCTGTGGAAGGAACTGAAATGACGGTTGATTTCATCCAGGTGACCCATCTGAGGGAGGAAGGAAAATGGAGGACAGAAAAAGCAGACAGGAGGAGAGAAAACGTGAAAACATGAGAAGATTCAAATACACGAAGAATGAGAGGGAGAGAAAAATGATAACGCAGGGAGGGAAAAACTGATTTAAGCCTCTGAATAAAACTGTCACCTAAAAAAAAAAATTACATTAGCATAAGTCTACAATATCTGGCATCTAAGTTAAGGTTTCCACCCTCGGGTCACCAGTTTCTTTGCCTTTGAGCAAAACAAATAGATACTCTAAATCTTTTCTTCCCTCCCCTACAACTCAGCTCAAATTGGGGTCAGTTCTACTTTTCTTTTTAGGACTTGTCACTCTTAGTGTTGTTTCATTCATGTCTCATTTGTCTGATGCACCAGTGCCTTGACTTGCTGCATGGTACTAATGCATATGTGTGGGAACATACAGATGAATTACCCTTCTAGGACCCACAAAGTTTTCTGAATCTGAATCATATCAGTTAAATTCACAGCTTTATCTTACTGTTAGGCAGATTTTTTCAACAGGATACTGAAGTTCCGTAGAGTTTTGCAAACAACTCCTGTGTGAAAATCACAGCACACAGGTGCTGCCTACATCGGCAAGTTAAAATGCGTTATTTTGTAAAAATCGGTGTCTGAAATCCTTTTTTTTAGTTTTAATTCAGTGACACAAACTGACCACAGTGAGAGGCACATTGATACAAATTTAGTTGCCTGTCATGTTTTCATAAATATTATCACACATACAATATAAGCAGGTTATTGAGAGCACCACCTATGATCATCTGCTTAGAGAACCTCTGACATGAGGAGCAGCGGATCAATACCTTCAAGAGCAGTGGATCAATGCCCATGATCCTCGGTTTAGGGATTGGTGGCAGGAAGTAGTCTTTTATTCTGAAGCGAAAACATGAGAGCACAAACATGCACACAGTTTAGTAAACAAAATGTTTCCACGACGAGTGTGTGTTTGTGTGTATGTGTTTCCTTGCCTTTTTCTCTGTGGAACAACACCAAAGCAGATAACCAGCAGAAACACAACACCAATGCTTGTCACCAGGCTCAGCACCACCAGTTTCCCTGCACATGTTCAACCAAACACAATTGCATTTCAGAGCAGCTAATTTAATTGTACAACAAAATTTCATTAACTTTTATTTCATTGTTAGACAGACTTTTCCAACAGGAAAGTTTATAAACCACTTACTCTTCCACACCAAAATCCACAAAAATAGTCTGTGATTTTAGCTCGCAGGGACACAGGAGCTGCTGGTCTGCTGCTGCCTCGTGTGGTCACTTTGTGTCACTGAGGTAAATCTGAATGAAGGATTCCAAATGCCAAAGTTTCATGATAACACACGTGAACTTAATGATTGAGGCAGCAGTGGATCAACAACTCCCGTTTGCTGTGATGTTAAAATCACTGATCTTCTTTATGGACTTCTTTATGGACTTTATGGACTGTGGGAGCGTCAGTGGTTTACAAACTTTAGTTTACTGTTGGAGAAGTCTAATAGCAAGATAAAGCAGTGAACATGTTAAGATATCACAGACAAGTTGACATAGATTTTATGAGGTGACTCTTTGGTTAAGTAACTTAAATATGTTTGCTGGAGAAGGCTTCTTCCAGGATCATTGAAAATAAAGTCTTATATAAAGAATAACGTAATATTTTGATTTTAAAAAAGCTGTGATGTTTGAAAATGAATTATTTTGTGATCTTGAATAAACACCACGGTTCAATAGATTATTATGTGTAGTATGTGTAATATTAATCAGTGTAAAGAAAACACTCACGTTAATTGCCATTGTATGGTGGTTGTCATAGAAACCCTGTCTATGTTTGTGTGTGGGCACCTGCAGATGTTTTGGATGGGATGCTCATCAACAGCGTGGAGCTCCATTTGCTCCACAGGCCATAGTTTTTAGAACGGCAGCGGACTCTGATCTCATAGTCGCCAACAGAGAGACCGAGCAGCTTGACATGAGGCTCCTGCAGTGGGAATTTAACCTGCAACAGGAAATACACACGCAAACCACCAGCACTTTTTAAGAACACCAAGCTCAGTGTCATCCATCATAAATTTTCTTCTGGAGGTAAATCTGTCTTGATTGATTTTGAATTTTAAAAGCTGTTGAATTTCCCTCACTAAAACCCTTTGAATTCACCACTTTAGAGTTTCAGTCTCTCATTATCACTTTCAATTCACTTTCAGTTTCAATATCAAAGATGAAGTGAATTTTATAAGCCTTTGAATTTCTAGACATTACATTTTTGCATTGGAATTATGTATTTTTTATGTATATTTTTTTACTTTAAATTTAAAGATTTACATTTGCATTGCCTAATTTTCAGTTGGTTTTCTGTAAAAATGATAAAACTGAGGTTTACAATATTCAAATTATGCTCAGATCTGCCACAAACAAAATTCAACCTAATGTCTTTTCAAACTTCAGAATGTACAGAGTTGTGTCATCGACATACAAGGACACAATGACTCTATGTATTTCATTGGTAAAGATCGTAAGAAGCAGCCTTCTGTACCTTCCAGTCGTCTGATTCGTCAACACGTCTGTACTGCAGCTCGTAAAGCAGCGTGATCCAGCCGTACTGCAGGTCCGATGGTACCGGGTACTCCCAGGACAGATGTGCAGTGTGGCCCACCTCATGTCCACCGGCATCTTTTAGTGTGTAAGTCAAGTTGACTGGAGCTTCAGTCTCAACTGTGGACAACACAGACACAGAAAGAGCCTCAGACTCAACATTGCTGGAATCAATGCAGTCAGTGCTAATTCAATCGCTTGAACTAGACAGTTTGTTCAAAACCTCTCCGTCAAAGTAGTGGACATTTTAATTTGATATTCTTCAATGTTCATGCAGCAGAGAAACATTAAATATTTCATTCACAAAAGTCCATAGACAAAAACAGTGATTTTAACTCACAGGGACACAGGAGCTGCTGGTCTACTGCTGCCTTGTGTGGTCACTTTGTGTCACTTAAATGTGAATGAAGTACTTCAAACACAGAATTTTACCAAATAACTTATTGGTGTAGGCAGCAGCAGATCAAAATCCGTCATGCGTGCTGTGATGTAAAATCAACAAGTGAAAGTGTGAGCGGTTTAGATGCTTTACAATACTTTCTTGTGTGGAAAACACTGTCTCACAGTGAGATAAATCAGTGAACATGTTCTTAAGATATCGTACATACATTTCCTCACCTATATCAGCCACGTCCAGGCAGTGCTGCTGGGAAGTGTAGTTCCTCTGGGTGGTGACGGCCGTTACATCCATACAGTAGATCTTCCACACATTGGTGTGGCTTTTGTCAAAGTAGCAGCTGTTGGGACCAGCAGTTGTATAGTCTGGACATTCATGACTGGGCCCCTCTCTGAGAACAACACAAAGAAAAAAAAAATGATTGGATGAATCCATGAAGCTGTTTCCTGTTTATGTGTTTGGACTTTATTTTTATCTTCATTTTCAGCACATTATCTTATCTGTTACCTTGTTACCACTATTCTTCTCACTGATAGACCTTTTCTCAACAAGAACCCGAAGTTTGTTAACCACTCAGTTAACAAGACAAAATCAGTTGCTGATCCACTGCCGCCTCCATCTGTAAGTTCAAGTGTGTTATTTTTGTGACTTTGTTGTTTGAAACATTTCATTCAGATTTACCTCAGTGACACAAACTGACCACACGAGGCAGCAGCAGACCAGCAGCTTCTGTGTCCCCCTGAGTTAAAATCATTGATTTTCTCTATGGAGAAAATGGTGTAGGAGAGTGAGTGGTTTACAAACTTCAGTTTCCTGTTGGTAAAGCGAGATAATGATGTGAACATATTCTCAAGATATTATAGACTTAAACTGATGTAGATTTTATTAGCTGAGTCCTTTGTTAAGTGGCAAAAAACTATTTTATCTGTGACTCCCTGTGTGCCTTAGCTTAAAATGGTGTAAAAGTCTAAATGTCAATCTCTATGGACTGTGTTATGTAGGTTCAGATATTGAAGTGACAATAAATGTACAGTGGTGAAAAAAAAGTAAAAAAAAAAATGTGTGGATAAAAATGGAATCAGAGTACAAATCTAGAAATATCACACAAAATCCGAGAGAAAAACACGTTAGTTTTGTTGAAAGAAAGTGTGATGTACAGTACATACTCTACGGAGTACGTGAGGACGTAGATGACCTCCTCGGCCCCTGTAAGGTTGTCCAGTGGATGCCACCAGCAGGTGAAGTCCTCCATGTTTTTCGAGCGGCAGTTGAAGATATGAGGTCTCATCGTCACAATGACTGACTCTGAAAAAAAAAAAACAAAGAAAATAATCACAAAGGTGAGCGATGACGACAGAGCTGAATAATAGCAGGTGCGTTCACTGCCAGTGAAAATGTGCAGAGCAGCAGTGAGGTGGAACAAAGGGAGAGTGGTTGCTGCTCAGTGAGATGCTGTGTAGGAACCTTCTGATCCAACAGCCTCTATCTCTGGGAAACCCAGAGAGAACCGATCATGCTGACCACAAAGAACGCTGAACAAAGTCAAACCTGCAGCAAATCAGACAGAATCACTGCAGCAGAGCGTTTTTCCAACAGAGTATTAAGTCCAGCTTTAATTTGGTCCAGGCACCTACATGATCATATGCAGAAGCAGAGAGAATTTCTCTCAAATGAATTATGAAAGAGGGATGAGAGCTTCAACTCAGTGACTATTCATCAAATCATCTTTTTAACACCAGTCTCCTTTATTACATTTATGACTCTGATCTCCCTTCTTCATAAAAATCAAAATAATAATAAGTTCACTGCCACATATGAAGACTTTACCTCTGTGCATACAGTATAGAAAAAATGGACAAAATGGTTAAAGCAGACAAAATTCGTAAAAAAAGAAAAAAAAAAGAAAATGAAAATGAACAAAAACAATAGATATAAACAACTTTATTATACACTTAGGTCCATATATATACTTGGACAAAGACACATCTATTCATTGTGGTTTAAACCACCACAATGAATTGGAAATGAAACAGTCAGCGTGTGATTTAAGTGTGGAGTCTCAGCTTTAATTTGAGGGATTGAACAAAAGAATCACATTAACCGTTGAGGAATTATAAGTATTTTTATATACTATTGTCCATTTTCAGGGGCTCAGAAATAATTAGACAAACTTGAATCATGATAAATTAAAGGCTTGTTTCCTCCCTGGATTTGCTTTGCCAGGCCTTTACCGCAGCCACCTTCACTTGCTGCTTGTTTTCAGGTCTTTCTGTCTTCAGTTTAGTCTTAACTAACTGAAAAGTATGAGATCAGGTGACTGACTTCACTGAAGAACATTCCAGTTCATTACCTTTAAAGGCTCTTGTGTTGGTTTTGCAGTATGTTTTGGGTCATTATCCATCTGTAAAGTGAAATGTTTTGCAGCATTTGGCTGAATGAGGATTATAGAGAGGATTATAATCCTGTCCACTTCAGAAGTCATCCTGCTACTTCTACCAGCAGTCACATCATCAATAAACACAAGTGAGACTGGTCCACTGGCAGCCATACATGTCCATGTCATAACACTGCCTCCTCCATGTTTGACTGATGATGTGGTATGTTTTGGATCATGAGCTGTTCTTTTCCTTCTCCACACTTTTCTCTTCCCATCATTCTGGTACAAGTTCATCTCTGTTTTGTCTGTCCAGAGAATCTTTTTTTTTTTGTTCTGCGATCATCAACTTGACTTGTCTTCCATGGTCTATTGGTGTTTCTGAGTTCACCAGTGGATTCCTTATTTTTAAGAAGGAACCAGATAGGTTCATTTTTTTTCCTCAGCTGAACGATGCATTGACAAGTCTTTGGACCCCATATTGAAACTTTCAGTGATAAGCCATCAAATGCTAATTCAACACGGAATCAGCTGCAGATCTTTATCTGCTTGTTCTGACAGTGAACAGTGAGGTAACAGCACACACCTGGCCATTAATCAATTGTTCAATTATTCCCAAGCCCCTGAAAATGGACAATAATGTATAAAAATGTTCTTTTGTTCAGTCCGCTTTAATCAAATCATGATTGTTTAATTTCAGATTTATTGTGGTGGTGACACCAAATGACACACTTAAAAATTACGATGAAATGGACACAAAAGACTTTTTCATAAAATGGCTACAAATACATATAATAATACAAAATTACCATAAAGAGTCAAAAATGACCAAAAAGAGTCACAAAATCACCACAAAGAAAGGAAAAAAGTACAAAGGACACAGTGAAGGACTAGAGAGAGAGTGAATAAAAGAAAAATATGGATTTGTCATGTTCATATTTCAGCTTGTTGAAATGAAGCTGAAATCTCATAAGTCTCTGATTGAGACATGAGCTCACAGACATACATGCCACATACAGCCTGGTGAGGATAAAACTGATGAAGTAATGATCCTCTTTATTTCAGGTGAGACGTGACATTTCAGAGCGCTGCCTTCCTCATCTTATAATCCAACAAGATGTGTGATTTTTATTTTGATTAGAGCAGATGTTAGAAATCAAAGCTGTGAGGGAGTGATGTTTGTGCAAACCACAAAAAATGCCAGCAGATCTAGGTGTTTTCTGAATGGAAAGACACAGAGGCTGTACAATACTGACTAGAACAATGTAATTCAGATTAAATTATCATCACCAGCTGTGAAATCTTGTGCTGCAGGTTTCATTGTGAAATAAGAGAATGGATTCTTTCATTGCTATAATCACACTGCAGGCTGTGCATATAAACATGAAATGAGCACAGGCGGACATGAAAGGACCAATAAGAGATATTAAATTACCCCGTATAGACAAAAATGATTACAAATAAACATAAAATCACAGAGTCATAAAATGGCCAGAAATAGATACAATATTACCATTAAGAGTCAAAACAATTACGAGAGAGTCATGGAATGACCACAGAGACCTCAATTTCATAACATTTGTGATATAAAATAAGAGGAAAATGACAAAAAAACACAAAGGGACAGAAAATTACCACAAAGAGACAAAACATTACAATAGAAACAAAATGACCATAAACATATATAAAATGAAAACAACAGGAGGAAAACAAAACAAAGTCACACAAGCAACCAAAAAAAATCAGCAAAAATAGACCAATAAGAGGCATAAAATTACCCTATACTGACCAAAATAACTACGAATAAACATAAAATGACCAAAGTGAGGTAAAAGGAACACAGTCGCAAAATGACCATGAAGGGACAAAAAATGACAATAAAGAGATAGAAATGCACCCAAATAGACACAAAATGACCACAAGTCAACATAAATTGGTTACCAAACACATAAAATGACCAGACTAGACACAAAATGACCACATATGATTATGTGTCAGTACTTCATACATTTTATTTTGTATTTTAGTTGTTATTTATTGGGAAAAAATACTTGCTGACATTCACCATGGTCAGTTTTCTCTGGGTAAATGCCATTCTCGGCGTCGGTCATGCTACAGCTTGTCACAGGAAGCAGAGAGATCAGCAACCACAGCATCCTGCTGCCTCCTGCCAACACAAACAAGAAACAAATAACATTAACTATGATTTTCACACTATCACATACTCACTCTTCCACAACAAAGTCCATAGAAAAAAAACTGTCATTTTACATAACAGCACACACGATTTGTTGATCCACTGCTGCCTCCATCAGTAAGTTCAAATGTGACCTCAGTGACATAAACTGACCACACGAGGCAGCAGTAGATAAGCAGCTCCTGTGTACCCGCGAGCTAAAATCACTTTTTTTTTTTGGTTTGGACTTAGGTTTATACTAAATGAAAATACTATGATGCTTGTCTTGTGAACTGGCCCCCGGGATAAATAAAGTATTTTGAAGTTTACTAGAGCAAACATATGAGCTTGATACTCATCTCTATTCAGGCCTCATGATTCCACACTGCTGTGGGAAAGTCCAGAAGCAGCAGGAACATGTGACCTCAACACAAGTAGACATTTGAGTTTCTCAACAGAGATTAAACGATTCTCTGAAAAACTCTACTGTTCCATTTTATTTCATTTGTGATTAGATATTTTTTCTAAGTAAGGCCAAAAAATTGATGATACTTATACTGTAGGCCATAAACACATAAACAGAAGATGTTTGCTGCTTTATCTCACTTTTGTTGCTTTGTTAACCATTCACTCTCCCACACCAAAGTCCATAGAGAAAATCTGTGATTTTACATAACGGCACACAGGAGTTGTTGATCCACTGCTGCCTCCATCAGTAAGTTCAAATGTCTTATTTTGTAAAATTCTGTGCTTGAAACATTTCATTCAGATTTACCTCAGTAACAGAAACTGACCACACGGGGCAGCAGTAGGCCAGCAGCTCCTGTGTCACTGTGAGCTAAAATCGCTCATTTTCTTGATGGACTTTGGTGTGGGAGAGTGAGTGGTTTACAAACTTCAGTTTCCTGTTGAAAAAGTCTGTCTATCAGTAAGATAAAGAAGCGAACATAATCTTAGGATATTGTAGACTTAAAGCTGATGTAGATTTTATTAGCCGTGTTGTTCTCAAGTGATTGTGTGACCTAGAAGATGTGGAAACATGAAGTTTGTATGAACACCTGAGCTGCAGAATACATCAGCTTTGTACGATCACCTGTAAAAGCACTGAAGCAGATTTACGAGCCAATAAAAGAGGCCCTGAATGCAGCGTCGGGTCTTCACAGGTGTAAGTTAGTGTAATCCAGCAGTGTGTTATCAGAGTCACACCTCAGCTAATTGACTTTAATGGCAGTAAACAGTGAGTTCTTCAAAACTGTTTACACTGGTGGAAACATTCCAAAGTTTGTCAGATCAACTTTGTCAGTGAAGTGTCTTCTTAGTGGCAGGAGTCACATGGAGCTGGGCTTTTCCTCTCGTTTATCCGACAGGAAGTGGATAATCAGCTAATGAACCGGAGGTGAACTCATGCTGCACTTCATTCATTAACAAACAGTTGTGTCTTTCATTTTGGAAACACTTTTGGCACAAGAAATTTTGATAATATGTCTAATAATATAATGTGTTTGGTTCAATCATCGACTAATCAATTACTACACGAACCATCAACAATTTTGGAAACATATTGATCACTTTGAGCATAAGAAAGATTACACAGCTTCTCAAATGTGAATATTTTCAGTTTTTGGTAGCATTGCAGGTACTTTTTTCAGTACTTTACTGTTTTGGATTACAAAAAAATTACAAAAAACTGTCCCTAATGACAGAAAATGTAGTATTCTGGCTGGAACTGGTGACAATTTTTGGGTCAGTCATAAGTAAGTAATCAGTTATTACAGTAACCATCAACGATTTTCCCAATTACAAAAATGTAGTTTAAGTTGTGAAAAATAAGTCCACACCTCTAAATTGTAATACTCTTTTTACGTCATACTTGTTTTTTGTTTTGTTACTTAATGAATTTAATTTATTAAATAATCAGGATCAAGCCTGAGTTGATGAGTTGATTATTTTTTCACTGCAATTGTTTTGGACATAAGTTGGAATATAGTTTTTAACTTAGAAAAGCAGATGCAACCAACTTAAACACAGCATATTTGACGTTTTGTGAGGCAAAATGTTTCATCCTGCCCCTTTAAGTTGAGTATTTACAGTTTTTATGATCAGGAATCACAGTGACATGCTGCTGTGTGTGTGCTGCTGCTGTGGAGCAGAACAAGGCTTTATTTTAATCCTCCTCAGATCAACCTGAGGGATTATTCCGTGTGATTGCCGTCTTTGTGCTCATGGATCTCACTGCTGCTGCTGCTTGCATGTCACTTCTGTCTCCTCATGAGAACAGACTTAAAAAAACCTGAAGCTGCCATGTGACTCCATTACATCCATCAGCTCTCAGTCTTTGTGTTTGCATAAAGACATAATTGTTTTCTTGTGGTTTACTTGTCCTTGGTTGACATGGACAAACAGCAGGCAAACATATTCCAGGAATATTCCATTTTCAATAGTTACATTTAATGAAAATGTTTAAGAAATACCAAACTTATAACTTTTTTGCAAGCAGCATACTTTATTACTGCAATTACAATGAGCTGATGACCTAATTAGTCTATTACCATTACACCAGCAGTTCCTGTGTCCCCATGAGCTAGAGAAACATAAGTTATTTCACTCATCGGGATAATTTTTTGGTAGAAAAATCAAAAAATATCTACCAGCTCTCCTACAGCAAAGTCCGTTGAGAAAATCAGTGATTTTAGCTCAGGTGGACCAGGGCCATTGCAATAGGTGCAGCCCTGGGAGAGTGAGCATTTTCTATTTAAATTTCCTGTTGAAAAAAGTCTGTTTAACAGTGCAATGATAACTTAATAACATGTTCACTGCTTTATCTCACTGTTAGACACACAAAAGGAAACTGATGTTTGTAAACCTCTCACTCTCCCACACCAAAAACTGGAGAGAAAATCAGTGATTTTACATAACAGCATTGGAGTAGTTGATCCACTGCTGCCTCCATCATTAAGTTCAAATGTGCTATTTTATCCATTCAGTGTTTAAATTCATTTGTTCAGATTTACCACAGTGACACAAACTGACAACACGAGGCAGCAGTAGACCAGCAGCTCCCGTGTCCCAGCGAACTAAAATGTTCTATATGGACTTTGGTGTGGGAGAGTGAGTGGCTAACCAATTTCCATTTCTTGTTAAAAGAGACTTAAAATAACATAGATTTTATTAGGTGAGTATTTTTATTTGTAGCTAAATTGTTTAAATACACCAATATGTCCCAATAACAGCCTTAAAACGCATCATGATGTAATAGCATCTGGACTTGAACTATTTTCCACTCCTTGGTGAAACACTAGTTTCCTCTCATGTGTCAGTGACTTGTGAACTCCACATTGACATGTTGATAAGTTCACTGATTAAACCTGATTAGAGAGAGATGAGCTTTGTGGAGACATTTAAAGTCTAAAGATGGCCTGGCTGTGATGAGCAGAGGACTAATCACAGTTGACTGACACCGGACAGAACTGTGCTGTGTCTATTTTCAGCTATTTCCTACTGTTGCTACTCCTATTAATAGAAAATCCCACATGAACAGGAAAACAAAAAAGGAAAAGAAAACAAAACACCTCCTGCAGCATTAAAATGACAGCTCAGGTTTGTTTCACTGATAAAATCCTCTCATGAAGCTGATTTATTTCTTCTTATCAACTTCTTATCAGGAGTCTCCAAGTCCAAGTTACCTATACAGTTATTCTCATAAGTTTACATGCCCTGGCAGAATTTGTGTTTTTTTTTTGGCTTTTTTTTTTTTTTTTTTTTTGGACATTTTTCAGAGAATATGAATGATATTTCAAAAAACTTTTCTTTCACTCATGGTTAGTGGTTGGGTAAGTGTGCCATTTATCATCAAACAATTGTTTTTTTTAAAGGTCACATAGAATAGTCTTTTTGAACCAAAAATTATTAAATAATTGAATAATATTTATGGTCAAAAACCTCATAAGACTCTTCAAATTAAGCCAGTTTATTGTTATTCTCTGCCAGCCTCTGAACATGCACTCTGTTTCTGAGCTAATGCCGGCCCCCCCATGACACTGAGACTCTTGTGATTGGCCAGCTACCAAGTGCATTTCCCCTCGCTTGTGATTGGCCAGCTATCAGCTGACTGACTGAGGTTGAATGTTCACGCCCATAACTGGGAGTAGCTGTTGGGGAATGGTTCATTGCACAGCAAATGTGCTAGTTACGCAACTAAACTGGACTTTTCAAAACCACTTGCTCGAGCTCAGGTAAACAGAGAAGCCCTTCTTTCTCAGAAGTGGCTGAAGTGTGAATTATGACACTTTAGTGTTTACATATGGGAAGGACACGGGGACACACCAAAAAAACACCAGAAATTTGATTTTCCCGTGAATGTCCTATTTAAATCATTATCACAGAAACTACCCAAATGACCCTGATCAAACGTTTACATACCCTGGAGGTTTTGGTCTGATAACAGTTAACACACTGTCTTAAATGGCTACTAAAGGTAACGATCCTCACCTGTGATCTACTTGTATTCAATGAGTGTATAAAAGGTCAGTGAGTTTCTCCAGTGCTGCACTGGCGTTGCTGGATTCTGAGCCATGGGGAAAGCAAAAGAATTATCAAAAGCAGGAGAAGGTAGTTGAACAAGAATTGAGAATGCCAATTAGCAGTGTTCAAATTAATAACCAAAATGGCCAAAAATCACAAATTCAGGGAATGTAAACTTGAGAACAACTGTTGATGATTGACATGCAAATTGAAAGGGATAGTCTTTATCTCACTTTTAGACTGACTTTTTCAACCGGAAACTGTAGTTTGTAAACCACTCACTCTCCCACACCAAAGTCCATCCATCAATGCATCCTTCTGATGCTTATCCGAGGTCGGGTCGCGGGGACAGCAGCTTAAGCAGAGAAGCCCAGACTTCCCTCTCCCCTGCCACTTTGTCAAACTCTTCTGTGGCGTTCCCAGGCCAGCTGAGACATAGTCTCTCCAGCAAGTCCTTGGTTGTCCCCGGGGCCTCCTCCCAGTGGCACGTGCCCGGAACCCCTCTCCAGGGAGGCGTCCAGAAGGCATCCTAAACGGATGCCCGAGCCACCTCATCTGGCTCCTCTCGATGTGGAGGAGCAGCAGCTCTACTCTGAGCCATTCCTGGATGACCAAGCCTCTCACCTCAAATCCATTTCGGCTGCCTGTGTCCTTCTTTCGGTCACTACCCAAAGCTCGTGACTGTAGGTGAGGAGGTAGAGGGCTTAGGATTTGGAGGTGCTGATTCTCTTCCCAGGTGCTTCACACCCAGTTGCGAACCGCTCCAGTGAGCTGAAGATCATGGCCCAATGAAGCAAACAGGAAAGTACTCCCGCAGTCAAGGTCAGCAGCACCCTGTCTCCACTGTACACAGCGTTGACAGTGCACTGCTTCCCCCTCCTGAGATGCTGGATGGTTGACCGGAATCTCCTCGAAGTCATCTGGAAATCATTTTCCATGGTCTCCATGGAGTTTTTGCCTCAGCGACCGCTGAAGCTGCATTCTGCTTGGCCTGCCGGTACCTATCAGCTTCCTCCGGAATCCCACGGACCAAAATGGCCCGATAGTACTCTTTCTTCAGCTTGACAGCATCCCTTACAGCTGGAGTCCACCAACAGGTTCAGGGGTTACCGCTACGACAGGCAAACCACCTTATATCCGCAGCTCCAGTCAGCTACCTCAACAATGGAAGCATGAAACATGGCCCATTCAGATTCAATGTCTCACGCCTCCCTTAGAATATGTTTGAAGCTCTGCTGGAGACTCTTTCTGACAGGAGACTCTGCCAGACGTTCCCAGCAGACCCTCACAATACGTTTGGGTCTGCCAGGCCTGACCAGCATCCTCCCCCACCATCGGAGTCAACTCACTACCAGGTGGTGATCAGTTGACAGCTCCACCCTTCCCTTCACTCGAGTGTCCAAGACATGTGGCCGCAGGTCCTACGATACGACTACGAAGTCAACCTGCTCATCGACCTGCTCAGCGCCTCTCACCAGGGGCAACTCCAGAGTGGAAGAGAGTCAAACCCCTCTTGAGGAGACTGGTTCCAGAGCCCAGGCTGTGTGTCGAGACGAGCCTGACTATATCTAGTCGGAACCTGTCGACCAGTGCACCAGTTCTGGCTCCTTCACCATCAGAGAGTTAACGTTCCACGTCCATAGAGCCAGCTTCTGCAGCTGAGGGTCGGACCGCCAAGGTCCTCACCTTCAGCCACCACTCAACTCACACTGCACCTGACCTCTTTGGCCCCTCCCATAGGTGGTAAGCCCATGGGAAAGGGGACCCATCAGGTGCTTGCCAACATGCTCCACCCCCAGGCCTGGCTCCAGAGGGGGCCCTCTGCGTCTTCTTAATTGTTTGTTCCATAAAATGTCAAAAAATGTTGAGAAAACACTGATCACTGTTTCTCAAATCTATAAATGACGATGTTCTCAAATGTATTGTTTTGTCCACAAACTTAAATTATTTCATTTTAATGATTTCTTTTTTATATGGAGTAAAGAAACCGGAAAATATTCACATTTAAGAAGCTGAAAAATCAGACAACTTGTTTTAATTATTAAAAAAACACTCAAACTGAAAAAACAATGATCAAAATGGTTGATGGTTAATTTAGTAATTGATTAAAATTGATAAAATGTTGCAGCCCTACATGCTACATGTTAACTACCCATTTAATGTACTATTCATTCACTAAGCATTCAAGAATCCTTGGTGATATCTATTAAGCCTAATCTGCTTTCATGTTTAAAAAATACAGTTCATTCTTCTGCAATTTCACAGCGACATCAGTTTTCATGTAGGAACTAATGTTTGTGTACTTCACTCGCTGTTGTTAGAATTTGTGGTTGAGGCGTCAACTGTCATGTGCAGGGTCCAGCAGTGATAAGTCATTATGTGCTGCTCTGGAGCTCCAGCTGAGCAGTGGTGAGAGTATCTACCCATCACAACAGCAGCAGCAGCACACAGCAGCACACAGCAGCACACAGCAGCACACAGCAGCACACAGCAGCACACAGCACCGCGGGCAACACACACACACGGACAGGAAGCAGTGATCCAAACAGAGAGAGGCATTTGATCCACGGGGAGTCACATGAACACAGCAACATCATACAATTGCTGTCTGTCTCTACACTGACCTATTACTAATTAACAGACTGACAGCTGTCAAATCAAGAACACGCTGCAGACACACTTGGGACATTAACTCACTTCTGAACAGTTAATTAACAACCATCAGTGGTGAAGAGTTATAAATGAGCTGGAGTTACTGAAAAAACACACACTGACACTGTTCACTGTTCCAGGAACACAACATACACAATGTAATCAGCCATTAAGTCACAAGATACGTGGAATTAATACAATTTCATGACAGACTTGATGGCGCCAGCAACTACCCGCATATCACATTATTTTTCAGCACAAGCTCCTACACGCTACAAGTGAAACAAGGAAAAAACTATTAAATCACTTAATATAAGGCAGAAAATAAAATCCACATATGTTTAAGTCTACAATATCTTAAGAATATGTTCAAGTCTTTATCTCACTTTCAGACAGACTTTTCCAACAGGTAACCGAAGTTTGTAAGCCACTCACTCTTCCACAGGAGCTGCTGGTCTTCTGCTGCCACATCTGATCAGTTGGTGCCACTGAGGTAAATGTGAACATAAGATTTCAAACCCCTAAATGACAAAATAACACATTTGAACTTAGTGGTGGAGGCAGCAGTGTGCTGTGATGTTAAAATCATTGATTTCCTCTATGGACTCTGGTGTGGGAGAGTGAAACAGGTTAAAAGGTTAAAAACAGGTTCAAAAATAGGTTGCTGATCCACTGCTGCCTCCATCAGTCAGTTTAAATGTCTTATTTTGTGTTTGAAATCTTTTGTTCAGATTAACCTCAGTGTCATCAGTGGCATTAGACTGTGTTTTTACAGTAATTCCAGCTCCTTTCCGGTCAAAACCCTTCATCACTGACAGTTGTTAATCAACTTTTGAGAAGTGACCACATGAGGCAGCAGTAGACCAGCAGCTCGAGGATGTCCCCCCTCTAAATAATTGATTTCCTCTATGGACTTTGGTGTAGGAGAGTGAGTGAAGTACAAACTTCAGTTTTCTGTTGGAAATGTCTGTCTAACAGTGAGATAAAGACTTGAACATATTCTTAGGTTATCATAGACTTAAGTTAACGTTGATTTTATTATTTATAGAAGCACAAATGGACCTCATGAACTATGCTTTAGTTCATGAGGCCTTAGCTTTGCTCAGATGTACAGAAGACAGTGCCTGCAGCTACTCAGATCATCAGTGTGTGACATGAAGAGTCACAAGGCTCCTGTTACACAATAAAGGACAGAACATTTTTTTCAAACTGATTTTCTGCCCCCTTGTCAAACAGAAGTACGTGGAAACACCTCACTGCGTCTTTTTTCATCAAATGTCTATTTCACACTGATCAACAGGAAATAAACAACAACAACAGGTGCTGAGCTTCTCTGATTTTCAGGTTCACTTCTCCATGATCCATGAGTCCATGATCTCATCGATTAATCTGTCAGTTCTTTTCTCCACAAATCAATTAGTTGTTTGGTCCATAAAATGTCAGAAAATTTCCAGGTTTCTCAAACCTGGAAATTATGATGTTCACAAATGTTAGTAATTAGATTACTAAATCAATCAACAACTATTTCGTGTATTTTTTTTTAAAGTAAAATGTACTTGCAACGTATTCAAATTTAAACTGACACTGGTAACATACCCTTTTTCAGTACTCCAATCTTTGTCTAACAACAAAATTGCAATTAACAATTAATGTTTTTCATCACTTTCTCCAACAAACATCAAATTATGAAAGTAAACAGATTAATGGTAAAATTTGTCAGATTTCTGGGGCATTATTGATTAATTAATTTCATAATAACTTTTCAGTTTAATGTAAATAAAATGAACCGATTTTCCTCTAAACTCTGTTTAGAGCCTTAGTTGCAGCCCAAATAATAATAATTATAATCAAGTTCTTTCCAGTTTCAATTAAACAAAATAAAGTGAAAGATTAATAATTTTCTCCAAAGATATAAAACAAAATGGCTAATTAATTTAAAACAAATAAAAATTAAATAAAAACGTTTTAAACCAGAATCATTTAATTCTCGCCAATAAAGAAAAGTACAACCTACAATGTAAATCAAATGTAAATAAACGACGTAATAGTTAACAAAACCATATATATGTCCACCATATATGTTTAATGTTTGTGTTTTTAATTTAATCTTTCTAACTGCTTTACCTGAAAATCTAAATAATCATCGATCATCATCATCATAGTTAATGTTTAACTATAATTAAATAGCGTGTTAAATGCACCTCAACCCTCTCAACTTTTAATTAGGTTAACAGAGGCGCACATGTGTACGAGCGCCATGTGCACGCGCGTGCAGCTTATACATTATAAAATATAGAAGTCTTACCTGTGACGCAAATTACTCTTCAGTCAATAATTACTGCAGCTGCTGCTGCTGCGGTGAAGTCTCCAGGACCAGGACCGGGACGGGGACTGTCCTGCAGCCGGTAGTCCAGGGAAATCCCCGTGGACGAGTCGGAGCTGGATGGGGCAGTAGGATCTGATGGTGCGTTCACTGACCCCTCGGTGGATTGCTCTCCACCTAATCCTGCGTCAGTAGCCACACAACAGCAAGAGCTCCAGGCTCCTCCCCCTCTGAGCTGAAGCCGCACCGATACACCTCCACACGAGCCACTGGGGGGCGTGAGAGAGCAAAAAAGGAAGATTAATAATACATTTATACTTATCCTATAGAGTAATAAATGATAGATGTAGGTGAAATATAAATGAATTTAAAGGGATAGCTCTGCGTTTTTTGAAGTGTGGTTGTATGTGGTAGTGGCACATAGACAGAGGTGACTGTACTGTGAGCGGCTCCTACGGTCCTCAAAGCAAACAACAGTAAAATCATGGCATTTTACTACTTAACAAAAGCCTCACCCAATAAAATATACATCAGCTTGACTCTATGATATCTTAAGAACATGTTCATGTCTTTCTCTCACTGTCAGACAGACTTTCCCAACAGGAAACTCTCACTCACACTCATTTTTACCACTTTATCCTCCACTGAGGGTCAGGGGGCACTGGTGCCTAACACCCTGGACAGGTCACCAGTCCATCACAGGGCCACATAGACAGACAACCATTCACTCTCACATTCACACCTACAGGCAATTGTGAGTGTTCAATTGGCCTAATGCCAAAATCTGCATGTTTTTGGACTGTGGGAGGAAACTGGAGAACCCGGTGAAAACCCACGCACACACGGGGAGAATATGTAAACTCCATGCAGAAGGGCCCTTGTTCTGACCTCTTGCTGCAAATGCAAGAGTGCTACCAACAGGAAGCTGAAGTTTGTAAACCAGTCACTGTCCCACACCAAAGTCCATAGAGAAAACCAGTGATTTTAGCTCACAAGGCAGCTGGTCTACTGCTGCCTCGTGTGGTCAGTTTATGTCACAGATGAATCTAAAGAAAAGATTTCAAACACAGAATTTTACAAAATAACACATTTGAACTTACTGATGGAGGCAGCTGTGGATCAACAACTCCTGTGTGCTGGGATGTAAAATCATTGATTTTCTCTATGGTCTTTGGTGTGGGAGCATGAGTGGTTTACCAACTTCAGTGAGATAAAGACACAAACATTTTCTTAAGATATCATAGACTTAAGCTGATGTAGATTTTATGTGGAAAACCTTTGGTTAATTGGTTGAATCAGTTTTTCTTTTCTCTGTTTTTCACTTTTTCCAAAAGTCACAGTTATGTGTGAGTACAAATTATATTATTGGCAGAACTAAAGAGGCTTTAAAAGAAAATAGAGACTTAAATACAGTAAATACACACTTCTCTGTCTTTTAGGGCGTCTGTCTCCAGTGTCTAGAAACTGCTCTGCAGCCGCTCAGACAGAGAAACTGCAGTAGCTTGACACAGTCACTTTGTGATTATGCATTGTGAAAAAGGGTTGGTCATGATGTCATTGTTGCTACGCAACAACAGATTTAATCTAATCCCCTTCCCCCAGATTAGGAGGGAAAACCAGAGACCTTTTGTCTAAATGACACAGCTCGTACCTTCACGTCCTGCAGCAGCAGGTGGTTGTCATCCATTTTCCATACGCTGTGCTGCTTTAATGTCAACTTCTGACATTTTAAACATAATACAGTGGGGGTAAGGGTGAGTGGCGCCCTCTGTCGGCTGAAATGGAGAGTTGACAAATAAGAAGAAATAACTGAGAGAGTTTAAAGAACAAAATATAAAAGCATCGTGACAAAGTGCAACAGCTGTTTTCACTTAGGGCCAGCAGGGGGCGCACACAGCTCAGCAAGATATGTAGAAACAGGACTGGAACATTTTTTTGTGATTAAACAGCAGCAGTTTCAGCTACTTTACAAATTAAAATATTAAAAATATAATAGATTCAATAAAAAAAGACATGTAATTGTAAATATAAGAGTAAAATATTCAAGTAAAACTGTAAAAATGCAAGAGATATCAGTAGAAGTGGATCTGATATATGGCTGAACAAGCTGCATCTGCAGTGGTTCCAATAAAGAGAGGATACATGTGATGCCGAGTCAGTTAAGGCAAAAGTTTTTAGCCAATGACAGCTCATACAACCACACGTTTTTTTTTTTTTTGTTTTTTTTTAAAAAAAGAAAGAAAAAAGAAAGAAAAACAATAAAAAACTGAAAAATCCCTTTACAGTTGATTCCCCTCAAGCACTTTTTATTTCTTCCATGTTGTACGTGCTTTTAGCTGAGTTTGGTGTGAAACAGGAAGAATGTGGAAATGTTTTTTTTTTTTTAACTTCACGTTTAGAAATCTGCCACTTCCTCTCCCACTCACAGTGTCACCATCCACAGTCCACTTCCTCCTTTAATGTCCACCTGTGTGATTTCTGCTCTTCACAAAGTCGAGTGTACACATCAGTCCACAACGACAGTGCAACAACAGAAAAACTGCACACTCTGCTGCTTCACATTTGAATATCACTCACAGGAAATCTTCATTTCAGTCTTTTAATATAAAAGGAAACAGGATCTGCAAGGTTTTCCTCTATCGTTTACATAATTTTAGCCCAAAAACAGACTCCCTTTGTTCGTAATTTTGTCTTTATGACGTATAACTGATACATCATCTATAAACCAATTCTCTTTGACAGGGTTTTCTCAGAAAGAAGCACATGCATTATTCTAGAAGTAAAATACCGTAGAGAATAATTTTTCTCACACAGGGCTGAACCGATTATAGTGACAAAAACAACTGTAACACCACATACACAAAAAACTACATAAATACAGCAAAGAAAAAACAAAGACACAAAACCACACAGCCTAATAGAATCCACATCAGCTTAAATATATGTTCACATCTTTATCTCACTGTTAGACAGACTTGTTCAACAGGAAACTGTCAATAGAGAAAATCTGTGATTTTAACCTACTGTGGTCAGTTTTAGATGAATGTTGAAAATCTTTAAATCCTCTAAAACATTTTTTGAAATGGGACTACTTCGGCATACTTTCAGCTAGAGACTTCATTTAAAATTAAAGTTGAGCATTTTTTTTTCCTGCCAATTTTCCATTTTTCTCCTTCAAGCTTTTTCAGTTACTGCACTTTATGCATTTGAGCTTCAAGAGCTTTCAGTCAGCTTGTAACATATTTCAGCATTTTCATTCAGCTTTCACACAATTTTTCTACTTATTATTATTATTATCATCCAGTGAGTCCATTATATTGCTGTTAAATTGGTCTTCACACAGCCAATAATGGAATAGCTGGCTCATAAAAGTATATTATATCATTATCGTCTTCACATGACATTCTTGGTGATCTTCTTCACAAATCCAATAATGTAATACCCTATTACACAATGTACAAAAATTTATTGTGTATGTTATTGGTTCAGAAATGTTATGATATTATTGGTCAGTTTTGACATCATTTGCTTTAATAACATCAGGAAAATATATGTTTATGGCAGCTACAGACATGATTTAATGTGTGATGTCTTTATGATTTGGGGAATTCAAGTAGGACAAAAAAAAAACACCCACTGTGTTCCTGGAACAGCTTGAAGAGACACTTCCTTATTTACTTTTACCAAAAGGTGTAAAAGAAAAGTAAGTGAGCCCCTGCTCTCTTCACTCTCCTCCTGCTTCATCCTCCATTTCACACTAACAGACACTCAACGTTTTATAGCCTCTTTCCATCATGGGGAACTTTGTAGCCAATGAGGGACTCTCCATCTTTGTTATTGTGAGTCTAATCTCTACTTTTTTTCCTATATTTTGTTGAATTTAATTTGCTTTTTATTGGTAACTTTCATCATCTGCTTTTAAATCTGGATGTTGGTTCATAGCTTTACTTTAATTCTACCTTATTTTAACATTTTAGTTACATATTTGTACAGATTTTGATCATGTATTTGAACAACGGAGACGATGAAATTCAACATATATGTGCTAATCTGACACACGCACATCATAGAGGAATCTTACTGAAATAAATTCAAATTTTTTTTCTAGCTGTTTTATTGAATGAATTTTTGACTTGTTTTTGTTTTGCTGTGTGCCACAGCTGGTGTGGTTGGGAATCAACGCCTTCCTTTTTGTGCACTTCTACATGGCGTTCCTGGTGGAGCGCTGGTTTTACACCAGGGTTCTGCTTGGGGTAAGTGTGACAACCCAATAAACATTTCCTTTGAAGAATGACATAATGACTAATGCTGAAAAAGAAAAGGTTTTGAAAAATATAAATAAAATGGTTGATTTCCACTTATCAAACCTGAGTGTCTGACATCCGTGGTTTCTGCGTTTACGGTTGAGTTCATAATGCGCTCAGTCAAAAATCCCCAGCTGCACAGCTGCAGCTGCAGCAGAAGCGAAACACAGAGGGTTGTACTTTTTGTGTTTGATGGAAAGACTGGGAATCCCATTCATAATTGTTTTATTTTGCTTTAAAGAGTCATGAAATGTGTAAAATCAGTTAAAGATGCTATTGGGGCAACTGGTCTCCTCACTTTCCAGACGTTTACAGACATTTGTTAAAATGTCTGTAAACGTGGTAAATATCTCTCTTCCAATTTTATTGAGATGTGTTGCTGCCTCATGTGGTGAGTTTGTGTCACTGAGGGAAATCTGAATGAAGGATTTTAAACAGAATTTTACAAAATAACACATTTGAACTTACTGATAGAGGCAGCAGTGGATCAACAACCCCTGTGTGCTGTGATGTAAAAACACTGATTTCTCTATTGACTTGTGAGAGAGTGAGTTAAGTTTTCTGTTGAAAAGTCTGTCTACAAGTGAAATAAAAACACATTTGTAAGACATTGTAGACTCTGTTGGACTAACGCACCTCTCCCCTCTGTCCCTCATCAGCATGCTCTCTCATGGGCCAGAGCTCCTGCCGCCTGCCTCAACTTCAACTGCATGCTCATTCTGCTGCCAGTCTGTCGAAACCTCCTCTCCTTTCTTCGTGGCACCATCCAGGTTTACTGCAAAACACTATTACTACTCAGATTGTGCTTTAAAATTTCATGTCTCATTATTCTAAAATTCATATTTCTGTACCTTTTGCGTGCAATCAGTGCTGCAGTCGTGCAGCTGCTCGTCAACTGGACCGAAACCTCACTTTTCACAAACTGGTGGCTTACATGATTGCCTTCCACACAGGTAATGACATCAGTCAGCTGCTTTGACATTTTGTAAATTTAAAAAAGACAAGAAAAATAAAACAAATTATGTGTATTGATGTCAGTGCAGTAATTTTTTAAGGATGTTAAACTCAGAAATGAGTAAAAATGATAAACTCCAGATGGTTGTATTTTTAAAGGTCCAGTGTGTGAAAATTATTGACAGTTAGCGTGGGACTGCAGATTGCAATAAATATTTTTAGTATTTATTGCGGTAAATTAGTACTTTTCCAACAGTTTAAGAGAAATTAAAGATGATGGACTTTGTTAAGACAAAAAAAATCTATTTCAAAGCAATTCTACACTTATATAAAACATACAAACACACATAAAAGTATATTTAAATTTCTGCCTATTAAACCTCCAAAATGTTACACATTTATGCAAATGCAACTTTTTTCAACTGTATTAACACTCTCCTCTCTTTCTCTCCTTGAAGCTGTGCACATTGTTGCACACTTGTTCAACTTTGAATATTTCATGGACGCTCAGCTGAATCGAAACAGCAGCTTCTTGCCCTTCATCCTCTCTCAAATCGGCAACAATGACAACGCGTCCTTCCTGAACCCCATCAGGACCAATGAGACGGTGGGTTGCTGTTTGAGTTTACGCTGTCTCTTGTTGCTTCTAAAACTTGTGTGAAACTCACTTTGGCTTGATTTCTAAATGAGGTGATTACTTCACCTGATACTCTTCCTTTTCTGAGGTGTTGGTCTGTGCAGATGTGTTGTCATCAATGAAACTTCCTCTGTGCAATCAACTGCTTCTGAAGCATTTAGCAAGTAATAGACTTTAGCTTTTAAAAATAAAAAAAACATGCAATTCTCCCTGACACAAAGGGATAGTTCAGGTTTTATATGACTCACTCTCACTAAAAACAAGAAAAAAACTAACTGAATATGTTTAAAAAATAAGCCGATGGAAACTTTTTCACCACATTAATTTTTTTTTCTCATTTTAAGGTGAAGAGATATACAAGACATGAACCTATAAAATGCACATTGAACAGATTTTTCTGCCATGATGTAGAAATTAGAGGACCCAAACGCAGTTGAAAAAAGGAGTGAACCAGTGAAGGTTAGATAGAAGTTCAAGGGCTACTGAGACCGGGGGGTTTGTTAGCCTGTCAAAATTAGTGAACAATGGTTGTGCATTATTGTAGTTTTTTTTCTCAGCTCCATGTTATAAATGCGCAGCCTCTCTTTATAAATGTCATCATGAATCTGTAATTTAGGATTACGCCACCTGTGCTCAGTTTTTCAACACACTCTTTTTCAGCTTTAACCCTTGTGGCATTTCTACATGGAGGTTTCTTTCTAGCAGTGATCACCTTCACCTTGGTGGGGGCGATGGCATCAATAATACTGATAATTTCACCATTGAATTTATCCACAAGCTTGTCAACTGAAGGGGAAGGGAGGAGGGGTGAGGAGGAGAAAGCTTGAATGAATATTTCATCGGCATTTTCGCCTATGCACCATTCCTTGATGATCTCTGTCTGAAAGCTTCTGTTGACAGTAATGGTGCTCTCAAAGAAGACTCAGCTAATAAAATCTACATCAGTTTAAGTGTATGAAATCTTAAGAACCTGTCCACTGCTTTACCTCACTGTTTGAAGCTGGTTTGTAAACCACTCACTCTCCCACAGCAAAGTCCATATATAATCAGTGATTTTACATAACAGCACACAAGAGATTTTGATCCACTGATGCCTCCATCAGTAATTTCAAATGTGTTATTTGTGATTTTGGTGTTTGAAATTCTTTGTTTAGATTTACCTCAGTGGCACAAACTGACCACCTGAAGCAGCAGTAGACCAGCAGCTCCTGCATCCCCATGAGCTAAAATCACTGATTTTCTCTATAGAGTTTGGTGTGAGTGGTTTACAAACATCAGTATCTTAAGATAAGGGTTTTAATGTGTGAAGTGGATGTTGATGCAGAATCCTACCATCGTCATGTTCACCACAATCGCTGGGCTAACGGGCGTGGTCATTACACTCGCCCTAATCCTCATCATCACTTCATCCATGGAAGTGATCCGCAGGTCATACTTCGAGGTCTTCTGGTACACTCATCACCTCTTCGTCATCTTCTTCATTGGCCTGGTGTTTCATGGCTACGGGTAAGACAGCATGTGAGATAAAGGTCCAGTGTGTAATTTTTTTCAAATTAAATATTTATATTTTGAGTCAAAAATGTTTTCCAGATCCAGTTTCATGAATACGATTTAATCGATCATGTTTCGGCTCCATGTGTAGTCGTATTGTACGAGGACAGACGCCTGCCAGTCAGAAGACAAACAACCCTGAGGTTTGTGCTGACCACTTTGCCGACTGGGGAACAAATGGCTCCAACTGTGCTGTACCAGAATTTGCTGGAAACCCACCAATGGTGAGCTGTTAAAGAGACAGTTCAGGTGTTTTGACAGGAAGTGCGTGGGTCTTCACTCTGTTTCATTCTAGTTTTTTTTCTTTTTCTAGACGTGGAAGTGGGTGGTGGGCCCGATGATTCTTTATGTGTGCGAGAGGATCATTCGCCTCTATCGATCCCACCAGAAAGTGGTCATCACCAAGGTGTGTATGTGTTTTTATAATGAACACTCCACCCTAAAGATATTTATTAATTGTTGAAAATAATCTTTTAATCTTTAAAAAGTTTGTTTCGAAAAACAGCTTTAGTCCGAATACAATGTGAATTTTATGTCTACGCACATCTTTGCATTGATTTTATTTATATGTGAATCTAAGTGAAATTTCATGTTGCATTTGGCGTAGACACACAAATTTATGTATACTTTTATTTTTGGGTTGTCATAAGGGTTTGGATTAGTTTTCCTTTGGGCCCCCAGGACCCTTTTACCTGGGGCCCCCAAACTCTCTTGAAACACCCCTAGGACACTCTAGAAAAGTATTTTTCATTATTTCCTGACATGAATAATATATATGATAATGACTTTAACTGAAAATGGAACTAATTTTAAATGATAACTCGTCTCATACACACTTGTCTTCAGGTGGTGATGCACCCGTCCAAGACTCTGGAACTGCAGATGAAAAAGAAAGGCTTTAGGATGGAGGTGGGTCAGTATGTCTTCATCCAGTGCCCGTCCGTGTCCAGGCTGGAGTGGCATCCGTTCACGCTGACCTCTGCCCCTGAGGAAGACTTCTTCACCGCCCACATCCGCATTGTCGGGGACTGGACTCAGGCTCTGTATGAGGCTTGCGGCGGGGACAAGAACGAGACGGTGGAGGCCTGGAAACTGCCCAAGTACAAGGATAAAATTAAGCTAAAGTGGCAGTGACACCTGCTGTGTCTAGTTCCACTGTGACTAGCTGCCAATTACTACCTAGAGAGAAGCTGTAATATCATACAATACTAACTACAGCTTAATGTTAGAGCTGCAGCACTTTTCTCCTTTCATGAAAGAGCGATGTGCTGCTGCGTCTGCTTGTCTTCAACACATTTTCTTCTCACTTATATTATAAAAGAAAAAAAATAAAAGTAAAGTTAGTCCTGAAACTCTTTCCTGCTCCTTTATGGTTTCTCAGTGAGTAAAGGCACATTAAGAAAGTATAGATGTGAAAATAAATCATATGATAGACAGAGATGTGATTTTGCTCAATATTTCACTCACAGTTTTTCCTCCATTTCTCTGTCAGGATTGCCATCGATGGTCCATTCGGCACAGCCAGTGAGGACGTGTTTCGCTACGAGGTGGTGATGCTGGTGGGAGCGGGAATTGGCGTGACTCCGTTCGCCTCCATCCTCAAGTCCGTTTGGTACAAACGCATCCAGAACAACCAGGAGGTTTTCACCAAGAAGGTCAGAGAAAACAAAAAATATATATAAAAACTATATTAAAAAACAGATACAAAAACTATATAAAAAACCCATCCATAACAACAATTATCTTCACCAAGAAAGTCAGAGAAAACAGCTAGAATTATACAAAAATAACAATAACAACAACAAATATAAGCATAATAATCTTCAACATGAAGGTCAGATAAAACTTTATAAAACAGCTATAAAATATCAGTAACACAAAATAATAGTCTTCAATACCAACATTACCAGCCTAGTAGAAAAAAGATGTATGTTGATCCCTCACTTGACTTTTTTCAGGTTATACCCAGGTTACTTGTGTAAATGTTGCATTTTTTTCCAAATGTAAAAGCTTCCTACACTTGCAAATAAAAATAATAGTAACCTTCACCAATAGCAATAACAATAATCATTTCAATAATAATATCTTTACAAAAGGTTAAGAGACATATTGTTTTTTAACAAATGTGGCCATTACAAATAAAAACAATAATAATAAAACAAATATAGTATTAATGTAAACCTCACTGAGATGGTCTGAATGTTTTTTTCATACCTTTATGACAGGTACAGCTTTTCTGCGTTACCTTCTCATGGACCACAGATGCAGATGCAAATCCAAGAATTCCTGTAAAAATAAACAATAATGTAAACAACAATAACCAAATATCATTCATATTAGAAAGTGTTTCAAACTAGAAACAACAAAAAACAAGAGAGAAAATCTTAGAGATCAATAAAGTAGCTTCAAATAACAATCAATTAATTTATTAAGTGATCAATATTGGCTTCAGTGACTCCCATAGATCATGTATTTTTAAAAAAACAACCCATGATGATGATTACACACAAGGTTGCTGCCCCCATGACCCAGACCCAGATAAGCAGCAGATGATGACAAGTTCATATTTTAAACTAGTTAATGTGGATTTTTCATGCAAACATGTTGCTTCATGTGTGTGTGTGTCCTCCCTCAGATCTACTTCTACTGGCTGTGTCCAGAAACTCAGGCATTTGAGTGGTTTGCTGACCTGCTGCAGTCTTTGGAAGGTCAGATGATAGAGAAGGACATGAGTGACTTTCTCAGCTACAACATCTACCTCACACGTTGGAAGGAGACTGAGGTGTGAAATTAGTTAGAACATATTGTAAATAAACATATAAGACTTTTCAACGGAAATAAAGTGAGGTTGTTTTTGTCAGGCGGCTCATTTCCGTGTTCACCATGAGGCGGAGAATGACCCGATCACCGGCCTCAAGCAAAAGACTCTTTATGGAAAACCCAACTGGGACAATGAGTTCACCAACATCGCAACAAAGCACCCAAAGTGAGGCCTAACACGATTTTCCCACTGCACACAAATGTACCATGACTGTGTCTCATGAGTTTAAGGAATAACATTTCCTTTTCTCAGGAAAAAAGAATGACATTCACTGTTAAAACCACATTAAATTGACTCTGCTGTTATCACCATGACGACCTTTGAACTGCCAATAGTGCAACAGTTTCTACTGCTGAGTAGATGTACAGTATGTCAGAAGAAAATGACTTAAACTGAAGTTTGTAAACCACTCACTCTCCCACACCAAAGTCCATAGAGTAAATCAGAGATTTTACATCACATCACAGGAGTTGATGATCCACTGCTGCCTCCATCAGTGAGTTTAAATGCCTTATTTTTTTGACTTCAGTGTGTAAAATTCTTCGTTCAGATTGACCTCAGTGACACAAACTGACCACAGAAGACAGCAGTAGACCAGCAGCTCCCATGTCCCCACAAGATAAAATCACAAATTTTCTCTATGGACTGGTGTGGGAGAGTAAGTCGTTTACAAGGTTTGCAAAGTGGCTAAAAATCTATGTCTGTTACTGATGGGCATTTTAACCAAAAAAAAATCACTGATTAAACTTTTGTTTTGTATTTTCTTAATAAATAAGGAATAGGAACAGTAACTGAAAACCTTTTTTTAATCAATCAAACAATCGGATACTTGTGACCATCCTTAAAGTTTAACTAAACCCCCTCTTCTCCAGCTAACTCCGCCCAATACCCGATTTAAAAAATACCAAAAGAATTGGGCTGAGCCCTGAGTGAGGGAGAGGAGGAGGGAGGCCAGAGCAGAGTGGTTAGGGGCATAGTCTGGTAGTGATTTACATAGTGGAGAGAGAAATGCCACAGAGCAACAGCTCCTACAGTTAAAAAGGGGGCTTCTTACTGATTGGACAAGAGAGTAATGTAAGAGTGAACCAGTGATGCAAGCACGGTCTAAAATAGTCAATGAGAAAATTTGAATGCAGTAGTTGATGTTTGGCCAGAGAGAGGCAGTAGAAACACCTTTTTTTATCACAGTATTAATCATTTCAGTACTGGTGCCTGGCTCAGTAACTAACATGACTATACACACTGGCTTTCACTTGAAAAGGGTGGTTTACACTTTAATGTCTATGTGATAAAATAATGAAACTGACTGAGCCGGTGTTTGTGTATGTGTGTGTCCTCAGGAGTAAAGTGGGTGTGTTCCTGTGTGGTCCACCTCGTCTGGGAGAATCTCTGGAGAAACAGTGTCTGTCACACTCAGAGGCTGATGTCAAGTTCATCTTCAACAAAGAAAACTTCTAGAAGGAAATTAAAGTAATATAGTTACAGTTGCCATATTTCTATGTTTTACTTGGTTCTCCTTTTGCATTTCAACAATTATATAAATACTGTCGTTTTCAAAAACATAATCAGGATTTCCAAACAGCAGACAGCGGTCAAGTACTGTTAAAAATTTCACGTTCAAGTTCATGTTAGTAAAAATGATCATACATTTTAGATAATTGCAAACATTTGCTTCAAAATGAACCACAGTTAAAAGTGACTTTACCTAATTTTTTTTGATCCGTTTTGCTTTTTCCTTGTCCTCTGAAAGTGTAGAATCATCATCACAACTCACTGTAGAAAACTGAAGCCAGTCTTACTTGAAAATTCAGCTTTATTTTAACCACAAAAGAAGCTTGTTTGGTCACAGGAAGAAAACAAATAGAAACAAAAGAGATTCTCAGGTGTAAACAGGAAAACATTCACATCAGAGTTTTGTGACAAGGATCTTTTTGTTGGCATCCTTGAATGTTACCACTCTTTCTAAAAGAGAATTAAAATGTTTTATTTGGCAAGCGACTCTACATGTTGTTTCTCAGCTCTGTGGAGGGACACATTGCATTTCTCTTCTTGAGGTGGTGATTGTATTTGTGAATGTGTGTGTGTGAGAGAGAGAGAGATCAGGATGCGTATGATTACTTATCAATACTGATGTGTATTGATGTCACCTCTGGGATTATTTAACTTCTCAAAGGTGAAATTAACTTTAGCTGCACATTTAACCACCATGAGTATGAACTACAGGTGAATTCATTTATATTTATCAGCTGTACATCCATTAGCAGAAACTACAACTTTCCTAGCATCACTGCCAGTTTCCTAAATTGATTCGACTGTGATTCATAAGACACAGATTTGACTGAATTTGTTCAGCGATATTTCAGTTTTTATACCAATTTTTCTTGGTTATTAAAGAGATTTTCACACAACTAATGCTGCAAACTTCATAACATTTTTGTCTCTCTAACCTGTTGAATCATTAAAAGTATTTTTACATAAAGTAGTGAATAAAGCAGGAACAATAATGCAAACCTTATTCAATATGACCACACAGCATAACTCTACACTACAGTCGTAGGTAATAACTCAAAATCTAGACCTGTTTAAACTCAAAATATCCAGCTTGTAAAGCCACCAGACATTTTTAAAAGATCAGTCTAAATATTTTATGAATCGATATCGGATCGAAAAGTCTAAATGAATTAGTAAATCGTTATTACTGAACCCCGCCCTACTTTTTCCATCAGATACAAATAGCTGTCTTTTTGCCAAATTTAGCAAACACAGTAAAATTAGAAGAGCTGTAACATAAATAGTGATAGCAGCATCGTTTGTCCAAATACTTTTCTGTAGTTCAGTTAAACTGTTTCTCCACAATGTCCCCTGTGAGCATGTGCTTAAGCCACAGCCACAGCAAACACACTAACCACACAGTACATGGTGCGGTTTTCCCACCTCACAGTGCAGCTTCCTGCAGAGACAAAAAATAAATAAATATATATATATACCAGTAGTTTAAATCACAAAAACTAAGATATCACAGACTTAAACAGGCGTATATTTTATTATTTTTGTGTTCTTACCGTCCATGGTTGTGTCCCAGTAGCAGGAGTTTGCAGTGTGGAGTCCTGCTCCTGTTTTCTGCATCACAGCACACGTCACTGTGCACACACACAATAATATACTGATCATTTTGTTTTAAAATGTGTATTTTATATCCCTTATTATTGTAAAATTGAATGACAGGAGATCAGCAACAACAAAAGCAAACACTGAGACATGAACGTGTCCAGACAAGGACTCATACCGATGTACTTGTATTGTTTCCCCTGTTTGACGAGCTGCGTGAGGCAGCGCTCCACAATGCTGGAGGTCCATTTGTTCACCTGACTCTGGCTGTAGTCTTCTCCACCTACCACGTTATCAATGCACTGATACACACAAGTCAAACACAAAAAATACAAGCGCTTCAGTGTTTTATAATCATGTGGAAGTAAGCTGATGCAGTTGCCACCCTGAGGGCACAGCAAAACAGAGACAACACTGTTCTGCTCTTCAATAAATGCCACGGATAAAAACATGCAAAGCCAAAGATGATTTTACACACATTTATATATATATATATTTTTATCAAAGATACCAATTGCAACTTCAGTTTACATATTATGCTTTATTCTTATTTTGTTTTCAGGAAGCCTGTTCTAACATGAGGCCATGAACCACAGATTCATTCATTCACTATTTATATGATTATTAACATACATTGCCAGTGTCATATAAAGCAGTAAATGAATACATAACAATACAAAAAAGTCACCTCTTTGACAATGACATCAGCCTCTTCAGAGCTGAAGGAGCCCTTAAAGTAACACAAATAATATGGGATTAGAAACAGACAGTCTCCACATTTTTATCAATGTGTGTAATAATACACAAAACTAACTAAACTACACTAGCAAAACTAATGTCAATTGTAGTAATACACAAAATAGCATCAATTTAATCATTAACAAAGAAAACCCGCATAAGTTATACTAATAATACACAAAACTGTCCATATTAATAATAATAATACATAAAGCCTCCATCAAAATCAGTAATAATAAATCTAATAAACCTATATTTCATTCCCATAGAACATAAACGACACATCAGATGTTGAAACAGAGACATTTTGCTAGCTCATTAAAAATATTAGCTCATTTTGAATTTGATGGCAGAACCATGTCTCAAAAAAACTGAAACAGATGCAACAAAAGGCTGGAAATAGTAAATGTCAAAACGCAAAAACAACTGGAGGAGCTTTTGACATCTAATTAGGTTAACTGGCAACAGGTCAGTAACATGAGTGGGTATAAAAAGAGCATTTCAGAGAGACAGAGGCTTTTCAGATGTAAAGATGGGCAGAGGTTCACCAATCTGCAATAAATGCCGTCTTAATATTGTGTGAATATTTCTGAAAAATGTTCCTCGACTTAGAATTGCGATGACTTTGAATATCCCACCATCTACAGTGAATAATATCATCAAAAGATTCAGCGAATTGGGAGGAATCTCTGTGCACAAGGGACAAGGTTGAATGTTAAAACTGGATGCACGTGATCTTCAGGCCCTGAGGAGCCACTGCATTAAAAACCAGACATGATTCTCTACTGGAAATCACTGCATGGGCTCAGGAATCACGCCTGTTATTCATGCAGTGCCGCCTTATATTTTACACAATGTCCCAACTTTATTGAAACTGTGCCTCAGTTTGAATATTAACAAAACGCAGTTTAGTATTAATGTCGGTCAGACTCAATGCAGAGTGAGGTTTAATGCTGGAGATAAAAATTATTAAAATACAACAGCATCGCGTCCAAAATCACAATATGTCGGTTCCGTGGCTAATATGACGAATGAAAACATAACGGTGACATCATGTGCTAACACTGATGCTAAAGCAGAGAGACTATTACCACAATGATTAATGGAACTTAATCACACAGAACAAAGATACTCAGGGACGAACCTCGCAGTTGTTGTGATATTCCTCCATTCCCGTCATTCTACGTGAAGAAACGGTTTAATTTTTGATTAAAATGTATAATCGCGGAGATGAGGAAAGACTTCCCGTCGGATGTCACCCCCTTCTTCTTCCTTGGTTTTTACCAACGCTGGCATCAAGGTTTGAGCGCGTTACCGCTACCTATCGCTCCGGAGTATGAATCGGCACAAGAAGAGACGAAGAATGGGCCGGCTACCGCCCCCTGCCGGGCACATGTACTTAAACGTGTGGCAGTATGAAGTATCCAGACTTGAGCTCACTGAAAAACATGGCTGCCAAAAAAGATTTTAGCCACTTAACAAAAAACTCAACGTATCTCACTGTTAGACATACGTTTCCAACAGGAAATTAACGTTTGTAAATCATTCACTCTCCCACGTCAACGTCCTTAGAGAAAATCAGTGATTTTAGCTCACAGGGACACAGGAGCTGCTGGTCTACTGCTGCCTCGTGTGGTCACTTTGTGTCACTGAGGTAAATCTGAACGAAGGATTTAATACACTGAAGTGAAATATAACACGTTTGATGTACTGATGGAGGCAGTAGTGGATCAACAACTCCTGTGTGCTGGGATTTCAAAGTAAGTGATTTACAAATTTCAATTTCCTGTAGGAAGAGTCTTGAGATAAAGATGTGAATATATTCTTAAGACATGACAGACAAACTGGAGTCAGTACCTCAGACAAAAAACACTCTGTAAAAACTACAAAGGTGTTAGAAAGACATTTTGACAATCTACATCAGCTGTTGTCTTTGGGACCAGAATAACTTATTTTCTTTGAATCTGTTGCTGTCACTATCCTCTCTCCATTCTGTGTAAATCATTTTCCTAACACTGAAAAAATGACCCTATTTATGGGTCGACATGACCTCATGAGACAAGGGCCTACAACAGGTGGACAGAGCTTCCACGGGCAAAGTTTGACAGTGGATATTATCTCCAGAGCTGAGTGATCCAGTGCAGATCTCTGCTCTATCTTTAGTGAATGGAGAGCCTAACTTTATCTGACCCACTGTCACGGAAGCTGCTGCTATTCTTAGGTGATGGCTCGCAGTGGCAGCAGCTGCAAAACCATTTAACACCGCCCACCCCTCATTCCAGCCCCCCTCTGTCACTCTGTAGCTGTCTGACAATGACAGTATCAGAGCTGACGCATAATCCAACCACTTCACACACAGACAGACTGTGGTCATTTCCCGCGTCCAAACACCTCACAGATGGAATGCGACCAAGCCAAGACCACGAACTTCCATATGTGAATGGGAGATCTGAGTGTTTCTGACTCTTTGACTCTCACTGAGCAGGGGGTAGATTTCAAAGGTGATTCAGGATATACAAAAATCACAAACCAAACCCAAGAGACAAAGGATTTCTGCCATTTCCAGGAGTCAAAGAGTGATTCACGGAAGATTCAACGGCCAGGTGAATGAACTGAAGACTTATGAAGGATGTTACTTTAAAGTAAACATCACAACAGTGACAGAATGCTTTAAAAATCTACTTGAAAGTGAGGTAAGTTCATCCTCCAAAAAGTTTGGATCCTGGTGAAATGTAACCTGTGTGGTTAAATTTCACCAGTAAATGTGAAACCTGTACTGAGTCTGAGACTCAACATGAAGCCTTATCAAGGATGATACAGTCTAGTTTTTGTGATTTTTCCAACAAAATTCACTTTGTAATAGAATAAAAATATGACAGAACATAAACTGAATTTTACAAAGTAACACGTGAACGTACTGATGGAGGCAGCAGTGGATCAACAACTGTATGCTGTGATTTAAAATCACAGATTTTCTCAATGGACTTTGGAGACTTTCTGGAGTTGGAGAGTGAGTGGTTTAACTGGAAAAGTCTATCTAACAGTGCGATTAACGATGTGAACAAATTTTTAGGATACTGTAGATGTAAGCTGATGTATATAAATGGCCAGTTTGGTTGTTTTAGAGTTTGAGTCTCGGTTTGTGGGACACATGGTCTCTGTGGTGTCTTTTTTCAGGACGGACTATTTTATAAATACTATCTTCGGTGACTTATAGCACCAGCTGCGACACAAGTGATACCCAAAACCCACTTAGTAAAACAATCAAACATGTGATTAACACCTTAATTAATAGGAATATGCAGAGCTTTCTGCTCATAAATCTACTATGATTTGGTTTGTGTCTGTAAGCCTGTAGTATATTTTTATGTGCAGCTTACGAATGTGACAAGGCACATTGCCAATGTTAAGAAAACAGATAGTGTTCCTAACAAAACATGTTAAAGCTAGCAAAATACTTTTACAAGCGATGCATTGTTCATGGAAAACAAATGCAACTAAAGTGACAAAAAACGTGAAACATGTAGCTATTGTGACAAAACACACACATCACCAAAAACCCACAGTGCTCATGTTATAAAATGTTGCTCACTCTCATTCACTTAATATGAAAAATTAAAACTATGAAAAAATTATGACTTGTGTTACAAAAGCAGTATTAACATTAGAGAGAAATGTTGCTAATGTTACATAAAAATAGGTTACTATAGTTACAAACACATATGTTACTAATGTTACTAAAGGTTCCAGAAAACCTGGTGGTGTTTTGCATCCCAGATAGGAAACATCATTTTTTAATGGAAAAACAAGAAATGTGAATGAGATCATTTCAAATCACGAGATGCTGGAATGACAAAAGCTGCTGCTCTTCCTCGTGGCACTTCAACATGACTCACTATCACTATGTTGGTTTAATAGACAGCCATTTAAAGTCATCTGTGAAACAATTTTCTTTTAAAATTCACCACCATCAGCATGTTGCAAGTGACACACTGTTCATGATAAGTACTAATGTTCCCCAGAAGGTAAAATGTTCTGATTGTTTAAAGCTTTTGCCAATTTACAGTTGTTTGTATGATTTTGTCATTTTACAGCTCTCCATCACAGAAAATACAATCATTCCCACACAGACTCATCAAAACCACATCTCTCCACTCAAATCAGACAGGCAGTGACAATATCATGGATATTTTTGGAGGTGCTCCTCGTGTTTTGGGCTACCCTCGACCTGTGTTGGCACAGTGCGGCACAGATGCCACTCTGCGATGCCAGATCGGAGGTGATCCTCGACCTGATGTGATCTGGGAGCGTAAGAATGTTCAGATCGTGTCTGAGGGGCGATACAGGCTGTCAGAGGAGGGGAATGCATATCTGCTGATGATTACTACAGTCACACCACAGGATGCTGGTCAGTACATATGCAAGGCTAGAAATAGTGTGGGTGAGACATACGCAGTGGCCTCACTCAAAGTGGAGGGAGAGGCAAGAGTACAGGAAGTGGAGCAACAAGTGAAAGAAAATGGAGGAATTGATGGACACATGAACGGCTACTGCAAAGAGCAAAATGGTGACTATAGGAGAGAACATGAAGAAGAAATAATCATAGAAGAAAAATGGAAGAGAAAGATCTGTGAAAAAAGAGACGAAAACAGCTTAATATCTGATGATAAACCGCGATTTCTCATCAAGCCACTCTCCCTGCGCGTGGACCGAGGAGAAGATGCCGCTTTCTCGTGTAAAATCTGGGGTCATCCTTTACCCGAGGTGACATGGGAGAAAGACGGGAAGAAGCTGAATGACATCTTTGAGAGTTCACACTTCAGTGCGAGCAGTCAAGAGGGTGGCTGGTTCCAGCTCAAAATCTACAGGACACGCATGCCGGACAAAGGTGTCTACATCTGCAAGGCTGTGAGCTGCCACGGCGAGGCCTTAGCCGGCGCGGTCCTGCTGGTGGAGCCTGTTCCAGAGCGAGAGGACAGTAAAAAGTCTCAAGGTCTCAACAGCCAGTGGTCACCAAAGAACAGAGGCAGTCGAGTGTCCAGAATCAAGGACGACCCACCCGTCAACTCCTCCACGGTGAAGAAGTTTGCAGTGGCAGAAGGGAAGCACGCCAAGTTCCGCTGCTTTGTCACAGGGAAGCCAAAACCTGAGATCATCTGGAAGAGAAACGGGGTTCCCCTCGAGGCCGGGAGGCGTCACCTGATATTTGAGGACAGGGAGGGCTACTACACACTCAAAGTTCTGTACTGCAAAGAGCAGGATACAGGACTGTATGTGTGTGCAGCTTCAAACGCTCTGGGAAACACACTCAGTGCTGTTCACCTGTCAGTCAAAGGTAAGAAGATACAAAAAAAGAAATGTATTAGATTTCTCTTCATGCAACACTGAAAAATTGTTGTTACAAAATCCAACAGATTTCTAGTCAGTAAGAATGAGCTCAAGTGATTTATTTAAAATAAATCTTCATCTTACAGCATAAATTTTACAGATTTGTGTAAAAAAACTAATAAATAAACCTAATAAAATCCAAGTCAGATTAAGTCTACATTATTTTTAAGTAAATCAGTGATTTTAGCCTGTGGGTCAGTTTGTGTCACTGGGGTACAGCCGAATAAAGAATTGTAAACACCAGTCATAAAAATATGACATTTGATCTCACTGGTGAAGGCAGCAGTGGATCAACCACTCCTGTATGCTGTGATGTAAAATCACAGATTTTCTCTATCGACTTCAGTTTACTGGTGGGAGAAGTCTGTTAAACAATGAGATAAAACAGTGAATATATGCTTAAGATATTGTAGACTTAAGATGAAGTAGAATTTATTAGGCGAGTCTTTTGTTTTCATACTTTAATTAAAGTAATGTTCTAATTAGCAGTCATTTATTTTCTTGGATTATTCTTGTACTTCTACTCCAGTTTGGTTTGATGTTAAATGCTGCCTTGATCAGTAAGTTTGAATATGTCAAATATGATGTTTGGAATCCTCCATTCAGATTTACCTCACCGATAAATACTGACCACTCAAGGCAGCAGGTAGACCAACAGCTCCTGTGTCCACATGAGCTAAAATCACATATTTATTTAGTGGGGGAGAGTAAGTGGTTTGCAAACATTTTTTGACTTAAAAACGCACCTCAAGTACCTCCTTCTTTGTTTTCCAGGTCCATCTGTTCGGTTCAGGCGTCCATTAAAAGATGTGGAGGTGAGGGAGCGTAATGTTGCTGTGCTGGAGTGTGAGGTGCCCGATGACTCAGTACCTGCAGCCTGGTACCTCGAAGACCAGAGGCTGATGCCCAGCAGTAAATATGGGATGGAGCAGAAAGGAACCAGACGGAGACTCACCATCCACAACGTTGGGACAGATGATGACGGAGTTTATCTGTGTGAGATGCCAGACGGCGGGAAAAGTATTGCAGAGCTTTCAGTAAGAGGTATGACATAACAAACAAAATATAAAATTTTCTTATTTCAAAACCCATTGAAATGAATTAAATACTTTTCTACATAAAGGTACAATTGTTCGCAAACTTCCTCGAAAGCTGGAGGTCCTTGAAGGTGAGAATGCAGCATTCTGTGTGGAAGTAGAGGATGACGACATGGATGTCTGCTGGTTCAAAGATAGTCTGAAGCTCCACGAGACACACCAAATCATCCTCAAGTCTTTCGGCACAACTCACATTTTGGTCTTTGTCAACGTGGCCCATCATGACTCGGGTGTTGTGACTTTTGTCGCAGGGAGTTCAAAGACCTCTTCACGTCTCAAGGTCAAAGGTATCACACCATTTTCTCTACTTTAACATTTCAGTTATTTATGTTGTTGGTCGGAAGCTTTTGTCTACAATCTTTCAATCCTTCATTTGGTTCCCCTGCTCGTGTTCTCAAATAATCTGAATGCATTTCCTATCTGCCTTTTAGCTTCAAGACATTGTCCCCCAATCTGTCCTGGAGGTGTTAAAATGGACGTCGATCGACTCAACAGTGCCCTCCTCACTTGGGTTCCTGCTCCCAACAGCCAGACGTCCACCCGCTCCATCTTTGTGCTGGAGAGACAGGAAGTGGGCTCCCAGGAGTGGCACAAGTGTTTCACCTCAGAGAGCGCAACCTCAGCTGAAGTCTCTGGTGACAGCGTACCGTGCGAAGGCGACTACCGCTTCAGAGTCTGTTGCATCAACAAGTACGGGCGAAGTGGTCACGTGGAGTTTCCCAAAGTTGTCCATCTGGGTAAAAAATTGTAAAAAAAGAAAGTTTGATGTTGTGTGTATTTTGGAGTAAAACCTGAGAAGACTCAATGTTCTGTTTTCTGTTTCTACCAGTTCCTGGGCCCAAAATTCGCAGTCACCTCCACAGCTGTGAGGTCATGGAGGGAGAAGATGCTCGCTTCTCCATTGAGCTGTCGGCCTCGATGGTTGGAACCTGGTTTCTCAACAGCGCCCAGCTACAGCATGGTGGACGATACTCAATACAACAGTCTCAAACACAGCATTCGCTGCTTATACGTGACACTCACACCACAGAGGACGCATCAGAGATCACGTTCATTGCCAACGGAGTCCGAGATTCAGCTGTTCTTAAAGTTAAACGTTAGTATTCTGTTCAAGCAGGGACTCTCACATGATTCAATTATGACACCGATTCTATTATGAATTATTATTATAGTATTATAGTAGTGTATTTCATGATACATAATTAATTAATCAGATGATATTTCCATTATTTTTAACTAAACTAAATGATTATAAGGCAAATAGTTACAGAAATTAAGATAACATTTAAAAGTCAATACAAGACAAGAGAGGAGAAACGCGTGCATGCCATGACACCAGTGCTTGAAGTGGGCAGGTACTCTCCGGTATGCAGTACCATCACGCCCTAATGTTACTATTTTGAGTACCACCGTGTCTTAATTGTACTATTTTTTATCACTTAATTTAACCATTTTGTGTACCAGAACTTCTTAATTTTACTACATTTTGTTAAACTCTGGCATTTTTTAATTTAACCATTTTGAGTGACGGCACCTCTTAATTTTTATTATTTTGAGTACTGGCACTTTTTAATTTTACTATTTTGAGTAACGGCATTTCTTAATATATTCCATAAGTTCAAACATGCCTGAGTAACCAAAAATGCTTCTATATCACAAATGATGCAACTATCTTAAAATAATGCAATAGAACATAAAAGTGGTTTGTGTCTAGTGTAAATGCACCGCTACAGATAAGAGATGTTTTTTAATTTTTAATATTGGGAGTAAATTTGATGTTATATTTATTTTTTTGCAGCTGTTGTAGTGAACTTCAGCCCTCTGTCAGAGTCAGACACAGAGAAGAAGGTGGCGATGGGTGATGCTATCGTCCTTTACTGTGAAGTCTCACATCCTTTCGCAAAAGTAACTTGGTTCAAAGATGGTGTGGAGCTGCACACAGCCGAAGACCTCAACATCCAATCAGATGGGCACATGAGGAGGATTGTGGTCCACTCAGCTAATGCATGTCACTCTGGTGTTTATGCGTGTGAAACTTCAGGGGATGTCATCAAATTCAATGTGGATGTTGCAGGTAAAAGCTATTTTATTATTATATCAAGCACAGTTGAGGATGGAATTATTAGCCCCCCTATGAAAATTTCATTCATTCATTCATTATTTTTCAAGTGCTATTAAATAGAGCACAGATTATGCACAATTTATCCTTTGGTCAGATGAGATGAAACTAAAGCTCTTTAGACACATTGCTTATGTTTGGAGAACAAAGGGAGAGGCATATAACCCAAAGAACACCAACCCCACAGTGAAGCACGGTGGTTTGAGTATTATGCTGTGGGGGTGCTTCAGTGTGTCTGGAACTGAGAATCTCAAGGTGGAAGGAATCATGAAGAAATAAGGATATGTAAAGACTTTAAAAGAAAATCTGAAGCACCCCGGAGCAAAACTGGGTCTGGGTCGTCAATATGTCTTCCAACATGACAACGACCCAAAACATACGTTGCTCCTGGGGAAGAACTACCTCCAGAAGACCAAAGTGAAAGTGAACATTATTGACTGGCCTGCTCAAAGTTCTGACTTAAATCATTGAAAATCTTTAAAGTGAACTAAAGATGAAGGTCAATGCCAGAAGGCCATTAAATAAAATTGTTGAAAACATCAAATGACTGCAGGTTGTTATCAAGCAAAAAGGATACACAATTAACTCTTAACATTGCTCTGTTTAACAGCACTTGGGAAATACTTTCATAATTTCATCCTCTATACATTCTTCTTAAATTTTCAACATTCTTCCTCTCTTCTTATCCTCATTTTCATTTTTTTTCAGGTCCTCGTGTAAAGTTCAGTCCAATCCCAGAAGAAGAGTGCCATAAAAGCAGCATGGAGTTGGATCCTGTGGTGCTGCAATGCCACGTCTCCAGAGACGACACTGAAGTCATTTGGTGATTACCTAATTCTTTGAGAAGTTAATTTTGAAATGATTTCTACTCTAAACCATTTTGACCAAGTATTTTATGGTCGTCCCAGGTATAAAGATGGTTCTGAGATCCAGCCCAGTGACAAGATCACTCTGCAGGCAGAGGGAACAGTAAGGAGACTCATCATCCGCTCTGCAGAAACCTCACACACTGGCACCTACACCTGCCAGGCAGGAAACGACGGTGTGGACTTCACCGTCAATGTCAGAGGTGAGGCTGCACCTCTAAGTTGAGGATTTGTGATACAAATGGTAGATTAAAGTGCAGAACTATGACACAGATCTTTCTTAAAATGATCATAAAAAAATATGGTTAAAAATGCCAACAGATGTATCTGTGGATGGAAAACTGATGCAAACATAAAGGATGCAAACATAAAGTCAGTTATAAAAGAGTTATAGAGTTATAAATCAGAGAAGGTGTTCCCTGCTTTATCACACTGTTCGAAAGACTTTTCCAACTGGAAACTGAAGTTTGTACACCACTCACTCTCCCACACCAAGTCCATAGAGATCTGTGTTTTTAGTTAGCAGGGGACATAGGTAAATCTAAATGAAGGATTTCAAACAACAAAATCATAAATGAACATTTGAACTAACTGAATGAGGCAACAGTGGATCAACAACTCCATTGAGTTGTGATGTAAAAATCACAGATTTTTTTCTATGGACTTTGGTGTGGGAGAGTAAGTGGTTTGCAAACTTCAATTTCTTGTCTGTCTAACAGTGAGATAAAGCAGTGAACATAGTCTTAAAATGTCATAAACTTAAGCTGAGTATCTAAGTCTCAAGGTGGTTTCCGGCAAAGTACCTCACTTCTCTTTTATTTTGGAGGGACGTTTCAAATGTTTAATTTTGAAATTGTAGTAACATAAGCTGACATAACTGTGCTTCTCCAGAGCCTCCAGTGATGATTGTGGAGCCCCAGAATGATGTTGTGATGGAGAGCTACATCTCAGAGGAGATACATATGCAGTGTGAACTGTCCCGCTCCAATGGGAAGGTGCAGTGGTACAAAGATGGTCAGGAAGTGGAGAAGAGTGACAACATCCAGTTGTTTTCTGAAGGTCCTTACAGGAGGCTGACCATACTCTGTGGATCAGTGGAGGACAGTGGAGAGTACATTTGCAAAACAGATGGAGATTCTGTTTTCTTCCAGCTCATTGTCACAGGTTTGTACTTAGTTTCATCAACAAAAAGATGTGCATTCAATAGGGTAACATTAAAGTTTTTTTTCCCATTCCAGAGGCACCAGTTCGAATCGTTTTTCCAAGTCAATCAGAGGTGAAACTGAACCATTTGGCCTCTGAGAGGCTGGTGCTCAGCTGTGAGATCTCTCAGTCAGATGCTCCTGTTCTGTGGTACAAAGATGGCCTTGAGGTAGAGGAGGGTGCCAATTTAATCCTTGAGGTGGATGGACCCAAACGCAGTTTAGTTATACCTGTGTTGACTGTGGACGACACAGGAGAGTATGTATGTGACACTGAAGATGACTCTGTGGCATTCCTGGTGATAATTACAGGTAAGAATGACAGCACATTGGAAGGTTTTAACAAAATGATAAACAGGTTCTAAGTAAATGCTGTTTTCCTTACCAAATGATTGAAATCCTGTTCATACAGAGCCACCCGTGACACTTACTCGTCCCAAAAACATGCCTGACAAACTGCAGGGTCTTGCCGGAAAACCAATTTTGATGGAGATCAAAGTGTCTCAGCCAAGTGCAGAAGTTAAGTGGAGGCTAAATGGCGAAGAAATCAAGGAAAGCAGTAACGTCACCATCACAGTGGAAGGACTCACACGTCGACTGACCATCCACGATCCTGCCCCAAAAGATTCTGGGCAATACACCTGTGATGCTGGTGATGACAAAGTTGATTTCCAGGTCAAGGTTTTAGGTAAGAGGCAAAGAAATAAATTTAAACAACATTTGTGGCACCAGAGCACCACAACATCAAGCTGTGTCAATGTGTAATTCTTCATTATCAGAGCCTCCGGTGAAGATCTTAAGAAAGTCGGAGATCAAGACGGATCTCAAATCCCTTATTTCTGATGACATCGTGCTGGAGTGTGAACTCTCCAGGGCCAACATTGTTGCCAAATGGTACAAAGATGGCTGCCGTATTGAGGGCGATGAAAGGTTCTGTGAAGAGGAGGAAGGTGCTTTTCGTTCGCTAGTCATTCTGAACGCTGAACTTGGAGACTCTGGAGAATACTTCATGGATGTTGGAGATGACAGCATTAGCTTTCAGGTTACAGTAAAAGGTATTTATGTGTGCATGAGATGAAGAGACCTACATGTTTGTAACACGGAGAGACCTAAATGTTCATAAGATGGAGACCCATATGTGCGTAAAATGAAGAGACTTAAATGTCAGTAAACCTAAGACAAACATGTTCCTAATGCAAATAGACCTACATGTACTAAGACGAAGAGACTTACATGTTCGGAAGATGAAGAGACGTGTGTAAGACAAAGACCTATATGTCTTTGTCTTAGATGTTCATGACACCAAGAAACCTATATGGTATTAATACGAAGAGATCTACTGTACAAGGTCATAAAATGAAAAGACCTTTATGTTTATATATTTGAAACAGGGCCACATTGTGGACACAGAAAGTACAACAAAATGTGCATCTGATGCCCTGCCAGTTTACTGTTAGCAACAGCTGTATCAATGGGATGACCAGTTTGATGATTTTATTGTCAAAAAGGCATCAAAAACAGATTTTTGTACTTGTCTACCTCCAATGTTGCATTTAGAGCCTCCAGTGACCATTGTAGGAAATTCAAGTGACCCTGACCAGCAGGAGATGGTGGCAGGTGATGACCTCATCTTGGCCTGTGAGGTGTCCCGTGCCAATGCGCCCGTCCAGTGGTACTGCAACAACAGACTTCTCACCAGCGACTCCCGTACCTACATTGAGAGCTATGGCACTCTGAGGAAAATCATCATCTCAAACATCCAGCCCTCTGATTCTGGGAAGTACATGTGTGATGCTGTGGATGATAAGATGATCAATGTTATCAAGATTCATGGTACAGTCACAGATTATATATCTCAGACATTTTAATCTGTTTAAAAAAGTTTTTTTTTACATGTGCATCTTTTTTCTTTTATGAAAGAGCCTCCAGTAACGTTTGTGAACAAGGAGGACAACATTGTTGTCAGCGGTTATGAAGCGGAGAGTGTGACGTTGACAAGTTATGTGTCCAAGGACAGCGCTCAGGTGCGTTGGCTGAAAGACTGGACGCCCATTGAAGGCGATCGTTTCACAGCTCTTGTAGAAGGCCACAAACGCACTCTCACCATCAATCCTTTACGACGTTCTGATGCTGGAGAGTACACCTGTGATGTCAACACAGACCAGATACACTTCAGCCTACTTGTAAAAGGTACAGTTTCATTTAGTTATCCATTTATATTTTATAATAAAAAAGTCACAGTAACTTTACTTTATTGCACCAAAGAAATGAGAATCAGGTTTGTGAGGCCGCTCCAGGACACTGTGGCCCACGCTGACGGCATGGTGACCCTCTGCTGTGAAGTGTGTAAGCCAAAAGCAGATGTCCAATGGCTGAAGAATGGTGTGGAGATGATTCCAAGCAGGAGGTTCTCCATTCGAGCGGAGGGAGTGGAGCGAAGCTTGACAATCCACCGATTAAGCAGAGAGGATGCTGGGGAATACATGTGTGAGTCCAGAGATGACCGCACTGTGGCGTCACTGAGAGTAGAGAGTGAGTATCTTTGCATTATTTTAGGTCACAGTTTATTGAAGGAGTAGTTAAAAAAATTTTATGTGCTGCTGTATGAGGTACTGGCACATACAATAGTTAACACTGACTTAGTTGTCTACACCCCTGCATCTAGTGTCTCTTTGTGGCTATAATTAATATAGGTGTCGCCGTCTATTACTGTGTACATTACTGCATGTTTTTGTGTTAATCATGTAACATCAATCTGCCAAAGGACTACAGATGGAAAAAAAACCTATGAACAAACATTCAAATGTAAATGTGACATGTAAAGGTTTGTTATTTTCTAACAAAATTAAATAAGACAGGAAGGGCAGTCACTCAATCAAAGTGACAACGTAGCCACAAGCAGGGGCACAAGGAAAAACTGGCTTTAGTTACACAGCAAAAGACTCAGACTTAAGTCTATAATATCATAAGACTATGTTAACTGCTTTATCTCAATGTTAGACAGATATTTCCAACTGGAAATTAAGTCCATAGAGAAAATTTGTGATTTTACATCATAGCACACTGTTGCTTATATGCTGCTGTCTCCATCAGTAAGTTCAACCATGTTATTTTGTGACTTTAGTGTTTGAAATCTTTCATTCACAAACTGACCACAAGACACAGCACCAGACCAGCAGCTCCTGTGTCCCCAAGAAAATCACAGATATTTTCTATGGACTTTGGTGTGGGAGAGTGAGTGGTTTACAAACTTCAGTTTCCTGTCGGAAAAGTCTATCTAACAGTGAGATGAAGATGTGAACATATTCATAAGATATCAGTGACTTAAGCTGATGCCTGTCTCTCATGCTGGTAGAGTTCAGTGTGTCATAAAACCACACATTAAAAACCCTATACAATCACTTTGAACTTACTCATTTGTGTCTGCAGTGCCTCGAGTGGTGGAGTTCCTTACTGAGCTCCACAACACCACCGTGCTGGAAGGAGAGGACGCCACGTTCAAGTGTGTGGTATCGCCCGAAGATGTGCAGCTGGTCTGGCTCATGGACAACGAGACGATTGCTCTGGGTGATCGTTTTCAGGCGACACAGAATGGACTCTGCCACATGTTGGTAATTAAGAAGTGCCAGTTGTTGGACAATTCTAGGATATCAGCAGAGGTGGAGGGGAACACAAGCAAAGCCAGCCTCAAAGTTCAGGGTAAGATCCGCATTCAATGCCAAAAAGACAGAGAACTGTGTATTTCCAGAAATACAGTTGAGGAAAAAAATTATTAGCCCCCTATGAAAATGCTATTGTTTTAAAGATATTTCCCAAGTGCTGTTAGAGCAAAAAAAAAAATTTAACACAGATTATGTACAGTATATTGGAAGCATGTCCTGTGGTCAGATGAGATGAAACTGGAGCTCTTTGGTCAGAGAGACATTGCCTCTGTTTGGAGAAAAGGGGAGAGGCTTATAACCCAAAGAACACCATCCCCACAGTGAAACATGGCGGGGTGAGTATTATGCTGAGGATGAATCAGTGCATCTGGAACTGGGTATCTCGTCAAGGTGGAAGGGATTATAAAGAAAGAAGGATATGTGAAGATTTTGAAAGAAAACCTAAAGCAGTCAGCAGCAAAACTGGGTCTGGGTCGTTGCTTTGTCTTCCAACATGACAACAACCCAAAACATAGTCTCTCCTGGTGAAGAACTACCTCCAGAAGACCAAAGTGAATGTTATTGACTGACCTGTACAGTCCGGACTTAAATCCCATTGAAAATCTGTGGGGTGAACTGAAGACAAAGGTCCATGACAGAAGTCCATCAAATCTGGAGGAGCTTGAGAGATTTGCAAAAAAAGAATGGGCTGGGATTCCTCAGGAGACGAGTCAGAGACTTGCTGAAAACTACAACAATGACTGCAGGCTGTTATCCAGCAAAAAGGATACACTATTGACTATTAGCATCAGGAGGATAATAATTTTGATCCTGGTAGTTCAAAGGATGTTTGAAAAAGCTGTTAAAAAATTCTTTGCAAAGCTGTGTTAAAAAATTCTTTGCTCTATTAACAGCACGTGGGAGATACTTAAAAAACAATGACATTTTCATAGGGAGGCTAATAATTTCATCCTCAACTGTAGCATTTATTTCTCTCTGTCCTCTGTCCTCTGTTCAGAGGCTCAGGTCATGTTCACTAAGAAAACTGACGCCATCATGGCAGAGGAGTTTGGTGACACCACCTTGGAAACAGAGATAAGTCTGGAGACAGGAGAGGTCCAGTGGATGAGGCAGGGTGTGGTCATCCAACCTGGTCCTCGACATACGCTGGCACAGGACGGCTGTAAACGCAGTTTGACCATCCACAATCTGACTCTGTCTGACCGGGGAACCTACCGCTGTGAGACTCTACATGACCGCACACAGGTCAAACTCAATGTCGAACGTAAGTGATGTATAGATGTTCCGTGTTACTTTTTCTTTTTTCTTCTTTTGTAATGTAATAAGGTGAATCTATACTTAAAAAACTTTCATTTGTCCTTGAATGACAGGATTTATTGAAAGTGCAGCAGGAGAGTTAGCAGTTACATAAAGGGATAGTTTAAGCTTCATCAAGTGTAGTTGTATGAACCAGCTTGATTGGATAAAGGGGCTTGCTTGCAGTTAACACATACTTACCAAAAACTAATTTAGCCACTTCCACAAAAGACACACCTAATAAAATCTGTCAGATTAAGTCTACATTATCTTAAGAATATGCTCATGTCTTTACCTCACTGTTAGACAGACTTTTCCAGAAAGAAACTTAAGCTTGCTTGCTGGTCTACTGCTGCCTTGTGTGGTCAGTGAGTGTCACAGGTAAAGTCATAAAAAATAACACATATGAACTTATTGATGGAGGCAGCAGTGGATCAACAACTCCTCTTTGCTGTGATGTAAAATCACTGTCTTTCTCTGTGAACTGACTTTCTCTATGAAATCAGAAGATCCATCTTGTTTTAACAATTATAGACCCATATCTATTTTGCCATGTTTTTCAAAAATTCTAGAAAAACTGGTTTATAAAAGGATTTTTTCACATTTAGATGCAAATAGAGTTCTATACAATTACCGATATGGTTTTCGGAAAAATCATTCTACATATATGGCATTACTTCATATGATTGATAAGATTACCTCTGCACTAAATAGAAATGAGTTTGCTTGTAGTATCTTCATTGACCTGTCAAAAGCGTTTGATACTGTAGACCATTGCATTTTACTTGAAAAATTATATAGATATAGATAGATGGCTTTCAAGATGTTACTTATAAATGGTTAAAAAATATATATATTTGATGGAGGGCAGTATGTTTGCATCAAAGGTTGTGACTCAAACAAGGCTAGATTACAATGTGGAGTTCCACAGGGCTCCAGGTCTACATATTCTTATTATTTCTATTGTAAAATCTAAGTATATTACTTTTTGATTAGAAATATGTGAATTAAACTTTAGTGTTTATTTTGTTTTTCTTATGGTGGAGGCTTCAAATAAGCCTATCTGGCTTTTTGCCTCTTCCAGCACTGTAAGAAAGAAAGAAAGAAAGAAAGAAAGAAAGAAAGAAAGAAAGAAAGAAAGAAAGAAAGAACGAACTGTGGTTTTGGAGAGTGAACTTCAATCTGATCTAAAGATGTGAACATTCTTATCACAGACTTAAGATGATGTGTCCCTCCCTCAAAAACCTGATTTAACTGATTTCTATGAATTATTCTTCACTCCTATTTTTCTGGATATTTTAGTGGCATAATTCTGATAAATGGTTAATCAGTAATTGCATATGTGCTCTGCTTCATATCTTCTACTCAAGCCCGTAAAATCTCAGTTCACAAAGGCCTAACTGACCAAGAAACCTTTGAGCGAGAGACTGCCTCCTTCGAGGTGAAGCTATCCCACGCAGATGTGGAAGGAATATGGCAAAAGGACGGCATTCGTGTGAAACCAAACAACCGGTGGCGGGTGAGCACCAATGGCCAAGTCCACAGCCTCACGCTGTCCAGCCTCACACTGGAGGACACAGGAACCATTGTCTTTTCTGCTGAAGGTGTCCGCAACACTGCCAGGCTCACAGTCAAAGGTAACTACTGACTTTGACACTCATTTGGTACAGAATCAAAATGGATAACTCAGGTTTTTGAAGTGTGTTTATATGTTGTACTGACACAGTCAGTGAAAACATGTTTGTCGGTAGGAACACAACAAAAAAAGATTTTAGCTACTTTTTAAATTCCTCTTCTGGTAAAATCTACATCAGATAAATGTATCTTAATATGTTCTCTGCTTTATGCTCACTATTAGACAGACTTTTCCAACAGAAAATTGAAGCTTTGTAAACTACTCACTCTCCCACACCAAAGTCCATAGAGAAAATCAGTGATTTTACATCACAGCACACAGGAGTTGTTGATCCACTGCTGCCTTTATCAGTAAGTTCAAATGTGATATTTTGTGTCTTCAGGGTTTGAAAACCTTTGTTCACATTAACCTCAGTGACACAAACTAACCACACAGGGCAGCAGTAGACCAGCAGGTCTGTGTCCCTGCAAGCTGAAGTCTATGGACTTTGGTGTGGGTGAGTGAATAATTTACAAACTTCAGGTTAGTGTTGGAAGAATCTAATGGTGAGATTAAAAAGTGAATGCATTCTTAAGATATTGCTTTTAACAATCTGGCAGCAAGGGCCACTCACATCACAATTAGTGCTGATAATATATCTGCACTTCAAGAAACCCTAATGTAAAGCATACTATACTGCATAATATTATGCTTATAGGTCAGACTGAAAAGAGTTTGTTTGTTGATTTACTAAATGAATTTTGATTATTGACAGAGACACCAGTGTCTTTGGTGAAAGCACTGGCAGACATGCGTGTGGAGGAGGAGTTTCCTGCCACTCTGGAGTGTGAATTTTCACGGCCAAACGTTGATGTCCGTTGGATAAAGGTCAGACTTGATTGTAGTAAAAACATTTTATGAATTCATGTTTGACACTCATGAGGAATGGCTCTTTACCTCTGTGAAAAAGAATGGCATGGAGTTGAAACAAGGAAAGAACTGCCGGATCTACTCCATGGGTCGGAAGCGGTTCTGTCAAATCATGCAGTGTTCCCGCGATGACTCTGGCACCTACGTATGTGACACAGGAGAAATCAACACTTCCTGTTCACTGGAGGTTTACGGTAATTGTCCAAACACATATGCAATATTAAAATCTGAAACAACAGAGCCCATAGAAGTAAATTTACTTAAAAAATATACACTAGTCAAAACTTTTGGCCTTTGAAGGAGGCTTGCTCTCATTGAAAACACAAAGAAAAACAGATTTTAGCCACACTAAATAGAACTCATCTAATTAAATGTATGTCTGCTTAAGTCTAAGATAGTTAAGCAATATGTTCATGTCTTTATCCCACTGTTAGACAGACATTTCCAACAGGAAACTGAAGTTGGTAAACCGCTCACTCTCCCACACTAAAGTCCATAGAGAAAATCAGAAAACGGGACACATGAGCTGCTGGTCTACTTCTGCCTTTTGTAGTCATTGAGGTAAATCTGAACAAGGGATTTTAAACTATGAAATACAAAAGAACACATTTGAACTTACCAATGGAGGCAGCAGTGGATCACCAGCCTCTGTGTGCTGTGATGTAAAATCACTGATTTTCTCTATGGACTTTGGTGTGAGAGAGTGAGTGATTTACATACTGCAGTTTCTTGAAAAAGTCTATTCTTAAACTATAGTATACTTAAGCTGATCTAGATTTTACTGACTTTAGTGTTTGACTCCCAAGGTCCTTGATTTATTTCAGAGCATGAATTGGAGATGGTTCAGCATCTGGAGGATCTTTACATTCAGGAGGACCAGAACGCTGTCTTCATGTGCGAGGTTTCTCTGGACAATGTGACAGCAGAGTGGTACAAGGACGGTCACAAGATCCGACCCAGCAGCACCATCAAGATCCGCACTGAAGGTCAGAGAGGAAGTGGGCTACGGAGCTGCAATCAGCTGATTACAAGATTAACAAATCAAATCGTGCAGAGTTAGATTTTTTGTTTTTTCAGCTTCTATATACTTCTATATATTCTGGTTTTCTGCTCAGTCAAATAAATATATTTGATTTGTTAATGTTAGTAGGAGTATATGATATGAAGTTTGTAAAGAAAAAAAAATCTCCCATTACCATTTTACATATAAATCACAAATATCAAGTCTAATTAACCTTAACTATTCACACATCAGTCTTAATTATGTTTGCATATTTAACTTACAAATTTCAGGTTTAATTAATCTTAACTAAATCACAGATCATTTTCTTCCATATCTGACAATTTTCAAGCTTAATTAGTCATCCTCCCCCACTTAAAAACCTTTGTTTGTTTGAGTTATTAGAGCACAAATAAATGTGTACTTTTTAGTCTGACTCAGTCTGCCTCCATTGTTAGTGTTAAGGTTCCCCGGACATAAACCGTAAATAATCATAAAGGTTCGACCTCGATCATCTCGATCGACCTGCAGTGCCTTCACAGCCCACAGCCCTGGGGACTATCACTTTAAATATGAAGCTTATTGGCTGCCCACCATTTTGTGATTGTTGTCGTCCCTGAGTCCAGTGATAGCGCATGACCTTTCACCCACTGAGAGCTGAAATATCTTAAAGAAACTCAGAAAATTTCAGGTGCATATTATGTTTGTTAGAAACAGCACATTTGACTTGTGTCTTCATATGTGGATTAAAAACAGCTGCCATTAAACTGATGCCAAGTTGTAGTAGAGCTGCATGGACTAAGGATTGACTTTATTAAGTATCAAACTTCCTGTCCTTCTCATCCAGGGACCAAACACTTCTTGCTGATGTGTAACGTCAAAGTTGAGGACGCTGGAGAAATACACTTTGTGGCCAGAGACATTGAATCTACAGCTTACCTCGAAGTGGAAGGTAAGTTGTTTTGTGGTCGCTACCGACTGCTCTTGTTTTGCAGTGTGAATCTCTTTTACATTTTCAATTCATCGTACATCTTCCAGAGCTTCCGGTTTCCATCGTCAAACCTCTGCGAGACCGAACAGCACTGGAGAAACATCGTGTGATCCTGGAGTGCACCGTTTCGTCACCTCGCTGTGATGTCACCTGGTACAAAGATGGGGAGGAGTTGGCTCCTTCATCACGAGTGGAGATGTTGGTGGATGATTGTTCACATAAGCTAGTGATCCAGCAGGTGGCAGTAGAGGATGAGGGCAACTACAGCATTAAGGTCGGGGAGCACATGTCCCAAGCCAAACTGATGGTGGAAGGTAAGATGACTGCTTAGATTCAAGGAACAGTTTAGATTTATTCAAGTGTGGCTGTATGAGCTATTGACACACAGAGCCAACTGTACTGTGAGTGCCCCCTGTTGCCCCCCATGACATCAGTTGCCCCATATATATCTTCACTGCGTTATCTCACTGTTAGACAGACTTTTCCAGCTGAAAACTGAACTTTGTGACCCACTAACTCTCCAATGCCAAACCAGTAGAGAAAATCAGTGATTTTAGCTCACAGGGACACAGGAACTGCTGGTTTACTGCTGCCTCGTTTGGTCAGTTTGTGTCACTGAGGTAAATCTGTACGTAGAATTTCAAACACAGAAATCACTTTCTTACTAACTAATAGAGGCAGCAGTGGAACAACAACATAAGATAATTGCATTATATCTGATGGAATATAAACTTTATATTAATTTATAATTTATAAGTTCTAACTTTTTACCTTAGTGACACAAACTGACCACACGAGGAAGCAGGAGGCCAGCAGCTCCTGTGTCCCCACAAGCTTTGTAACACACACCAACCATGAGCTAAAATCACAGATTTTCTTGATGGACTTTATTATGGGGGAGTGAGTGGTGTACAAACTCTATCTAACAGTGAGATAAAGATGTAGTGGTTGTTTGTTAACAAAAGTAATACATGTTTCAAAATTAATCTAAAACAACAAAATCAAACGACTACTAATGCACCCAGGTGCACAGGAGTCTCCTACCAACTTCCTTAGTTTATGCCCGTGAGTGCGGACTAGTGCCCAAGTGTATCTGAACCAAAACATTACAATAAACATAAACGAATTACAACTAAACATTCTAAACAAAGCAATATTATCAAAAACATAATTATAATGTAAACAAAATAATCTATATTAAACAAACTATTCTATTAACTACCAAAATTACCAGTAAGAGCCAAAACTGATAGATGGATCCAACAAAAGGCATGAACATATTCTGAAGATATCGTAGACTTGAGGTGACATAGATTTTGAGTGAGCTGCTTACAAAGTGCCAATATTTGATACATAAAAAGCATAAATCTTATGTTTTTAAAATTTCTCCCTCATTCCACATGGTGCCACTGCAGCCCAGACACTTGTGATGGTCAAAGAGTTGGAGGACGTGGAGGTGAACGAGCATGAGTCTGCATGTTTCCAGTGCGAGGTGTCTCTGGACATAAACAAACCTCCTGTTTGGACTTTGAATGGAGAGACTCTTCGTTCGGGTCCAAGTGTGCAGCTGGAGAACCACAGGACAATCCACAAGCTCAAGCTGAGGAGCACAAGCACAGACATGAGTGGCATGGTCAGGTTCACCATGGGCAAGGCCAAGAGCAGCGCTAGGCTCAGCGTTCTGCCAGAGTAGAAGAATAAGAAAAAACAGGAAGTGACTCTGAGAAAGCGATTGCAGAAAGTGACTGAAAAAAAGGAATTATTAATGTCTTCTCAAACTTTATCAATCCATCTACTGTTATTGGTTGACGTGAGTTAATTTATACATTAAATTCAAATCAAAGTGAAGCTGGACTGGACTATGTATATTAAATGTAAGGGATACTGAATTTCTTGAGTCCATTAATTTTTTTTTTTACATTATAGATAATATTTATTTTCCTAGTTGAATTTGCATTATAATATTCTATTAAAAAGCCCCGCATTTTAAATTAAAGAGATAAGCAACTAGTCAAATATGGAATAAATTTTGTTAAATTCATTTATGTGTCCACATGATTCCCATGCATCTTATGTTTAAATAAAAAGTACATATTTCCCTTGCCACTTATTTTAGTCATTATATTTTGTTATTAACACAAGCATTACAGGTAAAATGTGAGTAATATATAGGTGCAAATAATGACTCATGTTCAGTTTTATGTTAAACTTCTTTGCTGATGTTACTTAAAATAAATTAAAAGAAATAAAATAAACAGTTGGCAAATGCAAACATGCGAAAAGGAAAATTTCTTAATAAATAAGAATATTAACATCTTCACAGTTCAAAACACAAACATATGTTACAAATATGTTGTGTTTTTCTAATGCCAGTGCTAAATTCACAGTTGACAATCAATGAATAAAAATGTAAATTAACTCAATTTATGCACCTAACGCTAGCCGCTAATGAATTAGCTTGTTAGCCTTACCTTGGTAAGCAGGTGTGTTTGGTGCCCAAACTGTGTCAGAATGTCCAAAGTTGTCAAGTGAAGAAGTTCTTTAGAGAGATGACAAACCAAAGCGATGAACAAAACACTTAAAATTTAGCATAAGGTCGGAGACGAGCTGGTGTAGCTCATGCTGCTCATACACACACACGCACACACACACAGGCTACAGCTGCTGCGGTAGTGGCCAATGTAGTTCAGAGACATTTCCGGTGAAAACGTGCACGAAAAAACCTATCCGGTGTGCAAAGGGATCATATGCATAAAAACTCATATTTCCTTCCTCCACTATGTGCCCGCCAATGTCCGCAATTCAAACAATTTCATCAAATAAAGGAGGATTCCACCAAATTAAGCAGTGAATAAAGTCTGACTAGCCCACTGTTTTAATCGTCTATGATTCATTTTAGACATTTTAAAGTATTAAAAATTGTATAGTTTGGTAAAATCTGAAAATGAAGGAAAATATTTGATAATGATCATTAAAATCACATCAAATACAAATGAAAATACTTATTTCCTCCTTTTCTGATTTTAAATGCAAAAATGTAGTAAAAAAAAAAAAGAATAGTTATTAAACTTTAATAAAATGTATCACACTTTCAAAAAAAATGTTATACTGTATTTGTAGAGAACTCTTATGTGTATTTTTAATAGCGCCCTAGTCGGAGCCTGAGACGGTCTCATCATCTGTACTGGCACTATGGAACTTTTTCCTCCAGTCGCTCCGAGAACCAAAGTGAAAGACACTTCTACTGCTTCAACTGCGTCACAGAGCTCCGAGCAGACGAAGCTCCTGTGAGTTCTGGGGTCAGGAGTTTGTTCTTTCACTGGAAAAGGGAGAGACAGCACAGATACCAGAAGATTTTGTCAGAGTAAAAAGTGGGAGAGTGATAAATGCCGGACAAGGGTGAATATATTTGTCCTGCTTTCACTCAGAGTGATAGTGACCTGGCTCTGTTCCGGTTGGACTAGTAAGTAGACAATGTTCACTTACAAACTAAACATAGTACGTTGGAGCTGCTGTGTGTCAGATGGTGTTATTGAAGTCATGTTGGTCCCTGGTCATGTTCGGAACTCAAGGTTATTCACATAGTGGAGCATTTTCCCCCCTAGCTGTTAGTTATGTCTAACATGCTTGTTGAAGACATGACCAGAGTTCTCTGGTATTGTTGGTTTGTCAACAAATGCACATGTAACCACGGAGTATGTTTAACCACAGTTGCCATAGACAGTAGTGTTTTCCAACTTTATGGGGATTTAAACCTGATGAAAGCACTTGTGCACTCAAAGGCAATTTTATTTTCATTTATTTGAGTTTCAGGCTCATAAACCAAGCATAAATTACACATATACAAAGTGAGTTAGACAACTTCAGAAAGCAAAAACTTGAGGCATTTTTAGCTGTTAAATAGAAAGCTTTAAAAAACAATGTACCAGTTTTTTTTAAGATCATATTTAAATCATACAACAATACTGCGAAGTAGTATGTGATTAAAATGTAAAATTTTAAAACCACATTGTTGGCAACATAATGGAAATTCAGCTGTGTATAAATAATAACGCAGAAAGCTTTTATTATGACAACTTATTTTAATTTTTAAATTATTTATGACGTATTCTTACCATAACCTTGATCTTCATTAACACTGCAGTTGGTAAAAAGTGGCATAGATGAGAGGAGCTTTCAAGAATGTCTATAAAAAGCCACACATACTTAACCTAAAAACTTCAGCAGGGTAAATTTAAATTATTATAATATAAAATTTGAGCTGTTTTATATAGCGGAAAGTAAAAATTAAAAATGTGTTCATAGTTAATGTGAATACTGGCTGCGTTTACAATACAAGTGATGTTAAACTCTAAACATTTAGCAAATTAATTTATCCTAACAAATAAGTCAATTTACTGTGAAATTAATTGTGACTCATTATCAATACGTATATATTCTGTGTATTTATAATTGAAAAAAGGCAATGGCAGTTGGCAGACTTTAACTTTGGCCTGTTAAGGTTAGGAAAACATTCATTAAACACATCCAGTGGACATCTGTTTTAAATATCATAAATTTTTAGACTCAAATTAACCTCTCATAGGTTCTTTCTGCATGTTTGAATCCAGTCTTTGTGACGTGATCACATTAGTTTTAATGGGGAAAAAAGCTCTTAACATATTAGAAAGTAAATAGTTTTCACTGAAATCATACTATTATTGACCATATGGTTTAAAGAGATATATCTGGTTGTTTGAGAAAATGAAACATAGTCAGAGCTGAATTTGTGTGTCACTTTGTAAACTACTTACTATTCCACAGTCGACAGAGAAAATCAGACAATATAGATGTGTATTACTGTGTCTTTTTGTGTTAATCATGTAAAATAAAATAAATAAAACCGACATTTAAGTCTATGATATCTTAATATGTTCACATCTGTATCTCACTGTTAGACATACTTTTCCAACAGGATACTGTTTGTAAACCACTCAGTTTCCTTCAGTTTCCTTTTCATATACTTAAGCTGACATAGATTTTATTAGTTGAACCCTTTTGATAGGTGGCTACAATCTGTTTTCCAGTCAGCTACACTTAAAAATAACCTGAACTGTTCCTTTAACTGTGCCAATAAAGCGCACTCAATCGTACTTCTCTAACTGCAGTGATAATCAGACGAAGGATTCCTCGGCAAACAGAAGCTGCTCGTAATCAGGCTCTGCTGTGGGATTTCTGCATCTCCTCAACCACTCTCTGTGACTCTCCACCAGGGCCAACGCCACCTGCTGGCTGCTCTGGGGGTTACTGCGTGGGTGTAAGGAGAAGTAGTCCCTCACTGCTTTGGTGGAGTGGGGGGAGAGGCAGAAACGAGCCTCCGATGGTAATCCCTGCGAATCCACCTGCGACACCTTCAGTCCTGGGTCACTGGGCTGCCGAGTGCAGGTGAGGGTGGAGGCTCGTTCCACCACCTGCCGTCCAGGCTCTGAGGCACGGCGCACACGAAGCCTGGTGTCACGTTCCTCCTCCCCAGAGTGAGACTTGTGTCGTTTGAATAAGGACAGAATCGGAGCTCTGTGTTGGTAAAATAAAGATGGCGATGGCAGTGTCAGCTCCGTCTCCTGAGGCTCTGCTGTAATTGTGGAGTCAGAGCAGTGAGACCAGGCAGGTATGGGCAGGTGGAGGCTTCCTGTGGAGCAGTGGTGAGATGGAGGGCTGCGTAGTTCAGGGTCGAGCCTCATCTTCACAAGACCTCCTCCTCCTCCTCCTGCATCTTTTCTTGATCTGCAGATATTCTGTTTAACTCCTTCTCTCTCACACTTATTGGTGACCCCTCCCTGTTAGATGAAGCAACATAATCTTAATCAACAGGTAAAAATGTTTAGCACAAAAAGGATAGTACAGCATTTTCTGTGAAAGGTAGTGGTGATTTATTGTTTTCTCAGTGAAAACAATAAAAACATGATTTCAGAAACTTAGCAAAAGACTCACCTAATACAATCCACATCAGCTCGAATCTATGCTATTTTAAGAAAATGTTTTTTTTTGTCTCACTGTTAGACAGACCTTTCCAACAGGAAACTGAAGTTGTAAACCACTCACTCTCCCACACCAAAGTCCATAAAGAAAATTAGCTTACAGGGACACAGGAGCTGCTTGTCTAATGCTGCCTCATGTGGTCACTTTGTGTCAGTGAGGTAAATCTGAACAAATGTTTTCAACACTGAAGTCACAAAATAACACATTTGATGTTACTGATGGAGGCAGCAGTGAATCAACAACTCCTGGTGGTGTGATGTGATGTCTTTTCCAACAGGAAACAGTAGATTGTAAACCATTCACACCAAAGTCCATAGAGAAAACCAGTGATTTTTTTTTTATCACGGCACTTTGGGAGACGTGGAATGATATTTTTTTAAAAATGGGTCCAAGAGTGGGACATATCAAAAAACTGCCTTTCTGTTTCCGTGTACACTACTTTAGAAAATCAATGATGTCATAGTCCCACCTCTCTCTTACAGTGGCATTCACTGTCTCTATGTGCCGTTGTCATCATCATACCCTTGTGTTTGGAGAGTATTTGGCATTGTATCCAACTACTATCAGTGAATATCTCGTTTTGTAGAAAAAGATTCTTTTTGCTTCGTGTGGATGTGGCCTGTTAAAATTTTCAGTTTCCTGTCGGGAAAGACCGTCTAAGAGTGAGATACAGCTTTTTCCTGGCCGCCAAGTTAGGTCAAGGTTTATACACATTATATAGCACATTTAAACATAACCCCTTTTGCCCAAACTGTTGCACAAACACCATGAAATAAAATAAAGCAAAAAGGGCAATGCAAAGATGTGGGTCTTCAGCAAAACCTGCTGTTTTCAGTGAGAGTACACTAATCTGCACCAGAAAACCATCTACTCACCCCAGTCTTCTCGACAACTTCTTTCTCTACATCGTCTTGTTGGGTCAGTGAGAGTCTGCGGCCTTTCTTCAGCCAGGTGTTTGGGTGGAGGCCTCTGCTGCTTTTCAAAGTTTCCCAGCTAAGAGCTTCTCTGGGTGGAGAAGATTTTGGGATGGTGTTCTGGTCCGAAGATACTCTGGGGGTTATGGTGGAGGGTGGAGATGTTAAAGAGGAGCTGTTGGAGGGAAGGAACGTCTTGGAGGGGTGAAAGGGTCTAATGCTGCTGAGGGAGTCCAGAGAGTCCAGGGAGGAGCGTGTTGGTGCGGGGGAGTTGGGGGTGGAGGAAAGGCTGGAGGAGCTGGCCTCCAGAGCCCCACATTCTCCTCCTGCTCTCCTGCTCTGGCCAGTGGAGTGTGTGTGACTGCTGGGCTTCTTCTTTGACAGATCTTCAGCACTGTCCTCCTCATCACTGAGGACATTATTGCTTCCTGAAGCACGTGGTCCAAACTTAGCCACAAATGCTATTGCCGGCTCTGAGTGCCGCCTCAGTCTGCATCGTCCCTCCAGAGATAGACAGTCCAGAGTGGATGAGGAGTCCACGGTTGCTGTGTCCTGACCGGAGCTGTACAAGTCTAGGTCCTGCTTCCTACCTCTGTTTCTCTCCAGACCGTGTAGGCTTCTGGTTTTATTATGGTCTCCATCTGGACCTGTTTCCTGGTCATAGTCACTAGATGTGAGGATGGAGTCCAGGCTTCCCTGCAGTGGTTTGGATTGGCCCCGGCTACAGATACCGGGTGATCCACAGTTGCTGTTGTCCAGTTCATTCTCCAGACTGTCATAGGAGGAGTCAGTCAGAGGGTACAACCAGGAATCTGAAGGTCCAGAAGTAGAATAAGAGGGGAAATAAATGAATCCATCACACGACTCAGAGTGTCTGAGGAACTGACTCATAGCCAGAGCCAAAATTTGTTTCTCCAACACCAAAGTCCATAGAGAAAAATCTGTGATTTTTATCTTGAGAGGACACAGGAGCTGCTGGTCTACTGCTGCCTCGTGTGGTGGCTGTTGTGTCACTGAGGTAAATTTGAACAAATAATTTCAAACTGTGAAGTGACAAAATAACAACTTACCGATGGAGGCAGCAGTGAATCAACAACTTCTGTGTGCTGTGATGTAAAAATGCTTATTTTTTCTATAGACTTTAGAGTGGGAGAGTGAATGGTTTACATCACTTTTAGACAAGGAAAAAAACATTTGAGACACTTTACATAAAACTCACCTAGTAAACTCTACATCCATGATGTTTTAAAAACATGTTCACTGTTTTATCTCACTTTTAGTCAGACTTTTCAAACAGGAAATGAAAGATTGTAAAAGAAAATCAGTGACTTTACATCACAGCACAGAGGAGTTGTTGATCCACTGCTGCCTTCATCAGTAAGTTCAAATGTGTTATTTTGTGACTTCCGTGTTTGAAAACCTTTGTTCAGATTTATCTCAGTGAAACAAACTGACCACAGGAGGCAGCAGTAAAACAGCAGCTCCTGTGTCCCTGCGAGCTAAACTAATTGATTTTCTCTATGGACTTTGGTGTGGGAGAGTGAGTGGATCACAGTTTTCTGTTTCCTGTTGTCAAAAGTCTGTCTGTCTAATGATAAAATAAAAGTGCTCAACACATTCTTATTAGATATATTGTAGGCTTAAGATGGCATAGATATTATTTGTTCTGTTTCTCCTGATGTCCACACTGGCAACCATGTTTTCACCAAGAGCCAGCATCCATGTCTTATGCTGGTTAAGTGTTAGTACCTCATACAGTCACATTTGGGTCTGTTTCCTGCTTTTTCTCAGCAGCAGATGGCGGTAAAAGCTCAGTCGGCACTGACTATATTTCATTACCTCAATTCAACCACACTTGTGTACCTGATCCACTCTCGTCAGAGTAGCGTCTGTGTGGTGGCCCTCCAAACAGAGAGGAAGGATCTTCTCCCAGAATCTGCTCACAGTGTTCGATCATGAACTTCACCAGCTCACAAACCTGCAGCGACACAAGCAGAATCCAATACTTCATTGGACCAGGTCCAAGTCTTAACCAGGTAAACAAAGTTGAGACTGTTCTAAAACCTAGACCTAGACCTTCATTCTTCAATAAAGCTGATTTCAGAGATTCTAGAGGAAAAAAGTCTGAGCTCATGTCAGCAGAGGTGACAGGTTTGTGAGGTGAAGTGGACACTCTTGATTCTGGTAGGACATGCTAACAGATGCTCCGAATTATTTTATGTAACTGTGTGAGTTAAACTGTGTGAATTAAATCAGACTCAGTCTGGGTCACATTCCACAATGTGATGTTATTATTCGGCAGAGGAAAGTCCGACTTCCACACTGCAAAAACAGTTTTAGGGAAAGAAAAATAAGCCTTGTTTTTGGCAAATGTGTCCTATAAGGAATGATGATCAAAGAAATATATCTTAATCAGATATTACAGCTTACTTTAAGCTTTAATTACTAGTAACCAGCTAAAACAACGGTTTGAATCAAATCCCATCTGCTCCTAGATTGTGTGTTCACTCCTGCTGTGTTACGACAGACGTAAAATTCACTATCATGGGTTGCTTGGTATTTTTGCTACAGCTTTCCACCTTTCATTAAAATGCAAACATTTCATAAACTTCACACTACACACTTCGCACAGATTTGTGATTGTTAAAAAATTAAGTTCATACAATGCATAGAAATGTTTTGACTGTAAACACTGCTTGAAACACACATACACTTGCAAATTCTTGTTAAACAAATCCTCAGTGTTGAGATATATAGAAAGGTAGTTTGGCATTGTGAGAAAGTGTGAAATATTTCAGAATTTGTCATAAATCCTGAATATTTGACGTATTTTAAACTTCTAAACCTGTGTAAAAAAATCAAGAATATTTGTGCCAATCCCTTTTTATGACATGACAATTAAAACCCTCTCACCTTCTTCGTTCCCTCTCCCTCCACTTGAGGGCTGCATGGTGCCCCCGGAGGCCAAAGCATGCTGGGAGCAATACACACGGATAAGTTGAAAGTGGTCATTTGGTTCTCGTGAGCGTTGCCCTGGATACCATGTAGCATGGCTAACAGGTATCGTAGCAGCAGAGCATTTTCTTTTGGGAGCCGACAAATCATCCTGCAGAGGGCGAGATGGAGTCACAAATGTGTGGACGTTTTCCTTGATGTTAAAGATAATCATCATCAGTCTATTGCACGTTGTTACCTCCGTATTTCCTGCACCTGCTCTTCCTCCTCCTCTTCTTCCTCCAACACATCCATCCATTCTTCATGAAGTTCACAACACAGCAAGCTACCCGGGATGTTACGTAAAAAATCCTGAAAGAACAAACAACACACAAAACTGTGATAGAACTCTCTCAAGAAAACAAGTCAGATCAGTGAGACAGTCTTGGTTTATCAGTGAAAAGTTAGTTCAAGTAAATGACACAAAATATGCTTTAAAAATCATATCACCTGCAGTGTGAATGCACCATAATTCCTGATTCTCTTCAGGAACATTAACAATCACCTCATGTTCAGAGTAAACGCAACGAAATTCCTGATTCTTTTCACTTTTATCACAACTTTAAAAATGACCCCACATTCAGTGTGTATGCGCCATAATTCCCAATTCTTTTCACTTTTATAGCAACATAAAAATCACCTAACATTCAGTGTAAACACACCATAATCCCATATTCTTTTGACTTTTTTCACCTTTGTTCTCCGACATTCTTTGTCTTGTTTCATAAATGAAAATAACATGATGGAAAATCTCAGTGCCAATGTGTGAAGACATGAAAAACTTTATGACCTGTGTGTGCATTATCCCTGCAGATAATAAGAGATTATAATCCAGATTACATTAATACAACAATCCCCACTGCTCTGCTGTGAACAGTTTGTCCTGCTGTGACTCAACAGTGAAGGAGGCAGATTATTGTTTGTGGCTCAGTAAGAAAACAAACACTAACACCTCACAGTAGCGGGATGGTCGTATACCGATTTCCCCTGTATTATATGATATTTCCATGACAAAAGGTACAATTTCATTTTGAAGGCCAGAATCCGACTCAGGTCCTAATTTACAGACTTAAACTCCATTCAGACTCAAAAGTTGAAGGCAGGACTCAGATCATTTAATTTTCAAGCTCCACCTAGAGGGTCTTTAGGTCATTGATCTTTTAAATTCTCATTAAGTCTGAATTCTGATATTAAAGTCAGAATTCTGAGACAAAGTAAATTGTGAGATTAATGCAGAATTCTTAGATTCTCAGATTCTGACTTTTTCTCAGAATTCTGACTTTTATGTCTGAACATCTAAACAGAACTGCTACACTGGAAAAAGAAACCTTATAGCCATTTGAGTTTTCACAAATATGTCATAGAAATTCAAATATTATTAAAGTGTTGCATCTTGAGTGAAAAATGCATTTTCTTATTCGTCAAACCTTAAAGACTCCAGCGATTATGAAGACATGGTCACGTGTCAGAGGAAGCTGAAACTCTCCAGCATCCAGAGAATCTCGCAGCTCTCTGACCGCCCGAGCTCCAGCCGGCCTTCGGAAGATTCCCCGCGTCCACGGCCCCTCATGGTACAGAAACACTAACATGTCCTGTGGAGTGAGGGATGATGGGTAAACATTCTTTTACAGAATAATTTTTAATTCCCGATCAGCATAGTCGCTACAATGTCAGTGTACGTAGTCACCATGACAGGTTTTGGCAAAGCGTCATCTACGCAAACACAGCCGAGTTGCCGACCGAACAAGCAGCCGCGGGCTACTCCGCAGACGGACAGCTCGTTCAGGTGAGAGGCGGAGCCTCGCCAGAAGGCCCAGGTGATGACGGAACGCCTCCTTTTAAAAGACTTCTGAGAAAAATCTGAGAAGATCACACATTACCAATGACGTTGTAACAGTTTCTCGCTGTTAGACAGATTTTTCCACCAGGAAGCAACACTTTGTAAACCACTCACTCTCCCACACCAAAGCCTATAGAGAAAATCAGTGATTTAGCTCACAGGGACGCAGGTATGGGAGCTTCTGGTTTACTGCTGCCTCTTGTGGTCAGTTTGTGTCACTGAGGTTAATCAGAATGAAGGATTCCAAACACCAAAGTCACCAAATAACACATTTGAACTTATTGATGGTGGCAGCAGTGGATCAACAACTCCTGTGTGCTGTGATATATAACTGATTTTCTCTGTGGACTTTGGGTTTGGAGTGGTTCACAGACTCCAGTTTTCTGTTTTTCTGTCTAACAGTGATACTTGATAGAGGTAAATTTTATTAGATTAGTCTTTTAAGTGATTAAAACCTAAAAATCTTAAATTTTCTTGTCAGGGTCATAGTTACAGTTATATTTAGGAATAAAGACTCATCTATTCTTTGACCTTTCTGCCATATTTACACATCTCATGACTGTCACATCCAAGAATTCACATCTGACATCCCAAAATGCAACACCAATCTTAAATTACACTCACCTGCAAACACCCGCTGCTGCTGCAGCAGCGCTTCCTCAGGTCGAGGCCTCAGGATGAACTGACACTGCCTGTTCACCTGCACATGCCCCTCCTGCAGTGCCCTCTCACTATCCACAGGTGGTGCTGAGGTGTCCCTGCCTCCAGCTCTGCCCTCCTGAGATGCCGTCTGTCTCACGTGATTCATGTGGATACTGAATGGAAACTCGTGACCTGAGACAGAGAAGAGGAAGAGGTGGAATCACAGTACATCACAGAACATATGAATGATTGTTTTGTGATTAAAGCATCTGATGATATTCATGTCAAACAGATGAAATCCCTCACTGACCAATGAGAGGGTAGGGGACATTGTCTCTCTTTGAAATGACCCACAATTGGTAGTTTTTCACCTTTCCCTGAGTGACAGAGCAACATGGTGTCATCTGTTTATTTATCAGTACATAAATGTAGGTATATAAAGTGCATGCTCCCATTTTCTCTTTTACTTACTATGATGCTAAACTGCTGCAGAGCCAGTCGGATCACCTCATTGGTTGAATCTGAGTTGCTCACAGGAAGCGTCTTTGTCTGTGAAGAAAACAATTATGATTTAATATTAAGAAAAGAAGAAGGAGACAGAAAACCCGTTAACAAACAAACAAAATAAACGCACCACAGCAAAAGTGTTGATTCCTTTCCCATAAACTCTGAGTGGAATTGTTTTGGGCTCCTCCTTCTCTTTCTCTTCTTTTATGTGACTACAGAGAATGTGAAGAAACACTAAGCAATAAAAACATACACAAAATCCTAAAATATAAGGTAAGACTTTACCTTTTGAGGAGTGAGAACCATTTCTCTTTCTGCTCTGCTGAGCTGAAACATCAGAAGAAAGTCACATAGAGTGTAATGGTGTGTATTTATTAGGAATTATCATGTAAAAGTTTTAAAACAGCAGATTTTAGCCACTTAACAAAGACTCACCTGATAGTATCTTTCTCATATTAAGTCTAAGATATCTTAAGAATATGTTTGCTTCTATATGTCACTGCAAGACAGACTTTTCTGACAACAAACTGGTTTGTAAACCGCTCACTCTCCCACACCAAAGTCCAGTGATTATCCAGTGATTTTACATCACTGCCTCCATCAGTAAGTCCAGACGTGCCATTTTGTCAATTCAGTGTTTGAAATCCATTCAGATTCACATCAGTGACACAAACTGATCACACAAGGCAGCTTCTGTGTCCCCACAAGCTAAAATCACTGATTTTCTCTATGGACTTTGGTGTGGGAGAGTGAGTGGTTTACAAACTTCAGTTTCCTGTTGGAAAAGTCTGTCCAACAGTGACATAAACATGTGAGAATGAAGTGTCTGTGTGTATGTGTGTGTACTCAACATTCTTGTCTTCCTTATGGTGACAGAAATCAAGTCTCCATAATATAAATGACTACATTTTAGAGTGAAGACATTGGGCCAATTGGACACTCTAAATTGCCCATAAGTGTGAATGTGAGAGTGAAAGGTTGTCTGTCTCTGTGTGGCCCTGTGATGGACTGGCGACCTGTCCAGGGTGTGACCCTGCCTCTCGCCCCATGTCAGCTGGAGTTAGGCACCAGCGCCCCCACGACCCTCAGTGGATAAAGCGGTAGAAAATGAGTGAGTGAGTGAGTGAGTGAGTGAGTGAGTGAGCGAGTGAGTGAGTGAGTGAGCGAGTGAGTGAGTGAGTAGAGTGAAGACATGTTGTACGGTTAGGTTAAGTTTAGGGTTAAGGTTAGGGTTTGGGCAAGTAGCAGTTATAGTTAGACTGAGCCTCCAGAAAATGAATGTAAGTTAATCTAATGTCCTCTGAAGTCATGGAAACTAGTCTGTGTTTGTGTTACCTGAACATAGCCACGCAGTTACAGGTGGGCCAGCCCATGACAAAGCTCCTCTCTGTGTCAATGCTGCCTTCACACACCTCGTCCATGCAGCTCGCTGTCCACATCTCACTCACACACACCTGTGTCTTCAGCTTGAAGTGGTTAGCCGACCTGAAAACAGGGAGGGAGAGACTGTGTGCCTTATTGTAACTTATGAACTCCGTGTTGCTCCACACATGTGTTCTGACTTGGCCTTGGTGATAACCAAGATGTCGTTGAAGAGGAAGAGGTGTCTGTCCTGAGTCTGGATCCCCGTCCTCAGCTGAGCATGTCCGTGCAGGAGGAAGCAGCGATCCGAGCCCTTGAGGAAGGACTGGACCAACGGACTTGTCTCTGGACTCACAGGGACCAGGAAGCTCTCTCTAAAACAACAGATCAAAACATGACTCAGAAACCTGATCAAACTGAACTACAGCTACAAAACATTTCCCATAAACCCTTTCACTTCACGTTCTAGAAACATTAGATTGTTCTTGCAGCCAAAGTTTTTTTGTTGTTGTTGTTTTTATTTGGAAAATTAAACAACCAGAATTAGCAACCAGAAATGTAGACTTAAAGTTCAGTAAAAAGTAGTTTTCATCTCTGAAACTTTTAAAATGTTCAGAACTAAAACTGAAATCAGGAATAATGAGGAATGAATAATGAGATTGAAAGGATTTCTTTTCTATAAGCATGGAAACTCTGAGCTCCGTCAACCACTAATTGCTGCAGGGGGCGCTGTTGTGCTACCATTGTATCTATGGGAACCTCATCAAATGTGTTTTTTGACAATGACATCCTTTCTGGGAAGTGAAAGCCATGTTTTTGCCTGGTCAATGATGGAAACCTAATTTAATTTCCACACTATTGTGAAAGTGCAGCTACTTCCTGTTACTGCTAGCATTGTATGACAGTTGTGGTTGCCACCCACCGAAAAAAAAAAAAAAAAAAAAAAAGCTCTCATTTTGCCCAAAAAAAAAACAGGAAAAAAACCTGAACATCTGTGAAAGTAATATATAACTTGATATTACTTAAAATTCCTAAAACTGACATAAATTGTTTCAACAGGAAGGAGTTGAACGTTGCAAAAACCTAGAACAACATTTGTTTGCTTTCTGGTACAGATCAGATGCAATCTCCAGTCACTATTTATCACACACTGGTCCTTTAAAAATTCAGAGAATACAATACAATTTCTGATTTTTAAAAAAAAGAAGAACACTACATGTTGCTGTGGTAACGACCTGATTCTTTCTTTGTTTGGTGTTAACGTCTCAACTTCCAGACGGAGATTTTTAACAAGGTTATCTTCTTCTTCACTTTCTCAAACCATATGTTCAAATACAGACTCTATTAATAGAAGCCTGATCCTGTAGTAAGTCTGGTCACACATGGATTATCTGTGCCAGTGGATTCAGCTACTCAGGTGTGTGTGTGTGTGTGTGTGTGTGTGTATGTGTGTGCGTGAGTGTTTAACTAGTACCTGGAGAGAGTCCTGGACCGGGTCAGGGCCTTGGTGATGACCAGAGACGGAGCAGACTGACGCCGAAAACTTTGGGACTTCATCCTCTAAACACAGACAAAATCACAACACTGTATTATTGTTATTATTATTATTATTACAGTAGGTGCTGTGTTTCCTCTTCCTCCACCTTTGCTGTGAGTCCACTCTGAAGTCAAATGTGACCTCATGTATTCATGTACATATTCATGTCATGTTTGCTTTCCTCGCCCGTTACATACATTCATCAGAGCGCTGCCTCCGAAATGACAAGAATGCAGATTAGCTGTGGTGATGAAACAGTGAGTTGACTTCACTACCTTCATCTGTCTCTGCTCTTTGACACTTTCACACACTGGGAACAAAATAAGATACTGCATATTTGACATTCATCTAGATTTGTGAAAGAAAGATTTGTATATCTTTTATAAATTCTTTTTATACATTCTTTTGAATGTATGAGGCCTTGGCAAACAGTACTGTCGAATTCATGGCTGCCAGAAGGGAAATAAGGAAAACTAGACTTTAGCCACACCGAAGTCCATAGACTACCACTAATGCTGCCATGCATGGTCAGTTTGTGTAACTGAGTTAAATCTGAACAAAGGATTTCAAACACAGAATTTTACAAAATAACACATTTGAACTTACCGATGGAGGCAGCAGTGGATCAACAAGTCCTATGTGCTGTGATGTAAAATCACTGATTTTCTCTATGGACTTTGGTGTGGGGGAGTGAGTAGGTTACAAAAATTAAGTCCAGTAGAGGTTTTGTTTTTATAATCATACCTGTTTATGTTCCTGCTGCATGCTGCCTCTCCTTGCACTGACCTCCACCACCTCCTGCTGCTGCTGCTGTGGAGACATGTCCATCCGGCTGTCCTCACGTTCTCCAGCTCACTGTCCAGCCTCTACAAGTTCTTCAAATCACTGTCCAGCCTCCAGATGTTCTGCCGTTGTCCAGTTGTCTTCACTTCCTTCAGCTCACTGTCCAGCTATCTTAATGTCCTTCAACTCACTGTCTCCAGATGTCCAGCCTCCAGATGTCCTCCAGCTCACTGTCCGGCCTCCAGATGTTCTCTAGCTGTCTTCCCATCCTCTAGCTCACTGTCCAGTTGTCTAGAAATTGTCCAGCTCACTGTCCAGCTCATGAAAACCTGGAGCTGCCACTGTAAAGTGTGTTAGTCTGCAGCAGCAACAACAACATCATCTGTGAGGAGCAAACCTCACATGACCAACAACATTAAATAAACCTCCCCAGCTGTGTGTATGGGTGTGGAGAGTGTGATAGTGTGCGAGTGTGTGCGCTCACCACGAGTGCAAAGCTGCAGTCTGGATTATCAGCTGCTGCTGCTGCTGCAACACTTCTTAATTCGTCTACGCACAGAGAGAAGGCGGTGCCAATATAAAAAGAGAGAGAGAGAGAGAGAGAGAGAAAAGAAAAAAAAGGCCACCTATTTTTTTAACAAATTCACTTCATTTCGCATACAGTCATTTCTACAACTGTGGAGGAGACACAACAATGTTTGAGTTCAACCTGAATAATCACAATGACTCACTTTGAGACACAATAAATAAGACCTTCAACCAATGATTCATTATTACTTATTTCCTTGATTAATCAATAACTTTGCTTGATAAAATGTCAGAAAATGATGATCAATGATTCACAAACCAAAGATATTTAGTTTGCTGTCACATTTAAGATGCTGAAATCACAGAAGAAAAATAATTTTAAACTTACCATAATCTATCAAATTGTAGTAGTAGTCGTAGTAAAAGAAGCAATACATGTACATAGATTAATAACTGATTGATTGTTGCAGTCTTACTTGAAAGTTTAAAAATACTAAAATAATAACTTAAACTCTTGAAAATTTCCACAAATTGTTGTTCTGAAACAGAAATAAACAATGCATTTTACTGTATTGTTAAATACATTACATTAAACCACTGTTTATCGTTTCACATCTGATCTAATATTTATGTTATTTTGTCATGACTGAAAATAAAAATGTATAAGCTGTGGGTAAGTCTCACCCCCTTCGCTTACTCAGTCATGACATTCATTTTGGACTAAAACATAATTGATGGAGATGTAGTTTTTGTACCATTAGCAGTTCAGTAGTTTGGACATAAAAAGAAAAGAAAAACACAGTTAAATTATGGGTGTGCTAACTCAAATTCTTTTTAATGGGCATTTAGCAGAGCATGCTAATATGAGGTTTAGCTTGTCAATAGAGAGAGAACTGGGTGTGCTAAATGTTATATAATGCAGCTTTTTCATGTTTTCATATCTTCCATTAAATTGAAGAATCTTATATTTATATTTTACCAATATGCTAACTTTTACTCTTTACTGCAAGGGTTTTTCTTAATCTACAAATTGGAAATAGCACACAAATAAAAACAGATGATGTAACACAGCTAATGACCTAATGTAACATCCTTGTCACCAGTATGTTACTTTTACACTGTCCTCAGACATAAATATTTAACTGAGACATTTACATTTTTTTATTATTGTTTTACTGAGTTTCCATTTCATTTTTTTATCTAAATCCACTAAAAAGCCGTGTAAAAACAGATAATAACACAGCTAACAGTGCGTCCTTGACACAAGTGCTAACTTTTGCACCGTCCTCAGACATAAAAATTTTACTGATGTATTTTTTGTGAGTGACATTCCATTTTTTTAATCCACAAATTGAAAAGACACATAAATACAGATATAATGCAGCTAACATCATGTCTTTGTCACCACTATGCTAACGTTTACATTGTAAGAACTACTGCGACATAAAGTTTTTTTCCCCTGATATTCCATTCTGGTTTGATGATGATATAAGACAACTAATGACCGTACATCACGTCCTTGTCACAATATGCTAACATTTACACTGTAAAAACTTTCAATTCCTTTTTTTTTCTATACACAAAATGAGAGACACATAAAGTTCTTGCGTTCTAGCTTAAACATTAAATAATTTTTCAATTGCCTAATCTGCTTCAATTATTCACAATATGCTAACTTTTACTCTCGCCTCAGACATAAAGATTTTACTGCAACATTTCAGGTTTGTTTGTTTTTAATTGTCTGAATGTCCATTCTGATTTGCTTAATACATGATATAATACAGCTAGTGACATAACATCATATCCTTGTTACCAATATTCTAACTGACCTCACGGATAAAACTTAACTGCATCATTTCAGATTTTATTATTAAAATCCACAACCTGAAGACACGTAATATGTTGGTCATAACATTAGCCAACATTAGCTAACAATATCTAGCTAGCCTAAAAGTGATTGAGTTGAATGTGAATGAATGTGTCAGCACCTCATACTTTCAGTGGAGCAACAGAGTATTATTGTGTTAATACTTTATTTTACTAACGGTTTTATGGCAAGATCAAAAAAAGTAAGTTAATATTCAGTGAAGCAGAAGGAAAAAAAAGTGTTGCTCCTAAATCCAGTTGGCCTTCTAGAAAGAGAAGTGGGCCACAAAGTGGGCTAAAGCAAAACCAGGACGATCTTTCTTTCCCCAGATTATGCTCATTAATCTGAGCCCCGTTAAAAAGTGGATCACTGTAATGATTAGCTTTGTCTGGTGATAATGAGCAGCCTTGGGCATGGCAAAGAAAAGCTCCAAAACTGTTTTTCAACTGTCTGTGTCACACTTGTGTTCAAATGTCCTCATAAAGACACCACACACTGAGATAATGGATGAAATAAAACATTAACTGATCCTAATGAAGGATCAATAAAATTATTTTTATTGTTGAGGTCGTTCACATTCATGATCTCTAAGGATGATGAACTCAATGATAAACTGAAAACAATGGTGACAATATAGTGACTATTATATTTTTTATAATTTTTACCAAACACAGTATTTAGTTTCTATCAAACTTACTATCAAGTGTGGCTTTTATTAAAATCACACTGCAGCGGATTCACTACAAATAATCCAGGTCACATGAAAGCTTTAAAAACATTTGCTGTCATATGAAGGAAAAATTTTTTTTAAAGGAAAGTATGATTTCTGACATTCTACATTTATTTCTGTATTTATTTAATTCAACTTGCTTGTTTCATATGATTGTACAACAAAGGAGTCACATGTATCATGCATTATTACTTAAAAGCAATAACAGATACTTGAAGTTTAATCAAATAATCAGGCCAATTTTTTCCATTTAATTTATGTAACTTGTATTTTTGTTCTAAGCAACTAAATAATTACTTATGTGCTGTTTATGATAAAAGAGAAAGTTTTTTTTTTTAAAGAAATCACAGAAAAACCTATTTTTTCTAAGAATGTTTTATTTGACTTGACCATCAAATACATGGAGTGCTGAAGGCTCAACTTTCACTCACAATGCCAGACATTTCATGTTAGCAGCAATATTTGATGCTCACCAACGTCCAATTTACGCAGTCAATCCTTTTTTTTATTGAATTCTCAGTGAGAGTGAACACAGTCACAGCCACAAATATGAAACCTGTGTCCTTTCTGGGCTTCTGTACAAATGGCTGAGTCTGTGGTGAAGTGGCACATTAAACCAACACCTTTGTGCCGGATGTTAAACAACGTCATGGCAGTTCCATGCAGCCGTGCTACGAAAACCTCGCCCACATTAAGGAGGTACTATAGTAATGGAAAACAACGTGCCTGATACCAAACTGAGTAGAGTCGAGCTATGCCATGCTGGAACTGTGTAGTGGAAAAGCGCCATTAGTGTGTAAAACCCTGAACTAGAACCGAAAAGCCCTCCCCTTCACGCCAGGGGTTAGATTTGTCCTTTTTAGGCTACGATACAAACATGGCAGACTTTGTAAATATCATTCTGAGGTAAAAGAAACACAACCATTCTTATTTTCTGTAAGACAATAAATAAATGGAAACTTAAATTCTGTTGATAAATCCACATTAACTCCATGCACTGCATCTTTTTAAAAGAATGGTGTAGGTTTTTTTGCAGTGTGAGTGTGTGATGTACTGAGAGAACACCACCAGATATGCCTGGGATTTGTAAACCACTCACACTCCCACACCAAAGTCCATACATTAAGTGATTTTAGTGATTTTGTGTCACTGAGCAAAGGATTTCAAACACTGAAGTCACAAAATAAAGCATTTGAACTTACTGATTTAGGCAGCAGTGAATCAACAAGTCGTGTTTGCTGTGATGTAAAAACACTGATTTTCACTATGGACTTTGGTGTGAGAGAGAGCGATTTACAAACTGCAGTTTCTTGAAAAAGTCTATTCTTAAACTATAGTAGACTTAAGCTGTGTGGGAGAGTGAGTGGCTTAGAAACCTCAATTTCTGTGTCTCAGGTTCAGTGATCCAGTACCTCATACAGCCACACTTAAAACCTGAACCATCACTTTAATTCACATTATTAGTTGACGTAAACATAAAACAATATAAAAGTCCAATGAAAAAATGAGGAAAAAACATAAGATTTTGTTTCCACAAACTAAACAACTAAAATAAAAAAAAAAAATTATAATAAACCCATTTTCTGAAAGAAGAAGAAAAAAAAAAAAACGGGCAGTAACAAAGATCCTTGAGGTCAACATCTGCGGCGTTTGTTATTTGGCCCATCAAAGATGCCCCCTGCTGGATTTCCCGCGCCAAATGCAATGGCTGCTCCTACTTGAGGGCCGAGTGGCTGCTGTTGGTGCTGCTGTTGGTGCTGCTGTTGGTGCTGCTGTTGTTTAGGTGATTCGACTTCAGGTCGACCCCCCACTGCAGATCCAATCTGCGGGTATCTATCGTTTCTCTGTGACAATATGACAGTAACGTGGACCGTGTGCAGAGGGTCAGACACAAAAAGATTCATCAAAGTGCATCAATTGAGGTCAATCCATCGCAGGGTAAAAGGTCATCAACCGAGCAGAAGAAAAAAAAAAATATTAGTTTTATCTACACATTTATGATCAATTATCAATTGCCCAAACAATCACTTTGGGATTTCTATGTCAACAAACTTGACATAAAAATATTTAAATGGCTTTGAGATAAGCTTTGCTGAATTTTACAGATACATTACCATGGCTCCATTCTCTGATATTAATGGGACACTCAAATTTGGACTTCCCTCCTGGCCAATAGTGCCGCCCCTTCCACTCATGCCCATCACTTGACCCTGGTTAGTGTCATGCGCAGCAGACGGCTGGTTATAACCATCTAAATACAACACAATGTAGCAGCAGTTGGTCCATTATAAAAAAAACGTAAACTCCATTCTATTTCTCATTCACATCTTCTAAAAACCTATCACACAAAAGTCTCCGTCTGTTTTACATGTAAGAAACTGAAAAAAACTAATATTTTTACAATGTAAATAAACATAACAGGAATTTGTCCAAATGTTAGCTTTACAGAACACAAAGAAAACTGGAGGGGAATGTTTTGCCATAAGATGATGTCAAGTGAGTCCTTTTCATAGCCATGTTTCCACTAGTGACAAAGATCCACTAACACCCACTTCGAAACTTAATGGTGGTCAATGTCTGTCATCAGTGTTTTTACATCACAGCACACAGGAGTTGATCCACTGCTGCCTCCATCACTAAGTTCAAATGTGTTATTTTGTGACTTTAGTGTTTGAAATCCTTCCTTCAGATTTACCTCAGTGACACAAACTGACCACAAGACGCAGCAGCAGACCAGCAGCTCCTGTGTCCCCATGAGCTAAAATCACTGATTTTCTCTATGGACTTTACAAACTTTAGATTTCTGCTGGAAAATTATAACAGTGATATAAAGATGTGAACATATTCTTAACATATCGTAGACTTAAGTTGATGTAGGTTTTATTAGCTGAGTCTCTTGGTGTGAAGGACTCAGTTGGGATGAAAACAAATAATTGTAAAAGATGTATAAAAATGACATGAAATGGATGATAATTCATGCATCTGTGTTTTTCATGCCCGTACCTCCCATATTAATGGCTCCACGTGGCCCCAGCTCACCCACTCTCATTTCCTGTTCCCTCTGCAGGAAGAAAAGAACAGCTTTGGGAAATAAAATGTACACTGGAAAATAATAATTTATTTCTACTGAATCTATTAACAGCCTGGATAAGAATCACGTTCTCTCAACAAAAAATCCAGGTTCAAACATGGTGTAAGAACAGCTATTGCATGTAAGAAAATTATAAACAGAGATTAAAACTTTAACTTTGTCAGATTAACTCAACTTAAATTATTCATCAGACTCAAAAGAGTAAAAAGTTTTTTTTTTAAGTGTGGTTGTAAGAGATATAATTACAGCTCCTCATAACAGTGGAGTTTAAACAGGAGATACTTCACTCTGGTGGTGAGTCTTTTCTCATAGGTTTACTATCACACCCAAGTCCTCAGCTCCAAATTATTGAGCATCAAAAAGTATCTTTATCAATCATCCCTTATTGTTTTTGGTCCAATCTAGGGCTGCAGTAATGTAGTGACTAGCACTTAATTGTAATTAATTGATTAATAATTTGGGGTGTTTTTTTTTAAAGAATTAAACCAAGTTCTCAGATTTTTCAGCTTCTTAAGTGTGAATATTTTCCGTTTTCTTTACTTCATATAGCAAAGAAATCATTAAAATTGAATCTTTTTTTTTTTTTTAGATAAAAACACATAAAAATCCACAATCAAATCGAGTGAATCCACAGTCTGGGGGCTAAAAACAAGATAAGAGACAGTAGAGGCTGCTGAGAAACAATGAATAGTAAAATTATGTGATTCTACCTCTGATTTCTCTAAAAATAAAGACACACGTTTGTCCTGATGTAATAAAACCAGGTGAATAACAGTCTACACATGTGAACAATGTGTTCTTTTGTGTGTGCGACTGACTGAACCTCACATTTTCCAGGTAGTTTGGGTTGAAGCCATCTGGTTGTCGCCTCAGATCCCCCTGCTCTCTGTGCCTCATCATCTCCTCCTCTCTCCTCCTCCTCTCCTCCTCATGTCTGAACACCAACAAGAAAAAAAAGAAACCTCTTTTGTCAACCCTGTGTTTTCATTTCCTAACTCCATGTCTGTCGTTCAAATTCAGATTTAATCTGAAGGATTAAAGCAGAAAACTGCTAAAATCACTGGGTTACATATATCTGGATATTTTACTCTATGTTCTGATATAGGAGATATATGTGGATATGAAGCTGCACACAGGCTGTTTCTCCAGTAGAAAACATCTGCTACCAGGAAACAAAAAAGCTAATGTTCTGCTGTCACTAATTAACAATGTTTCCTTTTAAAAACAGAAAACAATAAACACGATACAAAACACAATAACTTTGACCCACGGTGAGGCTTCTATTTCCTGAAGACGTACGGACAAAACAGACTCAACTTAACTTTTAGTTTGGCTTTTAATTACATTCCAGTCTTTTGTTTTATTTTTATTTATCTATGGTTATTTATATTTTTAATCGTTATACTACATCTTTTTAACTTTGTCTTTTCATTTCCTACAGTTTCCTCATCTGCAGATTGTTAAAACAGCATTTCCCTCTTGTCTCAGTTGCATTTATGAAAGTGTGTGAATGTATCTGGGTGGCTAAATGTGAGATTGAGTGGGTTGGATGCGGATGTTCTTTGGAAAAGCACTTTGTGTTGCATTTTATATGTATGAAGAGTGGTATTTAAATTAAGATTAAGCGACTGATTGGTTGAACTGGAGTGTCTGTGTTTCCTAACACCTCATCTCTATCTGCTTTCTTCTTTGCAGCTCCTGGTTACGAAGCTCCTCCAGCCTCCTCAGCTCCTCCTGACGTCTCATCAGATCTGGAAAACATGAAAAACCAACGAGAATGAGGAAATGAGGACCAAAACAAAAAGGCAAAACAACCTACACTGATAATAAACATGAGTTTGAGGAGGAAAAATGAAGAACCAGCCTGACCATGTCTCATCAGCATAAGCTGATGTTCGTGTTTGGCAGACTCCAGCTCAGCCTCCAGCTTCTCTTTGGCTTCTCGGATGTTTTTGTCCACCTGCTCCCTCTGCTGCTTCTCCATCTCGTCCAGAGCTTTCCAGCGAGATGAGTACTCAAAGTCAAACGTTCCAGGCTGAGCGAAGTGTGGCGGCTTCTCTCGTTCTCTATGGAGAGAAGTGAGTCAAAAACCCTTTCAAAACCACTATTCATGCAACATCAACAAAACAGCATTAACCGTGTCTTCACTTACTTGTGGTACTTTGGAGTTTTCTGCAGTAGTTTCTCAGGGAGTCCTTCCTCATCATCTAAATGCTCTGAAGGCTCCACAATGGCTGGACACGGTGTGCTGAAGAGAAAGAGGACGATTTCATCACACTGCTGTTTATACTGTGGTGTTTATAGACAGAATTATGCAGATCTACTGTATCTGATTCTGCATCATCTACCCAGATTACACTAATCCTAATACTCTAACGGTAATTATTTAGCTTTTTGCCAGACCAAAACAACAGTTGGACATGTAGTGCTTTTCAGAGAAAGAAAATAAAGTTGTCTAGGATTGTTCCTACAGCAAATTTCAAAACAACCTAAGGTCACCAAAGTAGAAGAAAGAGGAATGGAAATGAAAAGGATAGAAGTGGAAAGGGGAGGTGAAGAGAAGGAGGAGGAGGAGAAGAAGAGGAGGGACAATAAGGGAAAAAAGCCTAAACGATAAGAGAGAGAAGAAAAATGAGTGAATTGAAAAGTAATTTTTTATATTCTTATATTCTTTATATTCTAAATGAATCGTCAAGTATTCTGTTAATTGATTCATCAGTTCAAGTTTTTCAGATCTTTTCAGCCTATTAAACATGAATACTTTTTATGTATTCATTATTCAGGTAATACAGTATTATCTGAAATATACATGTGTCTGCTGTGCAGACACAAAATGCAGATTTAAGAGACAAACATTTGTATAAAAGTTACTTGTGCTGTGTACCAACATATTGACTACAATCAATTAATATGTTGGTACACAGCACAAATAACTTTTATTATTAAATAACTTATAATTAAATAACTTTTATTATTAATTATTAATTAATTATTAATATGTTTGTATTTTCTCGATTAATCAGACCATGAAATGTCAGAAAACATTGATCAGTGTCTCTTAAACATTTAGCTTTAATGATTTCTTTGTTTTATGGAGGAAAGAAACCAGAAAATATTCACATTTCAGAAGCTGAAAAATCAGAGACACTTGGCTTAAATGTTTTAGTTAACTATTATATTTTATCATACAAGGAAAAAAATAACTGACCTAACATACTGGCATCCTACGTCAGCTGTACTGCATTCAGAAAGATCAAAATCAGCCTCATAAAAACTAATATCAATCAAACAGGATGTGATTGTTGTTTACGTGGTCAGCAGCAGCGCTCCCTCAGTACAGCGTTCTAGAGCTTTCCGTGCTGCTGCTTTGTTCGCAAACTCCACGATGCCCTTCCCTGTGGGACGCCCACGATCATCTGTCACGACGACAGCTCGCTCCACGGGTCCAAACTGAGAAAACGCCTGAAAACACAAATGGTCAATCACACAGGTCAGTTAATCAACACAACAGCAGGAAAAGGAATTCCCTCCTCTACTCTCTACCTGCTCCAGCAGCTCATTGGTCACGACAGGCAGCAGGTTACGGACTGAGAGTGAGGCGCCGTGCGTCGCAAACCGTATCCTGATTGGTCGATTGTTCAGAATCGTCCCATCCAGCTCAGCTTTGGCAATCTCTGCCAGCATCCTGGTTTCCTGGAAGACAAGGAAAAAAGAAAATAAAAGGGACGATGAGAAGATCGCAACATCTTAAAAGTATATTTCTATTCATTTAAACTGGTGAGTTAAAAGTAGGGCTGCAACAATTAATCGAGTACTAAATTAATAATCAGCTATTTTGATAACTGATGAATTAGTTTGAGTGTTTTTATATATAAAACAAGCTATTTGATTTTTGTCAGCTTTTTAAATGTAAATATGTGCTTGCTCCACATAACAAAGAAATCATTAAAATTAAATCATTTCATTTTGTGGACAAAACAAGACATTTGAGAATTTCATCATTTCCAGGTTTGAGAAACACTGACCAACATTTTCTGACATTTTATGGAACAAACGTTTACTCAATTAATTAAGAAAATCCAATCCAATTGAACTTTATTTATAAAGCACTTTAAAACAGCACAGTTGACTAAATTGCTGTACGCAGACAAAAAAATAATCAGTTACATTATGAAATTAGTAATTATGAAAATAATCAGTTACAGCTCTACTATGTATACAAAATGCTCCTTTATATTTATCATGTAAATGTCTTAAACCAGTGTAAAACCAGAATTTTATTTATTCACTGTAATATAGAAACTATTTAATTTGATGAGTAGATTTGATTACAGTGATTACAATCTATGCTACTGCTTGTATAAATGATATTGTAAATATAAATATGTTATAACCAATTCAGATCTGTCCTGTCTAAACCTATAACTTGACACAACTGTCATATACAGTATCTGCTCCTGGTCTCTCTTCTGTCTCCATCTTGCCTCCCTCTTTCCCTTTCTTTCCACATTTCTGTCCCCCACCTCTCCACTGTCCCCCATTTTCCTCTCACCTCAACCAGTCAAGACAGATGGCCGCATATCTTTGAGTCTGGTTCTGTCAGAGATTTCTTCCTATTAAAATTGAGCTTTTTTTTCCTCTCCACTGATGCCAAGTGCTTGCTCATTGTGTAAAGAGTTGGGTTTCATTTCTCTCTATAATATTGTATATTATTGGATTTCCCAATACATCTCTACATAGGTATTGGGAATGCCAGGATGTGAAGATTATTTGGTGGGACGTTTGTGCATCTCTGTCTGATGTTCTGGGCATAGCTGTGCCATGCTTCCCCACATTGTACCTCGAACTATACTTCCTTTTTAAAGCTTGGATCAACACATTTGTTGATGTCATCAATAAGGAGGTACCAGTGGTAAGAGTAAAAGATGTGAGAGCTGACACTATTTCAGCATGGAAAGTGATTGCATATAAAAACAAATTATTATTCTTGATTGCCTATAAAAACATTACACATCACTATTTTAACCATGAGCTAACTTTTTTTTTATTTTGGATACTATGCTGTTTTTACAACTGTGAATGAAGGCCCACAGGGAGCAGGAGGGAGGGTTCTTTTGTTTTTGTTTCCTTGGCAGTTTCCCCTGTTAATGATTTGTTTATAGTAGGTATTTGTTACCTGCAATTAATTGACCATAAAAAGGTTATCACAAAAATAATGTAAAGGTTTCTGCCTTACTATGTATAGTGCCTTGAGATAATGTATGTTATGATTTGGCGCTATACATATGTTTGCATGCATTGAATATAAAAAAGAAGTTAAATTTTAATGTTTTCATCCAGAAAAACTGCGACTCCTCGGTTTACATCCATTTGTTTACGTTCCGGTTTTGCCCGGACCAATATGGCGGCCACGGTGACGTTTTTCTCCAAAGAGCTGGGCGGCCAATCCCGCGTCTACATATTTACGTCATTGGTGACACCTGCTAATGTGCAATAATATTGAATTGTTAGCATGTTAGCTAACGTTAACTAGCCCATCTTCTGCATATGTTTGTCTTAAACCTATAAAATGGACAGAAAAATAAAGACCCTTTTAAAGAGACGTTGATACAACATGGACGTTTATGGAGCGGGAAGTGAGGGTTCAGTCATACCAGGCGGATGAAGCCGAAGCCCCGCTCTCTGTTGATGAACACCTCGTTCACTTTCCCATATTTCGCGAACATACTGGTGAACTCTTCCTCGGGGAGGTCGAGAGGCAAACTGCCGACGAACAAGCGACACCGCTGCGTGAACGTCTTCTCTCCGGATCTACGAAAGTTCGCGATATCCAGAGTCATTTTTGCCGGAGCTTCTCCGCTTTCTTCCCCGGCTCCCATCGCCTGCTCAGCCGCAGGAGACGCCTCCTCCGGTGACGGGCCATCTTTGTTCGCCGGCTGCTGCTCCATGGCCGGGGAGTCGGTCCTGCGCTTCCCCGGTTGAGGAGAACAGCTGTTTGGCGTGTTTCTGTTAGACATGTTTCTACGAACCGTTTTCTGGAGCGGAGCGTCCACAGTGAACTGAAGTTTGTAGGAAAGCAGAGCACAGAGCACTCATCTGCCTCCAAAGATGGCGGCTCAAAATGTACATGCATGCTGCAGTTACCTGAGCCACCGGCAGGGGCGCTCAAACGCAATTTAATAGAACAGAAATAATAATTTAGTACTTGCTTAAACATTATTTTAATTGATTTCTAATATATAATACTTGAGTATTCTGTTATATATATTTATATCATACTGTGGACAGGGGGTAAAACAGGGTATAGTCACACTTTTATTACCTAATTGTATTTTTTTCACTATCTTAGTGTACTTAATGTACTATTTTACAATTTTACCTGTATATGTGCTCTGTATTGTCTTCTGTACTGTTCTAGGGACTGCAGATGGAAATTAGCTTAGAGTTAGAATCTGGTACAAAGCATATTTCTCTGTGATTAATGCTGCTGTATATGGTCCCTGTTCAATAAACACATTTTTTTTATTATAAATATCTTTATTTATATAGTACTTGTTTTGACAGAAATTCATTCTTAATGTATAAATCTGCCTAATTTTACTATTTTTATATTTTTTTATTTATATATATTTATATTTATTTGATCCATAAAATATTTATCAGTATTTCAGAAACATAATTTCCAGGTTTGTTTTTTCCACAACCCAAAATGATTCAGTTTAATTATTTATTTTTTATATGGAGCAAAGAAACAAGAAAATATTCACATTTAAGAAGCCGTAAGATAAAAGAACTTGTTTTAATTATTTAAAAAACAATCAAACTAGATTAATGATGTCATCACAGTTTGGATTTATTTCAGCAGTTATGCCACAAGTGTTGAGCTTCAGCTCCTCTAACTCTGGAGAAAAAACTCAAGCAGGGAAAATAAATTATTAAATCTCAAAGTGACGTCGCTTGCATCTGAAATGTCTCCACTTGCTGTTTTTCATCATCTGAAAGACAATGACGATGATATCACTGACCTACACATTTAAAAAAGACAGATTATAATAATATGTGATGTAATCTGCCTGTTTCCTCCTGGTTGTAGTGTGGAATAATCCTGGTCCAGTGAGTTCTGATGCAGCATCTCATTCATCTTCACACCATAAATAAGAGGCCATTCATTCATGTATATGATATATTTCAAGATCCTATTCCTCGTCATCGAGAACGTTTGCGAGTCCTTGTAGCCGTGCGATGGTGGCACTGTGGGTTGGTGCATTGGTGAAAACGGTCCCCACAAACAAAGGTGTTCCTCTCAGTATGTGACGAATCACTGTGCAGGAGCCCGACACCTCGATGTGGAAACCTAAATGTCTCAGCTCCTCCTCGGTTCTCAGCTGGGCGGGACTCAATGGAGATGCAAAGAACTGTGGGAAATGCAATGAAAATCGAGGGATTGCTTGAACAGCTGTTATATCAGTGAGAAGTCACATATTCTTTTTTTATATTACTCAGTATTGATATATATCAGGATATACACTACAGTTCAAAAGTTTTGGGTCACCCAGACAATTTTGTGTCCATGGAACCTCACACTTTTATTTATCAAATGAGTTGCAAAATGAACAGAAAATATAGTCAAGACATTGACAAGGTTAGATCGAACCCACAAATGTGATGCTCCAGATAGCTCAAATGCTCAACTAGCTCAAAGGAAGGTCAGTTTTATAGCTTCTCTAACCAGCTAAACTGTTTTCAGCTGTGCTAACATAATTGCATAATTGCACACACATAATCATCCATTAGCCTTCTAACGCAATTAGCAAACACAATGTACCATTAGAACACTGGAGTGATGGTTGCTGGAAATGGGCCTCTATACACCTATGTTATGTGTAAACTTCTAAGTGACCCCAAACTTTTGAATGGTAGTGTAAATCAAATCAATATTTCTGTCAGGCCAGGTATTATGTATTTCAAATAATGTGTGTTTATTTTTAGTCTATATCCTGATAAAGGAGATATATCTGGATATAAAGCTGTACACAGTTTGCTTTCCTGGACTCATGAAAAGTTTTCTTTTAGTTGTCAACGGTGCATGACAATACACTGTAAATACACTCTAAAATAAAATATCTACTGTTTAATAAAACACACTTATTACTTTTAAATTCAGATAACACCTAGTTTATTTCTTTGGCTTTATAATGTTAAATGAAGAATATTTGTATGTGTTAGAAACAATGACACTGACTATAAATATGGTCCAATTCTGTTATTACACAAATAATTACCTTTTTAAATAGAATCCATGTATCAATATAAGGAAAAGTCATCACAGATACCTTAGACCATATTCTTGTCTCATGTCATGATATAGATAATATATTGATGTATTGAATAGTCCGACTCACTGCTGCTCCTGTTGTAGGGTGGATGAAGTCGGCCCAGTATCCTGCTGTCCACAGAGCGAAGCACATTTCCTTTGCTCCATTTACAAACTGAAGTGAGACGCAGAAAAAAAATTAGCTTATGTTCACAGTTTAAACATTATAAAGCGAATGAAACATGACAGGACTGACTTTGTTCAGCAGGTGATCTCTGTCCTGCTCTGACTCCTCCTCACAGTGACGACTCCTCTGCGTCACTGTGACAACCGTGATGGAAGAGGTGGGTGCTGAGGGGAAAAGTAGCTCCAGATCTGAAAACAGAAGATACACAGTTAACAAAAAATGGTTGATAATAAGAGTAAAAACTGACACACACACACGTAATGTCACCTTTCCTCAGCAGTTCGGGACAGGAGTTAATGGAACAATCTGTGTCTGTTCGATGAAAATACTGCTCTGCTTTGTGAACTCTCATCGACGTGGGACCCAGTTTCCCCTGATAAACACACACACACACATTATTTACCATATTAGTCAACAAAACCAGACCCAAGTCGCATATTTTACATACTTTCCTTTAAAGATAGTTGCGTAAATGACCTCACGTCATGTGAAAGCAGAAACACACAGTGTGTGAAGTTATTGATACATTCATAATCATGTTAAAAAGATTTTTTTTAATCTAACTGAGGCTTTCCTGGTTAATTAAAAGGTCGTATTTGTATTAAAACTGTATCACATTTTCAACAACAATAAACCAAACTAAAATTTAATCATTATTATATTTCTGATCCCCACTGACAAAACAGGAAAGCTGTTCATTCTCAATTATCATAGATTATACCTGAGACAGATCTGAGTTATATTCTAAAAATGTGTACGTTTTTAATGTTTGTCCTCATAAAAATCACTGATGTTATACACTTTGGCCTAGGGCTGTAACGATTAATCTTTTATTAACTGATAACGGAATTAATCGTCAGCTATTCATCTTTCAGTGTTCTTCTTAATAAATGAAACATTTTCAGATTTTCCAGCTTCTTAAATGTACACACCTTCTGGTCATTGAAAACAATACATTAAGAACATCACTTGCAGGTTCAAAATTTTCTGAACCAAAAAATGTCAAGTAATGGCATGTCATGTAATAAAAATAACCACCTGATTAAAAGATTAAGATACTAATCATTAGTTGCAGCCTTACTCTGGTCCCTTCTAAACTTTCTAAACCTAAATTTATTCAGCATCTTTAAAAATTACAAATAAATCAATAATTAAACACACAGTATACAATTCCTTCCGCTAGGGGTCTCTTAATCAAAACAATGATGAAAAAATGTATTACTTTGAATAGAAATACAGATTTCTTGTATATTCTGGCTAATGTAAGAACACTATAATACATTAATCTCATTGTTATGAGATTAATGTATTGTAATGTATTATGGTTATTTTAATTCAGAAATGTTACATATTATGTCTTTGAGTTTCTCAATACTTACATGGAACTCGTTGACAAACTGGGCCAGAATGAACTGGTGTCTCTCTGCGCTGCTTGGCGCTGTCAGCACATCTGGAACTGTTCTGTAAATCGGAGCCCTCTTTTGGTCGGCAGTGCCGTCTAAGTGACAGCCAAAGCCGACGTTACCAGGTAACTGGAAGCGTTGGTCCTGAGGTCCAAACGGTCCCATGTTCTCATCAGGCCACACGGTTCTGGGTCCTGGTGGACGAGACAATGTTTAAGAAAGACATGACAAACCAGAACCTAGAGAAATCCTGTTGAAGAACGTCTCACTCACCTGAGTCTGTGTGTGATACAGTAACATAAGGTTCATCTGAACTAGCAGCAGAAAAGGTTCTGGTCCTTCCGACTCTGAGAGTAGCTAATGTTTGACGACCCGCGGTCTGCGAAAGAACCAAGCTGCTGCGTCCACACAGCACCTGCAGAAAGAGAAAGGGGGAGAAAGAATGCAATTATTTGTAAAACATAATTGATAATTTATTCCCAATACAACATAAACATATCAGATGTTCAATGAGAGACATTTTACCATTTCTACAAAAATATTAGCTCATTTTGAATTTGATAGCAGCATCAACACATCTCATCTTGCATTAGTGCCTATGGTGTGGGCATCTTACACATTAGGAAAGACACCATCAATGCTGAAAAGTACATAGAGGTTTTGAAGCAATATATGCTCCAATCTAGATCCAATCCAATCCCTTTGGAGGAAGGATGTGCATATTTCAGCAAGACAATGCTAAACCACATGATTTCACAAATAGAAAACATTTGGTGCATCATGAAAAGAAAAAATTGGCAACAAAGGCCCAGGACTGTTGAGCAGCTAGAATCCTGAATCAGACAAAAACGGGACAATATTTCAATATTTCCAATAACTCCAGCAACTGGTCTCTTTACTTCCCAGATGTTCACAGTTGTTAAAAGAAGGGGGGATGCTACACAATGGTAAACATCGCTCTGTTCCAACTTTTTGAGATGTGTTGCTGTCATCAAATTCAAAATGAACTAATATTCTTCATGAAACAGTAAAATGTCTCAGTTTCAACATCTGATATGTTGTTTATTATATATTAGTAATAGAATATGGATTTATGAGATTTGAAAATGATTGTATTCCATTTTATTAACATTTTCCACAGCGTCTGTTTTGGAATTGTGGTTGTAATTTATTTGTTTTTCTGATTAAATCAATATAATTATATGCTAAATCTAAGGATCAATTTAGTTGTTTATTTTCTCACATATTTTAATAACAATGAAAAAAAAAATGTTATGAATTACAAGCAATCCAGGAAAAGTCATCAGTGGTGAATTCCAGGGTTGATAAAGGCCCTGTTGTGTATCATGTAGCTACGTGAGTGTGACAACTTACAACTTATTTATGGTTTACCTTATTTTTACAATTACAATTTTCTGTCACACTATATACTGTTTTTATCAATCGTTAAAAACACAATTACGCGATTATAAAACGCAGTATTAACTGACATTTAGCAGAGAAAAACTACTTACGCCACTGGACATCGTGCATTCACTTGTCTCCTGCGTTTAATGATTTACCTGCGGAATAAAACCAAAACAATAGTATTGTTTTATGTTACATCAAAAAAATGCAGCTAACATTTAGCTTAACTAGCTACTGATAGCTCATGAGGCAACATTGGCATGTCTTTCACGGAGCCGCGGCAACTTATACTAACCAACACTTTCATCGGATGAAACATTGGCAGTCAACATAAATGCGTGTTGTTGTTGTTATTTTTAAAAAGACATAAATGTTTTAGCATGAACTAGCCCTTCAGATAAGCTAATGTCACGCTGCTACCTAGCTCGAGCTCCGGTCAGCTGAAGGAACACTTTCTCCTTGTATGTTCTTAATTTCGTCTGTGACTTCACCTTCTCAAAACAACTAAAAACGCGAGTTAAATACTATAAGTGTAATTCTAACGAAAGTAAATAAAACAAACGTGGTAGTAATGACTGACAGTACGTAATATACATACCAGTTGGCCAGCACAAACAAGCTTTTGCAATAACAACAAACCTACGGGAAGCGACAAGGTACATAGAACCCTTGTATGGTTCGCGAAACGTGAAAATAGATTATAGGACTTATTAATGCATTTAAAGAACTTTTCATCGTTTAATCGGATTCTGGACGAATTAATCATAGTTTTACATTTATTAAAATGTGAATAATAACACAGACACATACCACATGTTTTAGGCTGTGTTTCTCAGTTTTTCCACAAGATGGCAGAAAATTATCATCTAATAGTTCACTCTCATTCCTGTGGACGCCGGTTTCCGCCGCTTAAAAAACAAAATAAAAAACATATATACTCACTCAGTGATGAAGGTGGTGCCTAACTTCAGCTGACAGCTGACATAGGGCGAGAGGCAGGGTATACCCACAGGACAGGTGTGTATATATAGACCGTAATAATAAGTCATAACTATGAGATACACTCACTCACACTAGTGTTTTATCCTCCACATAAGGGTCTTAGGGGTCAACCCCAGCTGCCACAGGGCAAAAGATGGGGTACACCCAGGACAGGTTGCCAGTCCATTGCAGGGCCAAATAAAGACAAACAACCATCTACTTTCACATTCACACCAACAGGTACAAGAGTGTATAATTTGCCCAATTTGGACTGTGGGAGGAAACCAGAGAACCTGGAGAAAACCCACACTAATTATGTGGGGGAGAACATGCAAATTCCATGCAGAAAGGCCCTTGTTCCGACTGGGTCATGAACCTGGTTCCTCTTGCTGCAAAGGCAAAATTGCTAACCACTACACTAGCCGTGTGGCATAATTATGAAATAGCAAGCCATAATTGAGATACTTTCTCACAATAACACAAATTACTGTTGGAGGCAGCACTGGATCAAAAACTCACGCGTGCTGAGATGTAAAATCACTGATTTGACTTTGGTGAGAGTGAGTGGTTTACATTCAGTTTCCTGTGGATGTCAAATGAAATAGGGAGTAACACGAGGTGACTGAATTATATTTGTCCTTTTTCGATTTCAGCTATTGTCAAAAATCCACTGACACTTAATGGTGGTCAGTGTCTATCATGGCTCTCTGTTAGAGAGACCAACAGCTCCTGTGTCCCTGTGAGCTAAAAACACTGATTTGGTTTACAAACTTCCGTTTCCTCTTGGAAAAGTCTGTCTAACAGTGAGATAAAGGCACTGTCTTTGTTCAGTGCAGTCAGCACTAATTATGTGTCAGTGTCTCATAAAATCCATACAAAAAAATAAGCTATGCCTTAAAATCCTTTTGTTGTGATCATCTAAGTGAGCTCTACAGAGGTTCAGGGAGTCTCTTTGAAACAGAAGTGGCAGGAAGTGTCTGTAGGTGTCGCTACCTGATGCTGGAGTCCGTTAAAAAATGCTGCAAGGACTGTCAGCGCTGCTGAACTGTGCAATTAGGCCTTTTCCCTGCTGTAAGCCTCAGGCTGCAGTCACTAATGAGGCAGCAGAGTGTGTGTGTGTATAATTATGTATAGAAGGCCTCAGGGTGCAGCACCAGCACCAACTGAACCTCCTCCAGTGACTGTTAAAGGCAAACTGAAAAACACTGTCCTGCACTGCAGAGCTGCTCCTTCATCACAAATAATTTCGGCTTTATTTGTTCACAAACACCTGGACATTTTTCATGCACCAAAGGATCCATTAAAATTCAGGAAAGTAGTAATTATGAGGAAAATAATTACTGCACTCAAACATGTGATCATTCATGTCATTTTACATACCTTTACGTATCATGAATGCATAAATCCCAGAGAGCTCAACAGCGTTCTATGTGATAGTCCCAACAGAGAGGACTGATGCAGCAGCTATAAATAAAAATGATGATTGCATGTCTATTTCTGAGCCTCCCGGAAACATTTGAAAAAGTGTAGCAGAGATGTTTTACCTCTTTAGCAAGGTCTCCACACTTTTTTACACCAGATACCTCTGATGTGAAGTCTCTAAACTTCCAAATAATTTCTTTCTTTCTTTCTTTCTTTCTTTCTTTCTTTCTTTCTTTCTTTCTTTCTTTCTTTCTTTCTTTCTTTGCACACAGGGCCAACCTCATCCAAGACCAAATTTGCTCCCTTTTGGAACTTTTGGAACGGGGAATTCTACAACGGGGAATTCTACAGACAGAAGCATGGCTGTGCCATGGGCTCTCCAGTCTCACCCATTGTGGCAAACCTTTACATGGAGGAAGTGGAGAACCAAGCGCTGACCTCATTTAAAGGAGCAACACCCAGCCATTGGTTTAGATATGTGGATGATACATTTTGTGAGATCAAAAGCCAATAAGTAGAGGCCTTCACTAAACACATCAACTCAGTCAACAACTACATCAAGTTCACCGGGGAGGACGCCAAAGACAGAAAACTACCTTTTTTGAATTGTGAGGTCCTTGCCAAAGAGGATGGAGGTCTTGTCACAGGGGTCTACAGGAAACACACACACACTGACCAGTACCTACTCTTTGACTCTCATCACCCATTGGAACACAAACTGGGCATGATCAGAACCCTACAACACTGGGTGGACAGCATCCCTTCTAAAGCAGAAGGAACATGCACACATCAAACAGGTTCTAAGAACTTGTGGTTACCCCAACTGGGCATTCATCAAGACTGACAGAAGACACAGAACCAAAACACCAACTGACACCAAGAAAAACAACAGAAGGAACCATGTGGTAGTGCCCTATGTATCTGGTCTATCTGAAAAACTAAGAAGAATCTTCAGCAAGCACAACAGCCCAGCTTACTTCAAGCCTGGCAACACCTCTACCCTCTAGAATCTACCCAGACATTTTGGTAAAACTTGGTCAAACCAAAACCAGCACCTCTGCTGTGCAACTGAAATCCCATGCATTGAGAGATTTGATGGAAACTATATATTTGAAATGTCTGTGTGGTTGTATAAGGTATAACACAAAGGGGGGCTCGCTCTCTCTCTGAAAATATGGCTGATGGTGGTGACAGTCACACGGAAAAATGTCAGTTTAAATCTACAATATCTTGAGATTATGATCGCATCTTATTTCACTGTTTCCAACAGGAAAGTGAAGGATTTCAAACTTTTTTCTTAATTTTCTCTATGGACGATGATGGGGGAGAATGAGTGGCTTACAAACTTCACTTCCCCGTTGGTAATGTCTGTTTAACAGTGACTTAAAGCAAAAAACACATTAAGATATGGTATAAACTTTAAATATCATCTTTCTTTTAACATTTGTAACAACTGCTTCAGCCTTGACATTTACCTGGTATTCCTTATTTTGTGGGGACCTAAATCTGTTTACCCAGTCACAGTATGGGGACTTGTCTTCCTTATAGGGACAAAAATAAAAAAAAAATCCCCATAAAAGTCCCCACAACATAATTTACTACATTTTAAGGTGAAGACATGTTTTAAAAATAGGCTGAGGTAAGGGTTAGGATAAGGTTAGAGTCAGAGTTAGGGCACTAGCAATTATGGTTAAGGTTAGAGTAAGTCTCCAGGAAATTAACATAAGTCAATGCAATGTCCTCTGAAGTCATGGAAACCAGTGTGTGTGTGTATGTATGTGTGAGTGCGTGTGTGGGTGTGTGTGTTTGTGTGTGTGTGTTTGTGTGTGTGTGTTTGTGTGTGTGTCAGGGACCAGAGGCAAAGCAGGGTGACATTTGTGAAGGCACGTAAAACCTTGCCAGTGTCTCACAACACTGTCTGTTTGGATTATAGTTGCACAGAGCACAGTGTAAAAATACCCCAATGCATATGTCACAGTCACACACACACACACACACACACACACACACGCACACACACACGCGCACACACACGCGCACACACACATACAATGACAACTCAAATGGTGAGACTTCAAAAACAAATGGTGAGATTCCATATCTTCTTATATTGAATTGTTAATGTAATTTTGTCTTTTATAAAAATACAAATGAAACATTAATCACTATTAATATTAAATTATTATTTAAATTATTTCACATCACTCTTTAAACTTGATGTGTTGAATCTTAAACTTCTATAGAATTTATTCCCCAAATAAATATAATAACATATTTTTTATGATGTACTTATTCGTATTTTCCTCATATAAATATTTGTTTCTTAAATTTGATGTATTATAGGTAAAATATTATGACTTTATTGTCAAACCTGCTGGTTGTCATTGTGAAATTAGGTTTAAGCACCAAAACTATAGGTTACACTAAGAAAAATGAAAATTATTTGGTAAAATCAGTAGTTAGAGGACTTAAGTCATCATGGTAACAATAATAAACATCATAGATAAAAGGAGCAACACAGGAAATGAACAGCAGTTTTTCCACTTCAAAGTACAATTTTGCTTTTTGGACTCTTGCTTTTTCTCATGTTACCTGATTTCCTTGTTTTTCCACTTCAGTCACTAAATGCTGCCTCATGGTACAATTATGGGTTGTTTAAATGCTGCAGATACACTGAGGAAAAAGGAAATAATTGACAAAAATGACTTCAGTTAGTACCACTTATATAAATTAAGTTTAGTCAAAGTAAAGCAAGTTATGCACATTGTAAGTTTCTTTGTTTTGTTTTTGTTTTTTGTTTTTTTTGTGAGAAACCCTGCCACCACCTTCAGACTGAGTGACAGAATGCAGCACTGTGGTGACGTAGAAACATGGTCAGTGATGCAGCAGCTAATAATGCCCCATTAACTGCACTCTCAGCACTCGCAGGAGATGATGATCAATGTCAGATGGAGAGTTGACGATCGTGTGACTCTAACACGGTTTGATAGAGTGGAATGGCTTCTCATACTCACTGCCCACAGCTAACGTTTTATCTAATCTCAGTGGACAATGCTGCTGGAGAATGAAACGATTCTTCAATGCACAAACAATGAGGAAGACGAGCAGCACGCCACATGGAGTCTGAGTGTGCTCATGTGTTCTGGTCGGCTCTAGCTACCTTCCTCACTCGCACCTGAACGTACACTTCATATCAGAGAGACGATGAAAGCATGAGCTGCCTGCAGTAAATAATTCACGAGAGTTGAAAGGTCAGGCTCCAGGCTGAAACATATCTGCGACAACACACCAACCAGGTCGTGCTAAAACAATTAAATGCGCGAAGGGGCCTCCAGAAAGCTGACGGCCGTCATTACAGAGGGGGCAGTTAATGTTAGCAGACAGCTGGAGGAGTTCATCACACATCAGGCACCTTGGGGCTGATTTAACTCTTCATGGTTGGATTATTCACACCAGCATGATACTGCACGGCTGAGGGACACAGCACCTTTGAGAAACACACAAAGGCGGCATGTGTCTCATGCAACAGTGGAGCACTGACAGTCACATAACATGGCAGATAAAATACTGTATGTGCTGCACTATAGAGAATAGATATACATTAGGTATGGGTAATACATGCTTAAGATTGTTTCACAACATGGCTGCCACCAGGGACACACATAAAAAACAGATTTTAGCAACTTAGCAAAAGACTGAGCTCAAAAGACGTTTGTAAACCACTCACTCTCCCACACCAATGTCACAGTACACAGGACCAGTTGGTCCACTGCTGCCTCATGTGGTCAGTTTGTGTCACTGAGGTGAATCCGATCACATTTGAACTTACTGATGGAGGCAGCAGTGGCTCAACTGATTTTCTCTATGGACTTTGGTGTGGGAGAGTGAGTGGTCTACAAATTTGTCTCCTGTAGGTACAGTCTGTCTAACAGTGAGATAAAGATGTGAACATGAAGTTTGAACTGCGAACTGAAGTTTCACCTCTCCCACACCAAAGTCCATAGGGAATATCATTGATTTTAGCTGGCGGGGACACAGAAGACACCGGGACACTGCTGGTCTATTGCTGCCTCGTGTGGTCAGTTTGTGTCACTGAAGTAAATCTCAGTGTAGGATTCCAAAAGTCATAAAATAATACATTCAAACTTAAAGATGGAGGCAGCAGTGGGTCAATAACTCCTGTGGGCTATAATGTGAATTGATTTTCACCTAGACATTGCTGATTTTCTCTATGGACTATGGTTTATAAAGCAACAGAGACTTAAGTTTCTGACTGAAAATGACTGAATAACTCCCCAGAAAGCCTGAACTCTCACTTTAACCCATTTATGTAACTTGTATAGCAAGAATCCTGCCTCTGATCCTTCCAGCACTTCCTGGTCCACTGCCTTCTATAGCCTCCACTTCCTGTCGGTCATAAGGTCATCAGGTGACCATAAATTCTTCACTGAGGCTACAAATGACCTAAAATAAAACCTGATTGAAGTCAAGAGTTTGCCTCCTGAAGAAGCAAATGTTTAGTGTACGTTTGCCCAACAAACCATATGAGACAGATTACACTGTAACCTTTGCTGTGCAGCATCACTAATAAAACCTTTGTGACATGTCAAAGTGAACACATGTCCCTTTCCTCTTCTAATGAATCGCTCCCTATGAACCATAACGAGCAGCTTTTGTGTGTTTAAAGTGCACAGGCAGGCGGATGGCGCTGCTGAGTGCTGAAGTGTGACCACATTGTTCTGTTAGTTTACTGGATTTGTCTGCATGTGTGAGCGTGTGCCACTGCCAGAAAAGGTGAGAGTGCTGACCTCTCTCTCAAAGAGACGGAAGCAATGATCCGACCAGCGCTGACCTAATTTGTGAGGGAATCTCTGATCCACTCATGTTACCGTCAGTAGTCATTTGAATTCCCTGCAGCAGTTCATGGTGGTGGGAAGCGGCAGCAGGTGGGGGATGATGGAGCGTGAGTTTAACCTGGTCAATGTTCTGTTTCCTTCAAAACACTTTTTTGTTTTGTAGGTTTCTGCATCAGAGCAGAAATGTCATTCATTTGTAAACATGAACTCATTCTGTTTTAAGACATTTGCATGAGTACCCACCAGGTTAACCTCTGAGTAAGGTACCCAATCCCCATTGCTCATTGAACCCACTCTAAATTGATCCCAGTGGGTTCCGGTGTAGAACTCTGCCAAATTATGTATGTGGATCATCCACTGTGGTGAGCCCTAGACAGGGGAAAGCTGAAAAAGAAAACAACAAAAAAAAAAGAAAAGAAAGAAAAGAAAGACAGGTTGGAATTTTGTTGCTAAATTTATTTACAACTATCACTTAATGTATCACTACCATTACTTGAATCATTATGTAAAAGGGTAGTTTGCAAGTCAAGCGAGTAACTCTAGCAAGTTCACAAAACACTCTTAGATTGTATTAACCCAAATAAGCATTGTTTCTGAGAAATTGTTTTTATTTTGCCTAAAATTAAGAAAAATCTTGCCAATTCGAAGGTGTAAATTCTTAAAGTCAGCTTAATTTTAAAAATTAAGGGTCAATTAAGGTTTTTTTTTCATTTTAAGGTACATAACAGTCTGAGTGTACCCCAATTGCAGGTTATCTTTCTTAAAACATTTTTGACATTTTGACATTTTGAAACATTTTGATTAATTTAAGGATATGTGCCTTTTTATAATAGAGCTGTTGACAAACATGTCACATAAATCTGTAAAATAAGAATAAACTGGATAAAATTTACTGGATTAAAAGCATTGATTCACCTTAAACACTTTGAGGTCAAGGAGGTCCAAATTTGGCTCCTAATCAATGACCTCCTTACAGCTGTCACTCTTCAAATCAATAGGCCTATACCTGCTCTAATTCCTGCTTTAATACCTGCTCTACATGTTACCCAGCAGATATCTTCCCCTCACTGTGAGCCTGCATCTTCAGAGGCAGTACTGGAAGATCCCCTGATGAACAAGTCCAGAATCAATATTGAGAGAACCAGAGAAGATGCAGGGGATGTCGATTGTCTACCTGTGAGATGAGCATAATCTCATCATAGTGGAGAAAATAATAAAGCTGATGAGGAAATCAGTCGGTGAAAGTCTGAATTCAGTTTAATGATAGGTCTGTTGGTTGCAATAATTGCGCTACTAAGAATAATGGAGAGAAAAATGGGGTAAAAAACAGAGGTGATGACAGGCCCACTGCCCCCACTGTTTTCATGGAGATGGAAATGAAGGAGGTAAATAGGTTCTGACAGTGCATTACAAAACCTCTCGGCTGGAGCCCCGCAGCAACGCTGTGTGTTTTAAAGGATGCTGAAGGACACACACACATGCACAGATATAAGCTCTTTCACTCAGCTGGAGGCACAAGTTCTCCCATAGAAAAAATAAACATTTTTTTTTTACCATTGTTAAAAAGACTGGAAGGATACAAAATCAATAATTTACAAATAATTACTTCAAGACTAATCAACATCCAACAATTAAAAAACAAACTGTTTCAAACAAATCAATATGATTCACTTTTTTAAATTAAAAACTATTTAAAAAACTGACTTTTTGGAGAAAATAGATTTAAATTTTATGCTAAATAAGCTACAGCTTAATGATGATTGGCTGAGATTAATTAGCATTAAAGAAGAAATCAGGGGCAGATCCTTTTAAAAAGAAACAACATTTATGTCTATTTTTTATTCATATGTTCAGATTAATATTCAGTTTAGTGTTATAGGAGGCATGCTTACTATTTCCTTGGTGCTTCCGTGTTTTTCCAGGCTAGCTAATTTAAGCTAATATGTGCTAGGTGTAGCTTCATTCTTAGCAAACAGATTTGACATATTTCTCCTTTGATATTTAGTATGTGTTATCATTAGTCTTTTTTGGCACAAAAATACTAAAAAGTTTTATATGGTGCTCATTCACCGGAAAATCAAATTTATGTTGCTTTTTGCTGCATCCCTGTGTCCCTCCACATTTTATTTGACAGGTTATTTTGGAAATGTTCAAATTTGTGATATATTATGATGGAAACTAGGTGGATAACTAGATATGGGTGACCTGCTCTGCTCAGAAAAAAAAAATTAAGCATCTCAGTGTGCCAGCGTGTGAGGAATCTAATTGTAATCTGATTATCTCCAAAGAAGATGTTGCATTTTTTCCAGATCCAGCAGCTTCTTCAGACCTTTGCACTCTGTTCTGCAGAGGTCAGAAGCGGCTTTCTCCTCTACACACAAACACAATGTCACCCTGCATTGCTTATTCATACAAACACAAGGACAGTTTGGGGGTCAAGGACAGTTTGGAGCTCAGAGACATTGTTGAGAGCTGATGGTCTCCTCCAAACCAAGTGCAGAGGCTGGGATTCACAGAGAGCGGGGGAGGAAAATGAAAGAAAGCTATCAGCGAGAGCAGCTGGATTGGTTGTGACAAGGTAGTCATGTGATAGAGAGGCTCCTGCACTATAGAAACGCCTGCCATCAGCACTTCTGCGCCTGCAGGTAATGGCCAAATAACATAATTTCACATCCTGACTGATACATTCGCCCCTCGCCACAGTGAGTGCTTCTCCTTTGTCACCTCCTCCTCCGAGGAGCGGCGAGGCAGGGACACGTGGCTGCAGCTACACTTCACTCTTTTTGTCTCCCTCACATGTTTGTGCTGAGCTCACACTTTGAGGAAGCAGACATTGCTGCACAGCTGCCGCACAGACATGATTGGCTTGAGCTTGACAGACGGAGGTGAAGCCTTCACTCAGTTACATAGTGGCTTTGTTGTGACCTTGTACAAGACAGTAACAAGCTCTGTGTCCTGCTGAGCAGAAGGTGCACGACCTCATGTTTAACGCCATGATGGCAGAAAATCCATGATCAGATCTCCATTTCATCACCTATACTATCTGAAGTTGATTTTTCATGCCCTGAATAGTTCTCTCCCCTTGAATCTGATCTAATCAGCTATATAATCGTCATTTTATGAAACTTTGGTAGCAAAACACATTCCACTCACACATACAAAATAGGTCAAAATAGGTATTTAAAGGTAAAATGTTTAACATTTTATTTGGGGTGGGGGGTGGGGTGGTAAATATTGGTGTAATATTATATCGCAATATTCCATCATAAATATTTTTTTTACTAAAATAGATCAATGAGCAGAAACTGACTGAAAAACAACATTCTAAGCAAAAAAAAAGATTAATAAAAGTGAATAAAACTGATAAAACTATTTGAACTTACAAGTGCTGTAATAAACAATGTTGATATTTTTAAAGGTAAAACTCAAGACCCACCCTTTTAAATTGGCTTTTAATTAAATGGCTTTTCTTAATAATACCATTTATTGTTTTATTATTATCCTATTTTATTTGTTTGTATTTTTTATTTTATTAGTCAGTTTTTATTCCATTTATCTCTCTTATTCTAATATTATATTAATATTATCCAAATCTTCTCTAAGTATAGAATTTATATAATATATAATTTTGAGCCTGTTTTCATTAATCTTATTGTCCCTTACTTTAATTTTAAGCAATAAAACAAAAACCAGTTAAAGATAAGATAAGATAAGATAAGATAAGATAAGATAAGATAAGATAAGATAAGATAAGATAAGATAAGATAAGCCTTTATTAGCCCCACAATGGAGAAATATACTGTATGTAAACTACACCAGGGTAAAACGGGCTAAAATGCCAAAAAAAGCTATTGTTTCAACCGCGTTTCACCTTAGGGGGCGCTATAGAGCCTTGGGGAAATGCAGGAGTCAGAGGAATGTGACACAATCAGATTTTTGCAAGACCTGACCTTCGACACTACTGCTCGTCCTAGTGTACGTCCTTGACCATAATCAGTGATGCAGCCAAAGCTCTGCTGTTTACAATGTTTTGAGGAGCAGAAAATCAGCTGCAGGTCACATTGTTGTGTGTACGTGACCGGGGGGGGGGGGGGGGGGCCGCGGGCCCGGGGGGGGGGGGGGGGGGGTCAGCTGATCCGAGCAGAGACAAGCTCACTGTTATTAGTCTCTAGTATCTATTTATTAATAACTCATTTAAAATCTACAGTGAGGATTTCAAATCAGAAACGTTACTCTACCAGTAAGTAAAATATAGTATGGTCACTTAATGTAATTATATTATAAATATACATCATAAATATTCATGCACACACCTTCCAGAAACATCCATCATTTCTGCCAGGATTTCACAATAAATTACTCATGAATTATAAAAAAGGTACATGTAATAAAGTCTATGATAGAATGTGAAGAATGCATCTATGAAGAATATGTTCACATCGTTATCTCACTGTTAGACAGACTTTTCCAACAGGAAACTGAAGTTTGTAAACCACTCACTCTCCCACACCAAAGTCCATAGAGAAAATCAGTGAGGACACAGGAGCTGCTGGTCTTCTGCTGCCTCGTGTGGTCAGTTTGTGTCACTGAGGTAAAAATTTGAATGCAGGATTCCAAAAACCACAAGTCACAAAATAACACATTTGAACTTACTGATGGAGGCAGCAGTGGCTGGACCATGTGACCCCATAAGCTAAAATCACTGACAGACTTCCTCTGTGGACTTTGTGGGAGACTAGTGACCAGTTGACAAACTAGTTGTCCTGTTGAAAAAGTCTGTCTAAAACCTATGGCAGACTTAAAGTGATGTAAATTTTATTTGGTGATCATTTTAAGTATCAGGCTAAAGTAGAACAAAGTGGTTTGGCTGCAAAGACAGAAATGGGCAGGTATTGTCATCGCTGCTGTATTTCACCCTGGAGCAGGTGGTTAAAGGCGGAGCTCTGACAGGTTGGTCCATTTGGTTGATGTGAAGGGACAGAGTGTGTCCGCCGAGCACAGTGACCTCCACGATCTGCTGTCACTTCCTGTGATGCTCAGCCAACGCCGCTGGGCACAAACGTCTTTGAAACATCACAACGACAACGTCATCATAAATCAGAAATGAACACATCTGCACATCGGATCAATATAGTCATCCTTCTCTTTCACTCACAAGTCTATCTTGTCCAAACCTCAGCAGCAGAAGTCACTCAAACTGAAGCAAAGAGCAAAAGTGAGTCGCGTCTAAGTCACTGGAGAAGAAAACAGCAGTGTTGTGTTGTGCACTGACGGATCTCTGCTTTCCTGCTGATTTAATGAAACTCTGAATTGTGTTTTCACCTCTTTGAGTGAAAGTGTTGCAGAGAATGTAAAATGAGCAGCGGTGTATTTTCCCTCAGGAAGCAAGAAAACGATATCACACTGCACACAGTCGGTGTGAGGAGACATTGATAAGAAGGAGGCTAATCGCCTTTAAATGATTGTTTAATCACTTCACACTGAATTTAATGTGTCTACTGCACGAAAATGAATTATTTATCACGCCACTGTGAAACAGTGTTTGTTTGTTAATTTATTTTACATTGTGATTTATTTTATATTGTGAAGGAACTGTTGTGTGCTTGTGTAAAAGTTGTTAATATACATAAATCTAAATTCATGTTTGTTTTGTGTAAGTGGAAAATAGAAAATGTATGATTTATTATAAATGAATCTTATTGACCCTATTAAAGGTAATATTATAAGATACAGAGTATATTAAAGGATTTTTATTTCCTTCCTTATTTATATAACTGTGTGGAATTATGACAATCAACATTTCTAAACAGGCGAAACTCAATATTTTTACTGAAGAAACAAGTCATAAGCATTAACAGTATGGATTTGATTAATTAGAAAATACTGTAAATAATGTTCATATTATGAAACAATATCTTAAGAATATGTTCGGCTCTTTATCTCACTGATAGACAGACTTCCAACAGGAAACTGAAGTTTGTAAACCACTCACTCTCCCACACCAACGTCCACAGAGAAAATCAGTCATCAGTGAAAAACATCTGTCTAACAGTGAGATAAAGCCATCTTAAAATATACTTGATATAAAATTATATGATATAACTGATGTAGATTTTGTGGGCTGTAACTCATGATTATTTTCAATCTGTTGATTGTTTAGTAGTTCACTCTCTCACTCACTCACTCACTCACTCACTCACTCACTCACTCACCTTCTACCACTTTATCCTTTAAATAAGAGAGGCACTGGTGCCAATCCCAGCTGACAATAGTGTGAAAGGAGGGGTACATCAAAGAACCTTAATAAGTAAAATAAAATAAGTAAAATAAAATAAATAAGATAAAATATCAGAAAAATTTTCATCAGTTTGTTTGGGGTTTTTTTTCAAAGCGGGAAATGAAGATATTCTCAAATGTCTTATTTTGTCCACAAACCAAAATGATTCAGTTTGAATGATTTCTTTGTTATATGGAGCAAAGAAAGCATAAAATATTCACATTTAAGAAAATGTGAAAACTTGTTTTAAATATAAAACAACAAAGAAACAAACTAATTGATTATCAAAATAGTTGCTGATTATTTTAGTAATCCATTAAGAACCAATTAATTGACTTGTTGTAGCCCTTAAGTGGCTAAAATGGGTAAAAGAAAGTTTAAACTGCTTTAGTTGTACTAACAAAGTTTGATTCCTCAAACTACAGTAGCTGTGAAGGATTTATTTGGACAAGTTAAGGGACAATATTTTTCTTTTTTATTTGTTTAGACCAAACACATGCAGGTAAATTTGTACAATAAAACAGCCACAAATAATAAATATTATTTCACTTCACTTTTCACATTTGCTCACCACTTCACTCCTTAAAGCTAAACACTGCTGAAGACAAAGCTTTGGCAGGTTCAAGTCTGAAAACACCCAAACATTTATGAAATCTAATTTCTCTAAATCTAATTTCCGCTCACAATGTTCAAATCCCTGCAGATGAGAACAGAATGAAAGGAGCCAAAGCAGATGTGCAGCAGCAAAGAGGGAAGACAGGAGATTACATTTTCCCCTTTATTTTTTAAAGGTACATCAGTTTAGTTTGTGGGTTGTAACTTTTTTAAATTAAGGTTGAACCAAAAAAATGAATAAATGAAAAAAAAAAGAAATGTTTTCACGGCTGTTGTAAATCTGATCAATGTGGTTGATGGTTATACGGTTATACATAATGTGAATTATTTACAAAATCTGACTCAGCAGCAGAAGTTTGGCTAATTTAAACCTGAAATCCTGAACACAAACAGGTAGAGACAAGGACAGCAAGAGCGCGAGGTGTTGTGATGGGACTCAACAATTCTTCTTCTTCCTTCTTTCTTCTTCTTCTTTCTTCTTCTTCTTCTTCTTCTTGCTGGTGCAGACCCAGAAATGTCACATCAGTGATGGGGTTTCAGAAGAGGATTTGTCCTCGAAAACATTCTCAGGCTGCACCTTTTTTGCCTGCACTATAGATTTATATGTGACATTGTGTAAACATGACGTCCTCCTTTCTCTCTCTTACACACGCACACACACACACACACACTTTGCCCTTTGTTTATTGTAAATAATGTCAGTGGAAGGAGCTGGTTTAGAACCTGTTTTATCCAACATTAAATGATACTATTCCACCATGTTGCTCAATCACGGTTTCTCTGCTCAAGTGCCCACGAATGCTGCCCCAAGTGGAGGCTGACTATGTAGCAAGAGCTGCTACTGTTTTGGCCGCATACAATTTTCAACTTCTGCCACAGAAGAGTCAAAACTGTTCAAACAGCGACCCACAGCTCGGACGCAGATAAACAAATGAAGATGAGACGAGACAATGTTTTTATACGTGAACTGGGTTTGGACATGTTCCGATGTTTCATGTTCACATATAAAGGACGTACAAATCGTCTTTTTGTACTAGAGGGTGAAAAACACCGAAAACATAAGAACTGAGATTAAAGCCATTCTCTATTAACAACACAGCAACTTTATGAGTGTGTTTGTGTCGATTTCCAAAACATCCCCCACGTGGGATATTATGGGATGTTACGTCAAGGGTTTGTTACTATGAGATCTTCTGGGTTCAGAGATCGGTGCAGAGGGATTCTAAAGAGCAATCAAATATTTTCCTGTTGGTTCTTTTTGAGCACAGGATAATTGTGCTTTCATCTGAGGCAAGAGCTGTTTTTAATTAGTCAGTATTTTAGTGAGGTGCCAGTTTCAGGAAAAGAAACTAATCTATGGAGAGACGCCACTACAGCCGTCATTGTCTCTTCATGTTCCCGCAGGAGGAATATAACATATCTTTTCTCTGCACAAATCAACTACAACTGAAGAAAGTTTCAAACCCACCCTTGAAAATAAAACGTGGAAAGTGGAGAATCTCAACATTTAACCTACTGTCTTCAAATGATTCAGTGCATGGACAACATTTTCCTTCATTTATATTTAGAGCAAGACGCAACTACAGTCTAACATATAACCAATATCTAATTTGCAATGTAGAAGGAAAGAAAAAAATTAAAGGACACAAAGTGAAAACATGAGGTCAGAGATGAAATGGAAACGTCTGCATCTCATGTGCAGCTTTTTTTTCGTGTGAGGATCAATATTCTTTGATCTGTTTACACACGTGCACAACCTTTTATCTCTCCACAAATAATGCGCGCACACATGCCTCAAGTATTTCAATAACATAACACAATTGAATCTTTTTTTTTGGATAAATTTTATTTTTTAGTCTGAGGGTGGAAAAAATGTACAAGAAAATTGTTAAAAATGTGATTCAATTAAATCGGGAAAATGTATATTATGATGGAGATTCGATTCATGTGGAGGATAAAGAGGTAGAAGATGAGTGAGTGAGAGTGAGACAAGCCCTACGTCTCCCCTCCCGGTGTGTTTCCTCTTTGAGCTTACAGAGGAGACAAAGATGAGGAGAGAGGAAGAGAAAGAATGGGGGGGGAGGAAGGGAAAAATGGTTAAGGAGGAGGGAGGGTCCTCCATCTCACTGAACACACACACACTGCAGCAAAGTCCCATTACACACGAGGTCAAAGTGTAAAGAAACACATTACAGCAGCTGCAACAAAGGTCTTTAAGATACACATCCAGTTTTTGGGAGACGACGCCGAGCATCCATGATTGCTTCATGCTATCCGTGAAAAAAGAGGGAAAACTGTTGTGCTACAGCTACAAGACAGTTTTATATAAATTATGGTTGAAACAATTACTAGATTAACCAATTATTAATCAATTACTTATTTAATCGTCAACTATGATGAATCAAGTTTTCATTATCTGTTCTTTTTTTTTTTTTGCTGCATAGAACAAAGAAATCATTAAAACTGAACTATTTTGGTTTGTCGACAAAACAAGACTTTTGAGAACGTCATCATTTCTAGTTAGAAATTTTTTTTTTTTGACATTTTATGGACCAAATGATTACTCAATTAATCAAGAAAACAAATGACAGATTAATCCATTATGAAAATAATCATTAGGTGCGACCCTAACATAAATACAATAGTACTGTTGAAATTATTAAATGAATTATTGTTATTATTTTTCTATTTTTTTTTTACATTCATTTATTTCACATTAAAATTAAAATACTGACTTAAGCTAGGTCCCTCCAAACCCACTCAATCTAGATTGATGCACACGGTTACACCACAGTAGATTACACAATTATTTTCATTTAGTCAAAGGTCTGTATCTAACACAGTGGTCTTGCCCCTAAAGGTCAACAAAGAAATGTCACTATCAGATGATAACAGGAATGGAATGGGAAAACCAAACAACGCACAATTTGCAAAATGCACAAACAGGGTTCTCACATCTTGGTTCACATCAAATTCAAGGTCTCAAGGACTTTCCAGGACCACTTTCCCCAAATTCAAGGAGTGAATGTCAGCTTAAGATGGTAGGGCACTTGTAAGAGCCGCTTCGCACCCGGTGTCCACTTTTATTGATTTGCAGCATGCTCTGCCTCTGACCAAGTGACTGTCCTTGAAGTCTTGGTCAAGCCAGTCGTCGTCATTTTCTTTGATGAGCCAGACATCATGTAATTTGCCTTCTCTTACTTAACTCTCTTTGTTCTACATGGAATCTCTCATCAAGGGTGATTTTCCAAAAAATTCACAATATTTCAAGGACCTGTGGGAACCCAAATCTTTTAAATATACTATACATTAGAGGTCTGTGTGGGACAGATTTTTCAGTCCCGCGCCTGCACCCACATTGTTCAGTCCCGCTCCCGTCCACGCCCGCAAAGAATTGTAATTCGCCTGCATCTGCGATATTTTGTCCCGCTCCCGCCCACAAATCCCACAAGATGGGGACGTTCGCTTCGTTTCTCACGAAAGGTCTTTTCATTGGGTTGGAAAAAAAAAAAAAAAACATGCGCGCACATAATTCCTTATATGGTAACTTGGTAACATATTAAATGCCAAATAAAATATCCAGCACAAATTATGTATGATAGCCATACATTTGTATATTTTACATTACACTCATATTTAGTTTGTGGTACTGCAGTTTATCATCCCACCCGCGCCCGCAATATTCAAAATGTGTCCCGCGTCGCACTGTTTTGTGTCGGTCCCGCGGGAGTGCAGGGCTCTACTATACATTATGTACGGTGAACATAAAATTTGCAGTAGCAGGAGCAGGCGACATAGCAGGTTAAAGTAGCATAGCATTAGAAAGCTAGCAGTAGCAGCTAGCAGTAGTTGAAATGCTTCCACATTCACCTTCACACTGACAGAAACAATAACCATAATTATACAGTTACGTCATACACTTTACAAAAAGCTTACCACAAAAACATTAGACTTTCAGTGTGAGTTTTATCTTAATTATTTAATTTATACTGTAACATGGATATTTAATATCAACCAAAAATGCTAATGTGAAGATAACAGATTTTTCTGACTTAACAACATATTGTTATTCTGAATGTATGAATTCTATATTATTTTCACTCTCCAGTGAATATTGATCATATGTTTCAGAAGAAGATAAAATAAGTGCAGGCAGGATAAGGTCCAACTGTAATCTGACCCAGGGGAATAGAGAGGAAGTAGATGAATCGATTCCTCCTCGTGTGCGAGTGCTTTCCTTGATCACAACACTTATAAATACTTTATAAATAAGATCAAGCATGTATTTCCCTTTCATAGAAAATTGTAATGCAAGACCAATCCATACGTTTGATTGTAATGACAATTATCTTTGGGAAAACATGATATAAGTACAAACAAAAGGTCAGAATTGTGAAATTCACCACAAACAGGAATTAAATGATGATAAATCTGTCACACTCTACATTCAGGGCTAATTCTCAGGCTGGACTCTTGAGTCAATGCTGAATATGAGGTGATTTTTCTCTCTTCCATCAGGTCATGTATCAGTGCGTCTCATATATAGCAGATGCTTTACATGAATCAATGAAAAGGCTATATGGATAACTGCCTGGTTACATGGATTCCTTTGATCCATTATTAATAATGCTGAGGTGCAGCTTTTTGGTGTGTTTCCAGTGAGATTCCTCTGAGGATTTTTCTGGTGCGCACAGAATATATGATCAGCAGCTGTTACGAGAAGAAACTGTCCTCGATAAAAGTTTAGTTGCCAAGATTTTTATTTATTTATTTCATGCAGTTTTGTTCAGAATCAATCCAAATGTGGTCAAAATAAAAGCCTCCACACTGAGTCAAAATAAAAATTCTCTCGTGCTTATTCTGATAAAAATAACATGGATGAAACATTGAGTCAGTCTGTGATGAAACCGTGACCTTGTTCTCCTGTTTAGAGCAGGTAATCACAAACCACTGAGTCAATCATGTGAGTAAACAAAAGCTGAGGATTCACCCTGAAGCAATATATTCACTGCTGAAAATGTCAGACACACATTTTGTGTATAATTCAATGTTATTTTCTTTTCTTCTTAATTTTCAAAATGACCTACATATTGTTTTGCAGTTGCTTTTCTGACATTTGATGAGATGGCACAGGCTGTTCTTGAAATTCTGAGAGTTTGTTGAAATATGCAGAAGAACAGCACAGCTTTAGACCCCCTCGCAATTAATTGTTTCTTTTTTGTTTGTTTTGGGTCCCCACCTCACAGGGACTTGGAATCATCCGTAACCTTGGTGACATTTAATTGCTTTTGGCCCTTGGGCATCTGGGGGAGAGGAAACTGGCAGTGGGACAAGGTTTCTGTTAGGACGTTCTTTATGACACTCAACCTGAATGAGCGTGGTTTTAAATCATCTGTACTGTTCATCCACTCGTTTGTTTTACTCATGTCTCATTAGAATTAGTGTCACATGTGTTAGTATTTATGTTTCAGGAAATAAAGATGACAAATGATCATGTTAAATGACGTACTTGTCACATGTCATCCATCCTAAAATGCTATGTGCTCTGATACGAATGAAGAACAACAGTAAAGCTTCACTAGGGGAGGAGATTAATGATTGATCTGTTTAAAGAAACAACGTGATAGTGTTTTAAATTTATTTTTTGGAACTCCCTCGGAAATTGGTAATAATCTGCCTCCTGTGGCTGACTTTGCTCAGCCTATTTACACCACTGTATTATAATGCTGGCAATAATGGTGTTGCTTCAAGAGCTCAATATTTTCTCAGGTGGTATAAAAAGTTTGAGAACCACCGTACTAGACAACACATCAATCAGACAATATGTCAAACCACTTGTGTCTTGGCTGTTTTCATCATAAAAGCGAAGGTGGTGGATTGATGTTGGGCCACAACAGTCATAGACACGATAACAGGAGAACATTTCACCGAATTCACACAGATCCTGAAAGATGGTAGGTGTGATGGACAACTAGATGGACATTTTTTTTTGTTTTGTACTTTGTTTTGTTCATCTTTGTATGCTTTTACTTTCATGTGATATTCTGTCAATGATGTCTATAAGATGAAAGACAGCTATGTACATGATAAAGGATCGTGAAAGGAAAAAAGCATCCTGACTTAAGGTGGGACACTTCACACGGTTCATAATTAAGTCCCACAGGAACTTGTTGTCCCGCTCCACCTGCTCAGATGACGTCGCAGGGACATTTGGATCTCAGGGCTGTTAGGGCTCACTCTCACTGAGACTGAGGATTTCCCTGAAGGAGCGAGAGTTCATTGGCCCGAGGTACAGACTTTCCGGGGTCGCAGCGGAAGTTGCTGGTCGGACACCACTGTTCGGATCTCTGCCCTTGGATTTATCTCTGGCACCACCCTACTTCCATTTGGACTGAGGCCAAAGACATACGAGTGCAAATGACTCTAAGATCTTTCCAACACTGTTCTGATTGCTCCTATTACTCCGATAACCTTTTGTTAAAGGTCTAGGCACAGTTAGCTTAATGTGGTAAATTGTATTTTCTTTATTTTATTTTATTTTCTTTTGTGACTTGAAATAAATGTAACCCTCTTTTTAATAAATATAACTCCTGTTTCTTGTCTGCTGCCACAATTCCACGTAACAAGGGGAATCACTTCCCCTTGTTGCATGGCAACGTAAACACAGCAACATTTATATTGCACTACCTGTTGCTAATACTGACAATAAGGATATCTTTAGCTGGTAGACACCAGAGTTGAATATATGTCACAGAGTCAGATTGTGTCCATTGTCTCCAGGCTCTTGTAAACTGTCAGTCAGTGCATATACATGCATGTTCAAAATTGAGCTAGTCTCGGAGTTGGATAATTCGTGTGTGTGGCTTAGTCATACTGAAGTTGGACTTCATGTTCTGAGCATGCACAAAATTTCCTCCCTGGTCTTTGGAAGTAGAAGAAGGTGACATAAGTTTCAGTAATACTGTGGAAATCCTATGGCATCGGCATCTTGCTTTGTATAACACAGCGACCACAAGAGCCATGCTCAATCTAATTTTTTTTAAATCAAGATTAACATGTACAGAAGTTGTTTGCTTTTGTGTGACATAGGTCAACAGGAAACTGATTCAATGTGCTCTAGCTTATAGAGAGGTACAGCACCACCTATGGAGGCGGAGTCAGATGTACACAGCCAATTTATCAATTTTCTCCTCACATACAGCTGAAGTGACAAGTTGTCCGATTGGGCAACTGGATTATCGGACAGAAAATCATGTTAGGAATCGTTTCTTTTCTTTGTATAGAGTCAACATTAAGGGTGGGAATCTCAAGCTACCTCAAATACTGCAAGACAGTCATATAGAGACATCATGATATCTGTCTAACTGAAGAAAACAAAACATTGAGAACAAAGTGTATAAAGTCTATGTATTGAACATGGATGGGGCATCTCTCACATAGCTTTCTCCACAATAACCGCTGTCTTCTTTGACCAGGTAACTTCCGGCCAATTTTAGCATATTTATTTAAGCAGTGTCGTTGTGAGTAGACATGAAGTAGCAAAACCCGGCACGTGAAAATGGCAGGGACTGTTTACTTTAAGGTGCCTTAATTTTTAAATTAAAATATTGATATTTGTGTTAGCGTATCAATTATCATATTGCATGAGGAAGGATGATATATCACCAAATTGATAGTGACCCACCCCAGTCAACATTGTTTCATAACACCATAAAAACACACCTGCATCTGCTGCTTTTGACACATCTCACGAAAAAAATTCCAAATCAAACAAAATTTCATTAAAAATCTCTTTTGTGCCATGCAGGTGAAAGAAATGTTCAGTCCAGGTTACTGTTTTTAATTTCAAATGCTGGGCCCAAACAAAAAAAACAAAAACAAAACTCAAATATGCTAAATAAAACTAGCTACTGAATTAAACAAACATAGAGCTGTCATGATTAATGGTGAAACTAAACTGAACCCAAGATAGGTGGAAGTCCATACAAAGGTGAAAAAGGAAAAAAAATATAAACTAAAGTCACGGTAACTCACCAGCTTGCAGGGCAGAGTCCTCTAAGAAAACGAGGTATTAGGAAAAGTTGAAATGAAAAACTAAACTGGCCAGTGTGGATCCTGAGGCCAGAGTATATGAAGCAGTAGAATGATGAGGAGATGAGTTGCAGGTGCGTACTCAGCAACTCCAACCAGCTGCCCAGCCAACCTCCTGAAAAACAAAACACAAAGACGATCCACAGGAAACAGACCAAAGAAAATACTAATACAGTAAATCTTGGATACCAAAACAGCAAAACAGCTTTTATATATATATATATATATATATATATATGCACTTCACAGATAATACTTCATCACACAGCTGTGAATTTATTTCACTGTCTGTTCATGTTCACTGAAAAAGAATCCACCCGGCTCTTTTGTGTGTCAATGTCACAGAAGAGCCTTGAATTTTTTTTTAAAGGCAGCAGAAGAACCGTCTCCTCTTTGTTCTAATGAGCATAGTCGTTCACACAAACTCTGTGACTGTAGCCGTGATGCAGAACTGCGTGTGTGTGTGTTCTTGTACTTGTTGCCGAGTGAGGGCCAAAAATTGTATAAACCCTACAAAGTGAGGACATTTTGACAAAGTGAGGACATTTTGGCTGGTCCTCACTTTTTTCCACCTCTTAAAATGGCTTTTTCAGGGTTAAGACTTGGTTTTAGATTTAGGGTTAGGCATCCACTTGTGATGGTTAAGGTTAGGGTAAGAGGCTAGAGAATGCATTATGTCTATGAGGGTCCTCACTTTGATAGAAGTGCAAACGTGTGTGTGTGTGTGTGCATGGTGTGAGTAAATGTTTCTGTGGATTCTCCAACCTGTGATCCTCCTCAATCTGAGGCTCACAGACTGATAAATGAGGAGGCTGCACAGGACTGATAACACAGTGTGTGTGTGTGCGTGTGCGTGTGAGAGAGAGAGATTACCATGGCAATTTCAGGTTTTTAACTATCTCTTAGAGCTTAGATTACAGAATGGAAGACAATGTTAAAAAAAAGATAGTCCAGGTATTTTAGAGTGTGGTTGTATGAGGTACTGACACACAGTAAAATCTACAATATTTTAAGAATATGTTCACATCTGTATATCACTGTTAGAAAGACATTTACAAAAGGAAACTGAAGTTTGTAAAAGATTTTCGTTCTCAGGAGCTGCTGATCTACTGTGGTCGATTTGTGTCACCAAGGTAAATGTGAATGAAGGATTTCAAACACAGAATTGACAAAATAACACATTTGAACATAAATGATCATGTTATGAAACTGATTTTTGTCTTTGTTCTTTATCTCTTCTCTCAATATATTCAAATTAAAAGGATAGAGGTAATGATACAATTCATTTAGAGACTGAATCTGATTGGTCTGACCTTGGCAGGAGGTTGATCCACTTTGTAAACAGTTATGGTAATGAAGCAGCATCTCCACCCCCGCTGATCCATCAGCACATGAAGGATCCCAGAGGAACCTCTGCTCTCCTTATCCTCCCCACTGAGACACAGTCACCCGCAGTCTAGAGGCATGTGGAGACACTGCTGCTGCCTCTATCTGCATTTCTATCTGTAATCAACCACTGACACAGTTTTATGTTTAAAGGGGTAGTTCAGCTTTACCGAAGCATAGTTGTATGACTTCATAATAAGTTTTTGCCAAGAAAATGTCATAAAACATGAAGTCTTTTAAAGACTGATTTTAGCAAAAGATTTTAGCCACTTGAAAAAGAAAACTCACCTTATAAATGTATCTCAGCTAAGTCTACAATATGTTTAAGAGCATGTTCACTGATCTATCTCACTGTTAGGCATAATTTCCTAACAGGAAACTGAAGTTTTTCAACCACTCACTCTCCCACACCAAAGTCCATGGAGAAAATCAATGATTTTAACTACTAAGGACACCAGAGCTGCTGGTCTACTGCTGCCTTGTGTGGTCAGTTTGTGTCACAGAGGTAAAACTGAACAAAGGATTTTAATCACTGAAGTCACAAAATAACATATTTGAATTAACAGATAGAGGCAGCAGTGAATCAACAGCTATTATGTGCTGTGATGTAAAATCGCTGATTTTTCTATGGGCTTTGGTGTTGATGATGAGACTCTTGTTCACGAGAATATAGATGTCAATTTGAAATGCCAGTGTAGCTCTGAGCTCTGTGGTTAAACTCCACAGTCAGGAGCTTTTATGGTGATTTGAAACCACTCAGAAGTTCAACAAGGAAAATTTCACAACCCTTTTCTGACAGGAAAACTAAGTTTGTAAACTAATCACTCTCCCACACCAAAGGATCCAAAGTGAAAATCAGTGATTTCACATCATAACACACCAGAGTTGTTGATCCACTGCTGCCTCTATCAGTAAATTCAAATGTGTTATTTTGTAAAATTCTGTGTTTGAAATCCTTTGGTCAGGTTTACCTCAGTGACACAAAGTGACCACACGAGGCAGCAGTAGACCAGCAGCTCCTGTGTCCCCGTGAGCTAAAATCACGGATTTTCTCTATGGACTTCTTTGTCAAAGAGTGAGAGGTTTACAAACAATTTCCTGTTATTTGAGCTTTATGTACTTCATAAAATATATGTCAGCTTAAATCTACAATACCTTAAGAGTATGTTCACATCTTTATTTCACTGTTAAACAAACTTTTCAAATAGGAAATGGAAGATTGTAAACCGCTCACCCTCCCACTTAAATTTGCATATTTTAAAGATATGAACATATTTTTAAGATATTGTAGAATTAAAATGACATTGATTTAACTAGGTGAGCCTTCAGTAATATAAATAAGTAGCTAAACTCTGTTTTTCCTTGAGTCTCATCTGGTAGCTATGTTTCATGAGTCTCATCAACAGCCAGTGTTTCAGTGCATCATACAACCACACCTCAAAATAATTTGAACCATTCCCTCAAAACTTTAAAAATATATTGTACATAGAGAGTCACAAACAGACAATGTCGACAGGGGGAAACATGATCTTTCTCTAAACAGAGTTGCATATCATTAAAACAAACATGGTGGGGTGGTGGCGGTTTGTGTGTTTGGACAGTTCTAGAGCTGATTCATGCTCATCAGAGCAGGTGGGAGTCTGTGTGTGTGTTTTTGTTTGTGGTAAACACACTCAACAGGGAGTTCGCTGTCACACACACAGACACGCTTTAATGTTTTTAATGGATGTCTTCACAGAGAAACCTTGAATTTCTTAAATGACTTTGTTTTAAGACCAATGGAGTCAAAAAATTAGGTACCCATAAAGGGATCCGACCAAAAACTAGGACCCCAAAGTTGAAGATATTTAAGGTTTAAAATACTCTTTTACATCAGATTTTGCACATAGCTTTTGTTTTTTCAAGGACTTTTATTTTTTATTTTGCCTTTGTATGCCAAACAATTTGTTTTTGCCTTCATTTGAGCACAACATTATCTACATGACTGCAATATTTATTTTTCATTTTGAACACTCAGGACCAAAATGCATCCAGTCTGATTTAAAAACGATTTTTTTTCTAACTAGTAAAATGTGCTGAAATACTGGTGAAAAGGATAAGTGCTGTTTGGTAGATGTCTCTGTCAAACAAATGCGCCGTGAAACAACCAACAGGAGAACCACTGGCATGATGTGAAACATTGTGATTGCCATGACAACAAGTTCAGACATGTGTTGAGTTAGGGAAAATGTGGCCCCTGCCCAGAAAGGCCAAGCTGGTGAGCAGATGGCAGAGAGAGAAGACAGGCAGGAGGTCATTGGTCTCAGTGAAGCCCACCATGAGGATCAGGCATATGGCAAACCAGACCCAAGAGAGGAGCAGGGTGAAAGCAGAATCTGGTTCACAGGAATATAAAAATGTCAAGTTCAAATGCCAAAGTACCTCCAAGCTCTGGGGTTAAATTCCACATGACTCAGGAACATTTCTCGCAATTTAAAACCACTCTGATGCTCACCAGAGAAAAACTGTCAAGCCTTTTTTGACAGGAAAATCAACCACTCACTCTGCCACACCAAAGTCCATAGAGAAAATCAGTGATTTGTACATCACAGCAGACAGAGGTTGTTGATCCACTGCTGCCTTCATTAGAAAGTTCAAATACATTACTTTGTAATTTCGGGGTTTGAAATCCTTTTTTCAGATTTACCTCAGTGACATAAACTGACCACACGAGGCAGCAGTAGACCAGCAGCTCTTGTGTCCCCGCAAGCTAAAATCACCGTTTTTTTCAATGGACATTGTTGTGGGAGTGCAAGTGGTTTACAAACTACAGTTTCCTGTTTTTAACCTGTCACACTGGCAACATTTTTTGAAATTTTACTTATAATAACAATGCCAGTTTGGTCTATGATATCTTATGAATGTGATCATTGCTTTATCTCACTGTTAGACAGACTTTTCCAACAGGAAAATGACATTTGACACTTTGTAAAGCTCCTCCTGAATCTGTCTATAGGAAATGAAACAACACCACACTTAATATATTTTGGATTATTTGAATTAATCATTCCTACTTTTGCTTCCTAAAATGTAGCTGCAGTATTAACAGTTTCAACACTGTTACTGTGACTTGCTGTGTCAGCATTCCTGATTAATCCACATTTTTCCCCATGTTGCACCAGTTCATTCAGATCTAAAGGCTTGTCATTAAGCCCACGCTGTCTGAACGCCTTCCGTGCCACAGAGAACATGTTCTTCTCTTCATCCTCTTTTCTCAGCCCAAGTCCAACACGAGATTTTTCTGCATTAAAAAGGGCCATTGTTTCGCTTTCAGCCTGTCTCTATTTTACAGCTGTGCATGACTGATTGTGTGAGGCAAGAGGAATGAGGGGAAACAATGCACCACCGCTTTAGACCTATTGATCTGCATGCTCCCTCTCTGTGTATCCCAGCTGCTCCTGCAGGCGAATGATGGTGTGTAAGAGTGTGTGTGTGTAAGAATCTCCAGTGTGTGAGCAGCCATGGCCTCCATTGTTTGACACAAAACAGCTCATTCCACTTCACTTCATCCAGTTCAATACCAGCAATATGTGTTTGATAGATTATCATTCATGGTCAATCAACTCAGCAAATTTGTTTCTTCATCAAGATGAAAAAAGCTTCTCACTTGGACAAGGACAGTGATAAATAATTCTCACTCCACCCTCACTCTACACTGGTTGGGAAATGTATTCCCTTTAAAGTGGAGAGTGAGAAAAGGGTTTATATTAAAACTATTTGTCAAAGTTGTACACTGGAGAAAATCCTTGATCTTTAGAAAGTTGACAGGTTTGATGAATCAAAGCCAATTATATGCAGTCAAACTGATGAAGAAACTCTTTTTACGCCATGATCCACTTATTTCTGTGAAAATTGAGAAAAATGTCCAATGAGGACAGACATCTTTGAGTCTCCCAGCTTCATTTCCAAACACACAGTTTGTCTTGTGTCAGATTATCAAGCTGCAGGCAGCTGCAAACAAAAGAACATTCCCCCATCTCATATTATTTCAGTCTGTGGGGACAGAGCTGCCGATGGCAACAATAGAGTTCAACCTTTCCACGCGCGGCAGATGGGAGTGGCTTCCTGTCACGTGTCACTCACAGAAATGTCACGACTGAGGCGTGTTTGTGTTCGTTGTCAGTGAACGCAGCAGACTGAAAAAAGATGTTAGTTCTGTGAAGATGTACTCAGGAGAAGAGCTAATAGTATGCTAATATAACTCGCTAATATACAATAATGCTAACATGCAGATGCACTGCTTACAAAATACAAACCCCAACTGTCATGGCCATCATTGCAAAATGGGACATATTATGCTAAGCTAAGCTAAGTTTACCGAATGAAAAATCCCTGACAGAAGTAAATATAGTAAAAGTAACTTTTGTGCTCTTATGTGTTGCCTCAAATTCGGGAAAATGTCTAGACTTCAGTGCAGGTTCTGCAGACCATTCAGTGTTTGTAGGCTGACAACTTTTCACTGCCAGCCAGATATTTCATGCAGGACCAAAGTGGAGGATCGAGTGACACTGCCACTGCCTAAAGGAAACACAGCTGGAAATCATAAGCACACAAACTTGGGAGAATGGTGGAAATAAATCACTCACAGCACATCTGCAATCAATGGATTAGCTCATTTCACCTCACATACTTACACAACATGGCTGCTTCAAATGAGGCAGGACAGGGCGGACTGGAGACTGAGCTACAGTCTGGTTTTCTGCCAGTACAGTCCACCCACTGGAGGGGTTCAGACCAGAGGGATTCCTTACTTATTACAGTATGTGGGTCAGGCTGAATTCAGTTAAAGCTGCAGTGAAGGTTAAATAGGCTCTGAGATATTGTGTTCTGTGTCAGGGTCAGTGTTGGTCCACCACTGCTATTAAAGGGCATCTGCAGTGCAACATATGTGAACCAACAGCCGCATGGTCTGACATGTTAGCATGAGAGCGGCTCAGTGTTGAATTGTTGGACTGGTTTAATCCTCATGTGTCTGGTGAATGAACAAAAACCAACCCTAGAAAGTCAGCCTTTAATTTTTCAGGGTTATAGGTCAGTCTTCATGCTATGCTAAGCTAACCAACAAGGCAAGGCATCATCTGTTTTCCAGTCTTGTGCTGAGCTAAGCAAACTAACAAAATGCATGTAAGTTTCAACAAGCACCAGTAGCATTAACTGTTTCCAGTCTTTGTGCTAAGCTAATCTAACCAATTTGAGTGAGGCTATACTCTGTTAAGCGTCAAATTAAGCGTAGCTAAATGCACATTTGAGAAAGCATGCATCTATTTAGAGTATTTGTGTTATGGTAAGCTATAAGCTAAACGACACATTTGGACAAAGCCATGCTAACAGCTTCCTTTGTTTTTAAGGAAAACCATGCTAAGCTAACCAGCTTGAGCAAGGCTATATTGTGTTCACTCTTATTAAGAGTGTGCTCACTAATAAAGCTAAGCCAATTAACTAAATGCACATTTGATAATGCAAGGATCTATTTCAGGTATTTGTGATATGAACGTTAAGATGCTAACTGACACATTTAGACAAAGCCATGTGAAAGGTTTCCTTTCTTTCTCATCTTGTGCCAAGCTAAGCTAACCAAATAATAAAGCTAAGCTAAGTAGCTAAATGCACACTTGATAATGCAGGGCTCTATTGCCAGTATTTGCAAGGCTCTACCTGTTTGTACAAAGCTAACCGTTTGAAGCTGCAAGTGGTATTCTCTTTATTTACTTCTGAAAACTGAATGAGGATATTTTTAAAAATATTAAATTATATTCTTTTATAAAAAACAGTTCTGATTTTAAACTATTCTTTTTAATATAATTTTTATAAGTATTTAACTGTGTAAACAACATATTTTTGTAATAAATGAAATAAATGTAAAATTTATAAATTAAATAAAATAGATCAAATAATTTTTAAATCCTACAAGAACATCCAGACATATCAATCAGAAACATAACAGACTCAAATCAAATCATACTGCATGTTAATGAAAAACAATTATTCCTCCACCATACAGGTATAATTGAATGTTTCTCAACCCATACATTTGTTTTTCAACTGACAGCCCCGTTTTCCTGGGCCTGACAGACTAATACATCTCAGACCGCGTGTATGTGATGAAGTCACCCCATGATGTATAGGGTTGCTGTGTAAGGCAAAGCGGTTTGCATGCTCGGCAGGCCCCGCAGGGACTCCACCATGGCCTGTTCAACACAGTCTGCTTGGAGCGATACTGTGGCGTTTGACAAGGCGATGTAGTCTGACTCACAGAGAGCTTTTTGTTCCACTTGGCAGCTACAAAATCTGTTTTTCACTGAGATGTGGAGGTACTCAAGGACTCCAGTACAGTTTGTTTTTTTGAAAGGCACTGAATGTTAATAGTGTTGAGTGCATTATCTTATTTATTAATGTGGTGTCTATAGAAATTTCCCTCTTTGAATTCATGTTTTATTTTTATGTAGAGCTTGTCATATAAAAATTTCAAAAGTATTTCAAACTAACGCACAGAGTTTTTAAGGGATAGTTCAGCTGTTTTGACACAAGAGTTTGTTCTAACTGAAAACATACATGCCAGTGAAAACGAATAAAATAATAATAAAAATCTGTGCCTGCTGAAGTCTATGATCTCTTCAAATGTTTGTTGCTTTTTCTCGCTGTTGGATAATGTTTTTTGACTGGAAACTGATGTTTGTAAACCACTCACTCTCCCACACCAAATTCCATAGAGAAAATCAATGTTTTTAACTTGCAGGGACACAGGAGCCACTGCTCCACTGCTGCTGAACTTAGTATTTGAACTTACTGATGGAGGCAGCAGTGGATCAACAACTATTGTGCACCCTGATTTTAAATTGTTGATTTTCTCTGTGGGGTTTGGTGGAAGATAGTGATGGGTTTCAAAGCCACCCAAATGTCAGTTTACAGTGAAAAGCACAGTACAACTTTTTTGCATTTGTAGATATTTTACTGATTATAGGTTGAGTTACAAAAAACATGCAGGCAGTTATCTAAGATCATCATAATGTTGTTGACATGTGTCTACAAAATGACCTGTTAGAGGTTTGAAGTGGAAAATCTGGATCCTAACTAGTATGTGTAAACTGAGCAAACAGGTTCACAGTATTTTCTCAACATGAGGCTTAAAAAAAGTGAAAATAAAACAGGCTTGTGTCAAGTCATCAACAACAAAACTGTAACTGTAAAACAGTAAATTGGTTATGTGTGCGTGTGTGTGTGAAGAACAGGGATCAACAGAAGATTTAATTAATTTTTCCTCTTATAACTTATAATAATTATATAAAAAAATATAATTTTATCACATATTTCTAAAACCGTAGTGTGTAATGATTGTTCGAAGTGTTCAACAAAACTGTCTACTTAAATAACTAATATGCTAAACTAACTGATTAATGTGTGATTTTTATCAATGAGTATTTCTGCATATGTGCCTTCTGAGGAAAAAAAAATCTATAGTGTGAAAAACATTTGAAATTCTATGTCCACTTAGTGTTTTTTTTTTCTCTGTCTTTAGTCTGGTGAGAAAACAAAATATAGCAGTTTTTCAACACAGAATAAATCTGTCTCACGCATGTCCGATCAAGTGAAGGACAGGTGCGTCTACCCTGATTGAGTGAATTTTTACACATTTTTGTCACAATAAACAGAAAACAACCTTTTCTTCAGTTCTATTTGCATTTATTTGAGAGGAGAAAATAAAATTCAATAAATACTGAGCAACAACATTGGCAAAGACATTTTGAAGGTGATATCAACATTCAAGAAAACATGATCATGTACATATTAAAGAGACAACAAATGGAGAACATAAAAAATTGTTTTGGGACAAACGTGGCTTGAGATAAGCTAAGGGGGAACATTACACTACAAAAAGTGCATCAATAACTTTGATATTCAAACAGCCTCATAATTGTACTGTTGTTAAAAGGAAAACAACAAATTTTCAGATGTTTTTCTAGATTAATTTTTCCAGTATTTAACCTATTTTAAATGTGGGTCATCAAAAACCAAAAAGTAACATAGGAAAGGTAAAAGTCAACCCATTCTGGATAAGAACCAGTCACAAAAGCGAGTAACACGGCAGGTTTTATTTGTAAACTCGGTGGTGTTGGAGGTCTGTAATGTTCATCAGCCATTTTGTTTTCAGATTTAAGCTACATCATGTTATGTAGCTTTTGAACCTAGTTTTGTTCAAAGCTACCATTTTAAACTCTGGCTTTCTCTCAAAAGTTATGCTGCGGTCACGCTAAATATGAAATGATGCGCTGCAAGATCATATCTGTGCTATTTTTGTGTGCATTTGCATCTAATATGAGCATCCCAAACACCAAAGCACTACAAGTAACAGGCAGACTGACTTTCTAGCTGACTTTATTTTGAACATTTCCTTTTTTTTTTTTTAAGACTCTGTAGATAAAATTTCAAATGTCGTATAGGTTTTTCCTCCATCACGAACCAAGAGAGTGTGGCTGACTGACGGACACCTGGTTAGTTGTTGTCAGCTGTTAATTGTAGCTCTTTGGCACAACTTCACCTATATTTTGTTTGCCTTTTGCTGATTGTAGTTCGCTAGTGTTAGTTTGCTTTTGTGGGACAGTTAAAACATCTACCTTCCTCCATTTTGAACTCTGGCTTTCTCTCCAAAGTTAGGCTCTACAGCTCTCTGGCACAATTTCATCTAATTTTTTCTTTGACAACTTAAAGAATTACCTTTGAACTGAAGTGATTTATCTGCACATTTCTGCGGTATTAAATGCAGGTGTCACTGGGTCTTAATAAAGATATTACCCAACAGTCAGAAAACAGAGAGCCTGGATGTTTCGGAGCCCGATAAACAAGCTTCGATGGTTGCTGCCATTTCCACCTGGTCAAAGTGAGCTGAGTAAAGTGAGTGACAGCTCAAAATGACAAACAGCCCGTTAGTCAACTTATTTGTGGATACTCATTTCAAAACACTGATAGAAACTGGTGTAAATGAAGGGTCAACATTTAGTTTCATTTCCCATGTCTGACAAGATTCACAGATTCTCAGTGTGATCAGTAAAAATAGTGATGCAGTTACATACCAATGACTTCACATTATCCCGACAACATTCCAAAGACAGGGGACACACAGCATCAGTTTTCCACTATGCAGGACTACGGCATTCGTCTTCTAAGCTTGTCTGCGCACACGCGCACACACAGACACACACTTATTACAGGAGTCACAGGAGCAGGAGTTCGGACCACAATTACGTGTTGCAGTTTCAGCCTAAAGACAGCAAAAACTCTTTGATCTAACAAAAACAACAGCACCTCCTGCTTCCCCCCCCCCCCCCAAGGCATTGGAAATCCTTATACCAGACTTTGGTTCCAATAAAAACAAAAAAAAAAAAAAATAAATAAAAATCACATGTTCTTAAGCTCCTCCTTTACAAAGAAGCGTCTCCTAATGACATCACTCCCGTTGCTCATTTCCCATTTGGTGTGGGAAAACCCTTGACCACGTCCGCTTCATCCTCCCAGAAGAAGCCAGTCACTTCCAGGGGCAGGTAGTTCAGTGACAGATAGCTTCCTTGCTGATAGGGCAGGGGGTTGGGATGCTACTATGCTTTGAGTTTTTATTGTTTGCTGATTATTTCAGTAACATGTACATGAATTGAAGCTTATAAAACCCATTTCCAGACAAATGCAGGGCCTTGAGCATGCAGGAAGGAGCGCCGCCCATGGTTTCCTGCGTTCACTGTGCTCCATCCTCTTTCTCCTCAGTCTGATTAGTCACATGACAGAGCAACTTTTGGCTTTGTCCTTCCGGAGGTCCGAGGCCACAGCCGCCAGGTCGGGCCGACCGGGCATGTGTGAAATCCTCTTGTTGGCACGGGTGGTCTTACTGCGCTTGACATTTTTGTGGTTTTTGTTGATGCATGCCAGCGTGGCCACATGGAAAATGTCTCTGACGCTGTTCTCTGACTGCTGAGCCGAACACTCGATGTAGGGCGCCGAGATCTGCTTGGCCATGCTGGAACCCTGAGGAGGCAGGTCAGATATGGTCAATACCAGAAGAAAAGTTTTGACAAGTCAGGTCAGCTAATAGTTTACTGACTTCAACAATGACAACAAGAATTTGGTTCTTACACGTGGCTAAAAGTTGGGCTATTTGACTTCCTCTAGAAAAGCTAAAGAAGCTATGACTGTTTCTAGTTCCATCCTACAACCAAGGAGGGGGTGTGGCCTGAACATAGCCTGCAACACACCCACCATTATGTTGAAAAACAACATAATATGCTTAAAAGCACTTAATGTTACTAACAAACTCTGAAATAAAATGTTATTTTATTTACTTGTTGTTGGCTTTCATTCAATCATACTGTATTTTAAGTCATGTTTTATTGGTAAAATAAGTGTAAACTATTAAAAGACAAATTGGAATTTGGAAAAAATGAAATGAATTTCAAAGGGCCCAATTAAAGTAGAGAACAATGAGCAGTTTTTCAGAGATTGAAGCCACAAATGCAAATACATGACCTTTAAAAATGTGTCATGAACAACATTGTTGAACTTCTTACCTGGTCATAAGAGACGGGCGTCTGTCTGTGGTTGGAAAGTTCAACCAGTGTGCTCAAATCAGTGCGCAAGTCAGATTTGCATCCAACCAACAACATCTTAGTGTTGGGACAAAACTCCTGGATCTCACCTTTCCACTGTGAACAGACACAAAGCCTCAGTCAGGCATCATCGTAAAAGGTGCCGTTTGTTATGAATCCACAGTGACATCACATACAAAGTCAACACTGCAAAAATTTGAATTTACATTGTTTGCATTAGTTGCTCAAGTTAACATTAGGGCTGCAGCTATTGATTATTTTACTAATCGAGTAATGTATTGATTATTCTGCTGATTAATCAAGTTATCAATTCAAAAAAACTGGGGCATTCTATATTCCGTACTGTTTGTTTCTCAGTTCAGTTTGTAGAGTTCAAATACTTTTGACACTTTTTGTCGTTTCTTACGCTGCATATCTTCCCCTTGATCCTCGCTGCCTTCATTTCTGTCGGCCATCAGCAGCATAAGCTAACATCCTCTGAAGTGATCAGTGATCACATTGATAATCATCAGGGTGGACCATGAGCGTAAGTGAGTGCATTGTGTAACTGAAATAACCATCCGGGCGGGAACACTGCCTGGATGCGTGAAATGTAATACTGTAAACAATTACTCAACACAGATAATTTGTTTGCTAAAATTACTTGGATTTCAGCCCCAGTTAAAATATTTGGATTTGAGCTAAAAGATTGAGATTTGAGATTGAGATTGAGATTTTGCCAAAGTCCTGATCAGAAATCAGAAACGGAGGACTAGTGCTGGTGTATACAGTGAAGCAGAAAATTTATGAATAAAGATTTTGTATTGCTAGCACATTTAATTGCTAACGGACCAGCTTTTGTCATCCAATGGATGACTAATGCTGCAGTCACAAAAATTGCACGGTGCCATTAGCTTCATATGCCCTGCAAGAAACACACCACTTGGTCCAGCTAACGTGAAATGCCTATTAAAGTCCATGTATCGACTTTGTACGTCAACTCGACACTTGAAAAATCTTACCGCATCTGGTGAGAGTGCAGCATAATGGTGCGTTCACCAAGCATAATAAATATGTTATTGATGAATAGGTTTAAGTGTTTTTAATCATCAAACTATATTTTCAGCTTTGCATGTGAATAGTTTCTGGATTCTTTGCTTCATGTAACTAACAAAATCATTACAACTGAATCATTCTAGTTAGTAGACATTTTCTTTCATTCATGGACCAAATAATTTACCCAATTAATCGATTATGAAAAAAATAATTAGTTGCAGACCTATTTTAAGTCCAAACGTGATGTGAAAACACATGTTTGAGTTTAAATATCTGAACTCGGGCAAAAATGCCAAGTAATTTAGCGTGAAAAACGGTTCAGTGTGAATGAACCCTGAGAGGAAGAATGTGCAATGCAGAAAAAAATCTTTTTTAAGCATTATTTTCCAAATAGATGACATATGAATATGGACTTGACAAAGTCTTGAGATTGAAAATGAGGATTTAACTGTGATTCATTCTCAACATCACCCTGTCACCTGACCTTTCCGTACAAAGGTTAACACTGCCACTTCCAGAAGCCCCTCACACAAGGAACTACAAATAATCCCCACATTTCCTCCCTGACAACAATAAATGCTCTGTGATCAATAGTATTTGTCCAGGGATTTAATCTGAGGCTAATGTGCCTCAGGACTGGCTGGCTGCTCTGCAGATCAAGTTCATCGACATCAAGAGAAAGTTGTTTTCCACCAGTATTTAGAGCAGAACAGAGAAGCTCATTTTGCAGTTTCAGACCAGAACAAACATTCGTTTTATCAAACCCCCCCAACCCCCCATCCCCACACATATGACCAGTTCTGTCCTTAGGTCTTAGTAAATATACTCACTATCAGCTCTGATCACATGGCTGGTTCTGTTAACAAAGCAATTAATTTAATACTTTTCCACTACACAGTTCTAGCATGTCTCAGCTCAGTTTATTTTACCTTTCCATTGGGGATAGTACTTGGTACCTGGCAAACTTCCAAGTGAACCGAGCAGAGACTAAAATATGACGTCTACAGAATGCTGGCCACTGATTGGTCAGAGTGTCGTCACTGGATGAGTCATGAGCGCGACATTGGACATGATGTCAAACACACCAATCAAACTGAACAATGTCGAACTGTAGATCAGTGAAAAAGACTTAAAAATCCTGAAAACATGCATTAATCTCCAACATTTAGCAAGGAATTTTCAGTGACAGCACTGCTGAAACCTGATGATCATGAGCCACATCACAACCCGTTTAGCCGTATTTTAGTTCAGTTACTGTGTCAGACGGAGTCTGTGCTCCGGTCATGCAGGAAGTACTGAACGATTTGGTGAACATGCTCGTTATCATCAGGAAATAGACATAGAATGTCTGCAACTCCAGGCCTTTCCTTTAAGTCAAAATTAAAACAGTTTTCTGAAAATAAAACGTTTATTTCATTATGTTAGTTTGTAAGCTGCATTGAGCTGCAGACATTTCAGCCAATATGATACTTATCAAAGTCCCTGGATCAGATAGCGGAAGGGTAATAAATGTAAAATAAGATACAATCGAAAAATAAATAAATAAAAATCTGGATTTTTGCTGAGTCATGTTGTGGGCTACTTATTTCTTTCTTATGGGAGTAGAATACTTGTTACACAGTTGTAGAATTGTGTCTTTCAAATAGCTTGAAATGCATCCGCACAAATGTGTTTGTTAACTTCATAGTTTAAAAGGTCTAAAATGACTGTATCGTACTGATATCGCTATGGGACAGGAAAAATCCCTAGAAAATACTCATAATGCGTAAACATCATGAGAAGAGGAACGTGATCATATGTCAGGTGCATTTTCCAGCAGGAAAACCCACAGTAAAAAGCTTTTGCACAGACATGACTGACAATCCCAGTCCTTCTTTGTAACCAGTACGTGCTCTGACATGTGGCCATCAGCCACAGTCATCAGATGTTAACCACTGGCAGCTTCATGCGAGTGTATGCCCAGAAGCACCACCTCTGTGGGAGGTTCACACAGTGGACAGTGCTGCTTCCTTCTTTCTGCCACTGTAGGGACTTAACCTTGTGACCTTGCCCTTGTCACACTACAAGTTCACATCACAAGATGAACCCACAGCTACCAGAAAAAAAATCCCTTCACACACACAGCCATTTGTCAGCACATGTGCACAGACTTTACAAAGGCTTAAAGGCTATTACGTCTTCTAAGAACAGCTAAGGCTCGATGAGGCAAATGAGTCAGCAAACCTTTTTCAGCACACTGTCGAGAGTTTCAGGACGACTGATGTCGAAACAGATGAGGACGGCGTCAGAGTCGGGGTAGGAGAGAGGCCTCACGTTATCATAGTACGGAGATCCTGAAATGACAGAAAACACAAATAATCAGGATCAGTGTTACACAAGATATTATATCACCCCCAAATAACAGTTCTGCAAACAGGCGAACACAGCCAGAGCTCTCGTTGAAGGCAATGAGGGACCTTAATGGCTAACCATTTTCAGATCTTCTGGACATGCCAAAAAAATACAACAATATAAGGTTTGCGATTTGCAATTAACAAATATTTCAAAACTGATTAATCTGTTGCTTTTTTTTCTCGATTCATCGAGTTCTACTTTGATCCGTAAAATGTCAGAAAATCTTGATCGGTGTTTCCCAAACCAGGAAATGACGACGTTCTAGAATGTCTTGTTTTGTCCATAAACCAAAAAGATTCATATGGCACAATATGGTACAAAGAACCATAAAATAGTCACATTTAGGAAGCTGAATAATCTGAAATCTTGTTTTAATTATTGAAAAACACTCAAACTGACTAATCGATTAATCACTATAAAATTATTGGAATTGGATTATTCATTTGTTACATTGTATCCAGGACACCGTCATGCTCAAAGATAAATATTCACAAGACATACCTCACAAATGGTTACAAGTTGAACCTCCAATGACAGCCTAATTTGGGGGGGTTGTCAATGAACATATGAAATACTGGAAGAGGTGTATGATGTATATTGTACCACTGAAAATGATGACTTGGTATACCAAGATTTATGTAATGATGTACTGTAATTTGAAATGTGTAAAAGCCTTAATGACCTCATGTTCAATGTTTAAGTAATAAAAATAATAGGGGAATAATGATGAAAGAAAAAAGCAAAAATGATAAACATATGATTTTATAATTGATTTTGATTTGAGGCCAAAATGTAAAAAAGTCATGACCACAAAAACAAAAATAAATATTGTTACACAAGGACATGGACACACACACACACGCACACATACATGAGTTCACTCAACTGAACTTTTAACTGTGACCCTATTTTCCAGTTCATCTTTATAAATGAATGAACTCAACAAGCTCCATTTCCTCCCACACACATCCAAAGAGCAGGTGACCTGCTGAGGCAATGAAATTTCCTGATTCACTTAGCTATTTTAGGATCATCAGAACCAGGGAACCAGTCAATTCCAGGAAATATCAGCACAAAACAAGCCTGATGAATGGAGGACAGGAAAAACCTCTTCTGTAGTTTTTATTTTCAAACTTCAGACTAGAGCTGGGCAAAAATCTTATCACAGTATACTTGTTACAACATTACTATTTCAATATATACCAGAATATAAATCAAATCAATATTTCTATAAGGCTGGAAGATGTCTTATAAACATCTGGACATATTTTAATCTATATCCCGATAAATGAGATAGATGTGAATATGAAGCTGCACACAGGTTGTTTCTCTGGACTCATTAAAGGTTTGTCTTCCTCAAAGACTGAGAGTGACAATACACTGTAAAAACATTCTAACTATTAAATATCTGCTGTTTATGACCTGTGTTACGTGTTTTAGATAATAGCTGATTTATTTCTTTAGCTTCTTAATATTAAGTGAAGGATATTTATATAAATATGGCCAAAGTCTGCTATGACACAAATAATTAAGCCCAAAATTAAAGAAAAGTTAAGTGACTTTATATAATTAGAAAATGTATTCATTAATTTAAAAAAAAAATGCTATATTCAGTATAATACATATGATTGCAACAGCAATGAAAACCAGGAAAGGTCATCACAGATACCTTATCATGATACGACCCTATCCAAAAGCTTTTCACAACATCACAAAGCAAACCAGCGACTGACTTCATGTTTTAACATGAACGCTTGGATAGCTCAGGGGCAGAAACCACATCTATGAAGAAAAAGTTATTTCTTGGATGCACATGAGCACAGTTAAATCATTACTTTGATGCCCTAAGTGTTTCTGACAGTTATTCACATACAACAGCAGAAATAATCCATAGCAACCGGGCGAAGAAAAACAAACACCAGAGCATTGGTAGGAGAAAAATGTGCTGAGATCGCAAGACTCCCTCCGCAAAAATTGAGACCATGTGTGAGGGAGACGCCCTTCTCTCCTCCAGACTGCAGGGAGGGGTGAGGAAAAAGAGGGTGGCGTCATGTCAAGGTGAGTCAAGATCATATGAGAAGCAAGAGCTGACCACACACAAGCAGCTGCCAAGAATGTGGAGAATTTTGTTTTTGGTAACCAAAGGTTCCCCCGGGAGGTCGTTTCTAAACACCACTGTGGAGAGAAGTCAGGAATGCACTGTCTCTCTCTCACACACACACACAGCTCTCATGTTCCTAATCTAAACAGTCTGGTTGGGAGACAACGCCGTTTACACAATCCACACTTCACTTCCTACCAGGCCTGGACCTTGTACAACAAAGCATGACACTGACTGATGCGTGTGTATATATACATGTGTGTGTGTAGAACCACTCCTAACACAATATGAATCAGATCTAAGTTTGATCACCGTCATATATTCCAAGTGTGTGAGCTCAGTGATTCCTAAACAGTGGGTTTGGACCCACAGATGGGTCGCAAGACATTTTGTTGGGTCCCCAAAGACATTTGCTGAATTTTTCCAATGTTTCAGTTAGGGGCCAGCTACCTACTCGCTTGTGACAGGCCAGGTAACCGGAGCAAATGGAACACCCCCTCCCAGAGCTGCTCCACTTCCTGCTTAGCACTAGCCGTTAGCACTTAGCATCTTAGGGAAGTAGTTTCATCTCAGCCCCTCGTTGAAGCTCCTTACCTTGGATCCCCAGTTTTTTATTGTGTGTATTTTCTCTGTGCTGTTAGAATCCTAAACTCTGAGGACACACTGGTGCTAACAGCAATCCCCCCCCCCCCGTCCTAACTGTGCGTCTACGTGTAAGCTTCTTCAGTTTAGACCGATAATACTTGTAACTGTACCTGTTACTGTAAATACGCTCTTTTAAATGTTATTCAGATTTTATTATTTAATGTTTTTGGCAGAGCGCAGCAATAAACTAGCTTAATCTGAAGAATCAGAATCTGTGTTTTTTGACCAGAAATATTATTTAATTTATCTAAGTAGATATCAGTAATCTCAATTTTTGGTTCAAAAAGACCATTCTATGTGACCTTTAAGTTGCATTATTTTCCATTTCATTCATATAGCATACATATTCAAACGCTACACAAAAAAACCAGAGGCATTTTTTGTAGCTATACATAATACATATACAAAATTAATTACTTTAGAAATGGAATGGAATAAATGAAATATTCTGATTATCATTCACCTTTGTCTCAGATTAGCTGTGTTGTACTACTGGTGAAAATGTTTATAAAAACTAAAATGTTGTTACATTAACACCATTAGACTTCACTTTTACAGATGTTGTAGTAACTTCATATTTCATGTTTTGACAGGTATTAAAACATAATAAATGTCAGTCTTCCAATCTTATTAACTGTTACTTCTGCACTGGAAGTCATTGAGGTATGAACTCCAGCTACAGTGATCAAAACAAAATGTTTTTCAGATGGGAAAACACTGCTCTGCCATTTCCCAGCATTGTTTTTGCTTTTCTAATCCCTCCCTGAGAATCTTCTAGAAAAGGTGACACTGCCAAAATAAAAGCCTCCACGCCGAGCGGCCGTCTTCATCCACACAAAGCAAGGAGGAGGAATGTGGGGTCCCCACAGGAATTTAATCCGCCATTTTCCACGGCTGTCTCACTATCAATCACAAGCACATCACATTGTTTGAAGTTTGATTTTTCCTGCAGCTCTTGCTGCCTGGAACCAATCACTAAGAGAGTAAGACTGTGCAAATGAAAGGGTGAACTGCAGAATGGGGTGATATTTTTTACAAGCATTTCTTACTACCAATGTCCCAAAAAGAGGAAAATAAGAGGAAACACACACACGTGTTCCTGGCTGCAGTGTGTGAGGTTTTTGTTAAAGTCTCCTGCAAACATACCTAGAAATTTAAGTATTTAAAGCTGCAAATCCTCAAAGTACATCACTACAAACCATTTCAGGAAACATCATAAGCAGCAAAGTGATGTGTGTGGCATGTTAAGGATAGAAAATGACAATGAAGGGAAGTTTTCTTATTTTGTGTGCTGTTAACAGTAGAGCCAAAACCCTGCTTTGAGGTGTACTTCCTGCCAACTGGTAAGATAAGAGGAAATCCCAACACACGCACGCACACGCACGCACACACACACACACGCACACGCGCGCTTCATTCATAGTGAGGACCCTCGTAGACATAATGCATTCTCGAGCCCCTTACTCTAACCTTAACCATCACTTAACCTAACCCAAACCCAATTCTAACCCTAAAACCAGGTCTTAAGCATAAAGTCCTTTAAAGAAGTGAGGACCAGACAAAATGTCCCCTCTCTCTCTCACACACACACACCTGGTGACTGTCATCTAATTAACTCCTGTCATTGTTCTCCCACAGGATCTCTAAATCTGGAAAGATGACACACACCCTGTCCTCCCCTCTGTCCTTTAAACACAATCTGCAAGGACATTAAACTTCCAGTCACAATTATCTAGGACTGCAACTAACAATTATCTCCATAATCGATTCATTTGTTAATCAGTGTTTCTCAGACCTGGAAATGATCATGTTCTTAAGTGTCTTGTTTTGTCCACAAACCAAAATTATTCAGTTTTAATGATTTCTTCGTTTTATGGATCAATATAGCAATACATTATATGATTAATCATTGCAGCCCTACAATTATCCTCAATAAACTCATTGTGTTTCACAGTATTAAGATAATAACATTTAAATATTATAGTTTTTTTTAGATTCTACACATAAGAGTTGGAGCCTTCAAATGTTCAAATACATGCATATTTTCCACTGCTCTTCTGTTTCTAATTTTACTGGAAATGTTATTTACATCACCAAAAATTATATAATGCTATATAATGTTGTCATTTAAGAGTCATTTAACAAAAATGTAACAATCACTTATTAACTTGACTAAAAAAGTGTTAGAAAATGTGTTACTGTTCCTGAAATATGTTAACAATACAATAAAACTTTTTAGGTAACCAAAAAATGTTACATTATGTTGTGCTAGTACAAAAAAAAAAACAAAAAAAAAACAAAAAAAAACACATTACTTACTGTATGTTACCAAAAAAAAGTCTTACAAATAACATTACATAAAATTGTTGCTGTGGCCAAAGATTTTTTATAAAAACTGCATAATATTTTATATTGGATAAAATATTAACATGACTAAAAGTGTTCGAAAAATGTGTAACTGTTCCAAAAACATTCTTATAATTAAAATTATACGTTTTCTTGTATTACCAACACATTTTTAATGTTACAAAGAAAATCCATTATAAAAATGCATAATGTTATAGTGTTACAAATAACATTACAAAAACTATTAACATGGTCAAAAACCTGTGGAAAATGTTTTTCTGTTACTACAAATACATGTTTTAAGTGTGTTTCATGATTATGATTGTGGACACTCTAAAAGGAAACAATAGTAAGCTTCTTTTATGATCCAAATAAAAGAATAAAAAATGTTTATTAATGAGTGAGACGAGTCTCTTCCAAGACGTCTGTCCACATGTTCTTCCTTCCTTCCTTCCTGATGTCTTCCTGTGCTGAGATGATCAGACACACATGTTCTGCTCTTCTCCTTCACTGTGTGTGTGTGTGTGACTCATTATTCTAATTCACAGATGTTTCTTGACCCCTCTAAAATAAAACCACATATCTAGAATTCCCTGATGATGCCTGTAAGGAATATGGCTCGGCGATGATAAAGATTTCCCATTCTGTGTTTCTGAATGTTAGGTTTCTTTTCCGCATGTATCTCAGTAAACCACATGTAGTTCTGAGGAGAGGCAGCTGCAGCCAACAGCAACAGGTCTGTCTGCAGATTTACTGCATAGCTGACATAGCTCAGCGTGTGTGTGTGCGTGTGTGTGTGCGTGCGTGCGTGTGTTTAGAGGTGCCGAGCCTGCAGGGACACCTGTAGAAACAGCAGAGAGGCTCATCCAGCCTCTCTTTCTCTCTCTCTCTCTTTCTCCAGCCTCAATAAAAACACACACAGCTATTTACACTGATGTAACCTGAGCCATTATCATATGTGGTTGCCATGGTTACCAAAGTGTCTGCTGCTGCTGCACACGCTGTCATACTGACATGTGACATCTAAACCTCACACTGTCAATATGCTACAATACGCTATGTTACAATATCACTGTGTGTTTGACAGGAGGACAAGTTATGAAACTATGTTATGATGTAACATGGTACATGTATGTTTGTCAGTGCTGGGCAACATATGGATATTACATCTATTTAGGGTGACATGAGGCAAGATAGGGTCTTCGATAGGGATTATAAAGTATCTGATAACTTTTTCTGGTTTTAAAGATCGTTGCACTGATAAAATGTGTATTATATTTATTACATTGAATACATTTGTGAAACACACCAAATATTATAAATTATATATTTTAAAAGTCACTTCTTTAATTTTCAGCTTAACTAGTTGTAGTATAGCTTAATTTTTCATTCTTCATAAAAAAGCCAAAGAGATAAACCATGTATCATACTGAAATACAGTGTATTTACAGTGCATTGCCACTCTCACTCTTTAAGAAAACTTTATATCCACATCTATCTTATGAGTAAAAATACATATCAGCTGTACAGAAATATTTAATTTATATTGTGATATATATCAATATTGAATAAGAAGTACATCACAATATTTTTTTCCAGTATCACCCAGCCCTAATTATACTATGTTCCCATGAAACACTATATTTTAGATTAAGTTATGCTACAATATAATCTAATTACCTAATCAAATATAATCTAATGTAACATTATAGGTAACATCACATGATCTGCTACAGTGTAATATGGATTTAAGATTTAATTACGTAACTTAGAATTTTCTAATATTTTGTAAATTTAAGTTATAATTTGAGTTTTTTTTTTCCCTCTTGTAATGTTTGTAATACTTCTTCGATAACATATTTATGGTAATTGTTTTATATTTTACTTATATAGGTCTTTATAGGTTAAACATTTTTTCTTCTTTTTTGCACCCCTGTTCCATTCTTCACATATAGTATTTATTTTTATTTGTATGTTTTATATTGCTCCCAGCCCTGCTGTTGTAACAACTGAATTTCCCTAGTGTGGGATCAATAAAGCCTAATCTAATCTAATTTAAAATGTGAGGTCTTCAAATGAGCCCATAATGAGTTTCTACCTCACCCGCACTCAGGTTCTGTTTTAATTCATTAATTTTTTCTCTTGTTTTTCTTTTGTAATACTTCTTCGATAACATATTTATGGTAATTACTTTCACATTTAAATTTTTTTTAAAAAAAAACTGATGATGTTTTATTTATAAATGTGCAAATAAACCAATCAAAAATATAGTTTTCATTACGAGTCGACGTCTGCTCTTTGTGTGGGTAAAGTAAAAACCTTCAGTGTCTGACATGTAGGTCGACTACACTGAGCCCAGAAACGTGAGCCAACACAAAAATGGCCACCGACACAGGAAACACAGCGGTCACAGTGTGTGTACGTATGTGTGTCGTCCTCCAACACTCATTTATCAGAGTCTCTTCTCACAGTAAGTCATTTTTTCATGTTCATGTTTCAGCTTTCTGATAAAAGAAAAAAAAAATCAATTTCCAAAAATGAGATCCAGAAGATCCAAAAACAATGTTAGAAGAGACCTCCACTTCTGTTGTGAAGGTGTTTTTTTTTTAGGATTTTGCATTTTATTGATGCTTCAGAATATTGAAAAACGTCATTTGACGATTTAAGAAGGGAAAAACTTTAATAGACATGAGACAATTTGAACATTTCATGTCTCATTTATTCTTACCAAAACAACCGTGATTCGCAATATTATTGTGATAATTAAATATATATATATTTTTCTGAGCATGTTTTAGTGTAGCGCGTCTTTTAGCACACAGCACATTTTCATCAGCTTTTAAGGACGTGGAGCATATTTTAATGCGGGGAGTCCATTAGCCTCATTTTTTTTTCAGTGGTTTTTTTTCGTGAAGAGATTCTTAACATCTTTTAGAGAATTTTAGCATGCGATTAGCATCTTTAGCATAAAAGCATAGCATCTTTAAGCATCACTGAAAGTCATTTACTTAAATTAAAGTCTTAACACATTTTAGAGCCCTTTAGCATGTGCTCAGCATCATTTAATGATTTAACTTTTAGTGTTATTTATGAAGAGTGCCTTAACATCTTTTTAGCATGTGATTAGCATCCTTAAACACTGACTATATTCTAACATCTTTAAGCACACTGTCTTTTAGCATCATTGAAAATCTTGTAGGCTGTAAAAAGCACCTAATTTGAGTCTTAAAATTTTGGAGCCCTTTAGCATATGCTTGACATCTTTACGCATCATTTAATGTTTTTAGCATAGTCTACTTTAGCATTTTTTTGAGTCTTTTAGCCATCTTCCAGAGCCTTTTAGCATGTAATTAGCATCTTTTAACATAATTTAGTGTATTTCGGCATAGACCAACCATTTTTAGTGAAGAGTCTTCACTAAACATCTTTTTAGAGTCTTTTAATGTAGACCAACTTGGCATCATTTAGGGCCTTTGAGCATGTGCTTAGAATCTATTAGTGACTTTTAGATGACTGTTTTAATGTTAGGACCATCAGCTTCAGATGCAACAAGGCAAACCATAAAACTGGCACCAAAAATAAACAAGTTAATCACGAGTGAGTGAACGCAGCACAGCTTTCAGCAGCATAGAGCCAGATATTTAACTCAGGGCCATAGAATATGTTTAGACACAGGCTATTGGTCAAGTCATTGTGAAATCTGAATATAAATTGTCAGTAATGAAAATAACCTTAAGCTGTGACACTGCCTCACATGAATTTATCTCACTTTAGTGTGGAATACGAGACGTGGCCTCAGGCTGCGGCTGCTGCTTCTTCTGAAGTCATTATGATTACCATCGTCCTGTTTGAATCACACCTCAAAACAAACTCACCAACCACTTCCTCCACAGCTGACAGGTGAGAATCATCAAAGACCACAACCTCAACACTGCTGCATCCAACACGGAGGCTGGGAAGTAAAAGGCAACACCAACAAACAGAGAGAGAGACAAATGGACTAGAGGAGGCAGGCATTTACCTTAATGACCCCCCAAAAACACACACACACACAGGGCTGCTCATTAGGAAGAACACAGACCACCACAGTATATGGTGGTATGTGTTTGTGAGGTGGGGGGTGTTGTCCTCATCTCCGCGTCCTGGTTTTTGTTACTGCATGCTGGGGTCTCACACACTCACACACACACACACACACACACACCTCAGATAAGGTCAGGCTGAATCAGTCACTGGGTTTGTCTGTGTGTCAGGGTGGGGGTTAGGATTCAAGAGTGTGTGTGTGTGCGCACGTGTGCTTGGTTCTACCTCAAGCACACTGATCTAATAGGACATCCAAACCACCCCACTCCACCCTCGCTGTTTTATGAAGCAGAAAGATGGCTGCAGGCCAACACAATAAAACATAATTCTCTCTCTCTGCCCAATTTTCATTTCTACTACTTTCCACCTCACATACACACACACGCACACACACACACAGGAATGTGACATGTGACCCTCCCTGCTTGTTGGATTTCTGAGACTGGAAATGGTGCTTTTATTTTGTAATCAAACATTCATCTTTAGTTAAACCAAACTGAAGATTGTAAACCACACACTCTCCCATATCAAAGTCCATAGAGAAAACAACAGGTTTTAGCTCAGGGGGACACAGGGGCTCCTGGTCTACTGCTGCGGTTTGTGTCACTGAAATAAGGATTTCATACACTGAATAAAAAAAAAAAAAAAACACATTTGAACATACTGATGGAGGCAGCAGTGGATGTAAAATCACTGATTTTCTGACTTTGGTGGGGGAAAAAGTATAACAAATCTTTGTCTACACTTGGGAAAAGTCTGATAAAGCAGCAAACAGACACAAGCACACTTAAGATCACCTTTTAAAAAGGACAGTTATAGTATTTTTGTGGTAAATTCATGGTGAAGCTTCAGAGAAACTTCCTTTAACATCGTTCAAGGCCAGAGAGTGGCAACAGCTGGCTGTCAGCTTGTCCCCGCCCAACACACACACACACACACACACACACACACCTGACTCAGACACTGATGGATGGGAAATGGGTTTGTTTACACACACACACACACACACACAAAAATGCAGCAGCTGGTTTGGACCCAAAGTCCAACCAGCGAGTGATAAAAAGCTGCAAAGCCAGAGAGCACGCTGTTGCACAACCAAACTTTGTCAAACTTTCTCAGCGATGGTGGAGAATGTTCTCCAGATGTGGAGAACATTCAAACACCATCATTAGCTCCGCCTTCCAGTCTGTGCTTCACAGTGAAAGCCTCCAAACATTCCATTAAGGTGAAAGGTCCAGCACACTCAAAATTAACCAGGTTTATTGATAAAAAACAGGTCACGGATTATTAATGTCACTGAAGGGACAGTCCAGGATTTTGTTTTAGTTTTATTAAGTTTGGTTTAATAAGGTAATGACAAGTGGAAAGAGTTCATTTCTTTATCTCACTGTTAGAATTTTTCAACAGGAAAATTAAGTTTTTAAACCACTTACTCTCCCACACCAAAGTCCATAGAGAAAATCAGTGATTTTACTTCACAGCACAAAGGAGTTGTTCCACAATAGATCCACATTTGAACTTACTGAATCCATCACTAAGTTCAAATGTGTTATTTTTTAGGTTTTGAAATGCCTTCTTCTGATTTACCTCAGTGACAGAAACCAACAGTAGGTGACTAGCAGCTCCTGTGAACTGTGGTGTTGGAGAGTGAATGGTATGGGCCCTTGAACCAGAACAGACCATCAGTCCACGTAACTTGTCCACGACATGGTTCTTATCAGCAGTTTGTGACCACAGTGGACAGAGAGGAGTTGAGCAAGGGAGTCACATGGACAAGTCTGGACATTTCAGCTAAACTTGTGAGGGACATTACAGAGAGGACAGAAGGAGACAGAGACAGACAGACATGGAGACGAGAGGATGGACGGTTTTACCTGAAGTGTCCCACAGACTGAGCTCAATCCTCTGTGTGTCAATCTCAAAACTGGCTGTGTAGTTTTCAAACACCGTGGGGACATAGCTCTGCCGGGACAAGAAGTGAGACAAGGTGGGTTATGGGAAATGTAGTGTTTACGTCTGATTTGACATTCAATCACATTACTATTATGATACTTTTGAGCATTATTGATATAGAGACACTTCAGTGTATCATGTAGATGACACAACCTCAGACTGGAGAGGTATTGATGAGTGATCAGTGATCAATAGTGATTTTGTCTCACCTCAGGGAAGCAGTCCTTGGCGAACACGTGAAGCAGCGCCGTTTTCCCGCACTGACTGTCTCCCACCACCACGATCTTACACTTCACGCTCTCCCCAGGATCCATGGAGGAGGCAGCGGCGGCGGCGGCGGCGGCAGCAGAGCGTCTCTCCTTCATTGATCAACCACTCAGGATCAATAAAATACAAATTAATCCACTCCGTTTCTGTCCGTGTGTGTGTTTGTGTGGATGGTGGAGGAGTGACGCGTTTACGGCCCCTCCCTCTGTCCGGGCGTCTTCTCTGTCCCCTGTCCGTCCTCGTGTGCTCTTCCCCCGTTGTCTCCTCCTGATCTGAGCCGGTGAACAACCATCTGCTGCTTTTTATGACGACGAAGCAGCCAATGACAGAGCGACCCTGCGCCCATACACACTCACAGAGCTGCACCACAGCGCCCCCTGTGGACCACAGACAAACTCACATACTCCTCATACTTCAATAATAATAATAACGATGATGATGACGAAAAATATGAATTTAAAAAATAAGACGTGGTAGAACAAAAGAAATTTCACATTCTACTGCTTTAAGAAATGAATTTAGCAAAGTTAGTGATCAGGGCACAAGTGATTATTATATTATATTATATTATATTATATTATATTATATTATATTATATTATATTATATTATATTATATTATATTATATTATAATGTTGTAATCTATTTTATTATATATATGTATATAACTACATATCATGAATGTTTATTTCTTGTATTACAAATGAATGCAAATAAAATGGAATAAAATTACTCAACACTGGGTTTTATTGCTTCATTAAAGTGTTCAGTTGTGTTCAGTGACTTCAGTTGTGCCGTGAACATTATTAAAGTTAATAATAATAAAATAAAATAATAATAATAATAATAATAATAATAATAATAATAATAATAATAATAATAATAAAAGAACCAGATGATAAAGAGATAAAAAAAATATCATTTGGAAGCAGCAGCTCATCTACCACTCGTTATCTTTTCCTCTCATGTCTTCAATCTGTAGTGGACAACAGATGAAGGATGAAGCTCACTCCTCCTCCTCCTCAGCCTTCAGGCTTCTTCACAGCTAATTTCTCCAAAAACCAGAGAGAAAACAACAGTGTTGAGCATCAGCAGTGACTGGAGTCGTCAGTGTTATCTGGCAGTGCTGTGGCCACTGAGAGACAGCTCCACCCTGCAGGCTGTGTGTGTGTGTGCGTGCGTGTGTGTGTGTGCGTGTGTGTCTGTGTGTGTGCGCGTGTGTGCGTGCGTGTGTGTGTGTGTGTATGCGCGTGTGTGTGTGCGTGTGTGTGTGTGTCTGTGTGTGTGTATGCGCGTGTGTGTGCGTGTGTGTTCTTGTACTTGCTGCAGAGTGAGGACCAAAATTTGTATAATTCCTACAAAGTGAGAACATTTTGAAAAAGTGAGGACATTTTGGCTGGTCCTCACTTTTTTCCACCCCTTAAAATGGCCTTTTCAGGGTTAAGACTTGGTTTTAGATTTAGGGTTAGACATCTAGTTGTGATGGTTAAGGTTAGTGTAAGGGGCTAGGGAATGCATTATGTCTATGAGGGTCCTCACTCTGATAGAAGCGCAAACGTGTGTGTGTGGTCCCGTCTGTCGTGTGAGAAACGAGGGACACCATCACTCTGCTGTTGGCTGATTTCTCTCCTCCATGAGTCTGACCTCATTTACATTCTGCTCAACAAAGAGAAGCTTTTTACCTGCCTGTTACATGCCATTTTATCAAAAGTAATAATCATTATAATAATAGCATCCAGATAAACTCAGTCAGGGTCACAACAGAGGGGACACGAGAGACATAACGTTTATTTTTTTTTTGCGCAGAATGCCTGTGTCTCTGATGCAGACTGCAGCGATGCCATTCCACATCAGCTGCAGCCACATTTAGGCCAAAGTGTGCAGACTGTCATCATGCAGAAACACACCTATTTACATAATATACTACACTTTGCACTGATTGTCTGGCAGTGGAAATAGACTGGTCAGCGAAAACCTTGTATTTACACTGAACATGTAAACATCGCAAAGTGGCGCCATCTTTATTTGTACTTAAAATCTACATTAGTTTAAGTCTACAATATATTAAGAATGTGGTCACACCTTTATCTCACTGTTTGACAGACTCCTGCAACAGGAAACTGAAGTTTGCAAACCACTCACTCTCCCACACCAAATTCCATAGAGAAAATGAATGATTTTAGCTGCTCGTTTACTGCTGCCTCGTGTGGTCAGATTGTGTCACTGTGGCAAATCTAAACAAAGGATTTCAAACACCGAATTCAAAAAATAACCCATTTGAACTTACTGATGGAGGCAGCAGTGGATCAACAACTCCTGTTTCCCTGTGAGCTAAAAAGCACTGATTTTCATGGACTTTAGTGTGGGAGAGTGAATGGTTTACAAACTTCAGTTTCCAGTTGGAAAAGTCTGTCTCACAGTGAGATAAAGACGTGAATATATTCAGACACTAGACACCGTTTGCTTACAAACTAAACGTAGTGTGGTGGAGCTGCTGTGTGTCAGGTGGTGTTATTGAAATCATGTAGTTCCCCGCTCATGTTCGGAATTCAGAGTTATTCACATAGTGGAGCATTTTTTCCCCCGTAGCTGTAAGTTATGGCTAACATTGCTAAAGTTCTCTGGTATCACTGGTTGGTCAACAAATGCACATGTTACAACACTGTATGTTTTATGACAGTTGTGAGCGACAACACTGTTTTACAACTTCATGGGGATCCTGAGAGCAAAATCTACATTGTGTCACTTTAACCTGACATAGATTTTACTTGGTGTTTCTCTGTGTGTGTCTCAAAAAATACCTGGACTATCATTTTAAGAAGCCATGATAAAAGAGTCAAACCTTTGTTAGGTCAGTGAATACCGGATGACCTTGGTCTGTATTTTTCTGTGGAAACATTAAATCAGCAGCAGATGAATGGAGTGAAAACACCCCAGAGCAGCAACGCCGTAGTTTCCAGTGATAAACTGCACATTCCTTCACATTCACATCCCAGAAATCTGCACAAAAACAAAAATAAATCAGTTTCTCGTGTAGCTGAGTGACTAAGACACAGAATCTGACCTACGCTTGAGAAGGAGGAGGTTTGGTTTTAACCAGCAGGCCAGTGTGTGTGTTCTTGTATTTGTTGCCGTGTGAGGACCAAAAATCATATAAGCCCTACAGAGTGAGGACATTTTGACAAAGTGAGGACATTTTGGCTGCTCCTCCACTTTTTTAAGGGCTTTTTTTAGGGTTAAGACCTGGTTTTAGGGTTAGGGTTAGAATTGGCATCTAGTTGTGATGGTTAAGGTTAGGGTAAGGGTTTAGGGAATCTGTTATGTCAATGAGGGTCCTCACTTTGATACAAGCGCCAACATGTACGTGCTCGTGTGTTCTTGTACTTGTTGCCGAGTGAGGGCCAAAAAGCGTATAAAACCCTACAGAGTGAGGACATTTTGACAAAGTCAGGACATTTTGGCTGGTCCTCACTTTTTGTCACCCCTTAAAATAGATTTTTCATGGTTAAGACCTGGTTTTAGGGTTAGGGTAAGGGGCTAGGGAATGCATCATGTCTATGAGGGTCCTCACTCTGATAGAAGCACAAACGTGTGTGTGTGAGAGAGAGAAAGGCAGCAGCTACCGCCCCACAGTCCTTTCTGTCAACGTGCATTCAATCAAAGAAGCAGTGACATTTACAGCTTGACTCATTCAGAGGGATTCCCTCCACGTTTAGTCACAATGACCTGGAAATTAAAGCAGATTTAAATCAGTTCAGGGTTAGGGTTGGGGAAAATGCCACAAACCTGTCTTATCTGTTTTTATTCAGACGTAAGTGAATGCACCAGGAGGACAATTCAAATTCCTTACCTGATAAAGGTGTAGTAGGGAACATACAGTATATTTGTCACCCACTGATAAAGAATTTCCTTAAATCTTTGCACTGAACATTACAATTTCCTCACATTTTGTTGCATTTTATTGAGAAAAATTATCAATAAATAAAAAAGGGATTTCAGCACAAATGTGCAGTTAAATCATATGAATAATTCTCCTTGCATCTTAAACTGTTATCCTGAAACATGTAACCTGACATTTACATATTCAAAGTAATTTATACCTTAAGTGTTTATTCTTAAAATTACAATTTTCTCACATTTTGTTGCATTTTCTTTTAGAAAAATTATCAATAAATAGGAAAAGTAACAGTTTCAGCACATATATGGACTTTTAGCTTAATATATAATTCCATTAGATATTTATGTAATGCTACAATGTGGTGTATATTTGTAAATATTGAGTATTGAACAATTCCATAACAAAAATATAAAAGACGCTACATGCAATACGTACATTCTTATAATATTTTCTAATATTTTCTGTCTGTATTTTCTGAAATCATAACAATAAATGTGTATAATGGAATGTCCTATATAGTTGGTCTGAGCTGCTTCATATTCAGTCCGTGCATCTGCAGCACCTTCAGTATTTGGGCCACAGACGTGCCATCTCTTCTACCGCCCTATATTCATCTCCATTAATCCACAGCAGCAAATATCTCAGGTTATTTCACTAAAAATGTCCATTATGAATAAAGAAAAGTTCAGAGAATAATATTCTATAACAGTCTCATGCAGTAAATTAATCATCTTTGTCTGTGTGATAATGTAAAACTATCTTTTGCTCCTGGTCATTCAAAAAAGAAAAACAAATAATCAGCTTGAAAAAGCTGCAGCCAGAGGGAACCCGAATGCATCATCACATCGTTTCAGCTGCAGATGTGACAGTGAACTCACCACAGTGAGTACGGAGCTGCTCATTTATCATAAAGAGCTGAGTGCGTGTGAGGTGGCGATCACACAACAAAAAAGCCACATCCTCGCTCTGTCAGCTGTAGCTGTGTGTGTTTCTGACAGTGAGGAGTCACAGCGACATCATCAAACAAATCAAAGGTAACCTGATCGAGGCAGTTTTTTAACGTGAGCCGACCTTACATTTGTCATGTGATTGATTGATTGATTGATTGATTGATTGATTGATACTTTATTAATCCCAAGCTGGGAAATTGAAATATCACATCCATATACCACATAACATAAAATCAATTTGTCCACAATTATTACAAGTTGAACGTAATAATGGCACACGTCAGAATTATACATACAGCACATAAACATTTGACTGCGTATGTACCCTAAAATTTTGAACAGTCCGTCATCCAAATAGAGGCATTATGGATATGTGGCATCGCAGCGTAGGCCGCGATGATATTTGTGCAGCACATGTTCATTTTAATTGGTTGATCGTTTGCTTTAATGTGGTTTCATTTTGACTGTACCTGTGTGTTTACACAGGTAAACATCTAAACGTGTCGTATCATATCGCATGGTACCGCATTGCATATCGTGTATCGTATCCTATCATATTGTATCGTACTGTATTGTGTTGCATTGTATCTTGTCCTGTCAAATTGTAACATAACGTATCCTATTATATCAAGCTGTAGCATATCCTATCGTATCCCATTGTATCCTATTGTATCATATACTGTATTGTATCATATAGTAGTGTATCTTGTCATGTAGTGTTTTATTGTATCTTATTGTCTCCTATTGTATCATATCGTAAATGGTGTGTAGTAGTGTTGCATAGTGTCGTGCCTTGATATTTTGTAATGAATTCTGTGGTTTTGTGAAGTCTTATAAAGTCATGTCCTATCATTATTGTGACATGTGGTTGTGGGAGCAGCCCTGCCCTTCTGTCCCTGAACTGCTCTGCGATTGGTCAAAGTCTTTTTTTTTTTTTTTTTTTGTCTAGTGGGGCAGTAGAAATCCACTTCTATCTCTGATCACTCTGATCATTTACTTTTTTTTTTTAAACAGAATTCACACAGAACTGTCGATCAGTATCGACAAAACAACCACGTCTACTGTAGCATTAACCCTCAGCGTCTTCTTCTCCCAACATGTGACTGACAGATTTGATTATCGTCGCTTCATCTGGAACAGATGCTACTGATGAAGATGCCATTTCACACACGATTAACCCTGCCATAACACACACACACACGTCTAAACTTCCCTGAAGAATCAGGTCATGCCTTGAATGATTCACGCTCAAACCCATTAAACACGCACACGCACACGCACACACACACACGCACACACACACACACAGCACCTCATTACATCAGTGTGTATCCATCCCTGACCTAATGAATGAACGCCAACACTTGACAGACGTACTGTACTCCATCTCCTCTGTGCGTGTTTGTGTGATATTAAGCTAATGGTTTATTAAAGGAAAATGTTGTGCGTTTTGAAGCCACAGGGGACAAGGCAGTGGAAAGTCCAGAGTGTCTTTGATTTCCTCTGCTGTTCAAGGAGGAGACATTTTATTTCTGATGATACTGATGTCATTTCATGACTGAGTCATATCCTTGTTTGGTAAAAGTGTGTATTCCCATACAATGTTTGAACAGTGTGACCTTGTCTTGGCTGCTCACTATCATCTCCATCAGTCAACACAGCGGAGAGTAGACAGTGAATAATTTAAATGTCATTTCTCTGTGATTGAATAATAAATAAGCACAAGAATGTTGGAGGATTAAATCAGGGAAAAAAAAAGAAAAAAATCTCAAGATGTTCTCAACACTAAAAGGAATTTTGGAAAGTTTCCCAGTAGACGTTCCTGTCCACATTCCGTTACAATGATTGAACTCCAACTCCAATTTTTACATTGACATTATTCAATAACAAAATCCACAAAAGAACAGAGCCGTCTCCTACACCAAAGTCCACAGAGAAAATCAGTGATTTTACCTCACAGCACACAGGAGTTGTTGATCCACTGCTGCCTCCATCAGTAAGTTCAAATTTGTTATTTTCTAAATTCCTCAAATCCTTCATTCAGATTTACCTCAGTGACACAAAGTGACCACACGAGGCAGCAGCAGACCAGCAGCTCCTGTGTCCCTGTGAGCTAAAATCACAGATGTTGGAAAGGTCTCTCTAAACGTGAGATAAAAATGTGAACCTATTCTTCTATTTGAACATTTTATGAGGCGAGTCTTTTGTTTTTCTATCGTGAGAGTTAATGGACTGTAATGTGTCTGACGTTGGTTCTCAGCGAAATCAATGATTTTAGAGCCTCAGACAACCACACTAAAAAAAAAAAAAAGGGGGTGGGGGGGAATTAACCCTTTAAAACCTGCTTGGGGTTGCTATGTGCAACTGGGGAGGAGGAGGAGGAAGAGGCCTGAGGTCTGAGTGACCTGCTGCGAGTGTGTGTCATGTAAGACATTAAATCAAGGTTACACATGATTGTTTTAATGAGTTCATGTGGCAGGTGTGATTTATATGAGCGCATGTAGTTCATAAATCATACACACACATAATTATATTGTTTATAAGAAAAAAGAACGTGTCACTAAGATTAAGAATATTCATTATTTTCAATTTCATATCAAATATATAGATTCATTTTCCAACTAAATAAGTGTGTTCAGGCTGTGTCCAGGAAACATACATATTTATACTTCAATTATTCTATTATATATTATATATGACAGGTTTAAAGGGATAGTTTGGGTAAAACCACCAGGAAAGATGGCTGAGAGCATCAGGAAACTGAAGTTTGAAACTGAACCTCTTGTTTTCCTACACCAAAGTCCTTCAAGAGTAATCAGTGATTTGTGAATTCTCTCACTCGCTTTATCCACTAGGGGTCGCGGGGGGGGGGGGGGGCGCGGGGGCCTATGGGGGGGGGGGGGGGGGGGGGGGCGCTGGTGCCTATCTCCAGCTAACATAGGGCGAGAGGTCGCCCTATGGCCCTATGCCAGTCCATCACAGGGCCACATAGAGACAGACAACCATTCACTCTCACATTCATACCTATGGACAATTTAGAGTGTCCAATTAACCTAGTCCCCAAATCTACGGAAGCCGGAGTACCCGGTGAGAACATTGCAGAAGGCAACCCTTGTTCCAACCCTTGTCCGGGACCTCTTGCTGCAAAGGCAAGAGTGCTAACCACTACACCAGCCGTGGGCCCCCGATTTGTGAATTCGGTCTGAAATTCTTTGTCAAGATTGACCTCAGTGACACAGACTGACCAACTCCTGTGTCCTCGCGAACTAAAATGACAGATTTTCTCCGTGGACGTGTGGGAGAATGAATGGTTTAAAAACTTCAGTTTCCTGTTGGAAAAGTCTAACAGTGAGATAAAGCAGTGAACGTGTTCTCGAGATAACCCAGATTTCAACCTTTCATTAAGTGACTAAAATCTGTTTAGTTTTGTGTTTAAACTGGCGGCAGAAGAGCGACAGTTTATGTTTTATGTTGCAATGGTCTGGTGTTGATGCAAACACAGAGCAGCAGCGCAGCAGAGATGGTGGGCTGACCAGAAGGAAATGTCACTTGTCTGTAGATGTTTTCAGTCTGTCTCCACTTAGAAAACTCTCATAAAGCTGATAATGTAGCGCAGATGTAGTCGTTGTAGCAATGAACTAACAGTATGTAAAGAATGTCTTTGATCAGGACTTTATGAAGGCGACGGTGTCTTTGATGATTCTGCTGACATTTCCACTTGACGTTAAAGAGCGGAGTCCTGTTAATCATGTAGTTTGGGTTTTTCAGGGTTAAGAAATGAGGAGATGGATGGCTTGAGCAGTTTGTGAAAGAATGGAAATAATTGTTTATTCTCACAGAAAGAGCGATTCAGATTTATAAGTTCTGTGACCCTCTGACCTGCATGTTTGTATTTAATTCCACAAGAAAAACTGATTTGAGCCATTGTGAAGTAATAGGTCTATTACAATCTACATTAGTTTAAGTCTACGATATCTAAAGAATATGTTCATGTCTTTATCTTAAGACCCATTTTTACTCTTTGGCTTTCAACCCAGTATGAGGCATTGATTTTACCTGTTTTTATTGGTTTCATGTTTGTTTTTGTGTATATACATAGGTGTGTGTGAGTGAGAGAGAGAGTATGTGTGAGTGTATATATATGTATATATATTATGCATATGTATGCACTGTGTATGTAGGTATGTATGTTTCTTATGCATGTCTGTGCATATGTATGTGTATATAGCCCATTTCATCTGCTGCACGGATGTACTGTATATATGTGTACATAAGTACAATCAACAGTGTTTTACGTTTTGTCTATCTTTTAGTATGTTTCAGTAGTTTATCTTATTCTTCTCTAATGTACAGCACTTTGCCTCAGCTGTTGTTGTTTTTAAAGTGCTTTATAAATAAAATTGGATTGGATTTATCTCACTGTTAGACAGGCATTTCCAACAAGAAACTGGATTTTTTAAACCACTCACTCAGCACATCAGTGATTTGAGCTCACAGGGACACAGGAGCTGCTGGTCTACTTCTGCCTTGTGTGGTCAGTTTGTGTCACTGAGGAAAATCTGAACAAAGAATTTCAAACCCCCAAGTCACAAAATAACACATTTGAACTTACTGATGGAGGCGGCAGTGGATCAGCAACTACTGTGAGCTGTGATGTAAATTCACTGATTATTCTTAATGGACTTTGGTTAACAAACGTCCATTTCCTGTTGTTTTCACCCATCTTTCCTGGTGGCTTTGCCTGAACTATCCCTTTAAACCTGTCATGATGATTTAGAATAATCACAGTATAAATCTGTATGTTTCCTGGACACAGCCTGATTTTCTCTCTAAGACACTATGGAGTTAAGGAAGCATGGGTTTTGTCAGGTGAGTCTTTTGTTGAGGTTAAAAACCTGCTTTTACTCACGTTCCTGCTGGTAGCCATGTTTTCACCGAGAGAGAAAATAAACCCTGATCCTTTAACACATCCTACGTGTAATCACCTCGTTGTTGTGTGTGTGGTCGAAAGCTTCCCCCGAACAACAACCACCGCTGCAGCTCAGTGACCTCCGCCACTACGTTCCTATGGAAACAACCCCGTGTTTGTTTACTTCATCGATCAATTATCGAGGAAGAGGAGAAGCTAATTTGGATAGTCTCTAAAAACAAAAGAGTAAGCATCTTCATCACGCGTGTGTGTGACCATCATAATTGTTTCAGCAAGTAGTGTCTAATGTAAAAAAAAAAAAAAACATTTGGGAGAAAGCGTCGCATCGCCCCCTACTGGCCACAGCTGACCTTGATTCTAAAAACAGTCTTATTTGCAGCCCCTTTTTCTGTCTCTGCTCACTTTGGTGCGATGCAGTTTTTTTTAAATATTGGAAACCTGACAGAATATTGATTAAATAATTATAAAAACATATCAGGATTTATTTAAATTTAGTTTTTGAAGCCTCCATCATTTATATTTTCTATATATTGTCATGAATATAAACGACGTAAAAAAAAAAAAAAGACGTAATTATGTCATTAATTTAACTTTTTTTAATCAATATTTCTATTTATTTCTATATGAACAACAAAGTTACTGTAGAAATGAAAGGTTTAAAAATATTATATTTTTTATTGATTAATATAAAGTATATTAAAACTTTCTGTTGGACCTGAAAGCAAATTAATCCAGAGAGTGGCTGTGATTTAACTGCTTTTCATGGAGTAACGGCGCCACACTGTGGTGGTTGGTGGAATTGGTGGAATTATATTCCTTTATTTGTCCAGTTTAATTAGACTTATTAATGTAATTGCACAGAACTTAACAAATGCAGAAATATATTTCGATAAATGTTAAACTAAACATTTTCAGAGTAGCCACCAAAATTATAAATTTAAATTGTGTGAGGGGCAAATGCCTGCCTGTGTACAACATTGAATGTTGTACTTTACAGAGAGTGCAATAATTATTGATTCATAGAGTTTACTCATACAGATGTAATATACATTTGTTCATATCTTTCATGGGCAGAGATGAGGAATTTATTTTACTGATTCAAATCAAGAAATTTTACTTTTTCTGTCACATCTTAAAGGTCCAATCTTGGTGACAACAACTTGGATTTATACAGCGCTTTTCACAAAACCCAAGGTTACTTTATTTATTTCTGCGAATAAACCTTCATCATTTAAAATATGTGTGATCTTATTTTGTGGGTGAAGATAACGCATTTTCCTGCCCCCATCGTTGTTTGAATCAGAAAAACTTGTTCACAGAAGAGTCTGTCATGTCTAAAGTATTAAATTATCTTATGCAATTAAAAAAAAGGCTACTGAAAAGTAAAATGGTCAGTTTTGGAATGGAGTTCTGCACAAAGGGACACAGGTGAGTTATTTGTCCACTTGCTGCAGCACCAGCCTCACCTGGTGGAAAATGTTCACGGTCACTCAGCGTGGACTTATTTCTGCCCCGCAGTGATGAGTGTGTGGGTGACAAACCCACTTTCAAAAAGAAATAAAGGCATAAAGCAAATAAAAAAAATGTATGTCATAAAAATGTGAGGCTGCGTTTTTTTGTTGATTACTAAAACATTTAACAAGGTTGACAGTTGATTCATCACTTAGCGTTGTTCCTGTGATATCAGCTTCTTAATGGGAATTTAAGACACTAATATGAGAGTTTTAGGACACGTTGATCATTTTATAGCATTTTTTCCAGTTTGTGGTCAAAACAGCAAATCATCTGTTTTCTTCACTGAAAGACAGAGTTTAATGATATTTCAGTAGTGAAAACTCATTTTCCTTTCTGGTTTGTGGACAACAAACCTTTCAGTATGTTGTGATTTAGATTTAAACAGTTCCTCAATTAATACATTTAAGTGTCGTCAGGTTTTAGGCTTGAAAAACACAGATCAATAATTTTTACATTCAATGTATGAAACGACTACACAAACATTCAGTGTTTTGGTGAATCTTCAGCATCATAAATGTGAATTTATCCTTTTACTTTGCCCTTCTATGACAGTACACGAAGTATCTTTGGACATATAAGTTACATTTTAATATTTTATGAAACAGTGGTCAACATTTATCACCATTTTAGGGTCAAAATAACTTAGCAATTAATTGAGAAATGAATTTAACAGTACAATAATGTTGCTGATTTTGGTTTAACTTGTGTAGACTGATGACCCAAAAGTGATTATCCGAGTAAACTAATGTTATTCGCAAACACTAAAGGGATGTTTCTTAATTGTTTTTTTTAATGCCCAAAAAGTGCCTTCAACACATGTGAGGAAAACATTTATTAGAACAGAAAGAGACACAAAATAACAACAATAATAATAACAATACAAATAAAAAAGCCTTGACTGCATTTGTCTTGTGCATATAAACATTTTAATTAAATATAAAAGAAAGTGATCTGGCTGAGTGTAACAAACAGGTGGGAGCAGGTCAATGAAAATCCAGGCCCGGTCCAACTCCAACTAACTCTTCATCATCACTTCAGTGCAAACGTGACATTCACTGTGTATGATTTATTCAGGTAGTTTGTCTAATATTCAGTGTTTATTATTGTTGAGGGTCACATGGTTAAAGCTGTGGAGAAAAGATGACGCTTTGTTTACGATCTTTTGCTGATGAATTGGGTTGATGATGTCATTGATGAATGTATTCATCGTCTGATTTTAAAATGTGGGAACAACAAGTTTAAAAAAAGGAGCCACAGTAGAGATAAGAACTTCACGAAGCTCTCTGAACACTTCAACAGCAAACTGGGGAAGAGATCAGCAGGTGGCGCCATGTGCCAACCTCTGAAAAGACAAAAGAATTTTTTTTAAAAAATGAGTGAACATTGGTAGTTTTTAGAGGGACAGAGTGTCTGGAATCCAGACTGAGGCAGCAGAGGCGGCGTGTGCATTCAGCAGCAGATCTGTCCGAGTCACGCCACTCGTTTTTGTGTCTGGTGTGGAGCAAAAAGGGGGTGCGCTGTGATGGAGCGAGGTGTTTGACACGGCCAGTCCGGAAGGAGGTTTCTATTGGAGGTGACTATGGTGGGGTTCGATTCCCCGCTGCTGCAGAGTGGAACCAGGTGGACGCTGGAGTCTGTGCAGCTGACGCCCTCTGGAGGACATGACTGCTCACTGCACATACACGGACAGACACAGAGCATGGTAAATCCATCTGTCAGAGCTAAAGAGAGAAATCACACACCTGCATCATCAGCAGGTTTCAGTGAAAACATCTGCTGAGGTTCATTAGTGCCTGTTTTTTAATGTTTCAAGATTAATTAATCATCTGTCAGTCTGGTTCTCAACAAAAAGGAGGCAGTGACATCGTGCTCTGCTTGTCATCGTTGCTAGTCAAGGTGAGTGTGTTTGTTGATAAAAGCAGAAAAAAAAACCTCTGACGAATGCAAAAAAAAGTGAAGTCTGAAATAATCAGCACATTTCTTTAAATCCCAACACCTCACAGGCTGCAGGTGAGATTCTGCCACGTCTGTAATTTATTCTGCTTACACACACACGTTTGCGCTTCTATAAAAGTGAGGACCCTCGTAGACATAATACATTCTCTAGCCCCTTACCCTAACCTTAACCATCACAACTAGATGCCTAACCCTAACCTAAACCCAATTCTAACCCTAACCCTAAAACCAAGTCTTAACCCTGAAAAAAGCCATTTTAAGGGGTGGAAAAAAAGTGAGGACCAGCCAAAATGTCCTCACTTTTTCAAAATGTCCTCACTTTGTAGGAATTATACGATTTTTGGTCCTCACTCTGCAGCAAGTACAAGAACACACACACACCAGAGTGCAGCACAAGGAAATCACAGATGACACAGCAGCTGGATTCATTAAAAGTACAGATATACAGCTGACTCGTTGAGACATGAGGAAAATTTGATTTTAACCACTTTAATTAAAGACTCACTTAATTAAATCTATGTCATCTCGTCTACAACATTTCAAGAATACGTTCACATCTTTATCTCATTGTTAGACAAACTTTCTCAACAGGAAACTGAAGTTTGGGAACTTTTAACTTTTATCAATACTTGGTGGGGACTACGGATGGAATTTAGCGGCAAGCTAACTCCGGTATATTTACATGTTTAGAGTACGTTGTATTGTGAACATGTCCATGAATGTACACTGTCCTGTCTAAATAAAAAAAAAAAAAACAAAGTCCAAAGAGAAAATCAGGGATTTTATATCACAGCACACAGGAGTTGTTGCTCCACTGCTGCCTCAGTCAGTCTAGTCAAATGTCCTTTTTTGTCCATTCAGTGTTTGAAATCCTTTGTTCAGATTTACCTCAGTGACACAAACTGACCACATGAGGCAGCAGTAAAACAGCAGCTCCTGTGTCCCTGCGAGCTAAAGTCACTGATTGTCTCTATGGAATTTGGTTGAATGGGTAAAAATGTCTTCACCTACACTGAGATCTGAGGACACAGATTTCCTGCCCGCCTTCCTCCCATGACCGCCACACCAAACGCCAAATGAGCCCTGAGGAGAAAGAGTCATGATCACAACCTGACGTTTATCAGTGACAACAGAGTGAGTGCGTGTGTGTACCTGGTATTCTTTATGTTGTGGGGATCTAAATCTGTTTACATAGTCACATTATGGGGACTTGTCTTCCTTATGGGGACAAAATCCCCATCGTGTAACTTACAACATTTGAAGTTGAAGATATGATATAAGTTAGGCTGAGGTTAGGGATAGGACACTAGTAATTATGGTTAAGGTTAGAGTTGGTCTCCAGGAAATGAATGTAAAACAATGCAATGTCCTCTGAAGTCATAGAAACCAGTGTGTATGTGTGTCTGACCTGGTGTTTGGTCATCATGTGTGCAGTGTGCAGCATTGAAGGTCTGATGTTGGGTTTGTAATGCAGAGGTTGACCCAGGAGAGAGAACTGAGCTTCACCTATAAAAATAAAAAAAACATTGGAAAAAAATACCATGTCATTTAACAATTAATATTAGGCAAAATTATAAATTTTATTTAGGATATTTGGTTTAAAAAAATGAATGAATGAGCATGAAGTGACTATCTAAGTCATTATAATGTTAGTTAATAATTTTTCTACCTTGTCCACTGTGGCAGAAAGCTGTACACAGCTGAGGGGGCGGGGCCAGGAGAGGGATGGGTGAAAGGCCTGATGGGAGTCCTGTTGCGCTGGGCGGTCGGCCTGGTGAGGGAGTGAGCGCTGGAGACGAGGGCAGGCTGCTCTACACATAAGGTGCCGAGGAGGCAGTGGAGAAAACATGGAGGAAACAAAAATACTTTCATTCAAACAAACAAACAAACAAACATTGGCCGTGTCCATCATCAGTGTTGTTTCAGTCACATTAGCCTCATTAATGTAGCGTTAGGCCCCGACACTGGGACTATTTTTCTCCCCCGCTGCAGGAATATTATCACCTCAGTGAGAACAATGTTCCGAGTGTGTGTGGGGTTGATGATGGATTCGCCGTTTGTACCTGGGCGTTGTCTTGCAGCGTTGGTGGTTGCAGCTCTGCAGGACGGCGTCCACGCTGGTGCTCATTACCCGGGTGTTTGTAGCCGGGGTGTTTGCGTTGGCAGGGGGAGGGAGCTCGAGGCTGCTGACAGGAGGGAGTCATCTGAAGCATCACCATACCGCCACCACCTATACCACCTACACCAGCGCCACCACTGCTGCCACCAGGAGGCGCAGGCAACAAACCTACACACATTTTAAAAACAAGATACACAAAAAAGCTACATGAGATTCATTTTGTCCTTAGCTTCACAGCTTGTCAGTGAAAAGAACGTTAGCTGCTTTAGCTTATGCGACCTTCTATTAACATTTTATTGCATTTTTATTTGTCAATGTCAGAAGTCGGAATTTCCATATTCCGATTCAATGTAAACACACAGACCAACCACACTTGACTTGAAACAATTACTCAACAAATCGATTATTAATTGCTTAATAAATTAATCATCGACTATTTTAGCAATTGATTAATTATTCCTTTTTTTTCCAATAATTAAAGCCAGTTTTCAGATTTTTCAGCTTCGTAACTGTCAATATTTTCTGTCTGGTCTTTTTGCTTCATATAACAAAGAAAGAATTAAAATGGAATAATTTAATTTTGGTTTGTGGCCACACAAGGCATTTGAGAACAGAATCATTTCCAGGTTTGAGAAACACTGCTTGACATTTTTCAAATTTTTACAGACCAAACAAAAACTCAATTAATGAGTGAAGAATCGACAGATTAATTGATTATGAAAATAATCATTAGTTGCGGCCAAAAACACAATCCTAATCACGTCATCTTATCGTGTTGATTGCACAAAACATTAGTATTTCATCTCTTATATATTTCACTGATCTATTAGTTGTTAAATGTCTAAAACTGTGCTGCTGTAACAAATATAGACATTTTGTAGTTTTTGGATTCTATATACATGTAAATTTGTTTGTTTTCAGACATTTTAATTCTTGGTTCTGTACTTTAAGATCCACTTGCAGAGGAAGGAAGTATAAGTTGTCATTTGGATAAAAGGTAAATGAATCAGTGAAATAGACTGAGTCTGAGGAAACTGCAACATTCCTAGTGCCACATACTGTTTATCTCAGTGAACTAACTCCTAATATTCATTTAACAGCAGTGGATGGAAACACAAGCATTTATTATAATGAGTTTCTGACGCCCGGACTCGTCTTCATGGGAAAAAAAAAGAACGATGAAAAGTGACATCTGATTTATGACAGAACAATTACAACACAATTAATTTGTCATTACCTAAACAGTGCAGATCAAACTCTGCTGATGATTTATGAAATAAAACCTGAAAGGACAGCTACAAGGACGGAGGATTATTCCTGCAGGTAACACCGCGGTGTGACCTTCAATTGACCTCATTACTGATGATTCCCTCCACTCTGCTGCTCGCACACATGAACTGTAAAGGTCATCAGTGAGGAGACTGATTTAAACATGAATTACAGTCATTTTTAGATCATTTACCGATTCAATTTCCTCAGTTTTTAATGGTTTGGTTATTTATACATGGTGATAACAGATAAATCTCTATCAGTGTTTGCAGAGCCCAAGTGGGTACTAAATGTGGATGCAATATTGGTGAGGATCTAAAAATTCTTATTGTGTTTTTTTTTTTTACCCTCAGCCTCCAGGGGGCGTACCTGCGTACTGCTGAGCTGGGTGTTGCTGTGGAACACAAGGCGTCGATGCGTGAGGAAACTGGAGCTGCTCCATCATTGGAGCAGGGAGGAAACTCACTGTTGAGCTGCCAACACACGATAGAGAGGTTTATTATCGTATAAAAACAATAAATGTTATTAGAAATATATATTTTAATGTTAAGTTCATGCAAAATTTTTATTTAAAATATAGAAATGTAGATTGGAGACAGAACATTTTAAAAGTAAACTTTTCAGTGAAAACTACATGAATACTTAACCACTTTGCCATAGTTTACACACACATTTTTATATATACACTGTATATATATATACAGTATATATATTATATGCACACACACACATACACACACTCTCCCAAAAATCTGAGTAGACTTGAGGATCATTAATTATTATTGATCATCATCAATTAATTGTTTAAGTGTTTAATGTGATCAGAGAAGAGCCAAGAGAGACCAGCTGCTGTAGATCCTGATGCCACAGGTCAACAATTAAACCGGAAACCGGAATCCAGAATGAGCTGGGAAGACTGGACCATCCTGGTAAAGCTATTCTGTTAAAACCAGACCATGTTGGTAAAAGCAGACTGTGTCAATAAAAGCAGATCGTTCTGATAAAACCAGACACTGTGCTGATAAAACTGGACTGTGCTGTTCTGAGATCTAAAAGCTGCAGGGACTCTTGAGCAGCTGGTGAAAAATCAGCCTGCAGGTGGACGGATGACTCTTCAGGGAGAAGAGAAAGGAGCTGCCGCATAAATCATTTCCACACCGACTGTCCCACTAACACAACCTGGTTTTACTCCTGAGACCATGAGGAAGAAAATCAAACTACTACTCCTCTTCCTCCTCCTGATACTGCTTTAAAATATTTTAACAGCATTTGATTTTTTTGAATAATATTTGATTAATGTGTGTTCTGATAAATGTTAAGTTTAAGTGCCTGACATTTTAAGGAAAAGAAAAAAAAACTGCAGAAATTTTCCCGTTGTCAAAAATCCTGTGCAGCTGAAACCTGATTAGCGAACAAATAAACAAAACTAGTAGATAGAATTTAATGTTGAAAATACATGTTTCCAGAGGAAAATGACTAATTATTGTTCCAGTATGAAATAATAACACCGCGATATTATGTACATCGAAATCACATTTTCAGGATTTATCTGCTGACTGACTGATCATTTAGTCAGTAAGAGTGCTTGTTTTGGTCATCTTACAATGAAACATGTGTTCACACATTTGCATGATTATTTGACATAAATGAGGTGTTGCAGTGTCAGATGGTACCTCATGGTGGCATGCTGGTTCGGGGGCAGCAGGCTGTAACACGGCTGCATGCCACTGACGGCCACGGCACTCTGTCCTGGCTGACAGGAGACAAACACCGGTTGCTGGTACGTCTGCTGCGGCACCGAGACCTGCTGCAGACAAAACAACAAACAAACAAGACAAAATCACAAATACATCACATTTCCTGATAAAATGAAATCAAAGATTGTTTGTGTTTAAATTCAAATACCTGATATGACTGCATGGGAGAGTACTGGACCATCATGCCTTGCATCTGGTTGCCCATATTGCTTTGCTGGTTGCCAGCGAGGGCGAGGTTGGGTGTTGGCTGAACGCCCACTACAGTCTGGTAGCTGGACGCTGGGTTTGGCATCACAGTCTGGTGCACTGAGACAAAACCAGAGGGAAAAAGAAAGACTGTGATGAAAGCAACACAAAAACACTGAAATTAATATTCAGGATGGAAAAAATTTAAATATGTAGCATAGTTAGACTGAAAAAAATTTCACCATTCTTGAACAAAAAAGACACTTCGAAGCTTCATGAAAATGAATACTGATTGCTTTGATAATTTATGACCTGTATTGTTCACAATTTTTCTGACCAAACAACTAATCAATTAATGAAGAAAATACATTTAAGGGTAAGACTTTTAAGGGTAAGACTGGGTAAAGTTAATTAAAGTATCTGGTTTATGTGGGCAGAGTCATTTTTCTACACACAAAGCCAAACATTTTATTTTATAGTGATTATTTATACAAACTATTATAGGTGGAATATTCAGTTTGTACCAATAAACACTCCTAAATCTTACATACTGGAGCTATAAATTGAGCAGAATGTTGTAGAAATGAGGCACTGCTCCTTTAGTAAATGTCTCAATGGTCAAAAGACCAAAGTCCACAGCATCATGATGAGGTTTCTGCTCACACAATACCTTTAAAAAAGCTGTTGCTTCTGTAAATAACGGGATATTTAACACTTTTATATGACTTGTTCTTGAATACAGCAGGAATAAAGGGACGTTTTTGAGGACAAGAGGAGAAAAAAGGCTGCAGAGTGAAAGGTTGTGGAAGTTGCTCGGGGAGTTGGGCTGTTACATGTGAGCAGCTTTGAGGCTCAAGGACTAAATGAGAAAGTCGATATATTTGATTTTTCCTGCAGTGACCTGAACCTGAAAACACAGACCTGAGCTCAGGGCGAACAGAGAGAATCACATCTCTACTGTACCTCTTCAAAATCTAATTAAAAAAGAAAAACACGAACAAAAGACGACTCAAAGTCACACAAGAGCAGGAGCAGGAGCAGCGGCAGCAACCATGTTCCCAGTGGCCTAAAATGGCGGCGCTGATTCCTCGGGTTGGGGCAACGAGATGGACGCTTTAAATGTCAAGGTGACAAAAAAAAAAGATTTGAAAATAGTGTTGTTCCCATGTGACACACAGATGTGGTGATCCAAGTGACAAAGAGAGGACGTCTTTCGTCAAGGTGTCTTTTCAGGCTGCCGTCTCCACTGCGGGAGACTATATTTATCTCTCCTTCAGCTACAAACCAGGCGTGTAATGACGACAATATCAAATGGGCACACACGAACGAGCCGAAAATGAGATAACGACCATGTGCATGTATGAGTGAGGACAGGCCACACCCATTCCATCATCCTTTACAGGTGTTGTCGGCTGCTGCAGGTGAGGGGCTGAAAAAGAGACCGGTTCACTGTGAGATTCATAGAGGTCTCTCAGACAGCGCCCCGGCCCCGCCTCCCGCCTCTCTGACTTCCTGTGACATCACACACATGCTGTAGTGATGTGGTCATCTACCCATGAGCCAGACTTTACACTGTAAATCATCACTGTCAAAAGTAAAAATATATAAATATACATATGATGCATACATAAATAAAAGAAATAACTGATAAGTGATTGTTAAAACCTGAATAAATTATATAAATATTAAATATAAATATAAAAAAAGTTAAAAATTCAATAGATTACCTATCTATTGAGATTATAAACGGTCAAATCATTTACTGATCAATATCTCCATCGATCATTTGTCAATAAATATCACTAAAAGTAAAAAAAAATTAAATTAAATCTCATTAAATTAGTTTCATGTATTATTGTTATTATTATTATTATTAATATAATAATAATAATAATGAGAAAATAAAAAGTATGAATATTCAAAATATCCAGGATAAGTGAGGCTATAAACATAATTTCTCTAATAATTATCAGTAACTATCACAATTAACAGTGAAATGAGTTGTTTGGTCCATAAAATGTCAAAAGATGTATTGAATGTATTGCCAAAGAAAGAAAACCAGAACATACACTGAGATTTAAGCAGATGAGATCAGGAAACAAAACAGTCAATTGTTTAATTTATTATCACAATAGATAAAGAAATTATCTAAATTATTGAATACGAATCGATTAATAGTCACAGCCCTAACTAAACCTTTAGAATTTATTGTTCTTTGGAAGAAAAGATGCTTTTATTTTGTTATTTGTCATTATCAGTTGGGCTGAGCGACTATGGTTTTAGTCAAAAGTGAAATTGTCAGTATTAATGAGATGTTAAAGAGATTTGAACCTTTCAATAACCACCAGATGAACGTACTAGTCATGTCTAAGGCTACAGTGGTGTTTTGGTGAGAGTTAACGTGAACCATAGGAGGGAGTTTCCACCACCGTGTCTTCACCTTTATCTGCCCGTGTACTTATTGTTTTTAATTAAGGTGGAAACAGAAGCCAGACAATGCTGTGAAGTCGTTCCAGTTCTGTTTTTCCTCAGAAATAATTGCTGTCCTTTGCCTTTGTAGGTCAGCATCATTTGTCCACTGTCTATTCCCTGAGTCCCCAGCAGGGAGGTGGCGTTTGCAGTGTGCAGATGACAGAACAGTGCCGCCATTTCAAGAGACGCCTGTGTGTGTGTGTGTGTGTGTGAGTGAGACACAGAGCAGGAACTAGCAATCCCAACTCCTGCGGTGAAGAGGAAAAAGAAATCCAGCAGAATAATTGAGTAGATGACTCCTGTGGAGACGTTTGAACTCATAAAAACAAACAAACAGAAATATTTGTCGTTCAGCAGCAAAGGACGTCAGATGGCTGCAGTGGCGCACACACCAACACACACAACAAAGAAATGAATGCAGGAGGAGAAACACGGTGATGTGAAGCCGAGTCAAAAAAAATCAACAGCTTCACATCACATCTTCACCATTAAAACCTCCTTCATTTAAAGTTTCAAAAGTGGTGACATGTATTGTGACCAACTGCTTTTTGTTGTCCAGAAGTGTTATTGAGCAGCGACCCACATAAAAGATAATGTACATGTCTGTGAAGATTCTCAGTCATCCAGGTCATGGTATCCAAAAGTGTAGTAAACAAAGGCAACTGGACTTAGTTGAATTTCTTTAAAAAAAAAATTTCAAGAAATTCAACTAAGTCCGGTTGCCTTTGTTTACTACACTTATGGATAATGTACAACATTATCACAAATTAGTATAAAAATACATAAGTTGATGGTATTGAAATTGAATTATTGTGATAATCATTATTGAAGAAAATCATTAATTCATGCTGAGCGATTTAAAAATGCTTACAGTCCTAGTGATTTATTTTGAAGTGCCACAAGGGGGAGCTACATCTTTCCAGGACCTCAGGATTTATAAAGATCTTTTTCATTCATATGTGTTTGTGAACATTTTTAAAGCTTAAGAATAAGAACCAAATAAAAGTAAATTATGGACAGAAAGCTCTGTCCATTTTAGAATCTAAAAAAAATATATTAAGGCTTTTTTTTATTATTTACAATTGTCTGAATTGCAATTTCTTTGGTCAGAATAATCATGACGAGATTTTTATATTATCCAGTGTGGTGACACGTTTTTCATGTACTTACCTTGTTGCTGTGGCAGGTTTTGGCTCTGAGGGCAGTTAAAGAGCAGCGGGTTGACGGGCAGTCGGTGGTAGTGCTGCTGCTGCTGTGTTTGCTGCTGCTGCTGCTGCTGCTGGGTGGAGCAGTGTGGATGGTGAGCTGCGGAGCAGTAACATGTCGTCATCTGGAGGAGACAGAGAACAGAGATTTAGGTGTGTTTACGCAGCATGAATGAATCAATTAATAAGCAGGGAGCGTTTGCATGTACCTGCTGAAGAGGCTGCTGGATGTATGCATGCTGCTGGAGTAATGGCTGGTTCAGTGTGGAGGCAGGAAACGCAGCAGGGCCCGGGGTGGAGCTGAGATAAGCATGGTTGGGGGCTTGACTCTGGAGTGGGACATGTTGACCTTGAAGCAGTGCTGAGTGACCTCCTGAAGGTCCTGCCACCACATAGTTGACCTGCTGTGGGGGAGGAGGAGGGGCTCCCTGCAGCACCACAGGAGGCGGGAGGTGGTGGTACATAGTGGGATAGTGGCGGGCATCTTGAGCTCCAATTCCACCGTCACCGGGCGGATTCTGCGTCAGAGTCATGTGACTGAACTGGGCATTCAGGACATCGGGCTGTAGAGCAAGGATTTAATGCAGTATTTTAGAATATGGAGCAACACAGTTTAACCACCAGGGGGCAATCATCTGTTTACAAAGTTAAGAACTATATCAAACACATTTGTGAGTGTAAAGAGAAAGCAGTTGCGCATGAGGGACTAACGTGGTTGTCCAAGAACCTAAAGGACACACGAGGAAAAACTGATTTTAGCCACATAATAAAAGACTTATTAGATCAAATTTACATCTGTTTAAGTGAGTGTAGGATTTCTGAAGAATATGTTCATGTCTCTCTCATTGTTAGACTTTTCCAACAAGAAATTGAAGTTTGTAAACCACTCATTCTCCTACACCAAGGTCCATAGAAAAAAAACTGATTTTAGCTTGTGAGGACACAGGAGTTGCTGGTCTACTGCTGCCTCGTGTGGTCAGTTTGTGTCACTGAGGTTAATCTGAAAGAAGGATTTCAAACCTAAAGGTCACAAAATAACACATTTGAAATTAGTGATAGAGGCAGCAGTGGATCAAAAGCTCCTGTGTGTTATTGATGTAAAATCACAGATTTTCTCTATGGACACAAAAGTGAGAGTACATGGTTTACAAACTTCAGTTTCCTCTTGTAAAAGTCTGTTTAACACTGAGACAAAGCAATTAACATATTCTTAAAATGTCCTAGAATTAAGGTGACAGGATTTTCATTGTCTCCTCATATTCTAACTTAGAGAAAACTTGTATGGTTCTAGAATAAGGGTGACTTTGTGTCAGTACCTAAAACAACCACAATGAACAAAAACCTGAACTACCTCTTTAATGTGACTGGGGTCTGCAGAGATAGGGGAATTAATTTGTATCATCTATCGGACACATTGTTGGAAAAGTAGTGGTTTATATTTTTTTTAGTCATGGATTATTCAGCTAACATCTGGTGATGAATTAAATATTAATGGAACTTTCCACCAGTATAATTAGCCACAGAAGCATGTCTTTCACTAAAACCAGGTCAAAAACCAGGTTAAGTGAATGCATCATCTAAATATGTGGGTAATATGTGGGTAATGGTTCTTGCTCCATTTAAATAAAACATTTTTTACTACCAAAATAAGGTATTGTCTAAAGAGAAGGTCTGATTGAACGCAAGTGTAACAAATAATCACAGAGTAGCAATGTTTATTAATAAGCTCATAGCAGAAACATATGAAGACCTGGATCATAACAGACTCGAGCATAATATTTCCTGATGCTGAGCTGAATTTATTAAAATTACAGCTCAGGGAAAAGTCTGTGGATAAACCCTTAATGAGCCAGGTCAGACAGGAGATGAGGACAGAAAGAGGAGAATACTAAGTTCTGTACCACAGTGTACTGTTGGTTAGGACAGATGGGCAGGAACTGAGAAGGAGGAAGAGAAGGAGGAGGAGGAGGAAGAGGGTAAGAGACCGTTGGGTTGTGGACAGGCTCAGAGGACGACTGGAGAGGAGGACAGATGATCGGCTGAGGGAGGAAGAAGAGACGGACACAGGGACATGAGACGTGTTGGAAGAAACACAGAGGGAGCATCAGTGACAGTGTAATAAGCCCCGCCCCCTTTCAGTCACTGCTGCTACTTCTCAACAGGAGTGTGGCAAGCTCGAGCATCACTCCCAGTTCTGACCTGGGAGTTCCGATATAAATGGAACGCAGCACAGAGATGAAACATTGATAAACAGTGATAAAAATCACTCACAATTAGTGGTTGGGCAAAGCCATTTATCATCAAAAAATTGTATTTGCACTTTTTAAATGATTATGTCAACAGAAACTACCGAAATGACCCTGATAAAAATTTTACATACCCTGGAGGTTCTGGCCTGATAACAGTTAACACAGAGGTTTAAATGGCTACTAAAGGTCACATCCTCATATGTGATCTGTTTGCTTGTAATCAGTATGTGTGTGTTTCTGGGCTAATGACAGACTGCTGCATGTTTCATCCAGTGCTGCACAGACGATTGGGTTAGGAGAAAAAAAATAATTATGAAAAAATCTGTGGGAGAAGGAAGTTGAACTTTATAAAACAGGAATGACATATGACAATGATCCAAAACACAAGGCCAAGTTGACCTGTCATTGACTACAGCAGAAAAAAAGTGAAGGTTCTGGAGTGGCCATCTCAGTCTCCTGACCTCAATATCATTGAGCCACTTTGGGGAGATCTCAAATGTGCAGTTCATGCAAGACAGACCAAGAATTTACAGGAACTGGAGGCTTTTTGCCAGGAAGAATGGGCAGCTTTACCATCTGAGAAAATAAAGTTCTTCATCCACAACTACAAAAAACTTCAAGCTGTCATTGATGTTAAAGGGGCCAAGAACTGGGTTATGATTAGGGTCATGTGGGTAATTTCTGTTGTCATTATGACTCAAAAAGAGCAAACATGGCTTTACCCAACCACTAACCAGGAGTGAAAGAAAAGTTTTTGTATTATCATTCATATTCTCTGGAAAATGGCCAAAAAAAGCAAACAAAAAAAATCCTGCCAGGGCATGCAAACTTATGAGCACAACTGTAACTCTGGAATTAGACTGTTAAGGTCATTTATCACAGTCTGGTATAGCTAGTTTGGCTAGTATTGCTGGAGTCCAAATTTCCTTTGCTAAAGATTAGTATTAAGTGTGGGAATTTACATAAAAAGGTAGCTAGCTTAAAATAAAGTACACTGGCTCATTTTATTTAGACACTTATACTGTTTAATATTATATTATATATTATAACATTATAATTTAATATTTAATATATAAAAAAATAAATACACAAAATTCAAGCATCATACATCAGCTGCACTTAATTCTAAAGATCTGCATCATCGGCCAGTATTTAAAGAACATTCTCAGACTTAATGCTGCTAGGAGATGAATGGTCCATTTTTGGGGGAGGGGCTTAGCCCCCACCATTGGCTCCCATTTAAACACCATTAGTTAGTGAGGTTAAGGAAAGAGTTAGCTTTTACAAAAGTGTGAATGTGAATGAGGAAAGAATTTGGACAAGTAAATGTAGCCCCGCCCACTGACCTGTGAGTGCAGATGATTGGCTGTCTGTTGCTGTCCTGCAGCAGCAGAGATGGGCTGCTGTGGGTTTTTCCCCTGCTGCGGGTTCCTGCCGGCAGCGGGGACGATGTTGGCTGGGTTAAAGACGACAGTGCTGCCGTCAGGATGGATGAAAGGCTTGTCTGTCAAATTAAATTCATGAGAACTTTTACACACACACACACACTAATTATTCACTGAGTTATGTTCCTGTGACAGCGAAGGACACACCCAACATACAGACCACGAGACGAGAGTCAGAACTTGGCAGCATCTTAAAGTTCAGCTCTAAGCTGCACAACTGTGTTGGACCCATGATGAATATTCACAGATTTCTCCCATCTGCTCAATGCATCTTGATCAGCGAGCTTTAGTCTGACTACTAATTTGACAGACAAACTGAGAGTAGCTCCACGCCAACCTGTAATTCTGTCCACCAATCATGAATATTCATCAGGACAACAAAAACTACAAGACACAGGAAAGAATTCTGGGAAGAGTCCTGTGACTTAATGCAGTATATGGTGATTATGTCTCTGGTGTAGAGAAAAGAAACTAAAGAGTTTTCTGATTAATTTTAAAGAAGTTATTTAGTAGATGTCACTTTTTCACACACCTGTGTGTGGGTTGACCAGAATGCTGCCAGGTGGTATCCCTGAGGCTTCCAATGGAAACACATAGTAGTTGGTTGCTTCTGTAGCTGGTGGTGGAGGCTGTGATGGGACGTTCTTGATCATCTCGGGGAGTCCTGGGCCTCTTGGGTCAATGGCTGGGTGGATCAAGGGCGGGTTGAGGATGTTGGACCTGGTTGAGGTCAAAACTGGAAGGGGAAGCTGGGGGCGAGACAGAGAGCTGGACGAGGAACCAACGCTACTGCAGGATTCAGAACCTGAAACAAGGCAAAAGAAAACAAAAGATCCAGTGTGTAAAAGTCGGTTATATAATTTTCATTAATTCCTAGCTAGTTAAGTTTCAGAAAATAATTAAAAAGGTATAATGAAGGATTAGAATTTAAATTAAGAAAATGTAGGGTTGGGGTTAGGGTTATTTCTTCTTGGATTTGTATGTTGCTTTTCAACATTTTGTTTTTTTTGGGTTTTCTTGCTGATATTTTGGAACACCATGTTTTCACAGTCGCCCATAATGGACAAACTACACGTCTTGAATCGTGATGCTTAGTGTAGCTACATTCAGTTGAGGACGAAATTATTAGGCACCTATAAAAATGTCATTGTTTTATAAGTATCTCCTACATGCTATTAATCAGAGCAAAGAATTTTTAACACAAGATTTTTTATTCATCCTGGAAGCAGGTCCTTTGGTCAGATGAGACCAAACTAGAGCTTTTGTCCTTAGAGACATTGTTTATGTTTGGAGAAAGAAGAAAGGTGTATAACCCAAAGAACACATAAGCACATTTATAAAAACGTTTTAGATTTTTTTTTTTTAAATAAGAATTTATCTTCTTTGTAGAGAGAGACATGACTCAAACAAGGGTTATTTCAGGACTGAGAAGAAGGAAAACTGATGCAGAAGAACAGAAAAGATGTCTCCTCCACTTTAACTCCCAAACCACCAAGTAAAGGCAGACAGTCTCCTCCTAAATAACTTAAAAAAAAACTGCAGCAGAGGCAAGAAGCCTTCTCATGTTACAGAAACATCTCCACAAATACAACAAAAAATAATAATAATGTTGTATGTAATCTCAGCCAATCAGGTTACAAATGTGTCATATAGTGGGGTGAGCACTCACAGCAGGGGAGAAAAGCCTAACTTCATCTCACTGACTTATACATTATGCAGTGAGTCCACATCTCCAGGTTTTTATGCTGCTGCTGCTGCTGTTACAACACTTTTTTATGAGCGTCGTCCATCACGGTGCTGCTGCTCAGTAATTGGTTTTGACAGCTGTCCGGCTTCAGGCCGGCCCAACAGACTTTATTTATGGCGGCAGGAACAACCAACATTTGTTCTGATTACACCTCCCCCCCCCCAAAACAGCGGGAGATTTTGCTGGACGATGCAAGATGGGCTTTTTATTTTAAGCTCGAAACATGACATATTTAGAAGTTTTCTTCCTGACGCAGAGACACAGAGTTTCATTAGTCTTTTCTGAGGAGCTGAATGAAGAAACTGTAAGGAGTCTGTTCATCTACATCTGCCAAAGCAGCTGACTATGATGAAACATTGTATTTAAATGAGGAAAAAACACTTCATGACTGTGTGGAAATAGCAGAAAATCAACTCCTGTACTTTTAAATGGCAGAGAAAGCGGTTTAGTTTTTTTTTTTTTTATACTGTATTTCCTCAGTAAGTTTATTTTCTTGGAACATTTATATATTCTGCAGCTCTTGCCTGTTTTGGAGAGCCTGCCCATGCTCTTGCTGCTGGCTGTGCTGTCTCCACGGACCAGGCCGGGGGAAATGCCACTGAAGCTGCTGGCCTTGGTGATGGCGGGCCGAGGAGCCAGACGGTTGGAGCTGTCTGAACTGTCCGTGCTGCTCCACGGCCGCGGCTCACCGTGACGTGGCAACGCCTCTGTCTCCGAGCTGCTCTGCCGACTAGCACCTGACCGACCGGCTCGTAACCTGTTTAACAAATAAATTCTTTTAGGTTTAAAACTGGTATAAATGATGTCAAGAAATATTAGTCAACTTAATAATCAATTATTTTATCAAAATCACAATTAAATTTTTCCATTTTTGATTTTTAATTAAATTTGCATTTAAAATAAAGCTGAAAACTATTTCCTCAACTTCTCAATCTCGCATTTACATTATAGAGCACTTCACATATCATGTGCAATACTTAATCGTTCATCAGCTCCAAACCTTAGCTGACAATTTAAAATAAATCTTTAGTGACTCATTGTTTCAGCTCAATTTTAACACATTTGTCATTTAAAAAAATGTGTCATTCTAACAAACATTTTTAAATTCAGACACTTAATATATTCAGAAATGGTGATAAATAATGTAAATTTCATTAAAGATGACATTTTCCTCAAAAAAAATAAAAGAGTTCGATCGACAAATCCGCACATCAGCTGATTGAAGCAGACCAGTTTGACGTATGATGAGTGCAGTCGTACCTGAACATCTGCCTCCTTTGTTGTGTGCTCAAGCATGAGTCTTCATCCTGCACGCTGAAGAGGAGAAGAGAGGTGTTAGAGAGTGAGACACCCACCATTTCATAAACTGAGAGGAAAAGCTGCCGTTTCTCTCTGAATAACAGCAGCCATGTTAGCAGCCACATTCATTGCACTGACTTATTCATTTAGGAACTAAATATGCTGAGTTTTGGTCAGTTTTTGTTTTTACAGATTGTTGGTCTGTTTTTTAAATTTATCATTTCTATTATCTAACTGATTGAAACAAACGATAGGGCGCTCTGTCCTAAGCTTAAAAACGTAAGGATCACAACAAACTATGCTAATGCTAAAAGCAAAACTCAGTATGTGCCATAACGTTGTGCCAGAAATGGTGTTTTGCCAGCATACATAGAGCAGATGAAGAAGAAATGAGCATCTTCTCCCGATGCCGATCGGAGTCAAAGCTGATAAAAAGCAGTGATTTGATTTGGGGAATGAAGAATAAACACATTCACACGGGAGGGAAAAACCCAAAACCAGGAATTTAATCCAGGTTTTACTCCAATCTGCATTTTGCACCACTTACATATTCTAAATAAAACAATCTATTAAATACCGAAGGTAATCAAAAAATAAAAAGAATTTCAGTGCATTTATGTTGCATTTCGCAAATTTCAGCAAAAACAGCAAAAAGGCATAAACTAATAAGCCTGTAGCTTTTCAAATATGGTCCAAATTACAACATAAATCGTGAAAAGAAATTTGACATTTGTCACTATTTTACTGTCATTTCTTTAACACATTTACACTTGCTTACCTTCTGTCAAGTATGAAGTGATCTCCCTGTGGGTCACAGTGAAAATTACACTCAGTTAAAGTTTGCTTTCACAGGCAGTTTTTTAAAAGATGCTTTTGACTCAACAATAACAATCACTTTATGAGTAAATACAGTAAAATTTAATATTACATGAAGAGAATTCATTAAAAACGAGGCTCCAAAAAGGACGCAGTTGTGTCTAAAAAAAAACAAATTCCAGCAGTGGTAATTGGCTGCAAGATATCTATTGAATTTGCACATGAATAGAAACAACACAAAGATTTGTGTAACATGTCTCCCCAATGCCTACCCTTCCTCCTCCCCACCCCCACCCTCAGCCCACCTACACTAACAGCTCTCACATCATGTGCAAATATCCTTTCTCTGGCTCGCTGGTACTCCTCCTCCCGCTCCTCCATCGATTTGCTCCTCTTGTCAGCTTTCAAACGCATTCGAATCTGGCAAAGACACACACACACACACACACACACGCCTCTTCAGCAGCTATGTACGGGACACGCCAGATTGTCCCACTCTTACCAACATGTCTAAAATGAAAGTGACAGCTTGGTGAGGAAGAAGAAGAGGAAAAAGAGAAAAAACACCCACCGTGCTGTCTTCACGATCAAAGCTGGAGTTGTCTCGTTTGAGAATGTAGCGTTTCTGGAAATCGTCCACTCTGTCATCCTTGATGTGCTCCGAGAATTTCTGATCGGGTCTGTGGGAGGAGGGAATTCACAGGAGTTTCAGTGGCAGCTTCACTTCAGGAACATGCTGACAGCAGCATATGTCGAATTACAGCCATTCGTCTGTCGACTGATTTCTTCTCAACGTTTAATTAACCAGCAGAGTGACAGAGGATGCACTGACCACAGCCTCAAACATCCATCACTGACACACTCACATTCTGGTGTTGGGGGTTTTGTTGATCACCACCGACTTTCCGCTGGGATCCACATTGTGGTCCATCCCAAAGTAGGCAGCCACTCGATGTAACAGCATCCTGTGGTAGGCCGTCATGGGTGGAAACTTCCTCTTCTGACTGCTGCAGACAGAAAATAAACACTTCCACTCAGGTGCAGTCCAGATGTATTTTAAAAAAAATGCACAACTACTTCATGACTCCTGTTGGAGGAGTATATCATCAATAAATCTAAAAAGGGCAGTCAGAGAACAAGTCTGGGATTTTATTGTGATTTTTACTCGTATTAAAAACACACTAATGTCCAGTCAGTACAAGATTCTGAATACATGGTTAAACAAAAACCTAAACTAAATCATTACAGATGATTATTGATACACAGGTCGCACAAGTAAATATGTAAATGTTAAAAATTGGGTTCTCATTATGGCGTCACTCCTGACTCCTGATGGGAGTGCCTATGACAGGAAAGAGGTTACGGTAAACATAAATTAAAAGAATTAAAAGACTAGGAAAGATATATTGTTACAGTTTTCTTGTAATGTTGCAGAATCGCTGTATCATAGGCGATGTATTGTGAGGTGTTCAGCGATTCCCAGCCATAATTTAAAAACATATGTGAATATTTCTTACTCATTATTGCTGATGAAGTCCAGGATGTCTTGCTCCAGCTTCAGGAGCATGATCCGATCTCTGGGAAAATAAATAAATAAACTATCTCAAAAAACGTCACTCAGAACCTCTTCAGCTTACTGCTGATATGATAATCAAAATATGGATACGATAATCCATAAGCTTTGATGGAGTTTGGTAGATTGTTTTGCTGGTTAGGGTATTTAGCTATATTTGTATGAATAGGAACAAAGTCTACAGACAGTTATAATGTGGCAAAGCTACAACAGAAGGTCAGCACTGTCCATCACATCAAAGTTCACCAAAAGTCAAGCTTGAATGTGTTTGGGGTTTAACTTCAAAGTTAGAGATCTCAACTGGTTTCATCACAACAGTGGTGTCTAACTCACCATCGTACAGTCCTATTTATTTATTGTGCCACAAGGGGGGCAGTGCATCTTTCCATCCATTCCAGGACCACGTGATTGAAAAGAATCCCCCCAGTGTAGATGTTTAGATGTTGTGTAGCTGTAGCTGTGTACCTGGGGTTGCTCTGCAGTGTGTTGACCAGAAACCCGTACAGATCTATAAGTTGAATGAGTGTAGATGTTGTGTAGTAGTAGTAGTGATGAGAATATTGCTGTTGAGCTGTAGCTGTGTACCTGGGGTTGCTCTTCAGTGTGTTGACCAGGAACTCGTGCAGGTCTATTCCAGTAGAATCAGTATAATCTTGACTGGAGTCTGAATACAAGGCAGGAGAAAAAAGGTCAAGTGATTTTCTTTTATACTTGAGAGGTTCCACCTCATTAACAATGAAGGGACGTGAACATTGATATGCAAATGAATCAGCTAGTCATTCAAACATGTGTGAGGTTCACAGGGACATTGTTGACCCTCAGAGTTCAGGAAGTGGATGGCTAACAATACCAACACATGTTTGTGCAGCTCACTCTCTCACTCCATCACTCCCAGACTACCTCGCTTGCCCTCTGTGGGTGTTGGCATTCTATAACTGGCCACTGCCTCATGAGGCGTGCAGCTCCACAGAGGAAAGCAGACACCATCTCTATAATTGCTTCACACCTTCAGCTCCTCGTAATTAACTGAATCACGGCAATTATCGGGCCATAATGAGATATCTTTTAAAATGGAGGAGCACTACTGGTCAAACTGGAGGGCAGAGGAAAAAAATAAAATCTGGATTTTCCTCATGACAAGCAAAAGCATATAATAATTAGAGGGCTGTAATTTAAGTGACAGGGGTTGTAGGACAAGTATCATTAAAGCATTTGGCTTCAACGCTTTTTTTTTTTTATGGCTTTCACTGTTGCCATAGATATACCAGTGATATGATATGGAATATATACTCACAAATAAATATGTATGAAAGCTGTGTTGATCATTTTTCTGGATATAATAAAAGGAAGCAATGTTTGAGATGTAAAGAAACCTCAACTTCTAATTTCAAAATGATCTAAACATGAATTTAAATATAGCAGGGACAATAAAACGTAAAAAACAGGTGAAATAATAACTATGTATACAAAGAGTAAATATTAATTCAATAACGCCTCAATTTATGATCATTTTCTGAGTTACTTGAGTACTTGTTTTGGCCATAAATGTTATAAAATGGTGGAAATAATGCCTCCATTTTGTCCACAAAGAAAATATACATAATTTTCTGGTTTATTTAGTGAAAAGGGGCAAAGAAAACCAGAAAATAATAACATCAAAGCATATAGCTAAATTAACAGAAAAGTGTGGGTTGAAAGGTTTCTTCACCTCTTGACAGGCGTTTCTTCTGCATCTTCTCATGTTTGTCCACCTTGTTGCAGACATCCTCCTCCACTCGCTCCTGCGTAGCTCGCTCTTCCTTCTCAAATGGCTGCAAGTGGAATCCATCCTGTTCAGATAGGAAAAATTACATAAAACAACTGAAAACACAACACTTGTCCAATGTCGGTGGATCACAAAGGTTAATTAGAGACCACTGAGGTTTACTGTTGGAAACCACTTTCCTTCCTGTCTGATACCGTGAAATCTAAATCACTATGGCAACTAATCTGGCAGATTAGCTTGTTTTTGAGAAGTCACCTGAATAAAACATGAGATTGAGCCTGGAAATCAAACAACACAGCACATTTCATTTGTTGTAATCCAACTCAGGCTGGTGTGGATGTTTTCTGAGCTCTGTTAAAAACAGCTTTGGTTTACTACACTTCCTCATCTCACACACACACACACACACACACACACTAGGGTGGGGGAATATATGGATATTATAGATGGTGACATGAGACGAGATATGGTCTTAGATTTTGGACAAGCTATCTGTAATGATAATTCCTGGTTTTAAAGGCTGTCGAATACTATTTATTTAAAAAAATACATTGAATTGACAAAATCATATCTTAAATACTTGTTATTTATAAGCCATTTCACCTGGCCTTACATGTATATTGATTTTAGGGCTGCAACAAATTATTACTTTTAAGTGATTAATTATTTGGTCCATAAAATGTAATAAAATGTTGAAAAATGTTGCTCAGTGTTTCTCAAACCTGGAAATGATAAATTTAACAAATGTGTGTCGTGTCCACAAACCAAAATTATTCAGTTTTAATGATTTCTTTGTTATATGGAGCAAAGAAACAAGAAAATATTCACACATAAAAAGCTGAAATTTTAGAAAACTTATTTTCATTATAAAATAAACTTAAAACTGATTCTCACATTTGTGGATGATTAATTTAGTCATCAGCTCTGATTGATTTGATTCATATCGTGATATTTATCAATATCAAATGATATAAAAAGGTTTATTGTGATAAGCCCCCACCCACCCACACTCTTGACTCAGAGAAGTATGTGATTTGCTTTTCAGACGATTCTACAAAGCCTGAAAAGAAAAAGCTAAATAGAGAAGTCTGACCACTGCTGCTGCTGCTGCACTGCAAGTGGAATAAAGTCCACTCTGGAAACATCATAGAGTCTGTGACCGAGTGAATGGGTGAGTGAGAGTGGGTGTGTGTGTGACCTGGCAGCTCATAACCATAAAAGGTCAGGAGCTTGATGTGTGTAACAGCTGCGGAGCCTGATAATGATATGCTATGTTTTAAAGATGCTGTGATTATATGGGAAAAATGTAATATGCTAATGAGAAACGGAGGACTGACTAATTGCCTGAGTTAGTCGGGGAGAAATGTGAGAATGAGTGTGTGGAGGTGATAGCGACATTTGGTGTGTGTGTTTCCAAAGGGATCTTTTTGTTTTGTTGTTGGGTTTTTTTCTTTTTGCCGATGTTTGCTACTTAACGCCGCCCTTGTCGTCACTCACTGATGTGCAGCTGTTGCAACTGCCTTGTTCCCCGACATCCATTTACCTTCAAATAAAAGGAAAGCTGCGAGAAAATGACAGTCCTGCGAATATGTAATGAACGCGCTGTCAGTCTGAAACAAAAAAGACAATGTCCGCCATGATTTGTCTGTTGATTGGAATTGACAGGCGGGCGTGGAGCGTGAGTGCAGGTGTGGACGTGCAGCACAAAATCCAAACATGCTTGTAAACTGTGAAGGAGAACTGTTTAGATTTGATCTTCCAGCTCATTTTAATTGCTTTACCACTCTCTCTCCCCCTCCCCCCTCCAGGTTACCTTGCCGCAGTACGGCAAGTCCCGACTCCGCGCCCAATAACAGAAGTGGGGGAAATATTGTGAGTATTCAATTAAAGCTCTACACAGCTCTCTCAGTAGCTGACATGTGGAAATTGTAATTTCCTCGACATGATTGATGGCAGCAATACAAGACGTCGTGTGAGTGCAGATGATGCAAGACTGTGGTGGGATGAACATCGCCCTCTGGTTACGATGCCCGGTGCTGACTGGCTGAAACACACTCAACTGAGTGTGTGTGTGTGTGTGTGTGTGAGAATGCCAGGAGCTGTGCAGAGTGGCATGTAATAGAGAGACTTCGATCAGTGGGGGACCAGCAGTGCGGCTTGCCGTTGGAGTTCTATGATTCTGTTCTGATGACGCAACTTTTTTTTTTTTTCCACATGATCACATCCAGGTACATTTAATCACAGCTGTCAGAAAAAAGGATGAGAGTCAAGCAGCAGAAGTCATCCTGCGCAATTATAATGGAACATTAACATTAGCACATGAATAAAGGCAGGTAAACTTCTGATTTAATCATAATATCATACAACGTGATAAAAATCACTCATAATAACATGACTGTGGTGAATTTCTTTTATGAGAATAGTTGCGAAGGGAGAAAAACTATTTTTCACTGAGTCATCAACATAGAGTTATGCTCATAAGTTTACATACCCTGGCAGAACTTCAGGGTTTTTGGCCATTTTTCTGAGAATAAGAATGATATTACAAATACTTTTATATCACTCATGATTAGTGGTTGGGTGAAGCCATTTATCATCAAACAATTGTGTTTGCTCTTTTTAAATAATGGGTTTAAATGGCTACTAAATATAGAGGTAGAGTAGAGTGGGCATTTGCTGATGGGCATTTTTAATTTTTGGATATTTTTATATCCTTTTCCCATTTTATAAAGTTCAACTTCCTTCTCCCGCAGATCTTTTCATAATTATTTTGTTTTTCCCATGAATCGGAATCCAGTAATGTCAGTGCAGCACTGAGTGAAGGGTTAGGGTTAGGTTGAGACTGAGTGAAACATGCAGGAGTCTGTCATCAGCCCAGAAACTCACTGACTTTTTATACACACCCACACTGATTCCAAGCAAACATGGTGGTTAACTTTAGTAACCATTTAAACCTGCGAGTTTAAATGACTTATCAGTTATCAGGCCAAAACCTCCAGGGTATGTGAACTGATCAGGGGCTTCTGGGTACTTTCAGTTGAGATAATGATTTAAAAAAAGAACAAACACAACAACCAACTACTAACCATGAGCGAAAGAAAAGTTTTTGTATTATCATTTATATTATCTGAAAAGTGGCCCAAAAAAATATCACAAATTCTATGTGTTTGTATGTAAACTTATGAGCACAACTTTGCTTGTCAAAATGGGATGGGAAAATGGAATGTATAATGTCTGAAACTCAATGAGTAGAATGATTAAAACACTGTATTTTCACCTAATCTTCATAGTATCTAGAACAAAGGACAAAATTAATCAATGCATTGGCTTTAAAAAAAAGGAACTAAAACTTGCCACCAGCTGCTGTTAGTGTCTTAAAGGTGTATGAAATGCAGACAATAAAATGATAAAAAAAATGCTCAAACTATATTTTTCTTTTTCACTGCATAAATAATTGTGCATCGTTTAAAATGTTCAGTTTTGAGCCTAACATATGAAACATACACAGACAACTGCAGCGATTTTTTTTCCCTAAAACAAATGTGTCACTTAATTGCCAATTCTAGTACAGAATCTCACAGAATCTCTTTCAGTTAATTTTTTTTTTTAACACAAAAGGTTGAGAATTCTGTATAAAATTGTCATTTTTTGTAAAGATAAGCAAATTCCAAAAAAAAAAAAAAAATCAGATTTTTGAATTCATTTGCCGAGCTAAATACTGATTTAGCTCGGGGTCTGTTTGTGGGTCTGTTTTGGCCCACAAGCCACCAGCTGTTAACCACTATAGAACAATCTCATTATTGGCTTCTTAAGCCACAATAAAACAATAAACAATAAATTGGTGAAATCACTAAAAACACATTGTAGACCACTGGTAGGGGTTGGGGGAAAAAACTCGATACAGTAAAATATTACATTTTTTTGTGTGGCATAAGTATCAGTTTCCATTGCAAGTATCAAGTATCAGTTGCATAAGTATCAGTTTTCTTAGCATTTAACTTTTTAACTGATAATACGGTAGCAAATAAACCTTTTGTGGGTTAGCATAAAAAAAAAAAACAACAACTGATGTCTTAATCCACTAGAAGTGCTCACTCTCAGAGGAGGTGTTGTCAGTATATCAAAATATGATTTCGCAAATAACACACACCACATGACATCGTGACTTAGTGACTTGACTATTGTGATTATATTATATTATGGTGTCTCTGGCAAGTCCCACCCCTCACAAAATTTGACGCACACAACAATAGTAGCACTATTTTCAATCTAACATATGTCATAGGACTGTATGTTGCAAAATGGCTCCACAGCATCCCCAGACCATTTAAAATAAAGTCTAGAGAAACAACCTGTGTACAGCTTTATATTCCACATACAGCATTTTTCATATATAAGGCTTGGGCGATATCCAAAACATAAATAACGCAATATTGCGATAGTGGCGGCAAGTGGAACAGAAGAATAACAGGACTGTGAAGATAATATGTTGTTTACTTCTTTAATTGTCTGTATACAACATTTGTAAAGATAGTAGAAAAACTATATAAAACTTGTGTTCTTGACCAGGCATGTCAACAATGTCCTGCCATGAAAAGGATCAGCGCACAGCACATGCATCCACTGCGTGAAAGCACCCGATTGCTTGATCAACAATCTAGTCAATAATTTTTTGTTTTGAGCCTCAAAGCATGGGACAATCTTTTAAAAATTAACAATATGTTTAGCTGTTATGCAATCAGCAGTTTGGAGAAATATTTTAAAACAAAGCTCTTCATTTACTTTATTAAACATGTCGTTGAAATATATTTGGCTGGGAACTCTATTTGTGTTCCAGGGTTCAATCATGTCCCCGAGTTACATTTTCTCCACTGGGTGAAACAGCATCATGTCTTTGATAAGGTAGCGGATCTTGGCAGTGGAGCATTCATTCCAACTCGTGCTGTCTCATTTATATTTAGCTGATTTGGCAAATGCACCTGTAATGTAATTGTCAGCTGGTGGTGATGACTGGTGGCAGTGCTGATGTTAGCTTCCTCCCAAACTGATGCGGTATCAATTTAAGCACACAGTGCTGGGTGAAGGACTCTGAGGTGATTTTAATACTATTTCTCGAGCTCTCCTGTTTCTTCAGTTTTAAAGCCAAAATACTGCCAATTCGGACCACCTTTCATACAAACTAAGTGCCATGTCTCTGAATGACACATGAAGCACTCCAGTTCAGCCTGGATTTTCTTTCAAAATAAAATTTGGAAAATGCATTGGTATACGATATTGTTAATTTCAAATATAAAGGCAAATATTGTGACATACGATAATAGTGAATATCTGCCTAAGCCTACCATATATCATATGAAAATATCCAGATATTACTAAATGATGTAAAAAGTATATGTGGTGGTGAGACTTTTTTCCCGCCTACATGAGTCAGAAGACCAGCATGTCTCTACAGTGAAGGATGATTTTACCTGAGGAGCTGCTGATGGCTCAGGAATCGAACAAGGGAAGGATTCGTCGCACACAGCCAGGCTCCGCACCAGCTTTAACCTGGTGCTGGACTAAGGGGGGGAGGGAAGGAGGAGGGTGGAGGTGCAGTTAAAACTATGCACACAAACTTTCACACACACTCAAACAACTGCATCAATATCATCACAGTGACAAGCCAAAGTGAGACAGAAACAGCCACTGAGCTCAATCAATTCCAGGCAAGCAAATCACACACAGTCTGAATATTGCAGGTTTTAGCTGACAAATGAGTTCAAGAGTGAGCGAGTGACGTGGTCACACAAATGCACTCTCACACACACACACATGCACAGCATCATCACAACAATCTCTCATTTAATTAAAAGCGTAAGCATTTTCATATAATTGCAAGTTTTGCTGAAGGACTGTCAACAGTGAACAAAGCAGCAAACAAACTGTTCCAGAATGTATCATTATCACAGTATCAATATGCCCAGCATACATTTATCACACCAGATACATACATTTAATCACAGACTCCTGAAACTGGTATAAATATCTTTGGCCAAGAACTGACCAGAAATATGTTTTTTTGTTGTTTTTATCTGACCATTATTGGCAATGTCTGTGCCCATTAAACCGAGATTTGAGATCTTTTGAGTCAGAAACTGCATTAAAATAAAAATAACTTGTTTAACCAAACTCAAGTTTTTATAATTTTTTGTTTTATGTAGCCTATTGAATTTCACATTTCTTTGTTTTATTTTATGTATTTCACCTTATTTTTATTGTGAAAAACTGACTATAAATAAAAAACTATTTAATCAATTCCCGATATGGTGGACAAATGGATCCATTTAGTTAATTCCTTTCCTCAAACTGCAAACAGACTCACACACCAACTCCCTCATGGTCAAACAAAATGAGAAATTTAAATTAAATTTCAATTTCAATTTAAATTAATATGTTGACTTATTTTCAGATTTTTACTAATTTATTTCAATAATCCAGGTAGAAATTTTTGACAAGCAGAAAATGTTGTGTCTACATCAAATTTGATTTACTTAATATACACAAAATACACATTATACTATATGATCTACTTAAATATTTTAAATTAGTCAAAACCAGAGTCTAACATTATTCCAAACAGCAAATAACATTAATTGTGAATAACTGCAATGTTGTTTTTTTCCCACTGTATTTGTGTTTTTATATTTGTCTTTTTATTGTTTTTTACAGTGTTGTTAATGGGCCCGAGTCCAATAAGAAAGACTACTTTGCACTTATTGATTGTACAATTATATCTTTTAACTATTAAATGAAATCCTGATTAAAAGTGTACTTTCATTTTCTTAACATATTAAATAATAAATTAAATTAAATAAATATAAAGTGTTGTCTGAAGAATTCGAAGGACAACATTGTTTTTCATAAATGTTGAAATAAAAATTATATATATATATATGTATTTTGTGGTAAGATTACACTTTCTGCTTGAAACATTTTCATCTTCAACCCAGTTGCATTAAAATGTTCAACAGTTCTACAGTTTTTTCACTTAGTTTCATCACTAGCTAAGTCTATGTTTGTTAATTTAATATTATATCTGCAGTTAGCAACAATGTTTTCCAAGTATTATGCAGACCTCATTTTCAGCCATGACTCAGAAATCCACAAATGCATCTTCTACATGTCAATAACAACAAAAACATAGACCAAACATGACATGCAATTGTGTTGGGGGCAAAGCGTACCTTAGAGAACTTTACAGGCTGTCCACAGGAAAAGAAGAGCAGGGGGAAAGGAAAATCAAAGGAAAATCAAACAAACCACAACATATGGGATGAAACTTTTATCAGAAATAAAGTGAAGAAGTTTGAATTAAATATGACTCAGCGGCCTAAATTTGGTGCATTCATGTGCTACAAGCTCTTGGAGAGAGCACGACAATTCAAGATTGGAGAGAAAAGAATCTTCCCTGTTGTAAATGTGTTTTTAAATTTGTTCCTCTAAGTAAGAAAATTAGCAGAATTTAGATGCAATGATCTGCAGAAACAGAAGGAAAATCCAACAGTTGAACAATCACACTTTTCCTGGGAGCATGAATTCATTTGTACAGAGCATATGGTACCAAAGTGGCTGCACTGTAGGGCCACTTTCACATACACACACACACACACACACACTTGGGTTGCGAGTGTGTTAGTTCAATTTTTGGTAGGTTCCAGCTCCGTTTAACTGTCATGCGACTCAGAGCTGGAGCTAGAGGTGAGACACAGAAGACTTTACACACTACTGTTGCTGCTGTGTGTGTTACATGTATGTGTATGGAGGGACAGGGCCACACTGGACACATTTGCAACAAAGAACATCTTACTTTTCATTAAGGCTGGACAATATATGGATATTATATCTATAACGTGACATGAGACAAGGAATTCTATTAAATTTTAGATATCATCATATCACGATAATGTATCTGTGATGACTTTTCCTGCTTTTAAAGGCTGTTGCATTGATAATTATCATGTTTATTAAACTGGATCAATTTGCGAAATACACCAAATATCATGTAAACTGATAAAAAAATTATTATAATGTATTCTATGTATTACTGACTCTTTGAGAAGCACAACCATCTCAAAAGAAAGCTTTTCATAAGTCCATAGAAACAACCTGTATGCAGCTTTATATGTCTTCTCCATATAACTCCTAAATCAGGATATAGATATAGACTAAAAATATACACATATTATTTACAGAACATATTGCCCAGCCTCATAAAAACAAGTATACTTTATTTAACCAAGAAAAAAAAGACAGAAATGTGTTGGAAATAATTCATCCTTGCAGTTAAAGAAACTGCAGATAAGTTAATGTTTCAATGGAAACCTGTGGTAAAAATTAAAGGTCGACTGATCATATATTTTATACAGTAGTTTCATTAAAGCCAATTCCTAAAATTAATATTAAACATATGAAACTGTTTATCAAACAAAGAAATTTGATCAAGTTTCTGAGAACAAAAAATAGTAATGTGTAATTATTTGCTGATTAATAAATAATAATTGACCAATGCTGAAATGATTGATCAGCCCAGTCTACCTCAGGTACTGGACAGTTACCATATTGTTTCAAAATGCTAAAATGCTGTTTTCAAATTAAAACAGTCATATCAATGTAGCTTAAATTGTAATAGTTCCTTGTATTTCTGATCCTTCCCACCTGTCCTCTAAAAATCCAAAGGACAATCCCTCCCCCTCACTCTCTGTGCTTGAGGGCCTATAAAAAAATTGAGATGGACCACTGTTCTCACGTCTCCAGCGTCTGTGACCCATCGCTACTCTGTCTGTTTCACATAATATGGATGTGGGGGGGGGTTGGGAGTGTGAGTGCACCACTACACCAGCTAATTGAGCGGTGTGGGGCCGGTGGGGAATGAACAATGCCAGCAGCAGAGGAAGAGAAGAAAAGGGCTGAAGTCAGCAGAAGTAGGACGGCCACCGGCCACCTGTCCTGCTGCAGAGGACGAAGCTGCAGAGCTGGAGGCAGATGGTGCCAAAGTCACCCAGTCTGACAAATGCTTCACAATGCTTCACCGCACCCCCACCGCATCACAGCGGCACTTGCCTCCTCTCCTGTTACCTATATCTGTTCCCTCGCTCCTCTGTTCCACCCACAACGAGCAGTTGAGGCGTTAAGTTGCTGCTCGTAGATGGAATTAGCTTCACCTCCACTCCAGCTGAAAAACTCCAGCAGAAAGGTCAGAAGCTTCAGAGCCGTCAGCACATGTCGGAGTTTCCCACAGACATGGAATAATTATGTCAGGGAAAGTTTTGAAGACGAGACAGAGATTGTAGAAGTACACAATGACAACTTCGACCATAGTTCAAATTCAGAAAGAAACCTGGCTGCCAGGAAGGACAAGAAAAAAATTATTTTATCCATTTAAAAGACTCACCTAAAAAAATCTATGTCATTTGAAGTCAATGATATCTTTACAATATGTTCACTGCTTTATCCCACTGTTAAACAGATGTCTTTAAGAGGAAACTGAAGTTTGTTGCCTCATGTGGTCAGTTTGTGTCACTGATGTGAAAGTGAAAGAAGGATTTCAAACACATTTGAACTTACTGATGGAAGCAGCAGTGGATCAACAACTCCTGTGTACTGTGATGTAAAATCACCAATTTTTTCTATGGACTTTGGTGTGAGAGTGAGTGGTTTACAAACTTCAACTTCCTGTTGGAAAAGTCTTTCTAAGAGTAAGATAAAGCAGAGAACATAATCACCTTACAGGGCTGCAGACCGCGACCAAATTTTGAGAGTCAGAGTAAATTTTACATCTACTCATGCATGTGCAACCAGTAAATTTCTTTAAATTTTTTTCCATGGAGCCTGTGGGTGTTGTTCAAATCTCCGTTAGCGTGCAACACAGCCAGATAGCTGGAGCTGCGAGATAGGGATTTCTCACTGTACTTCAATAACTACATGTGTACTGTAAACACAAGAAACTGATTTTTCACAGACCAACTGGAGAACAAGAAGAAAATACTGGATTGGCAGGCGTATGGTTGAAGTAGGTCACATAGAATGGTCTTTTTGAACCAAAAATAGAGATTACTGATGTCTACTTAGATAAATTAAATAATATTGATGGTAAATAACCTCATAGTCTCTTCAGATTAAGCCATTTTCTTGCTGCTCTCTGCCAGCCTCTGAACAGGAACTCTGTTTCTGAGCTAATGCCCGCTCCCAGAACACTGAGTCTCTTGCGATTGGCCAGCTACCAGCTGACTGACTGCTCCGTGGTGCTTCTTCTTCTTCTTCAGGTTGAATGTTCACACCCATGATCGGGAGTAGCTGTTGGGGGACGGTTCAATGCACGGCAAATGTGCTAGTTATGTAACACAACTCGACTTTTCAAAACCACTTGCTGGAGCGCAGGTAAATAAAGAAGCCCTTCTTTCTCAGAAGTCGCTCAAGTGTTTATTGTGACACTTTAGTGATGTTTAGATACGGGAAGGACATGGGGACACACCAAAAAACATCAGAAATGTGGTTTTGCCACCGAATGTCCTCTTTAAGTGAAATACGATATGGTGTCAACACGGGGGCTTTTACACTGTGGGTGGGAAGTGTGGGTAATCGGTGTTGACTTCCGTCTCACTCGTACCAAATTCTGCTGAATTAAAAGCATGGTGTTCCATCATCCAGCAAAAATAGTACACTTGCATATTTTCTGTGGGAGCAATGGTCTGACAGAACAACAATGGAGCCGGTACATGACGTAAAAAGAGTCGGTGGAAGCTGACACACTGACTAAAGTGGATGCACATCACTGATGTCGCAACAGATACACACTGAGCAACATGCGGGGAACATGACATTTGCAGATAATGCTGGCAAATATTTAACCATAATGACAGTGATGGTACCGTCTGTATACTTTGTTTTTTATGTTTATGTTGCTTTTTCAAATGTGCACAATAAAATATGACTGTGCATTTAAAACAGCACATTATAATTTCTGCACTTATTAAAGTATTCATTAGTAATACAGTGAAAATTAGAAGAAATGTGAATATTTGCTTTGCAAGCCAATTTAAGGTGTGCACCCCCAGATTTACTGCTTGCACTCCACTGTGGGCTACTATGCTCCTAGTAAAAAAGATTCTAGTAAAGATATTGCAATCATCTGTCTCTGATGACAGGCATGTTTTCATTGTGCAGAGCTTCCAGAGTTATGTGTCAGTGGCTCATATAATCCCATAAACCTGAACTATCCCCTATGCTCATGTGAGAATGATCCCCTCCTGTCTGCCATGTTCTGCTCCCTCCCTCCCTCCCTCCCTCCCTCCCTCCGCATTCTTCTCTGTTGACTGCAGCTCCCCCATGCTGGTGTCATGCTGTTCCTCGGGCAAACGCAGACACAGGAAGTTGGTAGACAGGCCAGGATTTGAGCTCCAGATTATCTGCTTGCCTGACTCGCTCTCACTGCCTGCTTCCAACTCCAAGGCCAGACTGGCCGGAATCCAAAGGCACAATTCTTTTCCTTTTGCCTACATTTTGTTGTCTTGACCATACTTTTATAGAGATTGGTGCTTTTCTTAAAATTTCTCTCTTTTTTTTTTTTATTTCCTCTGGGGACACCAACCAGTCAGCTCCAGTTTGCACATTATTTTCTGTCCTCCCACAGCACTGACACAGAGATTTAATTAATTAGCAGTTTATTTGAAAGTGATCTCAGCTGTCCTGAATCTGTGGTGGATTTCACTGCTTAAATATCTCCCATGGAGGAAACAGGAGATTTGCTTTAACAGCAGGAGAGAGGATTCTTTAAACGACCTGCTGGAGAAGCAAAGCGGAGTTGAGCATCATTATTTCAGGCGCGACTTTTCAGGAATCATAGTCCTGAATGGAGCAGGTGGAGAATGTGCCTGAGCACTGCAGGCGACAGCAGCTCCTCGGGGCATTTTGTGTTTGACGCTGACTCTGGGTGAAAGTTCACGGAGATGAGTGCGGAGAAAAGTGAAAGTATCTGCTCATGTGTCAAGTGTGATCAGCTCAGTGTGGAATTGGACACATCCAACACTATATGATTTGAAAAACTAGAGTGTATCAGTGTGACTGGTCTTTACCTGCTGCTGCTGCTGCTGCGTGTCCCTCTTTGTGGTGCTGCCGTGTTCTTCTCTGGAGCTCTGGCTCTGACCTGACACCTCAGACTTGGCAATGTTTTCCTTTGGAGACGATGATGCCAGGTCAGGGATGTCGGAGAGCTTTGTTGCTTCGCTGTCAGCGGTATCGGACATTCTCATTGCAAAGTCTTACAGGGAGGAGCAGGCAAAGAGAGAGAACCTGGAGGAGAGAAAACAACTGTGAGGGACATTATTTTTGACTCAGCACCAGAAACTTCACTGAGATGAACATATAACATTTCATAATTTCTGCTCAGAAGTAGGGCTGCAAATAACCATGATTATTAAAATCAATTCATCTTTCCATTACTTCCAAGGCTCCTAAAATGTTGATCCGTGTTTCTTGAAATGACAACAAAATGGCACAAAAACTTGTAATGTTTCAAAAAAAAAACAACAACTTAAGTAAATTTCGTTACCATACTATGTTGCAAAAAACTGTGAAAAAAAAGACTTCCAGTGTTTTAGGGGGTGGAGCTTTGACCAGAGGTGGTGGGATGTATCAGTTGAAGCAGCTGCTACACCCTAATTATGCAGTTAAGACCCCATACAGCCATACACACAAAAGCAGAGAGGGCAGACATCTGGTACATGAGAGCTATGATTAATAGGTTAATTAGAACCAGGTTCATTAAATTCACTTGGTACAAGAAAACTGGATCCACACGACACACCTCTGTGTGAGCCTCTGCCTCTCTGCCTCACAGTGATCACCGTCATTTTCCTATCTGATGGCTGAGCGGCGTCGCGGCCGTTTGAGGCCCGATTGTTTATCTTTGTCCCAAAAGAAGTGAGACAGTGGGTGGGCAGGCAATTCTTTTTTTTTTTTTTTTTTTATAAAAAAAAAAAAATGGCGGTGTGTGTGTGTGAGATTCCCTGGTGACAGAGTAATTGACTCGTGGCGAGGTCCACTGCTCTGCTGAGAGCCCGGGCTGCGAGGGTGAGCTAAAACGCAGCAACAGCAGATGCTGAATTTGAACAAACTGTCAAGTGTTTGACAAAACAACGTTCTGAAGGAAAACGGTTTTAATTCTCTAGAGTGTGGCACATGCCTCTGCATATTAAAAGTTCGCTGCTGACATTTTTGATTTTAGTGAGGTCTCTGGAGTGAATATATTGAGAATATTTGACACAGCCAGACCTGTGATGGATCGCTGTTCTGTCCCTCACTCATTCATTCAATCATTTATTCATTTACAAGGGTTTTTCCATGAGAACAGGGCGTTTAGACTAAATTTGTCTTCAGACATTGATGCACTAAGGTCTCTGAAGGCAGCCACCAAATTGCTTAATAATAATAATGATAATAATAATAATAATAATAATAATAATAATAATAATAATATGGATTATTTGATTCTTACAGAGATGTCAGATTTAGAGGAAGTGAAGTGAGCTCTTATCACCATATTTTCCCCTTTTATTATATGCATATTTCATATATAGTCACATGGCCGCTACAACACTTGGTACAGGTACACAGTAAATTATTAACAAATTTCTATTTCATCAAACCATCTATTTCTCGTTCTACGTCAGTTTCACATACATATTAGAAACTGTTCACACCTTTAAGTTTTCACACTTTAAGTATAGTTTACATTTTTTAATGGTATCTCATCTTGTTTCAGATCAATATCACATTAAATACTGAACTGTAATACATGACATAAATCACAATTAGATTAATGGAGAAAATTATCTGGAATGATTTGTGCAATATGTATATTAGTTGTTTGGTTTATAAAACTGAATTTGACTCTCTTGTGCTCATTCTTTTACAATAATTGTTTTATGAATCTAATCCGTTTAAAATGTTGATAGATCCTGGGATTCTTCTTCTTGTTACAATGTTGATGATCTGCATTTGTCAAACCTCAAAATGACAACATGATTCACTTAACTGAGATTCTGTTCAGATCAGAAAGAGTAGAAAAAAAAAATCATGTTTATTTTGTCTAACTTTTTTAATTTAAGTGGAAATTCTGATGCCTGCAGCTGTGAAGTTGAGTCGAACTAGTGTTGGTCATCTGATTTTACTACTTACTGTAAATTCTCATGAAGTTATTTGCATTTCACTGATATCTATTCAATTATGTTTAACAACACAATGTTTACTGCTGATTTTGAGTGATATTCACATCTCAAATTATACTGGGCCAATTTAAATCCCACTTTCGGGCAATGTAACACTGAAATATGTTAATATAATAAAACATGCATCTAAAAGAAGTAGAGGTCATCCTGTGATCTGAAAAAAGAGAAAGAGTGGACATACTTGTAAGGAAGCCAGTGGCAGTTGCAGCGGAGGAGGCTGCGGCTGCTGATCGATGAGGTCGATGAGGCGGAGCCTACCGTTGCCAGGCAAGACTTCGTTGCCCATGTCTGCTTTAGCTGCTGTGGACAGCGAGTGGGGCTTTCGGCGCCCTCATGACCCCTGCAGACCTGCCAATGAGAGGAAAAGAGGGTCAGTGCTGCACATCAGGGTCACAGGCTCGGGGTCACGACGACTGACAGCAGTAAGGAGTGTCAGCAACTCTGGAATTTCTGTGCCAGTCACAGTCAAGAGTGAAGCAGGTGTGTGTGTTCGTGGGTGTGTGTGCGTGACTATGTGTCATAAATAATGGATGAGCAGAGAGAAGGCACCGCTGTCAACCCCGTGGAAGAAAAAAAATGAAAAAAAAATAGCATTAGCAATTCAGAGAGCGGAGACAGAAAAGAAGAGAGTATTTCTCAGCTGAAGATCCTGCTGCTGTTTGGTGCCACGCACACATTCATATCATCTGTTTTCCAGAAAATTCCTCTATAGCTCAACTACAGGCCCACACAGGTCAGACAGAGCCGACATTACTCACAACAATCCAGCAAAAATACTGACTAACAGATGGACAAGACACAATTTTATCACATATAGCGATTAAAATAACTTAGCATTATTTTGATAATCATAAGTAAAGAAATTACCCAAATTTACCCAAATTATTTGAAAATGCCACCTGACTCATCAAAATACAGTTCAAGTGATTTATTTTGAAGTGCTGCATCATTCCAGTCATTCCTGAAGCCTATGATTTCAAAATGTAACCTATGATTCTATGATTCTTACTTTCTACCTAATTTAAGTGATTTCAGTGTGTTAAAAGGCCAATTATCGCAAGAATACCATGGAACGCAATATTTTATTTGGCCTTTGACACTCTATATGTTGTCAACACTATTCTATTCGTTTAAATATCTTTTGATTGTATGGCTTATATATTTTAAATAGTTTTATTTATGTATTTTAAATAGTTTTATTTGTTTTTAAATGTATTTCATTCTTTTCTTTCATTTGTCTTTTATTTAATCTTCTGTACAGCACTTAGGACAAAATACTCTACAAATAAAGATGGGGGAAAAAATTACCTTTCAACCAATAGGTGTTAGATTACACTTTGAAAAACAAAACAAAACAAAACAAAACACATTAATATATAAATGTTAGTATTTATGAAGAGGAAACAATAATTCAAATTACAAATATTACCAAAAAAAGTAAGTAGTTAGTACCAAAAATTGTTTCCAAATTGTTGAAATATTACAAAAACATCTAGCTGACACTTTGTTACTCAATAAAAATTATCTCATTTATTTTACAAATACAATTTCTGGCATAGTTAAAAACATGTTTCAAAAAAAGTGAAAAAATAAGATCAAGAGGTTGTGGAATGACTGGAATGATGCAGCGCCCCCTTGTGGCACTTCAAATTAAATCACTAGGACTGTGTGCTGGTGAGTTAGACAGCATTTTAAAGTCACTTCTGAGAAATATTAACGGTTTTCTATGTTCAGGATAACCCGATAATGGAAATTCGCCACAATCGTCTCATTGTGATAATATCGTATACTGTTCAGCCATAACTGTACATTCTCCTGCTCTAATCTGGGTTTCAGTGAGTAGGCGGTGTGCCATGTTGATTCTGACGCCCCATGGTGCCAATGCCTGGCTGCTGTTCCCAAAAGGTTCTGTGTTTGGTGACCCCAGCCCAAACACCTGCATGTGCCAAACAAAAAGGTCAAAAGTAATCCTGCATCAGTTAATAATCTCCTTCTCACGAACATCACCTACAACTTTTCATACCAGGCCTGATTTTTACTATGTCATTTGACATTTTTGCTCCTCAACAAAACTTAACACGGTCATGCAACATGTTGTCAATTTCTGCTCTGACAAATACCAGTTTACATTGCATCGTCCTGAGCAGCAGAATAAAAATTATTTCTAAAATATTTTTTTTCATATATAAATTTTTGTTCGTTATATGCCAATAAAAAAATAAATTAATATAAGTTGGAGACTATTTATATCCTTAAATAATTGCATTACATTATTAACACTGATATTTTATCATACTCAATGTTTTCAATCCATAACACAGCTGTAGTGAGCATATCACAAATCGAAGTGTAATATTTCTCCTAAAAAAAAAAAAAAAAAAAAAAAAAAGTAGATTATTTTGGAAATATTTTCCCAAATCTTTAACCCCCTAGTGACGACAGATCATAATTGCAGCTAGGAATGCAACAATTAATCTTCAACTATTTTGATAACCGATTAAAAGGTTAATGTTTTCTTAATAATTATAAGAGATTTTCAGATTTTTCAGCATCTTAAATTTGAATATCTTGTGGGTTTTTTGCTCCATATAATAAATACATGAATGATGTATTTATTATTATGCTAATTGCTGTTTCTCAAACTGGAAAATAATGATGCTCTCAAATGTCTTGTTTTGTCCACAAACAACAATTACCATTTTTTCAAAACTATCAAGAAAATAACGGCCAGATTAATCAGTTATCAAAATAATCATTGGCGGGAGCCCTATTCGCGACTAAATATTAAGTTGTTGTAAAGATGGAGTAAAAATTAGGCTTTATTTTGTGCAACATACAGTTGAATTTTATCATTTCTGGTTCCAATTTCAATTCTGCTTGTCCTTTATGTATACAGATTCTTACAGATATATATATATACACAGATATTATTAGAATGTTTTGTAAACATACTTAATTTTACTGTTCTCAAACTGCAATATATATAGATTTTATTTTCTTCAACTCATCATGTTTCTCCTCAGCATTGGTCAAGTGCTCCCGGGCAGGACACCTTCATCTAGATTGTATCTGTAGAGTATTAGACGTATTTTGGTCACCTGTCTGCTCTGGTTCACCTCCATCTTTCCTCTCTCTGCTCTCTTATCTCGGTCTATAACTGCAGCCAGCACTTTTCTACATGGCTGTCCATGTGTGACAGGGGCTGTGGATCTACACTCTGCAAACACAGCTCTGAAATGGAGAAAATGTGTGTAATTAAGTGCTGTTCCTGCAGCCACATCACACACACAGGCAGAGTGTAAAAGTTGCTGTGACAGAATGTGTCTGATGGCGATCCAGGTTTTATGAGCAGAGCTGCCGAGCAGACAGAGCAGCCATGGCTTCACTGGCTAGCTTCAGGACTTCACACTGAGACAAATGCTAGTAGATTGTGGTGAATTTCAAGTTTCAGGATAGTCATTAATGTTTATATTTCACATGTGACATTTCACAGTGATGAGAAAATGCTATCTAATTCACCAACATATAGTCATAGACTGGTGCCACAAAGGGGAGCCTGCATCTCTCCAGTCACTCCTGTCAGACCTCTGCTTATAGCTCCACCACCAAAAACATGGTACGTTTTCTGAATCGCTAATGACATTTGATATGATCACAAATACTGCATTTTAGGAATTATTGCAATACCATGAAACGACCAATTTTGGATGTGAAATATTCATAAACTGTCAAAAACCGTATTTATAAAAGCTTATGAAACAGAGGCAGCCAATTAACAAAATGTCCTACTTATGTAACAATTTATTTGTCATATGAGACTTTAAAGCAGTTTTTTTTCCCAAATATCATGAAACAATCAATCTTGGACATGATGATGTACAAAAAGATAGCAGAAAGAGGGAAACTAATTTAACAAAAAATATTACTTCTATTCAATTAATATGTACTCATTATTTGAAAGCTTATCAACAAATTAAATCACCCAAATCAGTATGGAAAGGAAACTAAGCCCATTCACAACTTTCTAAGATTAAGTGAGAGGTTTGACGGTTTTAATTTTTTTACAATTTTCACAATGATAGTGAATACATTGCAATTATTTTGGTCAATAAAACCATAACAGGAAACTTTCATATGATATCATGCTTAATGCTAAGGCTGCTAAAAATGTACAAAAAAAAAAAAGGAGAAAAGACACATGCACATGCAGCACTGAACTTGTGTGTGTGTTGTATTGTGACAGGGAGTGGTTCATTGGTATTACGGTCGCCGCAGAGCGCAGCAGCCTTAAAGAGCCTCCCTCAGGCATCGTTCAGTGTTGCGCTGCCCCTTCACACCACACTCACTGGTAAATCAGTACATACTCACACAGACACACACACACCTTTCAATTTCCACACAACAAAAAGCATACGCATGCAGAAAAATCACAAACAAGGTGGATTTCCACTGGGTTTATGGAAATAATTAATTCTTGTCAAGTTTAATTATCAAATTTAATCCATGGCTGCAGCCATTTATTCTCTATAAACTACAGACTAAGAATTTGCCGTTTTGTTAAAAATCTAATTTCAAGATCAAATTCTTACATTTGTTAATATTTTTTAAATGTTCTATTGTATATGAGAAGTAATAAGTAATAAAATAAAATTCATATTACGATATGCTATGACAAAAACAGATCAAATTCCAAAAGAAATTAAAAAAAAAAAAAAAAAAAAAAAGCAGCTGAACTGCAACAAAATTCAGAATTTCACCAAAATGTTGTTTCTCTGTTTCTTTCTGTTTGGATATTTTTCCCAAATAAATGGCAATTTGTGTCAGAGCATTTGTTGAGATGTTTTCTGTAAATTGTTCCGCCCTGCTATAAACCCCCCACAGCGGGCTCTTAACGGACCATTCTCATGCACAATTATGTTTGATGTCGAGAAGATGTTGGAGAAATTCCTCCAGCAATCTTGAAGAGCAAAAATGACGGACACACAGACACACACCTGCCTCTCTCTCTCTCTCGCTCTCTCTCTCTCTCTCTCTCTCTGCTGCTCAGTATGACCTTTCCCTCCCACACCTCTGCTCTATCGTGTTCTGCGTGGATCCGGGCTCTTGTCCTGGTTATAACCAGCTCAACTGGAGGTGAAGGACCCTCAATCTCTCCATCCCTCTTAACTCTATCCCCCACTCTATTTCTGGCACAGAATTTGGAAGTGAATGAAAAGCTTTTCAAACAACCAAAGAAAACCCAAATGCCTGAGCAACAAAGAAAAAATTGCATAAAGTAACAGCAGCAGCGTCTCTCGGCTGATGAGCTTTGCTGCAAGTGTCACATAAAAAAGGTAATAAGCAGGAGTGCAGCCAAATAGCTGGGAGATGAAAACAAAAGGTACAGCCGTTGTGTCTGCCACTTTGTAAAATAGCATTTTTGCAGCCAAACAGGATACAAGAAATCGCAAATAAAACCAGACACGGAATAAACATGTAATTAGCTCACTAATGCTGATCCACTGTCTCCGCACATAGCAATAAAAACTGACACCAGTGCGTTACTTAACTGAGTAACTAATGTCCCATTTTCCAAGCATTTCTACTAATTGCAAAGGCAGTGACAGGAGAGCTATATAAGTGCACCAGAAAAGCATTAGAGCAAAGCCTGTGAAATTATATAACTCTCATACGCCGCTTGCATCCATTTCAGAGTGATACAGGCAGCGCAAGTTTAAGGAAGTGCCTTGTAATAGCTCACACAACATTATCAAAAAATATGACACATAAACAGGCACAAATGAGGCTATAACTGCGCTGCTCACTTCAGGTTGCGTCAGGCAGTGAGAGCGCAGCGTGGTGTGGCGCTGCAGCACCCAGACATATTAATAAATTAAATTCACAGCAGAGCATGTAGGTAATCCATTATCAGTCCCACAGGAGAGCTTCCAGGGAATATCAATCTAGGCAATTAGAGGAGAAACAATAAACACTGAAAACTAACATGCAACTCGAGCAGTTTTTATTTGCTGCTGTTGTTCTGAGAGCAAAAGAAAGAGAGAGAGAGAGAGAGAGAGAGAGAGAGAGAGAGAGAGAGAGAGAGAGAGAGAGAGAGAGAGAGAGAGAGAGAGAGAGAGAGAGAGAACTCGCTAAGTCCACCGGACACTAACACGTGCAGAACAAACAGAGGGAGCCCAGGATATGGAGGAGGACGTGGCTGAACCTCTCATTTGTGGATCAGTGTTAATTATCCACGTAATAAGGAGCAGAAGCGAGAGAGAGAGAGAGAGAGAGAGAGAGAGAGAACTCGCTAAATCCACCGGACACTAACACGTGCAGAACAAACAGAGGGAGCCCAGGATATGGAGGAGGACGTGGCTGAACCTCTCATTTGTGGATCAGTGTTAATTATCCACGTAATAAGGAGCAGAAGCAGCAGATAAGAGAATGAGAGAGTTACAAAGCACTGACAGCTCACTTACAGCTCACTTAAAATTACAACAACAAAAGACAGGCTGAGCAGAAACAGAAAAGAACAACTGCCTCACAGGCAGACAACTCTAACAACCAACTCTGATGAAAAGTGAGAGGAAGTGGCCGGTCAGTGCAGGACCTACCTGCACCGCAGCTCTGCCCTCCATCCCTGCTGCTGCTACTCGACACTTTAGTTTCCATCGCACTGGAGGAGCAACTGGCTGCAGAGGAGGCAGGAGTTGCCTCCCAGCTCGCTGCTCAGCAGCTGCCCGCTGCCTCTTGTATGCTGGCTCGACTGACTGAGGGTGAACAACGGCCACAGCAGAGTGTAAAGAGGAGGAGCGAGAGAGAGAGAGAGAGAGAGAGAGAGAGAGAGAGCGAGAGAGAGAGAGAGAGAGAGTGTAACCTGCCACAAGCCATCAAGCCAGCCAGTCTTGGAGACATCACCAAATCAACAGCTGGCACTGTGTGATGTCAGAGCCTGAGCAGCCAGTCAAAGCAGCCGAGGCCAGCCAGCACTACGGAGCGCTGACTGAAGTGAAGCCATGGCTAAATGAGGCTCTTCACTCGCTACTCTGCCTCAGGATGGAGGATAAGGAGGGTGAAAAAAGCAGGAGGGTGAGAGTTAAGAAAGGTGGTGAAAAGGGAAAGTGAAAGATAAAGAAAAGGGGAGGAGGAGGAGGAGATGGGGGCAGGAATGACACGTCTCTGGCCAGGTAAATGCTGACAGACCAGGTGGAGAGACGATGGGAGGCACTGGCTGCTGAGAGGCCGGGCTGTTCACTGGGCCACCGTCCCATTTAAAGCTGGCACCCTGCTCCTCACACAAAGCTACAGCTAATCCCACTGACTTACAGAGAAAACACCACATCATCACTGCAACAGACAGCACACTGAAGAAGCATGGCCATAAAACACAATGCCGCTTAAGGCACCGCCACAATAAAATACACCCCGACAGCAGACAAAGACGCAGACAAAGACATTATCCCCCTTTATCATCTAAATCAGGGGCAGAGAAAATGTCTGCAGCATCATAACATCTAACAAGCTCAATATTTAAGTGCTACATATCAGATCCTGTGTTTAATTTACAAAAACATACACAGAAATCATGATTTTATGTCAGGTTTCACACTGAACTGAATGGGTTATAAAAAAAACTCACAAATGCTCATTTATTATGTCACGACAACCAAAAAGATTTCAAAATAAAACACTTAAATGCATATTTTGTGCTAAATTTTAGAGAACACAAAAAATGTAAATTAAAGTTAAGTAAGTCATTTTCTCTAGTTTATCAGTCTGTTCTTTCTTCCTTTCTCTCTCATTCATTAACTGTTCTCACAATACTTACTAATATAATCAGAATTCATTGTTATGACTGGCTGTTTCAGTCTGTTTCTGACTGACTCTTTAACTGGCCTGAATTTCCTGAACCTCTTATACCGTAAAATTTCCTGAACCTCTTGTGCTGTAAACTCTAAACAAAAGATGCACCAGTTAAAACACCAAGGCTACTGAGGAGAATTTGGGGTGATATGATGTCGGTGTGTTATTAGTTAAGTTGACTGGACCAAAAACCCTTAATATCACATTAATGCTCCACTAAACATAGACGGTAAAATTTCATCACAAACATTTGGACTAAATCACATTGTGGGCTGTTTATCGCTTCTTTATGAGAGCAGATAATTTCTTACACAAATGACTATGAGCCAAATAGTATACAAAAAAAATGTAAAACTTCCAACTTGAAAATTAATAGATACTGTGATATCTGTATCAAACTATCATTGCCAAAACAAGTCATGTATCAATTGTTCGTGGAATATTTCAATATTCATTGTTATTGTGGCATATTCTAAACAGTGCATGAGAGCTATTGAAAATAATGTAGGGTTCAGAGCATGTTGACCTAAGGGGTGCAGCTAACAAGATGCATTCAATGATGCTGGTAAATTTCATCACTTCTGTGGAATCTACAGTGTGTTGGTTCAAGGAACAACTACAAGATGCATTCAAGAACCGAAGGCTGCAAGGATTCAACAATTATTAATCAATCAACAATTTTTTAATAATTAAAACATGTTTCTTAGATTTTTCAGCTTCTTAAGTGTGTTTCTGATTTCTTTGCCCCATATAGCAAAGAAATCATTACAACTGTAAAATTTGGTTTGTGAACAAAACAAGATATTTAAGATCATCATTTCCAAGATTTGGAAACACAGATCTACATTTTTCTGACATTTAAGGGACAAAACAATTACTCACTTAATTGACAGATTAATCAATTATGCAAATGATTGTTACTTGCAGCCCTGATGAAGTCCACTAATTAATGCTTGCTGTTGCTGCCACCTTGTGGTAACCATTACACCACAAATTAGGTAGACATTGGAGTAGAGAGATTCTTTTTTATTATTATTCAGTCTTTGATAAAACATTTGTTTTTTTTATCTTTTAAATATATTTCACGAATAGTCAAGCAAATAATCAATGAAGCTATCTTGATAGCTTGAACTTCTGGATGCACAAAATGTCATAAAATGTTGGTCAGTGTGTCCCAGACCTGGAAATGATAATGTTCTCAAAGGATTTGTCCACAAACCAAAAATGTTTCTGAGAATTGTTTCACTTGATTAATTGATAATCAAAACAGTTACTGATTAATGCAGTAATTGATTAATAAATGTTGTTTGGATGATGTGATTACCTGAGCTTTGAAAATTAATTGGTGGTTTTGATGAGGAGGTGACTGATAGGGCATCACAGACACAGGGAGTCTCAGACACGGTCTGAGTCAAAACGGCTGATTGTTTTTTTTTGTTTTTTTTACTCGCTCAGGCTTTAACTGCAAACATGGTGGGTGGAAAAGTTCCTGCTGTCACTTAGCAACCAACAGCAGGCTGCAACGAGTGATCCGATCCTGCCTCATAACTGTACCACTGGTTATGCCAGGTCTCTGCAGAATTTATTATTGTGCTTCTTTAATCCCACGAAAAGGTCAATAATTGGACAAACAATTTATGGATAGACAGATTAATTATTTAACGTGTGCAACCAAATATTATAGAAAAGAGATGTTTTTTTTCTTTACTCCCTGAAGACAATGAATTATTTAGTAAGTGGGGCACATCTTTGGTGAAAGCTATTACACACAGAGCAACCTCTGACTCAGTATAGAGACGTGACAATGCACGATAGCGTCACGATTAAAAATGCTCACTTTGTGTTGATTGTAGCATGTACCCATTTACCCATCACAATTATGCTGACCAAAATAACTGCAACTCACAATATCGATGCAATAATTGTAAAAGTATGCTTTAAAATTGCTTAGGTTTTTTTTTTTATTGTAAAACCATGCTTTACAGTGAAAAACAAGAGTATCAAATAAAATTATTATAAATCATGAGGTCCTGACATGATGGGAAAGTGCAGCTCCCCCTTGTGGTACTTTAAGATAAATAACGGACTCTACAATGGTGAGTTAGAAAGCATTTTCAAGTCACTCATATGGTATATTTATAATAATTAAGATTAATATTTCTCAATTTAATATAATGTGCAAATTACCGCAATTCATGATAATATCGCTACAATGCTAATCCCTAACAATGACTTTTTATGTGTTAATTGTACAAAGTAGACTACAAACAAATTGCAGGAAAACAATTGAAATGTAAGCATTAGCATAATAGGCGTCCGACTAGCAACTTAAATGCCTTTTTTTTTATTTTTTTTCTCACGGACATACAACACTCCGTTTCAAATTCGACTATTTTAATAGTGTCCTTATTATAGGCGAACGAACAAATTCTTTCAGATTACATCTGGCAACTATTCGGCCTACATGACATTTCACCAAGCAGCGTGATCGTTAAATTAAAATCGACCGGTCTGTTTAAATTGTTAAGTAAGTACACATTGCATCTAGGTGTGGAAGAGCAGGCCTTAAAGTGTCTGAATTATGCTGCATATTAATATAATCACTACAGTGTTTGTGTGTTTTTAGAACAAAGGCTGAATTAAATTGTGGGCGCTGACAACCTGGATACGGTGTTTATAAGCAGGTTTATTTTAGCCGCAGAGAAAGGCGACATATGCGGCTGGATCCTGCGGGGCTAAGCTAACACACACCGAAGCATGCTAACGTGCTAACACTGGCGCTCTGAGCTGTGACAAGGACTAAGGAGAGACAGGTTTACCGCTGGTTTATCACAGAGACGGAGGGAACCGCAGGTGTCTGGTGGAGCCTTACCGCTTTGGTGTAAAGCTGCTGTCTTTGTCGAAGCAGGAGGAGAAGAAGGAGAAGCTGGAGAGAGGAGAGACAGCGGAGTCCGGAAAGCTGGGGGCGGGAGGGTGGAATAGTGCGTCACCTCCTCACGCTTCTGACGCACCATGCTGTTGAAAATATGTACGTCATGTCTGTAATGCGTTTCAACAGTATTTGCGGCTTTACCTTTCACAGTGAACTACTAAAGTTAATAATTAACAAATTAATTAATTAATTACTAAAGGGCAGTGTTGGGCCGTGACCCACTGGTGGTTATTGGAGGTATTACAGGTAGGCCGAAAGCTGCGGTCAATGGAGAAGGTGCTAATTTTCCAAGTGGTTCTCACATACTAATGGCGCTTTTCCATTAAGCAATTCTAGCACTAATCAGCTGTACTCGATTTGAGTATCAGGCATCCATGACTCCATAGTACCTCCTCAAAGTGGGTGGGTCATCATAGGCAGCTGCACAAAACTACCATGTGTGTACTGAATCATTAGAAGTTCAGTCCTTCTTGCATTCAGTCCTTCTTGCATGACTCGAGTGCAAATTACGTCTGACCTGAAATACGGCTGAACAGGTTGTGATTTGGCTCACGACTGCTGCCTTTCCACAGTGCTGTCCAAATACACTAGATTCTTCTTTTAAATATTGAGATTTTCTCCCTAAATTTTGGAGATTAACACGTTTTCAGGATTTTTAAGTTTGTTTAACTGATCTACAGTTTGGCATTATTTGGTTTGATTCTTGTTTGGTCATGACTGTTCCAGTCACAGCATTTAATTCAATTCAATTTATATAGCCAAATCACAACATACATTACTCTCTGACCAATCAGTGGCCAGCAGTCTGTCATATTTTCAGTATCAGCTCAGCTCACTTGGAACCTTGGAGCAGGTACTAAAAAAGCACCAGGTACCAGGTCCTGCTGCATCCCTAATGAAAAAGCAAAAAAAAAAAACAACGCTGAGCCAAGCTGTGCTAGAACTGTATAATGGAAAAGTGCCATTAAAAAAAAAAAAAAAAAAAGAAGAAAGAATTAAAATCCTGTTTTCAGGTTTTTTCAGCTGCTTGAATGTAAGTACATTCTGGTTTCTTTGCCACATATAACAAAGAAACTCATCAATTGATTAATCAGTTTTTAAAATAATTATAGTTGAACCCCTTATCGTTAGCCATTGTTAGTAATACCAGTCAATAACAATGTCTTACACAGTATTTAGCACACAAAAATAGTGTAGCAGCACATCCACAGATTAAAATAGAACAATACTATGTGTACGACTGAGTGTGTTTTTACCATTTATGCGAGTGGCAGCCAGTTTCAAATTCAAAGGAAGGGGATGTGAGGTTTCTCCAACTTTCCAAAGTTGGAAATCCAATTTCCGACTACATCTGGAATGCCCCATGAGTCAAGGAAAAGAAAAAATATACTTGTTTACCAAATTAATCAAAACATATCTTCCCTGATCTGGACCACAAATATCTAAAATATATTCAAATATTTTTTGCACATTAATCTAGGACTTTTATTAGTGCCTGTTTTGAAGATTCCATCTTACTCCAAAATTTCCAGAAACACTTCTTGCAGATGTGACAAAACCCCAAGATGGTGTTTAATGGACGTTTCTTTACATTTTATAAATAAAATTGAAAACAAAAAAAAAAAAAATGTTATCAAACATAGGTTGTCAGTGTCTTGTTTCCTGTTTCCTTCTTTATTTCCTGTGGAGCATCCTTTTTGTGTTTTGTTTTTCAGGAGGCTGGCTGGGCAACAGGGCGGAGTCTCTGAGTTGCGCCCCTGCAACCCATCTCCTCATCACTGGTCTGCTTCTTATACTCTGGCCTCAGGTTCCAATATAATGTGTCTCTGCCTTCTCCTGCACCCTCATACCCTATTTAAGGACACTCCCTCTGAAAGCAAGCAATTTACTCTAAATCAAGGTAACTGTTCGACAGCTGAATATTCTATAGACTTTAGGATTCTGGCCGCAGAGCGGTTGGAACAAGACAGCCTTGATCAGTGCTTTTCTCTGGGTGCTAAATGATGAACTTAAAGATGAGCTAGCCACAAGGGACGAATCAGAGTCCCTTGAACCTCTAATAAGCTTGGTTATTCGCATAGACAACCACATAAGGGAAAGGCATAGAGAGAGTAGGAGCTCCAATCAGACCTCCCCCAGCACTCTTTGCCCAGGTCATCACCCTCGCCAGCTCCAGCATCACCTCCTGTGACACTAGTTCCTGAGGTCCCTTCATCCACTCCATCTGCTGCCCCCGTAGAACCCATGCAACTTGGCAGCACCCGACTCACCCCCCGTTGAGTTGCAGCGGCAACTTAAACTGGGACTTTGTTTTTACCGTGGACATCCCTGACACCTTAAACATGACTGTGGACTGAGAACTTGAAGGGGAGACTCACCCAGAGAGAGCATCCAGGTGAGCAACACAGCTTCACGTCCCCGCTCTTGCAATAGGATTTACTTAGAAGCCACACTCACTCACTTCAGGTTTTAGTTGTTTCAGGTGCTGACAACAACTTTATCGACGCTGACTTTCTGAGATGACTAGACATCCTCTTGACTTCTGTTGATCAACCTAGACCTATGTGCATTATTGATGGAACATCCCTAGTTACAGTGACCCAGCAGTGACCCAACTTGTATCTTTGACCCTGTCTGGCAACCACCACAAGTTAATTTGCTTTTTTCTTATATCTTCACCTTCCTCACCTGTGGTGTTAGGTCTCCTATGTTTAAAGCTCCACAACTCTCACATCAACTGGTCCACCTCTTCCATTGTTAGTTGGAGCAGCTTTTGTCATTCACACTGTTTACGTTCAGCCAAACCTGTGTTTCACCCCTCACTTTCAGTCGATTCACCTCCTGATTTGTCGCTAGTCCCCCCCTGCTGTCACGATTTTGGTGAGGTGTTCAGTAAACATAAGACACTTTCTTTACCTCCACACAGACCCTATGACTACCCCATTGATTTACTTACTGGTGCCACTTTACTATCACAAAAACTGTACAATATCTCCAGCCCTGCAAGGGAGGCTATGAAGAAGTATATTTCTGAGTCCCTAGCTTCTGGTTCATTCAGACCCTCGTCCTTTCCTCTCAGGGAGGGGTTCTTCTTCGTCACCAAAAAGCACAAGACTCTAAGACCATGTATTAACTGCCACGGACTAAACAAAATTACAATCAAGAACAGATACCCCCTGCTGCTCATAGACCTGTCCCATGAGCCCATATGCCAAACGACTGTATTCACAAAACTAGATCTCATAAATGCCTACCACCTTATTTGCATCAAGGAGGGGGATGACTGCTTTTAACACCCCGTTAGGCCACTTCGAATACCTGGTGATGCCCTTTGGCCCAACCAATGCTCCTGCAGTTTTCCAGGCCATAATCAACAACATTCTTAAAGACATGCTAAATCAATTTATTTTAGCTTATTTAGATGACATTCATATTTTTTCCCGGGACGTTCAAGACCACACATGTTTGTTTAGTTTTACAAAGACTCCTTGAGAATAAGCTAAATGTAAAAGCAGAAAAGTGTGAATTTATGTTTCTTCTGTTCATTTTATTGGTTATATAGTGGCAGATGGCAAGTTAAAACCAGACCCTAGAAAGATTGATGCAGTGGTAAATTGGCCTATCCCTCAGAATTGCAGCTTCAGCAGTTTCTCAGCTTTACCTACTTTTATTGCTGGTTTATCCGGAGATTCAGTAAGGTAGCCTCTCCCCTCACCAGGTTGACCTCTGTCTTGTTACCTTTCCACTGGAATCCAGAGGAGGAGGCAGTCTTCAATGCACTCAAGCAGCTCTTCACTACTGCTCCAGTTCTCACTGACCTTGACACTTCCTGTCAGTTTGTGGTCGAGGTGGACGTCTCAGATAGTGGCATTGGGCGGTGCTTTCTCAGAGGGATCCGAAGGACCAGAAACTTCACCCCTGCATTTACTTCTCTCATAAGTTCACCCCGGCAGAATCAAATTATGACATTCGTAACTGTGAACTACTTGCTGTGGTGGCTGCATTGCAGGATTGGAGACATTGGCTGTAGGGAGCTGAACTGCTATTCACCTTCTGGACAGATCATAAGAATCTCTCTTACCTCCAATCTGCGAAAAGGTTGAACTCACGCTAAGCCCGGTGGTCCTGATGCCCTCTCTAGGATGCATGACCCAGTCTACCAAGAGGGGGCATTCTTCCCATTGTGCTTGCTTCCTCTTTCGTTGGTGCCAAGTCTGGCAGGAGTTTTGCCAGGCAGTTGGCGCACCTCCTAGCTACTCCTCTGGCTACTACCCCCAAACCAATGGACAGACTGAGAGGGCCAACCACGACCTAGAGTCCGCTCTTTGTTGTGTTGCTGCTCACCATCCAGCCTCCTGGAGCACCCATCTGGATAGAGTAAGCCCACAACTCCCTAACCAACTCCCCCACTGGGATGACCCCCTTTATGTCCAGCTATGGATTCCAGCCCCCAGAAGAAGGAGGATGTTGCGACCCCTTCTGTTTGTGCTCATCTTCATCGCTGCCGCGCTGTGTGGAGGACAGCCAGGGCAGCGCTAACTAGGTCTGCTTAATGAAATCGATGTTTGGTGGACAGGCACCGGACTCCAGCCCCCAACTACTGGGGGGGATGAGGTGTGGCTGTCGTCCCGCCACCTCCCCCTCCAGGTGGATTCTAGGAAAATAAAAGAAAAGGGAAAGCAGCTGTGTACACCACCATAGACATGGGTGATGAGTTGGATGTTTTGAAACCCAAATGCGTGGAATCAGTTGCTTACACTGTGGTTAGCACTCTTGAAGCAAGAGGTCCCGTGTCTCCCTGTGTGTGCATGGGTTTTCACCGGGTTCTCTGGCTTCCTTTCACAGTCCAAAGACATCCAGATTTGGGAATTAGGCCAACTGGACATTTTAAATTGCCCATAGGAGTGAATGGTTGTCTGTCTCCATGTGGCCCTGCGATGGACTGGCCCTGCGAGAGGATAAAGTGAGTTACTGTTACTGTTATTCTTGCTTAGCATTTTGAAAGTATTTGTTAATTTGTTTTCTTTTTAATTGATTATATTTATTTTTTTTGTTAATTATCTCTGGTGTGGTATGATTTCTTCAGCTCCACGTTCTTCTTTGTGTTTTTTATAGAGCCAGTAAATAAAGTTAAAGTAAAAAGTTGTATACAAATAAACTTTTGAAAATACAAAATATGTGCTTTTGTCTTACTTTAATGTGGTGCTATATTCTTGTTAATGTACAAATCAAGAGAATAGTTTTGCCTAAATATTATTTTATTTTATTTTTCATACCTCGGACTTGATCTTAGAATAATCTTTTCTCAGAAATCTGAATTTAATCTCAGAAATATTATTTTTATTAGTGCACATTCGATTTATATCATGGGTCATCTCTGATACCTAGGGCCAGTAATTTTATCACACAAAGTTTAAACAGAGCTTTTTAAACTCCACGCATTTACTCTATTCTCAGAATTCGGGGTTTATTTTGTTTTAATTTTTGTTTTCATTTTTTTACATATGGCCCTAATAACCCTCTTCCGACTTTAATCTCAGAATTCAGGCTGTTTTCTTTTGTTTTATTTATTTATTTTATTTTGTTTCCATAAAAAGTTTTTTAAGAAACTAAAGGATCCTCTTCTGTAAACTAGGTTTTGTGTAACTGTGTAAAAATGAATGCACCCAGGTATCAGAGGGTGTTGCTGGGATGACCCATGATATAAATCGAACGTCCCCTAACTTGCCGCGAACCTAGTTATAGGCCCAGTGTGTTGTAAGTGTCAAACTAATAAAGCGCTTCTTCTTTCTGCTGTGTCACCGGGTAGGACAACGATCATCACATTGACCGTTATTACGTTAGCATCTTCTCACTTACGTCGCTACGGCGTGTTAAACGTTTGTTGTGCGACACAAACCGTTTACTACAACTGTTGCTGCTGCCACTGAGGATCATAGCAACAGCTAACCATAGCTTAGCTTACAGCCGCGGAAAAGAGTTACATTTGTTCCGTTCATTAGCTAGCTAGCTAGCTAGCTTGATATCAGCTAGCTCAGGGTCAGCCAGCCACCTAACGTTTCCGTTGTGAATTTACAAAATACTAGACGCAGTTTTTAAGGGATGTAAATACCATTTTAAGAAGCGCATGGTTTTAAATGCGCGTGCTGCTTTCATTTCTACGGGGAAGTTTGTTTATATTTGTTGCTAGCAAGCAAGGGTGCTTTAAAGTTTGCTAGCGGAAATAGTTTCAAAAACAATGAAACTTTATTCAGACATCAAATACCAAAAAAAAAAAAAAAAAAAGAACAACAAAAAAACAAAACAAAACCGAAATTTAAAGGTTTCCATTCTGTATGTATGTTAGGAAGGCATATTAGTTACAAATGATAAAATTTATTTATATAAACATATAAACAAGAGTTTAGGTCTGTCCATCCAATCTGCAGTACTCTCACAGTACCAGTCAAAAGTTTGGACACACAGCCTCATCCACTTTTTCTACATTGTAGATTAATATTGAATACATCCAAACTATAAAGTAACACATAAGGAATTATGTGGTAAACCGTGTTAAACAAGTCAGAATATGTTTTATATTTTAGATTCTTTAATGTAGCCACCATTTGCTTTGATGACAGCTTTGCACACTCTTGGTATTCTCTCAGTCAGCTTCATGAGGTCAAACTTTTTTTTGGTACTGTGTATTTTAAGAGAAAATAATATATAAACCAAATATTATATACACAAGTAACAATTGTAGTTTGTCAGGAAAACTTTTGGAAGAAAAAAAAACTTCAATTCAGCAGCAATTATCAAGTTTAATAATGAAATTTTACATTATTACAGAATATCCCTCACATTTAAAGGTGTTTTTGTTTTTATCACAAGGTAAACACATTGATCTTGTTTTATTTCTAATTGTATGATAAAACTGAAAAGATGGATTACACTATAAAAAATAAATTAAAGGTGACTGGATGTGTAATTCCAACTAAGGCAAAGTAAAATACCACAAGGTAAGCAACAGAATGCAAAGAAAATACAGAACTTCCATTACTAAAAAGTAATAACAAAATTTGCATCACCAAAATCTGTTCAAGTGCTTTTTTACAACATCAGTATGAAAGCATGAAAATACATTGTTGCTATTGGTTCATTTAAGAATATAAAACTACAAAATAATAATGTCATGCCTCACCACTGTTGACACAGCATTTGAACACAGACAATGAAGACTTTAGAGCAAGATGTTGTAATTGGAGGTACCTGAGACAGGCAATTTTTATGTTCTCATTTAAAATTCTGATGTCTTAAGTCCACTGTTTGCTACATCATCAGCTCCTATCATCATCCATCCCATTATTCATTCAGTTAAAATTTTTACAATTTCATGAATTAGTCAAGTATAGCAATATTTTCCAACTTGTGTATAAAGCTTAAAAAACTAGATCTAATTTTACACTTAAAAAGATGGTGTTTTTTTATTAATGTGTTATGCAATGGGGCAGTTAAGATCTTATTATTGTACTTTCTGCTCCTTTTCATATTTTGGGATTTTCTTTTTGTTCTTATTTTATTTTTTGTAAAAAATAAAATAATGAGTGGGAGCAGGCAGCAGAACAACTTGACAAACCATCACCGTGACACACATTTAAATCAGAAATCAATGTGGTAATAAATTCACTATCATTCTCTAAAGTGGAACACACTCATGTGTTCATTGTATTTTATTTTTCAGTGTAGAGACTGATGAGGACTTACTGATGGAAGTGAATGATGGTGACTTGCAGAACTCTGACTGTGATACAAGATGGTCACGTCTTCCTCAAAGGCTCCTGCAGCGCCTCATGCCTTTTCAAAGAGAAGGAGTGGAGTTTGCCTTATCAAAGAATGGACGGTAAGAAGAGTTGCATCTTTTCCTTTCGTTAGCATGAGAATGATTTTTGTAAAACTATGACAGTTTTTGGTCACGTGGGAATTCTTGTAGCATCACATGTTTTTGTAACGTCAAAACATATTCTGTCACTTTCTCTTAGCCTAACAAAGTAGTAAAACGAAGACGCTCATTCATGATGTAGGGATTTTTTTTGTAACCTAAATAAATCACATGGTTTTTAACGTCATATCAGGTGTTAAATGTTTTTGTAAAATTATGAAAGTTTTTGTAACTTTTTGTAACACTGAAACATTTTGGAACACTTTTACTTAGTATAAGAATTTTTTTGGTAACATCACTTTTTGAAAATGTATTTTTTTGTATTTTTGTATTTATATTTTTAACGTTACAATATTTTGAAGCAATAATTATTTGGAACACAATAAAAATCTCAAATTAAACATCCCTCAAGCCTGTAAAATTCCAGTGTGTATGTAAATATATATTAAATTCCAGAGGTTAACTTGAGTCCAGTTTGTAGCTCTGCAGATAAATACCAGTGAAGGAGAAGTTTCTGTGTTGCCATTAAGTGTGTAAGTGTTTGGCTGTGGTGAGCATTAGCTGCAGGAGAAGGGCCAGAACTCATCCGTGTCCTCCTCTGCCACCAGTCGATATTCGCTTGGGTTCTCTGTAAGGTCAGCTTTTGGGGAGCCAATCTGAGCAGTGCTGCTGTGACGTGGAGCGGTCATATTGATTGAGAAAATGCTTGGAGGCACTGCTTTGTTACGCAGCCGTGTCAGAAGTCAATTGGCTCTCGCTGCACTGTGTGGACAACAGCTACCTCAGTCGATGGGTGACAGTGTGAGCAGCATTTCTCTGAAGAGCTGATGTGACATTGTTTTGAATTTTCGGGCAGATCTGAATATAGACTGAATTATGACATCATGTTTGATGTAGTTTCTTTATTGATGTACATCTACGTCAGTCTATTTTATCTTAAGAACATGTTCACTTCTTTGTTTCACTGTTAGACAGACTTTTCCAACAGAAAAATGTACATTTGTAAATCATTTAATTTCCCACACCAAAGTCCATGTAGAAAATCAGTGATTTTAGCTCGTGGGGACACAAGAGCTGCTGGTCTACTGCTGCCTCATTTAGTCAGTTTGGGTCACTAACGTATATCTTAACAAATAATTTCAAACACTGAATAACACATTTGAATTTATTGATGGAGGCAGGAGTGGATCAACTCCTATGTGCTGTGCTGTAGACAGTGAGATAAAGACATGAAAATCTTTAAAAAAAAGACATCATAGACTTAATCAGGTTTAGATTTATTTATTCACTTGATATCATCAACAATGTTTCTACCCAGAATGTACTGCAGCTGCAGACATGTTGGATTTTTAGCAAGGCATGTGACATTTTGTGTAACGACCTAAGGCGACGGATAAGGAAATAAATGTAAAGCGAGCTTCATTATAAAACACTCCAGTGAACATCATGGATTGATGTTGACATCTTACAGCGTGGGAAGATTTTTCCTCTAAATCTCATCATTATTGTGTCTTTTCAGGAGCACTGAGGCAAAACACCTAATTGTTGTTATGCAGCTGCTGTATCTGTGTGTGGGTGAATTTTATGAAGTCAGACGAAGGATAATGTGGGACAGTTGTACAGTATGATAATAAAAAGATATGTGGTGTGGTTAATGATGAGGTTCGGAAAGTTTAGATGTCTCTGTGTTTGTAGCAGCTCTTATGTATCGGGTGGTTCAGTCACTTTGTTAACCACTCACTCTCCTACACCAGAGTCCTGTGTGGTGTTGATCCACTGGTGCTTCCATCACGAAGTTTAAATGTGTTTTTTGTGACTTCAGTGTTTGAAATCAGTTGTTCAGATTTTCCTCAGTGACACACAATGTCCACACAAGGCAGCAGTAGACCAGCAGCTCCTGTGTCCCCACAAGCTATAGTCACTGATTTTCTCTATGCACTTTGGTGTAGAAGAGTGAGTGGTTTCGAAAGCTTCAGTTTCCTTTTGGAAAGATTGTTAAACAGTGGAATAAAGAAGTCAACAGTACCTCATACAACCACACAAAAAACAGGAGCAAATGCTACCTTTAATTATAAACAATCACAGTTTTGAGCCCTTTTTTATTGTAAAGACCTCAGATTGATTTATGTTTTATGTACTCATTACACGTGAATTTTGGCTGTTATAGATGTAAAGCTGATAAATCACTGCATCCTCTATTTATATTTTAAGCACAGGTGGAGAAAAAAGAGTTTAAAGATCTTTTCAGAGGAAGTCAGCAGAAAAAAAGTGTAAGTGCAACAGTAGCTGTGGATTGACCCATATAGCGTGGGTTGAATATTTTACTTTAAAGTCCCACACACTGTTGAAACATCTTCCACAGGCAGGCATTTAATAACCTATGGTGACTTTGTTTTCATTTGAACGTCATTCCCAGTATCTCACTAACTGCTCTCTGAACCCATAAGTGTGTATGAAGTTCAGTGTGCTGGCCATTCCCTGACCACAGTGCTCTGCAGGTCCAGTCCTAAGTCCAGAGCCTGAGTGGGGAGATTGGGGTTAGACATGAGGTTCACATGGCCGTGCTGAAGTCAGAACCATCAAATCAGGTGCAGCCAGTGCCGGCAGGCAGTGGAGCCCATTTCCTGACACTGGGGCTCATGGGTTTTGGAGATAACATTAAAAAGATGCGCTGACAGGGACCATGCTGTCGTCAGGCAACAGTGGCGCAGCATCCTCGCAGTCTCAAAACGTCAAGACGACACTCAGGTTATTTAAAGGAGGATGATTAATGTGGGGAGAAATGGCAAGCACCTGCCCCAACTGCACTGCCTCACCAGTGTGTGTGTCTGCACTCACACACATATATTTGTATGTGTGTTTGCACCTTTGTTACCTTTTGTGTGTAATTTGTGTATTTTTTCCTTTGTGAATCTTTTCACACATAAGCTTCAGTGTGAGTGTGTGTATGCTGACTGTGCTGGTGTGCTGGCAATTAGAAAAACGACCAGTGGCAAGGTGCACATTAATCATGTTCCTCAGCTGAAAGAGAGAAATGGGGCGGAGATGGGGGGAGGAGGAGGAGGAGGAAGAATAATGAGAGAAAGTGTCTGAGGTATTCAGAGCTGCTCTGCTGCTCTGTTTGCTCTGACACCATGTTGGAAGCATTTATGAATAAGCAAGGTCATGACAAAAGGCCCAGAGCTAGCGGGCAGAGATGCAGCAGCGACGGCGGCAACGACACTCCTCCATTGTTCCTAGAACACACAGTCTAAAAGGGAACATTTCCACATTCTATATCTGACACCACCACATGACATGCGCTGCTACTTTCATCCTTGTTTTAAGGGATGGTTCAGGTGTTTTAGGTACTGACTGCTCTGTGAGAACCAGCGTTACTCGTATATTTGGTATCATTCTCACTCTGAATTTATTGGAACATTTCTATACTTAAGTGCAGAACTGATGAAATTTCTCAGGCTGCAACAACTACTAGAGTAATTCAACACTTATTAATCAGTAATCAAATTAATTTCCAACTGTTTCTGATAATTAATTATTTTTTTTAAAAAAAAAAGTGTGTTTCTGTGATTTATGTGTCCTAAATGGGAATATTTTCTGATTTTTTTGCTCCTCAATGTCACAAAACTTCTGCGGTTTACTTGACGATGTTGCCATTTTGACGTCATTGAGAAACTGTAACCTGAAATAAACAACCGATTTAAAAATACATCAAAATAGGAAATGACACCTTAAACTGATGCTGCCCCATATATAAAGAATAGCCACCCTTACTCCAGTCTCACTCTTGTCCCGAAGAAATATAGTTAAAAACAAATTTATGATAGATTGACACTTTCCTGTGTCATTATAATAATGTTATTGTCTGTGTATGAGGCAGCATGTTCCTCTGTGTCTCTGGGAACCAGGTGAACCCAAACACAGTGCTCTCCTGTGAAGTGGCTCACAGTCTAAAATATTCATTAGGAACAACAACATAAATATTAAACAGTTTGTCTCAAACTCTAACAAAGTATTACCATTGTATCGACTAACTCTCTGTAAATCTGCACTGGAGTCAAGGTTTGAATCCATGGACAAAGTAAGGATTTAGGCCACTTTATAACCTACTGAACAATATCTATGTCATCGTAAGTCTAAGATGTCTTAACTCCTCAAATTTACTACCCTCTGGACGCCTTCATGGACAAAAATGTACACGCACAAAACTGTATTCCATCAGATTTAACTGTTTCCCCATTGTAGACCAATGAATGAAATTCTTGCATTTCTGCCAGTTATATTATGGAGCCATGTTACCACCGGGGCCCAGTGATTTGTCTGTGTGTGAAACATTTATTGGGGATAAAAAGTGAACATATTCTTAAAATACTATATAATAGACTTAATCTGCCATTAAGATTTTGATTATAAACACCAAATAGTCCTGCTGGATGTTAAATCTGGTTAGTGTCAATACATGTTGGTCTTGTTAAAATTTTATGTGAAAATCACAATTTGTGTCTTTTTCTCTATGATTTATTTAGAGATTTAACATCTAGCATGACTGGGAATTTTGTTTCTGTATATTTTTATCTGCGTTACTAAAGAACACCTGCAACACTAACTTTCTCTCTTTTAAACTTTGATCAGGTTAATTCAGGTTGCAACCATTTTTTGTGTGTCTTCAGTGGTAGCCGTGTTTTCACTGATTGTCTGTGTTTGCAACGTCATTACCTCATTCAAACGCAAAACTCTTTTTTAAACTATGAAGACTTATTTTTTCACAGGAACTCGCTGGTCTCGTCTGATGATGTTTCCTATCTCTGCTTTTGTTTTACAGGTGCATGATTGCTGATGAGGTAAGAACACACACACTGCTGCCTCAGGAAACCTGTTTTCCAAAATAAAATCATAAAAAAAAGAAAGAACCCGAGTCTTCGCTGCGTGCCTTCCTTCCAGATTAATTTGTCAGCCCTATGCTGCGCTCCCATGTGCCTAATCTCTTCTGACACAAGAATCATTCTGAGGCCTTATTACTCTTGGGTCTTACATCAGCTCGGCCGTCATATGCAATTTATCACAGTGTCTGTGTGCGATTGACTTGTTTTTCTGCCCTCACCAACATCGCTGTTGTTTGTTGATTTTTGGCGAGACCAGATGGGTCTTGGGAAGACGGTGCAGGCCATTGCAGTGGCGTGTGCCTTCAGGGAAGAGTGGCCCCTTCTGGTGGTGGTGCCCTCCTCCATGAGGTATCCCTGGATTGAGGAGCTTGAGAGGTGGATCCCCGAGCTGCAGCCCGGAGACATCAACCTGGTGGAGAACAAGAGCGACACCATGTGAGTCTACCCAGCACATTCCATCACAGCACCTCACCTGCACCACCTGCAGGTGATAATGTCAGCAACTTAGGTTTACGTTATACCAAAGAAAATTTAGTCATAGCTTCAGTTTCTATGTGAAATCTTAAGAATATTTTGATAAAAATCTTTTCAAATTGTGATACAGTGGCACAAATGTTCACTTGGCCCCAAGGATGAACTCATAAGACTATGTGTTTTCAAATACAAATGTCACAGTGATGTTTTGTGAGTGTGATATTTCAAAACAATGCTAGGAAAAACTAGCGTTCACTTGGACTCACTGTTGCATTGATCAAAATTTGGTGGTGGCATTTGAATGTGATAAATTAAAATCTTGAAAGAGTCCTTTTCAAATTTGGTTAAAACATTCTCTTGGACTCAAAAATGAACTTATCAGATTTTAGTAGGTAAATGTCAAGGTCACAGTGACCTCAGAAATCACTTAATTATGTTTTTAAATGCTAGCAGGGAATTTTTCACAGTATTTTTACAAGGTTGGTATAAAGTTGACGTTGACATAAAATTGGCATGACAAAAAAAAGAAACATTTTTTGGCATTTGGAAGTATTGTATTAAGAAGATCTTTAAGGAATCCTTTTAAAATTCAAACATCAAACGTTCACTTGGACTCAAGGTTGAAATCATTACATTTTAGTGGTTAAACGTCAAGGTCACAGTGACCTCTGAAATTACTTTTTAAAGATCTAAGAGAATGTTCACTAGGACTTAACATTAGCTTAATTAAAATTTGGCTATGTGACCTTACAAACCTTTATTTGTCATTTGAAGGTGTTATATTAAGAGCTTGAAGGAATCCTTTTAAAATTTGGTACAAAAATTCACTTGGACTCAATGATGAACTCATACCGCGAGTTTCCACTGAATAGGTATCCATCAAAGTAGACTTAAGTTTTCAAATACACTGCCTGGCCAAAAAAGTCACACACACTCAGCTTTGATTACGGCACGCATCCGCTTTCGATAAGCTTCTGCAGTGTCACAAGATTTATTTCCGTCCAGTGCATTAATTTTTCACTAAGATTTTGTACTGATGGGAGAGTCAGACCACTGTGCAAAGCCTTCTCCATCACATCCCAAAGATTCTCAATGGGGTTAAGGTCTGGACTCTGTGGTGGCCAATCCATGTGTGAAAATGATGTCTCATGCTCCCTGAACCACTCTTTCACAATTTGAGCCCGATGAATTCTGGCACTGTCATCTTGGAATATGCCCGTGCCATCAGGGAAGAAAAAATCCACTGATGGAATAACCTGGTCATTCAGTATATTCAGGTTGTCAGCTGACCTCATTCTTTGGGCACATCATGTTGCTGAACCTAGACCTGACCAACTGCAGCAACCACAGATCATTGCACTGCCTCCACAGGCTTGTACAGTAGACACTAGGCATGATGGGTGCATCACTTCATCTGCCTCTCTTCTTACCCTGATGCTCCCATCACTCACAGGGTAAATCTGGACTCATCAGACCACATGACCTTCTTCCATTGCTCCAGAGTCCAGTCTTTATGCTTCCTAGCAAATTTCCTATTGGCCTCACTGATTAGTGGTTTTCTTAAGGCTACACAGCTGTTCAGTCCCAATCCCTTGAGTTCCCTTCACATTGTGCGTGTGGAAATGCTCTTACTTTCACTATTTAACATAGTCTTGAGTTCAACTGTTGTTTTTCTACGATTTGATTTCACCAAACATTTAAGTGATGGCCGATCACGATCAGGATATTTTTCCGACCACATTTCTTCCTCGAAGACAATGGATCCCCACTATCCTTCCAGTTTCTTCAATCTCCTTAGATGTTTTCTCTGCTTGATGCATGCCAATGATTTGACCCTTCTCAAACAGACTAACATCTTTTTCACGACCACGGAATGTGTCTTTCTGCATTTTTGTTTAAGAAATGAGAAGCTACTCGTTGCATCAGTTGGGGTTAAATAACTTGTTGCCAATAGGAGACTCCTATTTGCTTAGTTAAATCCAGGTGGCCAGGCAGTGTATAAGATCACAGTGACAATGAAATGTTGTTTTGTGATTGTGATGTTTCAAAAACACTGCCAGGAAATCCTCTCAAATTAGGTACAAGTGTTCATTGTATTATGTTTTTAAAAGTCATACCTCAGCAATGATATGAGGGAATCTTTTCAACTTTGGTACAAATGTTCACTTGGACTCAAGTGAAAGATTATGTGACTACTTTATTTTAAGAACGTCTCAAGAGAATCCCTCTAAGTTTGTCCAAGAAACCCTTCACTTGGACTCAACAATACTCATTCGTGATAATTCAGTGACATTCGAAGAGATTAGATTAGACTTTATTGATCCCACACTGGTAAAGTGACAAATACAAAAGTTACAGAATATATATATACGTATGATATACTGTATATATCTTATATATACAGTAAATAAGATATAAGGAATATAATTTGACAAATATATGGTAAAAAAAAAAGTACAAACACAAAATTAAATAAGCAAAACCATAAAACTACTGTACTATTATGCAGTACTATAGAAATTGTATGCAATAAAGTTTTAAAAATATTAAAAATATATACAACAGTATAGAAGAACTATTTTTTTGTATATTTTCTGACTGGTTATATATTAAATATCATAACAAAGCTCAAACCTCAATATTATTACATTTATGGCCAGACTCAACAAATGAAACATCAGCAGTTTTTATCAAATTTTTAATAAGCTTTTCATAACAATAGTTCAGAAACACCAAATAGTCAAAATACTGTCATACTGAAAAGAAATTAGCTGTAATTTTCATTTGTAATTTTCACAATTTGTTGGTTTGTCTGATGTTTTTTTTTATATAAAATATTCCATAAACAGTTAAGTAAACCAAGCCTATTAATTTCACTTTCACACGTGACAAAGAAAACAGCAGATTTAAGGCCTTAAACTGTATTGAAATAATTCCCAATAAAGCCTGTAGATACTGTATGTGTGGAATATCTTTGTATATAATGTGTATAGTGGTTTTGTCTTTGTAATGAACAGTGGTAATAATTCACCTGTAAAAACTGTGCCGGACTGAGACTCTGTGATACATCACAGGAAAGTTGCCGCTGACAAATTAATCTCAGAGTGGTCCCTCTGTGTCAGGAAGAAGCTATGGCTGACGCGTGACAGCACTGACAGACAAATCATGTCAATGCCAACACTGCAATATTGAACACGAGCTGGAATTTTTCAGAGTAGGAAGTGGGAAAATGCTGCGGTAGAGGAAAGTGTCTCACTTTAGCAGCTGTTTGTATTGCAGTGTGGAGAATAATAAGACCATTATTATTATGACTATCTATTCTTCAACTTTCCCCTACTTCTGTGAGTTTTTATTTTTGAATGAAAGAAACTTTCTCTATTTGTGGTGAAAGAGGGAAGGAAAGAAAAAAACCCTCCTCACCTCACATCACAGAAGAGGCGCAAAGAGGTTGCGAAAGCCTTCTGGGGAAAACGTATCCTTGAACTGAATGTGTTAATGACTGACGAAGAAATATATGCAGCACCTCCTCACACTGTTTGGATTCACTTGTTCTTATGTATAGCAGGAATGGCACCTCAGCTTCATTTCACCCTGGAAATAAATGTCTTGCTGTGTGTGTATGTGACTGTGTGTGTATGTGTGAGAAGTCGACAGATGCTGGTGACTGTGATGTGATTTCTCAAAGATCCTTGTTGAGATTCCTGCAGCACAATGTCACTTCTATGTTTGTTTTTTGTTTGTTTATCTGTATCTGTGTGTGTTTGTGTATAACCAGAATAATACAGAAATTGCAAACACAGGCCAGGAATGGATATTTAAGAGAAAGCTGCACTCCTGGTTTACTCTCCTCTAGGAAAGAGATTAGAGCTGCAAGTGACGTTATTTTCATTATCGATTCATCTGTCAATGAATCTAGTAAAAAATGTGTTAAATGCAAAAACTGTTACTAAAAAGTGTTTAAAATGTTCTAATGATACAAAACAAAAAAATGACTTACATCAGCCAAAATTTTTTTGTAAATATCACGATTTTACAATACATGTGTAAGAAAACTCCTGAGTAGACATTGGCTAATATTGACATTTTCGGTTTTGATGTCACCAAAAAGTGCAACAATTTAATTTTAATGTTACAGAAATGTTATTACCATTATAAATATTATTTCTGTAACCAAAACATTTTAAAAATTGTTTTAATGATACAAAACATGTTCCAAACATTACAAAGTATGACTTACATTATTATGACAAAAAATGTCATAATTTTACATTGCATGTGACTGAACAAAAACAAAAAGTGTAACAAGTACATTTTATTTTACAAAATGTTTAAATTTTAGAAAACAGCTAATTTGTATCACAAAAATGCCTGTGCTACTAAAATTAAATTTAAAAAAATCACAAAATTATGGCATTATGTTACAATTTATATCTGTTGACAGGTACTTTAAAATGTTGTAATTTTACAAAAACACCATCACAAACAGAATAAAAATAACTTCCATAAGCAATAATCATTTGGTTCATAAAATGTCGAAAAATGCTGAAAAATGTTTTCCAAACCTCAAAATGAGGATGTTGGCAAGTGTACAAATAAAAATTAATCATTTTGATTAATGATTTCTTTGGAGAAAAGAAACAGAAAATATTCACATTAAGAAGCTGAAAAAAAATCAGAGAACTTATATTAATTATTATTACAAAAAATGTTTTTGCAACTCTAAATGAGACGATAAAGCTGTTTTGATAAGTCGTTCAAGGTGAGTTGTCTTAATAGTGATACTTATAAATGGGTAAAATTACAGTATGAATATTTCATCTGAGTGATTTAAAAATGTTGTCTAGCTCACAACATACAAATTAGCTTCAAACAAATTAGCTTATTCTTTCATCCTTTTGATTAAATCAAAGAATAAGATTCAAGAATAAGAATCGAAAGAATAAGCTAATTTGGTTGAAGCTAATTTGTTACTATAATCACAAGAAAATCCCGAATTACCCCTGTTAGGGTGACCCATTTTTTCCAGTCTACGCTCAAGAATTTAAGAAAAAAAAACCACATTAAAGTAATTTTTAATTATTTCAAAATGTCACGAGTCATAAGTATAACATTTTGACATTATGTTCACAGGTATGTGTCCTATTTTTTTATTTTATATTTTGTAATACTGGCTCATATATTTTTACATTTTAATCTCGTCATTTTACTGATTAAAAGCATGATGAAATCTCCTTGTTATGAAATTACACTTAAAATAAATACTGAGTCTAATTTGTTATATTTTCCTATTTAAATTATGAATTCACCAGTTTCAGGTCCTCACGTGAATATTTGTTGATTTCATTTGTTTGTAGTGTTTTAAGATATTATCCAACATGTCATTAGACAAATTATCTATACATTGACAAAATAATCTGTAGATTGATTGATTGAAATAATACATGGATTGATTGGATGTTTTTTTTTTTTAATTTCTATGTGTGATGTAACATTTTTGTGATTTATAAGTGATGAAGTGATTCACTAATTAGAGATGGGTGTTTGTGTCTACAGGGGTGTCAGCAGCAGTAGAGTGACAGTGCTGGGTTATGGGCTGCTCACCTCTGACTCGCGCCCCCTGGTGGAGACTCTGGAGCGGCGTGGGTTTGGAGTGGTCATTGTGGACGAGTCCCATTACCTTAAGTCCAGGAATGCGGCACGGACAAAGATCCTGGTTCCTCTGATTCAGAAAATCAGTCGGTCCATTCTGCTCACAGGGACACCGGCTTTGGGTCGACCTGAGGAGGTAAAAACTTCACAAATTTATAAGTCCCAATTTGACCCTAACCCAGTATTTAAATTTTCTGTCACAAATTCTAAAAAACATGCTTTAATCTCTGTTTTTTACCCCTTGATTCTCAAAAGTAATCAGGAAAAACCTTAAAAGTGTTAAATGTTGTGATGATACAAAACATTTTACAAACATTGCAAAAAATGACTTACATCAGCCAAAGATTTAATTTAAAGTCATAATTTTAAAATACAAATATATTTCAATTACCAAAACATTTACAAAATTTTATAATTACAAAACTCATTAACAATTCATATTTTTTTGGTAAACATTTTGAAAGAGTCATAATATAAAACAATGAAGTTTTGTTTCATTCATGATTATCCCTGTAATTAAATTATGGATTTTTTTATGTCAGTTTGTGATGGTATGGCATACCCAGTAGTGTGATCCCTGCTCATGAAGTCTGATTAACAGGCTAACTCCGGGCTCAGCTGCGGCTTCTGACGAACTCTTTCACACCACTGTGCTGGCTGATCGTCATGGTAACTTGCTCCAGAGCAGTTAACGCTCACATCCAACATTCACAAAGCCAATTAACTCTCCGCAATGTCGCTTATCCTCAAGGATCCAGTGGACTTATTTCAATAACCTTTGTTACAAAAACTTAATTTGCAAAGGCCGATATGAAGAGACAGTGCGCTGCAATAAATGAGGCAAGTAATATAAAGAAGCACACAGGAGGAAACTATTGAATTCTGAGACAATAAGAGGAGCTGTTCACAGGACAGCAGCATAGTCTCTCCATAATGATTTATTATATCTTTCTGATATATATTATATATTGAACTTGTAGATTGCAGACATATTCCATCATTGCAGCCACAGCAGACCAACCAAATAGAGAATCTTTCCACAGTCACAGTGTGAAAAAACAATACAGTATCAATAAGAAGATCTGCAGTGTAATGATGGAGCACAGGGTCAGAGTCACACTCTTCTACAGCCTTAAATTATCATTGTCATATACAAAATATCACAGATTATAAATCAGCATTTTGTATCTACCTCGTGGGATTTTTTATTACACTGTGTGTGTCCCATATAAAAAAAAATTGTAGTGCTGCACAACTTTTAAAAGTGCGTTTCAAATAGAGGAAAAAATGTATAAAATGATTCAACCACTTTTGTACCTGTGTCGCTTTGCAAACTGCCTACTCTCCAACACCAAGTCCCATAGAGAAAATTAGTGATTTTACATCACAACTCACAGGAGTTGTTGATCTACTGCTGCCTCTATCAGTAGAATTTAAATGTGTCATTTTGTGACTTTGGTGTTTGAAATCCTTCATTCATATTTAAAGGTCACATAGAATGGTATTTTTGAACCAAAAATCAAAAATCGTTACTGATGTCTGCTTAGATAAATTAAACAATATTTATGGTCAAAAACCTCATAGATTCTTCAGATTAAGCCAGTTTATTGCTGCTCTCTGACGGCCTCTGAACAGGCACTCAGGCTAATGCCCGCCCTCAGAACACAGTCTCTTGTGATTGGCCAGCTACCAGCGGACTGACTTACATTTGAAATACATACATTGCCTCCAGGAAATCCATTAGAGATTGCTGGAACTGCTCCCTCCGTGAGATAAAGTTTTGAGAAGCGTCCCGCATTGTATTGCCCAAAGTTTGTATAACTATTCACTTCAAAGTGACTGCTACAAACAAACAGCATTTCAGGAAGCTTAGCAGGGATATTACCATCAAAAATGAAAGATATCTACTCTGTTTTTTTTTTCCTCATTAGAAGGGAGCCTATGAAGCGTCTGGTGTTGTTTTTGACAACCAGCAACAATGAACCGAACCTTTCTTCTGAGACATGTTGCTCTCAACAGATATAATAGTTGAAATGGCGGAAGTGATTCAGCTTCTTCTTCTTCAAGTTGAATGTTCACGCCCATGACCGGGAGTAGCTGATGCGGGGAGGGTTCGTTGCACTGCAAATGTGCTCGTTACGTAATTAAACTCGACTTTTCAAAACCGCTTATTCGAGCTCAGGTAAACAGGGAAGCCCTTCTTTTTCAGAAGTGGCTGAAGTATTTATTGTGACGCTTTAGACACGGGAAAGACACAGGAACACAACAAGAAAAAGTCAGAAATTTGATTTTCCACTTAATGTCTACTTTAACAAAGTGACACAAACTGACCACACGAGCTAGCAGTGGACCCACAGCTCCTGTGTCCCCGCAAACTAAAATCACAGATTTTCTCTGTGGACTTTGGTGTAAGAAAGTGAGTGGTTTACAGACTTTAGATTCCTGATAAAAAATTGCTGTCTTAACAGTGAGATAAAGCAGTGAACACATTCTTAAACTATTGTAGACTTAAGCTGACAAATTTTATATGGTGAGTCTTCTGTTCAATGGCTAAAAAAAAGATCATCACAAGTCACACTCCTGTTTGTGTGAGATCAGGAATAACAGTCGCAGGTTTTCATAAAATATTAAAATCAATTCTGAATCTGAGCAGGTGTCTGTGCAGGAAAACAATGCCTCATATGCACACAACATGCTTTGTGTTTAAGATGTTGTATATGCCCTTCTGAAGAAAACTTAATTATTGCCCAGACCTGATCATGATAATTAACTGATGAAACACAGGCGGCTAATTAATTCCACAATGAAGTGAAGTTTGTGCTTATGATGAAGGTGTGTGTGCATGTGGTACATGCCATCCTGTCTCTGCCTGCACTGGTGGTGAAGATAGTTTTAGGATATCTTCCTCCCTGTCACTGCTACTAGAATCTGAAACTGAGTACAATATTTTATCGTCTGCAGCACAAACCTGATAAGCCCTGTCCTTGCCTGTGTGCCAGTCTCCTCATCGCCATCATTACTCACTGTGGCTCTGACATCAAGTTAGCACACAGCTCAGGGCATGCCACACTGTTCATGATGTGCCCTCATTCCACCCACCTATTATATCAACAGTGTGAGGGCTGAAAATGCAAAGCTCCTGTTGAACAAGTGATGAATTTAGAATAGCACCCCGCTCCTGATTACCTATCATTACTGCAGAAATACTAAAAATCAACTTGGATTTTGTGGCTGTGTTATGGTATTAGTGTATGAAAACTAGTGACAGAAACAAGCTGCGTCTGATTTATTTGTGGTTTTAAAGCAAAATGAATTGTCAAATCAGGTCACTTCTCACACTATGACCTGGTTAATTGGCGCAGACACAAATTACCACTCAGCAGTGCGACACAGGACTGGTGAACTAGGTGAAGGACAAGAGGACCTTGAATAAATTGCTCACCAGAAGCACCTCATGACAGCAGAGTAATTGTGAGCACAGGTGAGGTCTGTTTCAAGCCAAAAAAAGAAAGCTGTAAGAGTGATAGTGTGCTCTCAGCTTTCAGAAAGTAAAAGTTGAGAAGTCGGGTGAACTGAAAAGACATTGTCTTCATGATGAACGGCAAAGTCTTCCAGTTTTGTCAAGGAGATTTTTTTTTATATGATTTAATAAAAGAAAGAATACCTTATTTTAAAGGAATATTTTCTCTCTGGCACAAACTTTTGGTCCTGCAGTTGCATTAGTTCACTAAATGTTAAGCCAATTTGTACATAAAGTGAAAATACAGTGTAACTAATAAAATAATATAAATTTAATTCCATAGTTAAAACATGACTATTTGAGCTACAGGAACCAAAAGATTTTAAGCATAAAGTTAGCATGGGTTAATCTGCTTGTTATTTTTTGTACTAACACTAGCTATTATAACATAGAAGTTAATTATGATTGTTTATCAGAAAAATGAATCTGCATGATAGGAAGAGAAACTAGACTCGGAACTTTATAATTTTTCCTGATTTTTTTTTTGTTTTGACCCTCAAGGCCACTGTAACAGATTCAGTTATGATGGCAGTGGCACAGCAGTTATTTTGGTAGCTATGTTCAACAGACAAGGTTTCAACAGTGGAACAAATGCGGCGGCTTTACTGTTTATTAATTTTAACTTTTCAAATGTAAGAGGTGGAATGTGTTTTTGTAAAAATATCATTTATTGTGTTTTATCATTTATGTTTTAATGTTGTAATTATTTTAAATTTTCACAAGTTGGTAGCTAAAATATTAGCTTAAATTAGCCAAGAAAACTAATTTGACTAATTTGCACTGCAAAAAAGTTAAACTGTTTTATTTAATTTTTTGTAAAAATGTAATTATTTTGTTTTAGCTTTTAAATTTTTTAAACGTAATTATTTAAAATTTCACATTTTCAATAGTTACTAACATGCTAAAATCAGGGTAATTTGCACTGTGGAAAAAAAAAAAAAAGTTTTACATCTCATTATTTCTCAAAATCTTTCCCACTGTTTTGTATAAAAAAAATAGTTAATTGTCATGTATCTTTCTTTTGAAATATTTAGTTATTTAAAGTTCATAATTTTCTCACATGCTAATGTCATCAAAATCATCATCAACTGCTTATCTGGAGTTGGGTTGTGGGGGTAGCAGCTTTAGCAAAGAGCCCCAGACTTCCCTTTCCCCAGCCACCTTGGCTAACTCTGACTGGGAGATCCCAAGGCATTCCCAGGCCAGTGAGGAGATATACTGTATTGTCTCCACTTGATCCCGGCTCTGCCCCGAGGTCTTCTCCCAGTTGGAAGTGCCACATGCTAACATGTTCACTGAAAGTAACCACCATAGGCTTAGGGTAATTTGCACTGCCAAAAACGTTTTTTATTGCTCATTATTTCAACTTTTTTTTATTTTCGGTAAAATATAATTTATTGTGTTTTATTTTGTATTTTTAGATTTTAATTTCTACCTAATAATTACACACTTTTTTGTGAAGAAGTACACTATTATTTGTTCATTCACACTTACACCCTGTCATGTTTTCACTCTGTGTGTCTGCTCAGCTGTTCATGCAGATTGATGCCCTCTATCCAAGGATATTTGGAACCTGGACGGAGTACGCTAAGAAATACTGCAATGCCCATTACAGGTGACCTTTCATTGCAGAGCCACAGGCTGACACACACACCTCGTACACATTTTCTCTAGTGTATGTACGTGTTGTTCTATATTTAAAGTTTAACCCGAATTTGTATTACTCACTCTCACTCATTTTGTACTGCTTTATACTCCACATGAGGGTTGCGGGGGGGCACTGGTGCCTAACTCCAGGTGACACAAGATCTTTAGCATATGGGACATGGATGAAACTGATGATGGTATTTTTTTCTCCCAAGAGTTTGCATGAATTAAATTTTTATCTATAGTGTCCATAAGTTAGCTTTTGCAGTAGAAACAAGTTAGCAGTTTCCCTCTTTATGCTATGCTGCCCTAAGCTAAGCTAATCATTTTATGTGGCCATGGAGCTCAACAATATAAATAAATATATGTAGGAAACTCAAACTATGTGAAATCTTCTTAATCAGAGTTTCATTAAATCCCAGGCTTTTTTTTTACACCCTATTTTTAAAGTGACTGTACAGGTCAGGTGAGCTGTACCTGTGTCTGTGGTAGTGTTGCTGCTGAGACGGTGTGTTGTCAGAGCCAGATTGCAACTGAAGCCAGCCATTAAATGCCAACTGGCTGCACGTCACCAATGATGATCAGTTACATGTGTGAACAAACACATCAAATGCATTGTTTTGGACCTCCATCAAAGTCAGCAGAATGGTCTGGGATGGGCCTGGTGCCATTAATCATTACAGTGTATATAATAGGACTCGGTGTGGTCAGAGAGAGCTGTTCTGAGCCACACATTCGCTGATAAATCACAGCAGCAGTGTCATCTATGTTCCTACTACAGTGAAATGCAGCATTGCAACTGGACAGCTCCTGGTTCAAATCCCCTGCACCAGAAATACATGTTATTTTTGAGTCATTTTCTCCTCTCTTTGAAAACTACAAGCCTGAAAAGTGAAGTGTGAAACAGTGAATTCTGGCAGTGCCTTGTTAACTTTGTCCACCACTCGCAGCCAAAATGGCAGACAACCAGTCTTTGTGTGGAGGGCCAGTTCTATTCTAAAACTCCTTTTGGCTGATGAATTCTGAAAGTTGCTGGTAAGCTTTGGGATGAACCTGCTGTTGTGCCCATTAGACAACATAGTTTCCTGCTCTGCAAACTGCCCTAAAGCAAAAAAACTCATTCCCTGACTGCTGCAGCAGACCTGCTCTGCTATAAACAATGGAAGGCTGCTGTGCTGCTGGGCAGCTCCCAGGTGGGAATGTTTATATGTGTTTAACTATTCCTTCAGGGCACAGCTGTAAATAAGTATGTTTTCTGAGGAACTTTCTCTTGTTGAGAAATGTGTCCAGAAAAAAAGAAAAGGCAGTAGCAGGCTGTGACCTCTTCACCTTTCCATTCCATTCCTTCTCATTTTTCATTTTCCTCTCTCAGGTACTTTGGACCTCGCAGGCAGTGGGACTGTCGTGGTGCATCCAACCTGAAGGAGCTGCACCAGCAGCTGAGCAAGATTATGATTCGTCGCCTGAAAGCCGACGTGCTCACTCAGCTGCCGCCCAAAATCCGTCAGCGTATTCCCTTTGACCTGCCCAAGGAGGCTGCCAAGGTACTATTTGTTTTTAAAGGGATAGTTCAGGTTTGGCTGTTGGCAGGAAAGTACATTGTATTCTCTTAATAGGGCTCACCTAATAAAATCTACATCAGCTTAAGTCTATCTTGAGTGTATGTTTTATTCATTTTTTTAAAAAGCTGCTGTAACTCTTATGGATAGAACAGGGAAAAAAGACAAAGAAAATCAGATTATATTGACTTAACAAAAGATTCATAGAATAAAATCCATTTCAGCTTAAGTCTGTGATATCTTAAGAATATGTTCCTTGCTTTATCTCACTGTCAGACTCTTTTGCTCACTCTCCCACACCGATGTCCAAAGAAAAAAAATCTGTGATTTTTAGCTTACGGGCTACAGGAGCTACTGGTGTACTGCTGCCTTGTGTGGTCAGTTTGTGTCAGTGAGGTGAATCTGGATGGAGGATGTCACACGTTGAAGTATTGAAACATCACATTTGAACTTACTGGTGGAGGCAGCAGTGGATCAAAACTTCTGAGTGCTGTGATGTAAAATCTCTCTTCTCTCTGGACTTGGTGTGGGAGAGCAAGTGGTTTACAAACGTCAGTTGGACTAGTCAGTCTAACAGTGATATAAATATATCACGCTGTCTCGGGCTAATTCTTGGCTCATGACAGTCTAATCTACCACATGAAACCACACCTGAATATCTGAAATGGCCCTTTAATATGTTTTCACAACTTTTTACAAATCACAAAATGATATGAAGCAACAAATTAGATTCATGCTGTTAGCTGAAATTAAGTTCCACAGTCACACCTGCAGGTGATGTTTATACTTTATACTGTCTCAGGTCTAAATTTAGCTGTTAATTAATGTTTTTTTATCCTTTTATTAAAAACAACAAAAAATAAATAAATAACAGCCTTCATGCAAAAATCATTTAATTCTCAGGTGTCAAACGAGATTTTTAAAAAATCAGTCATGTTTAAATGTCAGCTTTCTATGGTGAAAAAGCACATTTTGAAACGTTAATTATTATAAAAGTTTAAGTATGACCACAGCAGCTATACATACTCAATAAATCAGTTAAAGAAGATTTATCAGCAGCTGTTTTTCTAATTTGACAAAACTGTTTCTGTCGCAATTTAAAGAGAAAAGCAAATATTTGCAACATCTAACTTTCAACTTACATATTTACCTCTACATCATGTGTTAACAGATTAATTGATAATGTTCAGTTCAGGATTGATTTTATAAAATACAGTGATAATCATGAAATTGAACATAGAATAGATTCAGTAGAATAGAATTTATGACACCTGTTCTGAATATGAACTTATTCATTCATGAATTGTAAATGAAAGAAGTAAAACTGCTTATTTTCTGCATTAGGATTATATAAGTGCCATTCAGATTGTGTATTTGTTTTTTATCAGAGGTGTAAGGTCATGTTTTTGTGTGTAGGTGTTTTTTTCTGGTTGCAGTTTCCACCTCCCACATTGCACGAGCTGTGTGGGGAATACACACGTGAATGTTTGGGGTCACTGGAATCAAAGCTACGAAATTGTTCTTAGTTTCCCATTGGCTGTAGGAAGAGAAATCCACTTTTGTTAAAAAAGATCTTTTGTTTTTATTTTTGTGAGAAAAAAAGCTGGAGGAGCTAGCTCAGCACTAATTATACATCATCCCATGAATGACACTCCAATATGGAAGTTGCTTGCGAAAGTGATGATGCAGGAATTTTCTTTTTCCTTCAGAAATATTCAGCGATTCTTTAATTGAAGGCTAAATATGGTCAGTGTTTCTACACAGTGGAGCCAATTAGGTCAGTGAACGTACATGTAGAAGTGCTGGAAAAGTTCATGTCATGACATTCATCATTCATTCTTCAGTCGTCATTCATTCTTTATCTAAAAATCGACTGAAACATCAGCTTCCATGTGTGATGTCTTCAAATACACACAGAGAGACCAAAAAAAATCCACAAGAAAAAGTTGTTCTTTGTTCCTGCGATGAATCTGTGAGTGTGTGTTTTTGTGTGCTGAGAAAAAAAAACAGCCTCACAGCTGACTGGACTGTTATAAAAGGAGGTGTGAAGTGGTCACTCACCCAACCAGGTAAATACAATATGAACAATATCAAACATAAAAGACTGTGTGGACATTATTTCCCTGCAAACAAACTGTGACAGTATCTGCCTCATACCAGCCGCGCTCACCACTTCATCACTCCTATCTCATTTTACTCCCTAATGATGGCTTTTATCGTCCACAGTCAGATACTTTTTATGTCCCCGCTGCCCTTTACATTTCAGCCCTGGCCTTTTGTCACTGTTCATTTGCTGAATATCACACAGGCAGGAGGGTTTCACCACTCAGGTTTTTATTTTTATTTTACAGCATATTAGGAAGAAATACTCAAATGAAAACTTGTTTTAATTAGAGAAAAAACTGCAAGTGCAGAAACATCTAAGGAAATGCAACTTTGAGCGTCTTCAGTATGATTCTGTTTATTCACTCCACCGTCCTCGACTTTGACGATGTTAGGATCCACTGAAATGCTAATCAGTGGAACACAAACAGACAAACTGTCGTAGTGAAACTTTCACCATGTTTGTGTGTGTGCTCGCATTAATAAGGCCTCTCCTTTCTATGCACATTTTATTCCCCTTTGACCTCTTTCACACACGCACACTGGTTTCCATGACTTCAGAGGACATTGTATTGACTTACATTCATTTCCTGGAGACTTACTCTAACCTTAACCATAATTACTAGTGCCCTAACCCTAACCCTGACCCTAACCTTAACTTTGACCTAACCCTAACCTCAACCTAACTTTAAAAATGTCTTCACCTTAAAATGTAGTAATTTATATTATGGGGACTTGATTTTTGTCCCCATAAGGAAGACAAGTCCCCATAATATGACTGTGCAAACAGATCTAGGTCCCCACAACATAAGGAATACAAGGTACACACAAACACACAGTTACATGTATGTGCTTCACAGCCACCTCTATCTTCAGTCGCCATATGGTTCACAATTTTTTTGTTGTTTGATTTTCAAGAAAATGTGCAATCCGATGGAAAATTACCAATTACAGCCTGAATTAACTTAAAGTGAAATTAGCTTTTGTTCACAATAGATGCAAAATAATCTCTAAGTAGGAAATTCTGTTGAAGATTTAAAGATATACAGTACACTTGAGGACAAAATTATGAGCCCCCCATTAAAATTTCATTGTTTTTAAAGTATTTCCCCAGCGCTGTTAAACAGAGCAAAGAATATTTAACACAACTTTTTCAAAAATCCAAGTATTTTAGAAGCTTCCATTATTTGACTTTGTACACAGAAATGACAATTATGCCACAAAAACCAAAAACTACCAGTGTCAAAATTATTAGCCCCCCTGATAGTCAACTGGGTCTCCTTTTTGCTGGATAAAAGCGTGTAGTCTTTTTTTGTAGTTTTCAGCAAGACTCTGATTCGTCTCCTGAGGAATCCCAGCCCATTCTTCTTTGACAAATCTCTCAAGCTCCTCCAGATTTGATGGACTTCTGTCATAGACCTTTGTCTTCAGTAAAGATTTTCAGTGGGATTTAAGTCAGGACTTTGCCAGCCATGTTTTAACTGAGAGCACATACAGTGAAGTCAGTACCTTATATAGCCACTCGTCATAAAATCTGAGCTATCATTTTTAATCTTCTACATCATAATCTTTTTTGAGGTTTTTTTAGCATCGGTTGCATAGCAAGAACTAATTAAACTTGAATCCAGGCTGCAAATGTTTCTGCAGGATTCAAAACCTTGAACTATAAAAATCAGGAAGTCAGGCTTTCTTTTGAAGCAGTTTAAATAATATGCACACAGTAGTTAGTGCATTAAAATGAAATAAAACATTAAATGTGCTGTTTTTCTTGTCATTTTCTTTTTTAAATTTGTTGCACTTTATTTATAAATGAAAAAAACAGGAGCCTATTGTTGACTGACTGCAGAAGTATTGTTTTTTATGATAAACAGACATAACCTCTCTGCGTCTCTTGTTTTTGAGCAGAATGCAGCATATGCTGCTCTTTAGCGTTGGCCTCTCCCACTGCGATTCCCCTTAAATACGCCTCGCCGATCACCTTGAGAGCGTGCAGGCCGTCTTTGATTTATTGTAGCGTCTTGGTTGCTTCTCTGTCTTCGACCCAGGCTTGTCACAATGTGGCTATAATTGGGAGACGCTCATGACCCACCTAACACAGCAGCCCAGGCAGAGGCGGAGGCATCCTAGGGAATTCTCCCTCCCTCGCACTCCCTCTATCATTTTTTTCTCCCCCCTTCTCTTCCTCTTCCAGAAAAAGTAGGACACCCAGCAGCACCATTAATTGTTTTGCCCTTTATATCTCAAAAAGAGTAGAAGAAGAAAGAATTGAAGGCAGAATGAAGCCTCATTGTCTTTGCACTCTCCTTGTTTACAGGAGGCCGCAGCCAGCTTTGCTGAGTGGGAGCAAGTGATGAAGGCCCTGGGGTCAGGGATCGCTGCTACAGACAACCCCTTTACTGAGGTCATGAGTCTGGTCACAAAGATGTACAAGCAAACAGCCATAGCAAAGGTAATGCGAAACCAAGTGGTGATGGTGGAGAACATCTCATTTCAACTCTGTGTGGGGCTTACATTTTATCTTGTGTGTAACATAAATACTCACCTGTACACCAAATGTATCAGTCTGCAGTTGAAAATAGGTATGGTATAATAAGGTATGGGATGATGTGAACATTTCTATCATGACTATCCTGACCAAAAGGTAATAACAATTCACTATATTAATTAATAGTTGTATTGTAATAATTGCTTTAAATTTGTTTTTTTTTTGTTTTTTGTAACATTTTCAAATGTAAATGAGTGGAGCCTTCTGTACGTCATCTAACTTTATTTCATATAATTTGCTTTTAGAATAATGAATAAGAATGTGCACAAAAAACAGAATGCAATGATTTGCAAATCTCATAAACCAATATTTTATTCCCACTAGAACATAAACAACACATCAGATGTTGAAACTGAGACATTTTACCATTTCATGAAAAATATTTGCTCTTTTGTTTTTATCTGACGTCAGAAACACATTTCTAAAAAGTTGGAACATGGCGATGTTTACCATTGTGTAGCATCCCCTCTTCTGTCTGTAAACGCCTGGGAAGTGAGGAGACCAGTTTCTGCAGTTTTAGGAAAGCAATGTTGTCCTGGGTTGTCCTGGGTCAAATATTTTCTATTGGTGAAAGGTCTGGACTGCAGGTAGGTCAGTTCAGCATCTGGGCTCTTCTCCTGCAAAGCCATTCTGTTGTGATGGATACAGTAGGTGGTTTAGCATTGTCTTGCTGAAATATGCATGAACTTCCCTGAAAGATACGTTGTCTAGAGTGGAGCAAATGTTGCTTTAAAACCTCTACATTTTATACCCAGTCATGTAACTGACCTTTTCTTTTGCTAATTAGTTGTCAAATTCTCCACCAGTTGTTTTTCATTTATGCTATTTACTTTTACAGCCTTTTATTACTTGATGTGTCGTTTATGTTCTATTGGGAATAAAATATGGGTTTATGAGATTTGTTTTTATTTAGATTTTATACAGCATTCAAACTTTTTTGGAATTGGGGTCACCTACAATGTATGATTATCCTGAGGCTAAACTACCATGTTTATGTTGCTGATACACTGCTTTATCTCACTGTCAGACAGACTTCTCCAAAAGGACACTGAAGTTGGTAAACCACTCATGCTCCCACACCAAAGTCCATAGAGAAAATCAGTGATTTTGCATCACAGCACATAGGAGTTGTTGATCCACTGCTGCCTCCATCAGTAAGTTTATATTTATTTTGTGACTTTGGTGTTTTTAAATCATTAACCTCAGTGATGCAAACTGACCATGCGAGGCAGCAGTGCATTCCCTTTGTCCCTGCAGGCTAAAATCACTGATTTTTTCTATGGACTTTGGTGTGGAACAGTGAGTGATTTGCAAACTTTTGTATTCTGTTGTAAAAATCTTTTAAACCATGAGATAAAGCAGTGAACATATTCTTAAGATATTGTAGATTTGGAGTACATTTTATTTAGTGAGTCTTTTGTTAAGTAGCTATGATCTGCTTTTTTGACAGTTTTTCCTGTACTATCCCCTTTAGAGTAACATGCAGCTTTTTATAATTATTGTAATATTTTAATTACATAGCAGTAATTTTGGTCACGATAATCTTGACAGGACATTTTTATAACACCTCATGCCTACCTGACAGCATCTGAAAGTTCATATAGTTATCATAGTTTAGCAGAAAAAGTACTTGGTGTGCATAGTGACATCATTAGTGCCACACTGACACATCGGCAGCCAATCAGCAGCAGCTTGATGGACGTCTGCCCTGCAGTCATGAACTCCTGTGAAACTCAAAATTTCCGTATTAAATGTCTGAGAAACGTCGTCCTGCTTCACTGTCAGTGCTCAGGGGAAAAAAAGTGAATGCTGCAGCATCATGATCAGAGCATTTGTCCAGGCACTCATTGAGGAAGCATCGCCATGGTAACAGAGCCTAATGGTCGCCCAATGAAAGCACTTAGACAAAGTAGGGACTTATAAGTGAGGTATTATTTAGTTCTGTCCAGCCTGGCATGATTACACCTTATCTCCAAGTTGCATGCCGCACTAAAATAGCATCTCTGTGATGTTGTTGCTATGGAGACTTAGCCAGCTCTCAGTTTGAAGTGACATGCTTTTAACGAGAGAGGACTCAGCAATATGGGAAGGTGGCTGTGTGTGTACAGTGTGAGAATGTAACAAGCATTTAGGCTTCCTGTTGAAGTCGGTGATACGGTCTCCAGCCTCTCTGATCCTGATGCTAACACCTGCCTCATTCTCTCACACTGTAGCTGAGCAAACACGCTATCCCTCTAAAATTATCCCCCATGTTCCTGGTCTGACATTCCTCTCAATTAGCCCGATGCCCTGTGCCATGAGGACTGTGGCCTCTAGGTTAACAAAGACCGGAGATAACCTTCAAATGCAATCATCCACATGCTACTTCCTCAGTCTGGCTACAAGCTCAAATCCTTTTCTTTGCTTGGTATTTGCGGATTGGATTTCTGCTCAGTTTAGCCTATCACTGGACCTCCTTTCATTACAACACACCCCCACTCTACCTCCTCCTCTTCCACCCACCCCCCCCTCCTTAATGCCAATACTGTGAGTCCACACTCATTTCCTCTCCTATCGGTTTTTAGATTTTGACTTACTGTCAGTACTTCAGAAAAAACATACTCTCATCTTATTTTGGATTAATGTGATGGAGAAGGACTGTGTTAGATCCAAAATGTCTATGTTACAAATGAGACGATGTATGATGTAAAAATCACATACCATACGTTGATCGTGGTGATATGTCATTATCAGAATAATTGTGAATGCAGGAAATCGTTAATATTTCAGGTGAATGACTTGAAAATACTGTGGAACACACCATCACACACACTGTAGCTAAATTTGAACAATCATTCAATTTCTTCATAGTTCATGCTGATCTTATTTTCATGGTAAAATATGTTTCCCATCTGCAATGTTTCTGATAATAATATAAAGTTAAGCAAATTTAGTGTGTTTAATAGCCAAGGTTTTTACAATTGTTGTAGCAACACTAAATTGTAAGTATTTTGGTGAGGATAACCATGACCTTAAATGGTCATATGCCCTATTTACCAACAGTAATATTTCTGGACGATATTTTTGTAATAGTACATTTTTTGGTAAGTAATTATTTGTGAGATTAGTAACACGTTTTTGTAACACATTTTTAAAAACATTTTTGTTGTGTTTTGTAGTAATGTTTTTATAGCATTACCACACTTTTTGGTCAAGTAAGTAATGTTTTTGTAACATTACATTTTTTTTAAACATTTTGTTTTTGTGCATTAGTAACATGTTTTGTAACATTACAACATTTTTTTTACATTCTTTGGTAGCATGAGTAATGATCTTGTAAGGTTACTAATGTAATTTTGTTGCATTAAAAAATTTTTTAAACATTTTTTTTTCAAGTAAGAAATATTTTTGTATGTTAGTGACATGTTTGGGGCCACATAATTGGTGTAGTGGTTAGCAGTCTTCCCCTTGCAGCAAGAAGACCCAGGTCCCAGGTTTGCGACCCGGTCAGAACAAGGGCACTTCTGCATGGAGTTTGCATGTTTTGGCCATGTGTGCATGGGTTTCCTCCCTCAGTCCAAAAACATGCAGATTTGGGGAATAGGCAAATTTGACACACAGACATCTTACTGACATTAGTAACAGTAGCACAACTCTTTCCTCTGTTAACCAAATTAAGAGTTCAAACAGAAGTCCATTCATTCTCTAGAATTATTGCAGTAAGATCATGAAGGAGTTTTCGTCAGGATAATCCTGACATTTAATTCTCAAACCCATGTCTAATCTATGTCACTGGGATGAGCAGTGTGGCCCCTGCCCTCCCACCTTCCTGTCAGTCTGCCTTGCGATGGAGCTGCCAAACGCCTTTGGGGTATTTTTATTGCTTTACCCGCCAAGCATCTGCTCCCAATTACCCAGAGAGGACAGCTCTGATGCTGGACTTTAAAGTAAGCTAACGGGCTACTTCAGACAGCTGAGAAGTTTGTGCACTAATTAAACTCAGCGGAAGGAAGCTGGCGTGGCCCGGCCGTCAGTAATGAGGACCCCCCAGATCAGAACAGGGTCGGCAGGCCTGGCGGACAGATTCATTATCAGGCGCATTGGCTAATTATCAGCGTGGCAAAGCAGAGGTTCCCCAGCTGAGCAGGTGTGATGGCTGCAGAGGTTGTCAGGTTGTAGGAGGTGTGGAGATTATGAGGGTGGGATTCACACCGTGGAGAAAGGCTTGTCTCCTAAACCATCGAGCCACTTCTCTGCTCCACTCAAATCAAACCTCACTATGTATTCCTCTTGAGCTGCTGCTATTCTTGGGAGCTTTTTGGCCCGAGGCTCTGAAATGAGCCGAGGCCAGATGCTCAATGTCACGCTTATACAGCTTATACAACCTCTCAGGCTTCGCAGGAGGTAGTGGCGTGCAGGCACGGCCACTGCACCCGTCACAGTGTGATCGCCGGGCAGCAGCGCATGGTGAAATGATAGATACAGATACCTGCAGGGTACAGTTAACTCTGCTGCCACAGCCTTCGTTAGCTTCACACTGTCAATCAAGGTCGGAGCAGAAATAAGCAGTACTATGATGCGTTTAAAGCCTTGTTACTTTCAGACTTCATGAATAAAACAAGACTAAGTGGAAATTATGAAGCAAATAACTGCTGAATAATAATAATAATAAAATAGTTACTGGAGACATAAAACAGTGCACATCAGTTCAACAGTTTATTATACTGAAAATTATATTATACATGTAACAAAGTCTGAATAAACTCACTTAATGTATTTTAAAGGGATAGTTCAGGTTCTATATGAAACAGATGAAAGGCATATTTTAGCCACTTAACAAATGACACACCAAATAAAATCTCCATTAACCTAAGTCTGCATTATTTTAAGAATATTTTCATGTATTTATCTCACTGTTAGACAAACTGTTCCATAGAGAAAATAACAGTTATTTCAGCACACACGAACACAAGAGCTGCTGTCTACTGCTGCCTTGTGTGGGCAGTTTGTGTCACTGAGGTAAATCTGAATGAAGGATTTCAAACACTGAAGTCACATTTTTGAACTTACTGATGGAGGCCGCAGTGGATCAACAACTCCTGTGTGCTGTGATGTAAAATCACAGATTTTCTCTATGGACATTGGTGTGGGAGAGTTAGTAGTTTACATACTTCAGTTTCCTGTTGCAAAAGTCTAACAGTGAGTTGTTACTCACTGGAGAATATGTTCAATGCTTTATCTCACTGTTAGACAAACTTTCATAAGAGGAAACTGTTTGTGTCACTTTATAAACACTTTCCTATACCCAAGTTCACTGTGGCTTCCATCACTAAGTTAAAATTTGTTATTTTGAGTTTTTTCAGATTAACCTCAGTAACATAAACTGACCACATGAGGCAGCAATAGACCAGCTGCTCCTGTGAGCTAAAATCACTGATTTTCTCAATGTGCTTCAGTGTAGGAGAGTGAGTGGTTTACAAACTTCATTTTCTTGTAGATAAATCATGTGCTTATGACATCGTATGCTAAAATATTTTCACTGAGAGTGAATGTCTATCCCTTTTTAAATTTTGGTTTATTTCTTATTTCCCCTGGATCAAAATGGTAATTTTCTTGTGTGTGGTGTCACCAAACAACCCTCCTCTCTCTCGCATCACACACTAATCATATCTCTATGTTGTGAGCTATTGATTTGCTCTCACTATCTGCAAGCTGACAAACGCGCCCCCGTCGCTGTATTCGCCACATCCTTTTTAAATGCTGAATCCCTGGTATTCAATAGAGAATCAATCTCTCAGAAAAGGACGGCGCTGTGGTTAATTGACTTCTTCACTGTTCTAGCCGATTCATCTGTGTGTGTGGTCGATTAGAATGGTGATAGATTCAGTCACTCTCTTTCTTCAGTGTATATTTTTGATCTTCTCTATGTATATGTATGTATCCAGGCGGGAGCTGTGAAGGACTACATTAAGATGATGTTGGAGACTGAGCAGCTGAAGTTCCTGGTGTTTGCCCACCACCTCACCATGCTGCAGGCCTGCACTGAGGCTGTCATCGAGGCCAAGGTAACCTCAAGTGCTCAAGAAAAACACATGAGGTGTTTGGAAATTATTTAAGCTTTCATGCTGCTGCTTTTTATGTGTTTTCATGGTACCAACAAGATATCAATCGCACACTCCCACGTTCAGAGCCATCACAAACACGTCGCTGCTTGCAGCAGCACATGGCCTTCGTTGTTCCTTCATCCCTGCCGTTACCATTAAGACACAGATCTGAACACAATACCCCACTGATTACAGGGACACACACCTGTGTTTATTTATGGATTTACACTAATGTTTGTTACACACTATCCCCTTCTCACTGAAACACAACGTGTGTCCTGAAAGCCTGTAGGTTTTTCTATCAGTGATCACTTTTGCAGTGAGGCATGCGAATGAGACATCACAACAAAGCACAGATGACTATGTAGCGTAGAGGTTTCTCATGATTTATTGTCTGCATTGAGCTTGACTCCTGGAACCAGGCTGAGGTGCTACAAGATAAATCATGACCATAGAACCTTTCATTCTCTCACTCTCCCACAAGGTCCATGAGAAAATAAGTGATTTTAGCTTGCAGGGACACTGGAGCTGCTGGTCTACTGCTGGTTCATGTGGTCAGCTTTTGTCACTGAGGTAAGTCCGAACAAAGGACTTAAAATGCAGAAGTTACATGATAATACATTTGAACTTACTGATGGAGGCACCGGTGGATTAACAACTCCTGTGTGCTATGCTGTAAAATTACTAATTTTCTCTCTTGAATTTGGTGTGAGAGTGAGCGGTTAGCAAAGGATAAAATGTAAACTATAAAAAAGTACTGTTCGTAATCAATTATATGAAGAGTGAACCACACTGCTATGCTCACACAACATTAACCACCAATTTTACTTCTGCATCAGTCAGAAAAGCGTTCACCTTTACGACGCGATTCACTTGAAATTTTCAATCTGCTCTTCTCAAAGTGACAGTTCAGGTTTTCGATGAATGGGATAACTTTATCAAGCAAATTATCCCTTTACAGTTTCACGTCAGTTGACACATAAGGAGTCATAAATAGTCACTCTCTCAGCCTCTCCATCGCACCGTGTCTCTTGCTGTTGCTTTTTTTAAACCCAATGCTGTTAATTGGTGAGTGTGAACACACCAGAGAAGGAGCGTCTCGAGTGATGTGTTATCACACGTCGTACAACTGCATTACATTCAGCCGACACACCCTGAGAGATGAAGCATGTAGAGAAAGTTTACTTTTTCAGACTTTTCTTTAACAAAATAGCTGTTGAGTGATGATTAAGAAATGAGTAAAGTTTTGTTTTATTCTATAACATTTTTAACATTGCTTCTATGGCACACCGTACACCTGAATTTAGCACACAAGTGGGAGACTGGTTTAATTCAGGACTTTTGACATCTGCTGCGATTCCTGAGCCTGGAGCCTGAGTTAATCATCAGTGTGACAGAGACATGACTTAGAAACCCAGCAGGACTATGGATGAAGGAATAAAAAAAAGTTTGGAGCCAATTCATCTGGTTAGTGGGTTAGATATAGACACATGCTGCACATTTTTCCAGGTTAGCATTAAAGGCCAATTCAGCTGGAAAAAGCTTTAAAAACTTGTAAATTGTAAAGATAGGGATGAATATGTGTGCCAAAACTAAATATAAAAACACACTTGCGGATGATGCAGGAATAACACAGACTGTGTTTTAATAGATGCTAGTTTGTTAAATGGGTGCATGATAGATTAATTTTGAACTGAGTAGTTTAAAAACTTGATCATTGACATAAATAAGTCACGATTACTAAATAAATTTTGATAATCGATTAATCTGTTTGATTTGGGTTTTTTTAATAATTAAAACAAGTTTTCTGATCTTTCAGCTTAAATGTGAATATTTTCTGTTTTCTTTGCTTCATATAACAAAAAAAGTAATTGGTTTATAAACTTCACTTTCCTGTAGGAAAAAGTTTGTCTAACAGAGAGATAGGGCTGTGAACATGTTCTTAAGATATAAACAGATGTAGATTTTATTAGGTGAGTCTTTTATTTAGTGGATGAAATTCTTGTGTCCTTGCTGGTTGTAGTAATAACCTTTACGATATAAAAGCATTAACAGTGGTTGATAAATGTCATTGCCTCTGTTATATCAGTATGATTGATGTGTTCAATGATTGATGTGTCATTTGTTGGCAGAGTAAATATTGTTATGTTTATTTTTCCAGGTCGGTTACATCCGCATCGACGGCAGTGTCGCGTCATCAGAGAGAATCCAGCTGGTCCACAAGTTTCAGAGTGACCCGGAAACCCGAGTTGCCATCCTCAGTATTCAGGCTGCTGGACAGGTATTTACATATATTTGTTGTGCAATAAAATCAACTCTGTTGAACATAACAGTTAAACAAACTTTGAGCCCAACTTGTTTATTAAAAAATAAATAAATAACTGAGTTGTGTTCTTCGGGGGCGTGGCTTTTGATTGACACTTTGGGGTTTGTCAGGTTTGTCAGGTTAATGACTGTCAGGCGGCAGGAAGTAAAGACCAGTTCATTATCGCTTTCAAATTAGCTGTCAGTCAAACTGATCAAATCAATTTACTGCGTCCTGAAGTGATGAATGGTTGTTTTGTGTCATGAATGAGAAAATTAAAAGGATACTAGTTTTTTTTTAAGTGTGGTCCTATGAGGTAAGGACACTTAGTCAGTGCAAACTGCACTCTGATTGCTCCTTTAGGAAAGACGCACTCACTCACTCACTCACTCACTCACTCACTCACTCACTCATTTTGTACCGCTTTATCCACTGAGGGTTGCGGGGGGGCACTGGTGCCTAACTCCAGCTGACATAGGGTGAGAGGCAGGGAACACCCTGGACAGGTCGCCAGTCCATCACAGGGCCACATAGAGACAGACAACCATTCACTCTCACATTCATACCTACGGGCAATTTAGAGTGTCCAGTTAACCTAATCCTAGGAAAGACTCACAAAATCTATGTTAGCTTAAGAATGTGTTCATGTTTTTGTCTCACTGTTAGACAGACTTTTCCAACAGGAAATTGAAGTTTCGAAACCACTCACTCTCCCAGACCAAAATCGAGAGCGAAAATCTGTGGATTTTAGCTTGTGGGGACACAGGAGCTGCTGGTGTAATGCTGCCTCGTGTGGTCAGTTTGTGTCACTGAGGTCAATCTGAACAAAATTATTTCAACCACCAAAGCCACAAAATATGCATTTGAACCTACTGATGGAGGCAACAGTGGATCAACAACTATGTGCTGTTGATGTTAAAATCACTGATTTTCTCTATGGACTTTGGTGTGTGAGAGTGAGTGGTTTACAAAATAAAATTTCCTCTTGAAAAATGGCTCTAGTTTCATCAAATCAAAGCAATTGTTATCAATCAAATGCACATATTTTTGAATTAACCTGTATTTCTCCACTTTAATGAGTATTTGTTACTTTCTTTTTTCTCTTTTATATCTCCTCATGAATCTCCAGATACTGTTAAAAAATAGCTGAAATTAATTCAAATGACTGATGCAGCACAACTAACAAGCTAAACAGAGTCATGCAATTCATACTGTTGTATTATATTTCCGTTATTGGTTGCAGTGAATCATTCACAGGATTTGAGTAAATAGAAATGAAAGCAGAAAACTTAACAACACATTGACGTCAATTAATCCGAGGGACTGAACATGTGCAGAAATGTAATGCGTGCAGAGGAGGTAGGTGCTTGAAGCACTTCTGAGGCAATTAGCATTTAATATTCTCTTATTAAACGGAATTTCCTCAAATTAAATTTCATTAAAAACAGACTGGAGTGTCCCACTTGTGCTGAAGGAGCTGTTTTTTGTTCTGACTGGTTGTTAGTTGTGTGTGTGTGTATGTGTGTTTTCTCTTCAGGGTTTGACTTTCACTGCTGCCAGCCACGTGGTGTTTGCTGAGCTCTACTGGAACCCCGGTCACATCAAACAGGCCGAAGATCGAGCTCACCGCATAGGACAGACGTCCTCGGTCAATGTGCACTACCTCATTGCTAAGGGAACCTTTGATGCTGTCATGTGGTCTATGCTCAACAGAAAGGTTAACACATAAACATGTTATTGTCCTGGTACTGGTAAGATATATCACATACTAATAAGAATATTTAAAGGGAAACAGAGAACACAAGTAAAACTGATTATAGCCACTTAGTGAACTTTGTTCACTGCTTTATTTCACTGTTAGACAGACTTGTCCAACAGGAAACTGAAGTTTGTAAACCACTCACTCTCCCACACCGAAGTCCATAGAAAATCTGGGATATTACCTTGCAGGGACATAGGAGTTGTTGATCCACTGCTGCCTCCATCACTAAGTCCAAATATGTTATTTTTTTGTGTTTGGAATTCTTTGTTCAGGTTTATTTCAGTGACAGAAACTGAGGCAGCAGTAGACCAATAGCTCCTGTGTCTACACAAGATTTTGTGTAGACTCTATGCACTTTGGTATGGGCGAGTGAGTGTTTTACACACTTCAGTGTGGCTGTCTAACAGTGGGATAAAGCAGTGAACATATTATTAAGATATCATAGACTTGAGCTGACATAGATATTATATGAGGTGAGTCTTTTGTTAAGAGGCTAAAATTAGTTTTTCTCTCTAGCAGCCATGCTTTCAGTGAGGCTGTGTCTCTGGCAGGTTTTCATTGCCTGCAGTCAGCCTTGACCATGTTTCATAGCCACAATCACATTTCCAAAAACCTGAACTATCCTTTAAATTAGTTCTAGTTGCAATTAGAAGTGTTTGTGTAAAATAAAAAACTAAAATAACCTTGTGTTCTTCAGGAGAAGGTAACTGGCAGCACTCTGAATGGGAGGAAGGAGTATCTGAAGGCCGACAAGGCTGACCAGGATACGTGGGAGTTCCTCAGCTTTGCCAAAGCCTGGACACCAAGTGAGATGGTGCTGTCACCACAGATGGAGGGAAAAGCAGGGCATCAGAAAGATGATGTGTTCTTCACTCATGTGAGTCGAACCTGTAACTAATTTTGAAGTTTCAGACAAACCTGAACATGGTTGTGTTGACAATAGGAGGAGAAAAGTCACTTTCTAGTAGATGACAGTAGGAGTCTGACCATGATCCATATCAGAAAACATCATGCATGTCATAAAAGTTTGTTCTTTAGAGAGTAAAACTATCTCATCTCATCTCAACTCGTCTCATCTCATCTCTTGCATCTTTGTTGGCAGTTGGAGAAGGAGAAGCAGCATGACATCCGCTCCTTTTTCTCCCCAAGCACCAGCAAAAAGAGGAAAAGAACAGGAGATAATGAAACATCTCACTCCATCGTCTCAAAGACGATCACTGCAGTTTCAGCAAGCGGGACAGGCTCTGAAGCAAATGAAGACAAGAGAGAAACATTTGACCTGGAACTCTCCCCACTAAAGAGGACGTATGAGCCCAGGTCTCGAGTCAGAATGAGCAGACAGTGGATGGGTGGAGGTGTTGGCTCCAGCAGCCCCCACACTCCTGTCTCCTCTGTGACTTCTCAGAAGCTGAGAGACCATGACCCTGCAACCGAGACATGGAACTGTGAGGCCTGCACCTATGCTAACAGTAGCCTGCTGCCTTACTGTGAGATGTGCGAGTCCCCACGTCCTACCTCAGGTACAATAAATTAACACATGAGCAACAGTTTAAGTCCACGATATCATAAAAACATGTTCACATCTTTACCACTGAAAGACTTTTCCGATAGGAAACAGATGGTTGTAAACCACACATTCTCCCACATGAAAGTCCATTCTGTGAGCTAAAATCTATGTCATTGTGACACAGGAGTTGCTGTTCCACTGCTGCCTCATTAGATCAATTTGTATCAACGACTCCAGTGTGCTGAGATCTAAAATCACTGGTTTTCTCTATGGACTTTAGTGTGGGCGAGTGAACAGATACAGTTTTACACAAGGAAGATTTTAGCCATTTAACAAAAGACTCTAATAAGGCTAATAAAATCTAGGTCAGACTAAGTCTACAATATCTTATGAATATAGGTCTTTATCTCGCTGTTAGACTCCTCCACACCAAAGTCTATTGAGAAAATTAGTGATTTTAGCTTGTGGGGACACATGAGTTGCTGGTCTACTACTGCCTCATGTGGTCACTTAAATTTAAAAGGAGGATGTCACATCACATTTGAACTTACTGATGGAGGCAGCGGTGGATCAACAACTCCTGTGTGCTGTGATGTAAAATCACAGATTTTCTCTCTAGACTTTGGTGTGGGAGAGTGAGTGGTTTACCAACGTCAGTTTCCTGTTGGAAAACAATGAGATAAAGTGGTATCATTTAGTATCAAGATATTGCAGACTTCTTGGTCAAATTTGGCCCCGCCCTCTTCTGACTTGCTCACTGTCCTATTTCTGACATGGTGCCATTGTGTAGGAAGAATCTCCATGTTTGAGTCTTTGTGTTCGGTGTGAATGCACTGTAAGTGTGTTTCTTTAATTTTTAATTTTGATCTGTTGCCATCATTTCACTGATTGTTTCTCATCAGGACAAAGACAATGTGTCCATCATGTCTGGTTTGAACTGAAGCACACAAGGCTGAAACCCACTCAATGCATTATTTTCCCTCCTGTCAGGATCAATCGTCATAGTCTGTTGACATAATAGTTGTGAACAGTGTTATAGATTTCACCAGATGGAGATGTATAATAGAGAGAGATGGAGGCAGGTTTGCCAGAGTCTGAAATAGCTCTGTTGGAGGAGAATTTTCTCTCTGTCTGTCTGCAGATGACGAGGACGCAGTATAATTCTCACCTGTCAAACTCACAGAGAGAGAGAGAGAGAGAGAGAGAGATACGACAGACACATACCATTGCTGCAAACGTCTCGCACAAAGTTGGAAGAAGTTGAGGCGGCTCTCGTTGATAACTCTGACAGCCTATGATTGTGTTTCACTGAAGTAAGGGGAGCAGGAATCAGTGTGACCTGGTGGCTGCAGGTCTGCACTCTGTGTGCACATGTCACATCGGCTCAGAAACTACTTTTTGGAAAATGTGCTCAATTTGTTTGGTTCTTCTTTTAGTCAGGACCTTTATAGAAACAGCTTATTGTGATTTTGAAGTAAAGCCTGCATATATGCTTGATCCTTATGAAAACATGGCTGCCAGCAAAGAAAAACTAATTTTAGCCACTTAACAAAGAGCTCATATAATTAATACATCAAATTAGTGTTTACTTCCTGTTAAACAGACTTTTCCAACAAGGAAGTGAAGTTTGTAAACCACTCACTCTCCCGCACCAAAGTCCATGGAAAAAATCTATGATGTTACATCACAGCACACAGGAGTTGTTGATCCACTGCGGTCTCCATCAGTAAGTTTAAATGTTTTACTTTGTGACTTCAATATTTGCATGTGTTGGATGAACAAGCTCACAATTACTGATTTTCTCTTTGTACTTTGATGTAGGAGAGTGAGTGGTTTACAAACTTACGTTTCCTGTTGAAAATGTAGAAAGTGAGAGAGTATGTAATAGAAGCTAATGGAGGGACAGGTGGTTGCAATAACTGTAACCTTAGCTGTTAATAATATCAATGTAAGTATTAACAGTGATGTGTAGGGCACATCAGGCACAGAGGTATTAATTATTTGTTTCCTGACAGCATGTAAAGCTGAATGTTGCACAATTGCATCTTTAATTGTCTTTCTAAAAAGTTACATTTGACTCTAAAGTCTCTTTATGTTAGTACAGGATCTATATTTAGTGTTAAAGTTCATAACACACTGGTTGGGGTGGAGTTGTGTTTGTTGCTCAGTCTTTTAAAAGCGAATATATCATGCAAAACACACACACACGCAGAGAAGTTCACCCTCCATTTCATGCAGCAGATGCTTGCTAAGGAGCTCTAACACTCTCTTTGTTGCTCGGCATGCATCAGCACAGCACACAGGGAATTTAACAACCTGCTAAATTTGTCAATGACAGGGTGTGCTGGAAAAATAACAACAGTGTAGATGCAGATGTCTGTCGACCTGACTCTGCTGATAGAAACGTTAGTGTCGAATCGTCAGAACTGTTTTCCCTTCAGGAACAACAGCTTCTCACACTGAAGACAGAAAGATGTGACGTGGTGTCTCTCTCACTCACACACACTAACACACACGCTGTGTCGCTGGAATTAAGGATGGAAAATCAGAGCGTGACACCAGGACGTAAGAGGAAGCATTTGGTCCCCATGTGGTGTGAAAACACATCTTGTCAGCAGCTGCAGATAAAAAAATGTGATTTTTTTTTTTTTCATAAGCTGTCACTGTGATGTCAACAGCTAAACTTAAAATGCATTATCGGGTTTTTAAGAACAGTTTTTCATTTTCTCATAGAGGTAAACAAAAGCAGCTTCATTTCTGACAACAGTTGTCGGTGTTATTAACTGTAAATAGCAAATTTCTCCTAAGTGAAAGTAAAAAAAAAGGACATTTGTGCCATTTCATTTATTTTAAATTGTTATGCAGTATGTAGGATGATTAGGCAGCAACAGGGTAAGGAAAGCATGTGATTCCCTGGGGTGCAAGCTGAGTGAGGAGAGTATGTTAATCCACAGCAGATAGCAGTTTTAACAGTTAATTCATCCATCTTCTGTTTAAAATATGAAATGCAACTGCATCCAGTCCACTTATCCTGGTATTATGTTGACGCCAGACTCATAAGCAAAATCATGGTAGATTAATTAACCATAAATTATTAATTGTTTTTTGTTTCTACTCCTGCTTAATTCTTCAATGTATGAAGCATACCATATTATTTACTGCATTATTTTCTGACTGGAAACTGGTTTGTGTCAATTTGTAAGCCCCTCACTATCCCACACCAAATCCCATAGAAAAAAAATCAGTGATTTTTCATCACAGCTGACTGGAGTTGTTGACCTACTGCTGCCTCCATCAGTAAGTTCACATGTGTTTTTTTTGTGATTTCAGTGTTTGTAATCCTTTATTCAGATTTACCTCAGTGAAACAAATGGAACTGCTGGTCTACACGAGGCAGCAGTAGACAAGCAGTCCCTGTGTCCTTGCGAGCTCAAATCACAGTTTTTCTCTATAGACGTTTTGGATTTAAAAACTTCAGTTTCCGGTTAGAAATGTGTGTCTATCAGTGGGATAGAGATGTGACCATATTCTTAAGATATTGTAGACTTACACTGGTGTAGATTTGTCAAGTGGCTAAAATTTTGTCATCTTGGTGCTGGGGACACCAACTGACAACCCCACAACACCGAAACCTGAACATGCCTTTAATTAGATTCACATTGGATCTTTATCATCAAAGTATAGTGAGAGTGTGCACCACCGGTAAACAACCATACAGCCTCTGTTCAGGTTGAATCAGGACTTTCTGTGTGATTGTGGGAAGTGGACACGCTTCAGTCCTTCAGCTATTTTGCCAGCAGTTTGTCTATCAACACCTTCTGTTGGAGACACTCACAGGATGAGAATAATGTGTTTTCTGTCTCTGTCCTGAAAGTGGAGCTCATAAATTGTTTCTGAACCCTTTTTTTCTTCAGTGATGCAGCTGTTTGAAAGTTTAATGTCATTGTCCCTTATTTTAGCTATAGTTTGTTTCTGTAATCCGTATTCTCATCACAATGGGGCCCCTCACTGTGGAGGTGACCAGTCGAGGTTCAGCCCTTTAGGATTCTTAACATCCTCCTCGGCGTGGACAGCGTAGCACAAATTGAGCCATATCTGCGTGGTCTCGCTCGGCTTGTTAGTGAAGGGGGGCAGCAGCGGGGCCAGGAGCTGGGAGACTCAGATGACATTTGAGGAACGCGACTAGAGGTTGGCCTTTTGACGAAACAAGCCACAGAGAGGCGGGATTACTAATTAGCCCTCTGTGTCCCCAAGTCTCGCAACTTACTGCCTTGTTAGATTTCACACCTTGAGTTCAACAGTGATGTGAAAGACAGGATTTAAATATAACGACACAAGCTGAGGAAGTAAAGTGTATGAAACCTGTGTTAGAGATTAACACGTGTGCGTTGGCTTTACCTTCAAAAGACTTGACTTACAAGCGCGATTCTTAATAATTAAAAGTCTGTGGATGGTAATGGGGTAATCTCTGCATTCATTAACATTTCTCTGGCTTATATTTCTGCTTGACCTTAACGGAATTGCACCATTCCGCTTGAGTGAAAATCACAGGGATGCTCTTAGGAGTGGAAGCCTGATATCCAGTCTACAAGGTGCCGTGTACTGTTGATTCACTGGAAGATCTACAACTGGCAGTCAACCATTTTCAGCTGTGTAAGCGGCACCCGGTTGCTGACAGTTATTTTGTTTAGATTTGATTGCACATGATTCAGGTGAGCAATTAACAAAGCAATGTGTCGTGAGCATAATTCACTCTCACTGAGAATTATACTGGCTGTATGATCTAAGAGCTGGTGAGAGGTTGAAGTGTATAGGGGCGGGGCTCCATCTGCTGCTTCACTGCCGATTTGCTACTGGGTAAGAATTAAAAGACAAAAACAGTGCCCACCTTCAGCTAAAAGGAAAGTCTTAAAAATATATTCCCTTCTCTTCCTGCAAAGTTAGGAAATGCGGGTTAATTAAAATTATGTAAAAGTGAAGTCCACAGAAAAAATCAGGGATTTTACATCACAGGACACAAGAGTTGATCTACCGCAGCTTCTTAACTTAAATGTCTTATTTTTTTTCTACCTTCATTTAGATTTACCTCAGTGACACAAACTGACCACATGAGGTAGCAGTAGACAGCTCCTCTGTCCATGTGAGCTAAACTCACTGATTTGATCTATGGACTTTGTTGGGGGAGAGTGAGTAAACTCTTGTAAGAACATGTTCACTACTTTATCTCACTATTAGATATATAGATATATAGATAGAGGTTTCCAACAAGAAAATGAAGTTTGTGTCATTTTGTAAACCACCCTCTCTCCTACACCAATGTCCATTGACAAAATCTGTGATTTTACATCACAGTACACAAGAGATGTTGATCCACTGATGCCTTCATCAGCAAGTTCAAATGTGATATTTTGAGACTTCTGCGTTTGAAATACTTTGTTCAAATTTACCTCTGTGAAACAAACTGACCACACGAGGCAGCAGCAGATCAGCAGCTTCTGTGTCATCAGTTTACATCAGTTTACTGTTGGAAGCATCTGTCTCAATTAAATAAAGCATTGTCACATCTTCATGTCGGCTTTATGATGTAACACATGGACTGTGTATAAATACCTCATACAACCGCATTTCCAATAACCTGCACTCGATCTTTGATGCATCATAGTAGATTATATGATAATTTAAAACAACACATTTAATGCACTCTGTGTTCCACCATTTTCCTGCTTATGTCTGTCCATCTAACACACTCATATCCTTTAAACTGTCAGTGAAGGACTTACGACAGCTAATAATATCACTAATGAGCCATATTGAGTTTACTTTCATGTCAGCAGTCATTTTGTCACACTGTCACACTCCTCAGATGATGGATATTTCGCTGGGGAATGAAACTCTTCAAAGTCTGATTACAACTCGGCCAATAAAGTCATCTTCATCTATCTCTGTCTCCCTCACTTTCTCTTCTGGCCCAGAGCCACGCAGGCCTAAGCAACCCCCGCAACCCGAGAGGGACCAGACGTGTGCCATCCTCCCTACCTCAAACAGCGAGCCAGAGCTCAGTCTGGGAAAAACCTGGACTCGGAATTGGTGCAAAAGCAAACAGAGCAGGGAGGAGGAGGAGGAAGGGGAAGACGAGCTACAGAAAGACAAACAGAAACCAGAAGCAGAGGAGGACGGGAAGCGACGGCTCAAAGGCAAACAATCAGCGGGAGATGGAGGTGACAGCGTGGCTGCTGGTGGCAGCTGCCTCCCCTCTGACCACACACAGGGTAATCCCACCTGCAATCTTCTCCTTTTCATATCTAGGGAAATTGGCTGCTGCTGCTTTGTCACCTGCCCATATAATGCTGTTTAATATCATCACTTCAAACCAATAAGGAATAGAACTCATTCCATATGGGGCTGGGCATTATTATTCTGACTATTGTTAGTATCTATTTGAGGATATTGCCTGTTTCTGCTCTCAGGAAGCTCCAGGAGATATTGAGTAAAAACCGCACTAATCTCCAGAGTGCAGATGTTGAAACATGCGACCTGTCCTGACCATCCACTCAGTAACAGACGAGCTCCTGATTGTCTGATTTTTTTTCTTTGTAATAAAGTAGGTTTAATTACCTCAATGTTCCCCTCCTGCACCCAGTGAAATTCGACCTGCTTCCACGTCCACTCAGGTTATAAGTGCTCATGTCTGCCAGAAACTAATTCCCACTTACACAGTATGTAATATTGCAAATGAACACCTCTGTGTTCAAGTCTCTGAGGGATACACAAAGCAATAAATTGCTCTAATTGCAAAGAACTAATTACACTGTGTGCAGTATGAAGAGCTCTTCAAATAAAAAAAATTGCCTGATGAGCAGACACTAAGAAAATGGTGACCTGGGTGTGGCCTCTGAGGGCAAACAGACATTTTGAGGTTGGTGTTATTGAAGAAACTCAGTCACTGATCGCAGGTGCTTCAGGTGGAGGTGAACGATTTTAAAGGGAAAGCTTTCATCACACATACTTCTCTTTACCTTTCTGAAATAAGTGTGCAGCAGCCTACACACACACACACACACACACACATTTAAACCTATATTATCACCCAGAGAGTGTGGAGTGTTTAATTTCATCATGTCTGCAGCTTCTTGTGCTCCCTGATGCTCTGAGTCTGCCCTCATCCTCACTCCTGCAGTAGATAAACAAAAAAAGACAATAAAGAACCTGTTTTTCCTTTTTAATGACACCTGTTGTCTGCAACAATAAACCCTTCTGTTCATTAATTCACTTGTCTATCTGTCCATCCATCTATCTATCCACCCATCCAGCCATCTGTCCTTCTGTCCATCTTGTCTGTGTTCTTGTCTGTTGTCGTTGGTCAGTGAGTGTGTTATAGCTCATTGCTTGGTGTCGTTACCGCTGCGTCTCCATGTCTGTGTGTGTGTTTGAGTGCAGGTGTTTTAATGTGAAACACAGCAGTCGACCAATAACAGTGACCTATGGGGTCAGGAGCAGAGCCTCATCATTTTTCTCTACCTGCCCGTGGATTTTGGGTGTCAGACCGCAGAGCTGTTGTCCGCCCCCTCCTCTTGATTGCTGTGAGATTACTTTCCTCACAGCACAAACAGGCAATCACTCCTGCTCCACCTTTCCGTCTCTTTCTCTCCTCTCACTGTCTGTCGCTGCGTTTGTCTGTATCAGACAAACGTTTAAACAGACACCCATTTTCTGCAACCCTTTTTATTTATTTATTTTTTGTCATTATTTTTTAGGAGTGCAAGATTTTCACATCCTTGCTCTGCGATGCTCCAGAAGATGAGATGACTCAGTCCAATTAGGCCTTGTTTTCCTTCTCTCACTGTAAAATAAGGGATAAATCCCTCTGGGTGTTCTGAAGGTACCGTTCATACTGTGTAAGTGACAGTCTAATAAGATGGCTTTGTAAGATGAATTGCCCCTATTGTATAAATGGCGCACTTAATGCAGCTGGTGTGTTCCTTCACTGCAAACTGGTTAGAAGAAGGTGGTGGAGGTGGAGGTTGTACAACAAATATAGAGTGCACATTGCTGGGCTGCACATGTAGAGGCACAGATAGATGAGTATTATATGAAAAGTTTCACACTTGGTCACCTCGCTTTTCCTTAAATGAAGGGACAAGTCCCTGCCGAAGCCCCACTACGATCAACGACACATCCAGGAAATCACACCTGGAGGAATGACGTCAATGGTCCAGGAAAGGTCAGCAAGAGATTATCTGCACAGTATTAAAGAAACTGTCAGTATGAAATTAAGTCCTCCTGCGACGTGAAAAACTACAGTTATTTTGAGCAAATGATTTAAAAAGCTTTGTTCCGAAATGAAGAGGAGTGTATCATCTGCGTAGGCGTGAAAAAATAATTTAAAAAGCTGGAAAATGAGTGTGAGCTATGATTTGTTCAACTTATAGAGGGCAGCGGAGCTTTATCACAGGAGGGAATTAACATAGGTGACTAAATATGTGATTTCATTTGTTAACTTTTCTACTATGTTTATTTAAATTTATTTCACCCTGCAGCAATCTTTTGTTTTAACATCATATTTTGTCACAAATAAACAAAATGAACAAAAAGCAGATATTTAATGATAACAGACAGAGTCTTTGTAGGAGAACTGTAAATTAATTACTGGATGAAAACTATACTGTTATACTTTTTATAGATACAATAAATGGAAGAAAAGTAATTAAAAAAAAGAATTTCAATGAATTTCAGAATTTCACCAAAGTGCAGTTTCAGCCACACTTGATTATATTTCAGATGTGATCTGGCCTTGTGTTTAGCTCTTTTCACATACATACACATACATACACAAAATTCCAACATTTATTTTCTTCTGTAACTTGAACCCCTGCAGTGTTTTTAGTCGCTGATTCGTCTCGCTACCAGCAGAGACTCATTCCAGGTACACGGCTGTTCAATGGGAACACGTTTGTCACTGAAATCTGGCTGTGTCACCATTTTACACCATCAGCATGCCAAATATGACACACACGCACACAACAGGCAGACAACTGGCTGTGCGCAGTGATTTAAGGCAAGTATCATCGGAGTGTTATAGGTCATTGTCTAAATGAAGCGTGGTCGAGCAGCGGCAGTCTCATTTCCACCGCCTGACCTTTTCTTGCTCGATGCTTCTAGGATGAGTAAGCTCTATCTCTGACATTAATGACCCGCTCTCTTGCACTCTGTTTGTTTCACTCAATCTGTGACTGTCGTTTTATCACTCTCTCTCTCTCTTTCTCTCTGTCTCTTGTCGTTGTCATCCTGTTGTACGGCACACAAAAAATGTTTTTCTGAGGTTTCTGTCAAGAGAAATTGGGGCATCTCAATTTTTTTTCAACTTTACACTAAAGGAATGTGTGATGTTCACATTAACACAGATGTAAAAATGACTAACCAAATCTCGTTAGATTTACATATAAGTTCAATAAACCACACACAGTATGTAATTTGACAGCTTTAAATACCAGAACAGCAGCATTTATTATCAGAGAATGTTATGAAATTAATTAATTTCAACAGAATATTGTGTTCAGTAGATTAAACTTTGACAAACGAGTGCCTTGAAAATGCTAACCTCTGAGGAATCAAAGCAGAAAACGCTGTGTTAACATATTTAGTATTTACCACTTAAGTAAATCAGTATGTAACCCTTTTTCTACCAGACTGAACTATACAAGAAACCAAGCTGACTAGCCAGCTACTAACAGACTAAGAGCAAGTAGTAGCTATTTATCTAACTAGCTTTCAGCTAAGTAGTTAACTAGCTGGCCTTTTTTTTTTTTTTGACAGTAGACATTTTGAGATGATTAAGTAGGAATAGCACAGCTGATAATGATAATATTAATGTCTATATTCAGTTTGAGTAAAACAGCACAGTGTGACAGCATTTAGCATTTAATCTGAAACTCAGATTAAAATATCTGCCATGAAATGCCTGCCTTTTTCATGTTTTAGTATTATGTCTATTAGGTTGCTAGGCTGTGGTAAGTCAGCAGTCTCTCATCATGCACTTGTTTTAAGTCTAACAAGATATAGTCCCATGAAAGCCATGTGTGTTCAAGTGCTAACCTTTTAGCATTCATGATATTGTTTTTAGCATTTTTTTTATTATTCATCTTGCATAAGAAAATAGATTTTTCTTTCCTCTAAACATAGACTTGGGATGCATGGTATTACATTTTTTGCTGATATCCAATATGCTGATGTATCGGGAGTGCTTGGGCCGATATCCAGTACAGATGCTGATATATATAGCTGCAGAGTTCAATCAATCTCTTATACAGTGATGTTAATGTAATATTTTTTCATACCCATGTCGCAGGAGATATCGATATAGATTTTTGTCATTGAGCAAAATAAATAAATGTTAATGTAATGTAAACGATAATAGTGGTAGAGGGCTCCAGCATAGAAGTCAAAGAGGTAGCGGCCTATTTAGCCTAATGGTGTAGTCATTAGTCATATCGGCAAATCTTGGTGTGTTTGCCAATATCCAAGATTACATTTTAAAGCCATTATCTGCAAATACCAATATCTTGCAGATAATATTGAGCATTCCTAACATAGACTGTATATGCAAAGACCTTTAAATGGTCTAAAAATAGCTGTGATTTCTGTATGGTGAAATTTCAAATGTGCTGAAGTCATTGAATCAGCAGAGGAGCTAACCGATGTACCAATAAAGCTTCTAAAACCAATGCCAAGCCAGTAATGTGTGCTCTGTGAGACATTAATTAGGTTTTCCCTCCATGTCCCTGCAGAGCAGAGAGCAGCATTTTCTGCTGATGCTAATAACCACGATGAGGACAACGATGGAGACGATGTCAGCGCGGCTCATCCTGTCTACCCAGGCCTGCAGTTCTGTGCCAGCCAGTACACAGACCGGATTTATCTTTACACCAAGGTACTGCAGCCAATGTGCAGTCTAATTACACATATTTGATCAGGGTCAGACTTGTCTCATAAGCGAACCAAGCATGTGATAAGGTTATTAAAGGGAGAGTCCAGGTATTTTAAAGTGTGGCTTTATGAGGTACTGCCAGACAGTCTGCAGTGACAGGAAGGTACTTAAAATAAACAGAAGAGGAAAAAGAAGTTTTAAGGAAATCTATATCAGTTTTAAACTACACTATTACAGGAATAAGTTCACATCTTTATCTCACTGTTAGAGTTTCCAACAGCAAACTGAAGTTTGTAAACCACTCACTCTCCCACACCGAAGTCCATAGAGAAAATCTGTGATTTAAGCCCACTGGGACACAGGAGCTGTTGATCAACTGCTGCTTCCATCAGTTAGTTCAAACTTCTTTTTTTTTTTTTAATTCTGTATTTAAAATTCTTCTTCAGATTCAGCTCAGTGGTACAAACTGACCACACAAAGCAGCAGTAGATCAGCAGCTGCTGTGTCCCTGTGAGCTAAAATCTCAATTTTCTCCATGGATGGAGTGGGAGAGTCTGTGATGTATAAACTTCAGTTTATTGTTGAAAGCAGTGAAACCACTGTTGGAAGCAGTGAACATAGACTGAAGATATTGTAGACTTAGAGATTTAGAGATGTAGATTCATTTAACCTTTCAATTTCTACCTGAAAACTCTCCTGTAATAAAAATAACATTTCTGGAGTCAAAGCAATGAGAAAAGTAAAATTGACAGAAAAGGCAAAGGTCTCATATCCATGGTGTTCCTGGAACAAAATATAATTAATTTCATGTATTTTTGAAAGTCTTATTGAGATTGAGATGTCCTCATCAAACGACAATGCAGTAAAAAAAGTAAGAGACATGTGGTTCTGTCACACTTGTCCAATTAGCAAACAAGACAGATGTGAGGAAACGGTTAGAGATGGTATTAAGAAAGTCAGAGTTTATAATGAAGTGATTTGTGAAATAATGATGCTGTGTTGACTCAGAAAACATGGTACAGTTTAATGTGCTGCAATAACTGCATAGATATTAACTCCACTGTCTTTTACCAGAGAAAGGAAAACCTGTAGGAGTCATTTCACGTGTTTAGTTTATTGTTTTCTCTGAAAGTGATGGAGAAAAGCTCTTTAAATCCAACCATATTCTTTCACTCAGTACAAATGAAAGGTTTAGGAAATTACAAAGGATTAGCACAATGATTTTACACGGAGATCATTGTACTAATCTTCAAACTACCTACTAACTTTCATCTTTTACAAAATTAAAAAAATTCATGAGGTCTGGGAAGGACTTGAAAGATGCAGCTCGCCCTTTTAAATCACCAGGACTGTATGTTGATGTCCTAGGCAGTATTTTCAGTCACATGAAATATTTAGGATGTCCTTAAACCATAATAATGTAAATTCACGATAATCGCCTTATTGTCGTTTTTATGTGTGGTTTAGATGGTCAACAGGGGCAGAAAACTTGCTCATAAATGAAGTTATTTCCTCTGTAACTGTTTATAGATGGATTTTGAAAGAGCGGATTGAAAGATAATCACAGAAGGAAACAGACACACACAAGTCTTTGTTTCAGATCATCAGGTAAATTGTGCTGTCAGGTGCTTCAGTGGTTGACGTCTCTAGAGCCTTGTGCACCTGAACAGATGGAGACAAACCATAGATTAACCTCACTCCGACAATGATTACTCTCGTCTTGAGTGCCACTTGCCAACAGACCTCTGCACTGATGGCTCTGTGATACTTAACAGCCTTTTTGTTTCATTCATGAGCTATCAGGTTCCTTTTCCACTGACACACAGAGAGGAGCAAAACGCTGAACTGAATCACCAACGCAATTTTAACCTGACACGCAACATATGAGCGCAGTGATGATAAGCCGCAGAGATAAATGTCCCCTGTTGTCGTTTAAATGAATAACTGGAGGAATTCTGGCTGAAAAGCTGTCACAGTGGGATAATCCTGGACCTGGTGTTGATTTTACTCAGGGGGCTGCTCAGCTCATGACCATGGAAAGATCTGTCAGCAGGGATTGAGGCAGAAATACGGAGAGTCTTAGCATTTTTATGTCCTTTTATTTTCTACACACAATAAAAAAACAGATGTTTTACTCAAGAATTCACTGTCTCTGCTGTCAGGCAGAGAGGACAGTTTGATTCATGTCCACACAAGTAGCAGCGGAGGGGCGGAGCTTATCTCAACAAACAATAAATCAATCAAACAGTAGTACCTTTACTACACTGTCTATAGCTCACAGGGCTTTACAAATGATTATAAAACCATTGTCAGAGAGAAAAAGTGTGCTGTCCTTATTTCATAGAAATAAAATAAACGCTAGACTTGAAGATGGAAGGTATAAAACAAATTAACCATAAAACATGCAGTTTAGATCTATAATGATTATATAAATAAAAATGAACTGGGCTAAAGCACAAACTGGATTTAAACCAAACAACAACAAAAAAGACAGATAGATGAAAACAAAAACAGAAACATCATCAAAGCATGAAAAACTGAAACTCAATGGCAGGCAGAAGAGTAAACTAAAATATGGTTAAAGTAAGCATATAGCATGGGTACAATTTATTAAAAAAAAATGAATTCAAACCAATACAATTCAATCAAATATTAAAGTATGCAATAAGAAATTAGTTAAATATTGTAAAATATGTATAAAATATGTCTCATAAGTAATAATAAGTTAATAAGTAAAGAATGAACTGTGAGAGGAAGAACTTCCTCTTTTGTTAAATTTTATACATTTTCTAAATCTATGTTTCTGTTCTTTATTTAGATTTTTAGTTTTTTAGTCACTTAAGCAGTAAAATCACTGAAATAACTAACGACTCATCTACGTGAAATTACCTTGTATAAGTGAAGTTTGTTCCCATGGGTCTGTTTTATTTTTATTTTTAATGATTATCTTCAAAGAGAGATCACTAGCAAGTTCCTTGGTTACCACAAGGATTTCCATGGCAACTGATGAAGTCTAAAGCGAGGACAGATTACAGAACATGAATATAATTAGCCTTTAATTATGGTGTTGTTTGTTTTTTTTTTCCACACAGGATAACAGATTTTCTTTGTCATAGATTTTCTTCGTTTTATTTAAAAATATTTAAAATGCTAATATTTGAATGAAAACCATATAAAAAGTATTTTAGTAAGAAAAGAATTTTAATGTGTTTTGATGGATTTCCAACAAAAATAATAAAAAGTAATTTAGTGATCTATTGTCATTTAGTTTCTATTTCATGTTTCAAGTTTAATGAAAAATGCCAAAAATCAGCCTTCTTGTAAATTTATGTGTTGTACACATGTTTGTATTTGTTTGTATACTGCATATAAATTTGTGTGAATTCACCTTTAAGTAGAGATTTTTAGAGTTTAGATTTTTAAAATTTTTCATTTGTCTGGATAGTAAAACTAAATCACAGTTTTTGTTGTTACACTTGATTTGTTATAATGCTGTTATTATTAACAGTTGTAACTTTTCTCCTGTTCCTCCTCCTCTTCTTCTCCCTTCTCTTCCTTCTACTTTTCTTCTTTCCTCTCTCTTCCTCCCCGTCTTTCTTTTCCTTCTCTTCCCTCTTCTCCTTTTCTGTCCCCTCCCTTATTTCCTCTTCCTTCTGTTCCTCTTCCTGTTCCTCCTGATGTTTCCTCATCCTCCCCTTTTCCTCCTTTTGCCCCTCCTCCTGCTTTTCCTCCTCCTCTTCCTCTGTCAGGATGGTCAGGCGTTGAACTTGAGCTTCTTCCCTGTGGACGTCAAACTTAACAACTGGGATGACCTGCCTGAGGCCTTCACCCAGTGCCGCCAAAATCAAATACAGGTCTGTCCTTCCCACCAGGCTTAGTCGCTTAGTCTCTCTCTCTCTCTCTCCCTCTCTGTGTGTGTGTGTGCGTGTGCACTGACACGAGGGTCTTAAACTAATTTTAAGTGCCATTCCTGTAAAAACGCCCTGCACTGGATTTCACCTTTATGTTGTGAAATGAACCGATATCTTCTTCTGCTGATTGATGACAAAGATGTGAGGATGTATTGACCTCTAATGATGATGATGATGATGAGGAGGAGGAAGATCTGCAGCTCTTCCACTTCCAAAGCTGTAGAGTTTGGAGTGTGTGGGGTTAAAAGAATGGTGGCAGAGAACAGCGAGGGGGCATTTGTGCAGTGTGAGAGAGAGAAAGTGGCGTTTTATGGCGGTCGTTAAAGTAGACGCCTCATCACCTCAAACGACCCCACATGCCGTTCAGCTAATATTAAATCCTGGAAAAGTGTGGCGCTGCTGACAGAAGCCTCACCTTTCACGTTGTTTATGTTGGTTTGCAAAACAGAGGCGTGAGCTGCATCCATTGCACCACCATTATTCATGCCCACTTACACTCTGATCACCCACCACGATCAATACTGGCAGCAGGTGTGGAAAACCAACTCACACTCCACACAGACACACAGCTTCTGAAGCAAACAGGAAGGAATGTCAAACTAAATATTATTATGCTTCATATCAAGAACGAATATCATCTGAAGTTTTTATATTTATTCTGTCTCTCATTTTTCTCACCATCTGAACAGGCCACACCCACTTCGTTCGGATTTTTTAACTGCAGTTTCAGAGCATATGACCAGAAAAAAAAACTGATTTTCAGCCACATAACGAAACACTAATGTAATAAAATCTACATCAGCTTAAGTCTACGATATCTCAAGAACATGTTCCCTACTTTATTTCACTGTTAGAGATTTTATATCACAGCATGCTGTCTCCATCACTAAGCTCAAATGTGTTATTTTGTAATATTGTGTTTAAAATCTATTTTTACATTTTTGTGTGTATCTGTTAGAAAATGATACACTTATCACACTGATTGTGGAAAATAGTTGATTACAAAAAAATTTCATGCATACACTACAGTATTTTGCACAGAGATTGATTTTTTACAATGACAAATATGTCACACATCAAAATCTCAATTTTTATCATTTTAATAATCTTACACCTCCATTATCATCCTCAGTGTAAGCCTTATTTTGCTGTTTTAGCAAACCTTTAATGCATACATCTATGTCTTGGTTACCTGCTACTGCTGTTTAGCATTTGCTTTTAAACTACATTTATATCAAAGTGTGCCATATTTAGCATCAACACAGTGTGTGTGTGTCATGCACGCTCAGCCTTATCTTCAGAGTGAAGATCTTATTTTGAAAGGGAGAGAGAATCATCCACTCCTCAAGTGTAATATACGTAGGTAAATAGCCCATTAGGCTTTGGTACTGCTGGCTCTGCTGTTTGTTTGGATTTTCTTTGAATCCTTGACTTGGCTGAAAGCAGACACAGACAAGTGAATTAGTTTTGTTCAGTTGTCTAGAAAACCATCTCCCTGTGTGTATTTGTCCTCTGCAACTTTAGATTATTTGTTTTCAGCTCCAAAATTGGAAAAGTAAAAAAATGTTTTGCCTTTAAAACGGCTCCAATGTCCAAACTGTCAATTTGAATTGAAGTCAGATGCTCCACTGGTTTTTCATTTGTCTTGAAATTGTATATCAAGTGAGATGTGGTGGGTCATCCTGCAGGTGCTGAGGTTCGTTCAGGAGTGGTGTAGCCTTACCGCCATGAAGAAGAAGCTGCTCCGTCGCAGTGGCCTCCTTTTCCACAGCCCCACTCTGGGCCTGCAGCAGCTGGCCGCCACCCAACGCCCACACTTCAGCACCAAGAGGTCAGACTCCACCCACCAACTGCTTCTTCAAGGACAGTTGCTTATTTTGATCACTTCTGCTGCCATGTACCCTAATTTACCTCATTTTAATCAAGGCTACTTCCAGTATACTACATTTAAAAATTACAGTCTCACTCAGCTCTGTATCACACATAATATCCTAAAAAAAAGACACTGCAGTTATTCAAATAAGATACAAACCCCAAATTCAGACATAGTGTCAACAAATAAAAATGTATAAATCCTTTTCAACCTATATTCAATTAAATTTCAGACAGGAAGGAAGGAAATCCTCTCCTTCAGCTGTGTTAGTGTATTCCTCGCATCTGCAAGGCTTTAGAGAAACCCTCAGCACACATGATGGAAAGAAAACTGTTGGTGAGCATGAGCCCTAACAGCCCTGAGGTTTGAGTGTCCCTGTGATGTGACCTGAGCAGGTGGAACGGAGGGAGGACAATCGAAATTTTGTTGAAGTCTCAGTGGAACTTAAGTATGAATCATATGAAGCGTCTCTCCCCACCGTCATTTGGGTAACATGATGGTACATTCACTTTCTTCCTTTCATGATCAAACTGAGTTGAGTGTCTTTCATCCAATAGACATCATTGACAGAGTAGAATATGCAGTCACATGACAGTAAAGTACAATCATTCAAAGAGGGACAAAATAAAGTACAGAATGAAGAACAATGTCTATCTGTCACGCAAGGAATTTAGGGACTCCATCATCTACAGTCCATACTATCATCACAAGATTCAGAGAATCTGTAGAAATCTCTGCACATAAGTGGCAAGGCCAAAAGCCAACAGTGAATGCTTGTGGTGTAGATTGACATAGCATTAAAAACTGACATCATTATGTGGACCACATGGGCTCAGGAACACTTCAGAAAACCATTGTCAGTTAACACAGTTCATCGCTCCATCTACAAATGCAAGTCAGGGAAAAAGGAAAAATGTGCAGAATCCTTCATTTTCTACTTCTTAATTAGAATTTTAACACTGCTGATTGGCATTCTCAATTCGTGGACAACAGTTTATGAGTTTGAGCATTAAATATCTTGTCTTTGGGCTTTGTAAAATGTGTGACAAAACCAATTAAATCTCAATCATATATATCTGTCAACATAATCGCAAGATGAATTTTGACCATTTTGTGCACTCTGCTTTTATCTCTAGATTGAAAAACCTTCAATATTTGAAATGAAGGAGGGTTGATTGGCAGAAATTGAATTTATTACCCATAAGCATGTTTATGGAAATAAAAAAAAAGACAAAAATGAGGAAGTAAACTACAGAGAAGCGTTTACATCCTTTTTTGGTCTGTGAAGGCCACCGTAGTTCCCTGACACGCTCGGGAATTAGAGCAGTGAGTTTTTAATTACAGCAATTAACGTGAAAATTTTGACAGCATGAGTTTAAATGGTAGAAATAGTGAGATGAATTATCCTCCAGAGTTATGTCAGAATCCATTTGAGAGAAACGAGCAGAGATTTGTCGAAACTAACTGCCCCAGGCGTAGAGGAAGGCTGTGTGTGTGTGTGGGGGTGTTTCAAAGCATGTCAGCAGAGGAAGGGATGAGTGCTGTGTATGTGGACTTCTGTGTTTTTTTTTTCTTGACAAACAAGCATTGTTGCTGCCACACTAATTACAGCTGGCGTAGATAGAGGCAGGGAGAGTTTGCCAATTACAGGGTAGTCTCGTGTTTGTGTGTGTGTGTAAGTGACAGAGGCTGTTTCTCAACCAGGGAACGTGTTTGGGTGCATGAACCTAATCACGGTGTGAGTGGGAGGCTATTGGCCTGGCTTGATTTGATACCTGTTTGATTTATTCACTAATCAGAACCAATCAGGCTCCAGCGTCGGCTCAGTGGGGCGAGATCAGCTCACCTTCGCTGCCCTGAGACGCTCAGTTTTCAACTCCTTCGAACTTAATCTACTTTGCTCACATTTCCAACACTGGATGTTTTCCTTTGTGAGCTTCTTATGGTGATTTACAGTGTTTCTAGCAGAGATGAGAGGATTTTAATCTATTTTATGCCATTGCTATAATTACAGCAAACAGTGTCGGTATTGGTTTATTGCTTCTTTGTTTGCTAATTTTCTACATATTGCTAAGCAACTCCCGAGCAGCAGTGCTAAGTTAGTAAGCTGTGGTACTATGTATTTTCTGTAGCTAAACAAAAACCGTTTTCTTTTACATAAAAACAGTGTAAAGGTGAAGTAAAAGTATGCAAATCAATAACAGTGAAGAAAGGTGAAATAAAAAGAAAATTCGAAAAACAAGCAACAGAAGTTGTTGAAATGGAGTCACATTATTTATAAGTAATTTTCTCAACTGTAAAACAAGAGAATTGTCCTTTAAAAGTAATTATTCTCAGGATCTGATATCAAATCATCTCTCCTGTACAGCTTTCATTACACTGTGAGACAGCTCTCCCACACCAACGTAAAGCAGTGAACATGTTCTTAAAATATTGTAGACTTAAGTTGATGTCGATTTTGTTATAAGTGGCTAAAAATCTGTTTTTCCTTGTGCCTTAGCATGTTATTACTCAAACCCTGACTATGTGTCAGTGCCTCATACAACCACACTTGAAAAAAAAAACTTAAAATATCCCTTTAAAGTAACTATGGTTTTGTTTTTGTTAGAGCCAGGCTAGCTATTCACCTCTCGTTCTAGTCTTTATGCTAAGCCAAATTAGCCAGCTGGTAGTTTTAGCTTCATAATTAGCATATAGACAAAAGGTATTGATCATGTCCACTCGTCTGTAAGCATCACTGACGTACTAACCTGTAGATTTTTTCTTACTAAAAACAAAGACATATAGTTTATGTATTTTGTACATTTAACATTTTTATTCCAATTAATTTAAATGTATCTTCATCAAAAGGAAGACCCACGACATCATTCAAATACTGAAACTCACTGTGGTAGAAGTAGAAGCAGTGATCAGATTTACTGCCCATACACCTTGCTGCATAAAACAAGCAAACACACACACACACTCACACACTCCAATTAGCACAGTTGGGCTCCAGTTTAGTGTCAGGTATCTTGTTTCATGCAGCCTCTGTGCTGAGACAGTTTGAGGCAAAGGAAACTCTTGTGTTTGATGGAGACTTACCTTCTTCCTCATCTCCCCTCAGCTTCCACAGAAATGTCTCCTCTTTGATGCACCTCCCTTCTTTTCCTCCGCTCTCCACCTCTTCTCATCCATCTTCCCATACACAGCGCTCTGTCCAGATGGAGGTGTTGGAAATGCATGAGTGTCACCACATTGCCCACAGGGCCCAGCTAAAACACAAAAAGCAGAGTTTAACAGTGGATGGAGGCTGGTGCTTCATTAGTAATCAGAATAGAAGCTCTGTGTTATTATTCATGTCAAAATCCTCCTGAATCCATTCTTATTTAGATTTTTTTTTCATGGAAATGTACAGGTGAAGTGTGGTTGTAAACATGGTTACACTTTTTTTCAGTGGAAACATGGCAGGGACACCAGGATAAACATATTTTAGCCACTTAAAAAAAGACTCAGCTAATTAAATCTGTGACAACATAAGTCTATGATATCTTAAGATATCATATGTTCACTGCTTTATCTCACAGATAGACAGACTTTTCCAACAGGAAACTGAAATTTATAAACCACTCACTCTCCCACACCAAAGCCAATTGAAAAAATCTATGATTTTAGCTCCTGGGGACACAGGAGTTGTTGTCTACTGCTGCCTCATGTGTTCAGTGTGTGTCACAAACTTTGTCACTTCTGTAGTTAGAATGAGACAGAAACCAAAATAAAAGTGCCAAAAAAAATAATAGTTTCATACAATACACTGCTATCACAAAGTGCCAGCAAAACTGTTGAACTTCGAAATCTATAAAATAACATTAGCATGGCTTCATTGTCTCATGGGTTTCAGAAATGGTTTTCTGCAAATGTCCACTCAGCAGCAGCAAAGTGTGACCTCTGACTTCCCTGCAGAGGAGGGAAAAGAAACCATTCGTTTGTTAAATCTTTAACAGTATCTGAGGATTCCTCTCTTCAGACCACACTCCTTTTTTTTACACAAAGAACAAACCTGATCTCCTGTATTTCATATTAGCTCTGACATCCTGGGGTCATTTTAATCCTGCCCAGATTGACATGTAGTGTTTGGTGTAATTTTCAACTTGCACACCCTAGCATCTGTATTACAAAGGCCATAAAAAACAGTGGCACTGTGGATGGATTAGATTAGATGATTGACGATGCCCGTGGGGAAATTAGATTGCTGCAGCAGCAACAGTAATAGTAATGGGATTCAGCAGTGGAGGAGAGGACAAGCAGAATATAAAGAGAATGAAAAATATGCCAGGAAAGGAAGAATTTCCAGCATTTTAGCACAAGTGCGTGTAAAAAGTTAAGTATTTTTAAGTATTAAGTACTAAGTATTAAGTGTTTGTAGATTGTGTAACAGTTCTTTTCATGGATGCGTGTGTCTTACTGCTCCGTCTGACAACAAAGCAGCTCCAAGTGCCTTTAAAATCGGGTGTGGTCATACATTCTGTTGGTTTTGTTGAGGAACTTCACTAAGATTTCAGTGCACAAGGCATAAACACTATTTTTTACATTCTCAGATATTTGTTTTTTCACTTTATGCCAATGCAGATTTGGTAAATATCTGCCTTTATAAAATCAATCCACCCTCAGACTTTTAAATTACAGTTTTATTGGATGTTACATTCAAATAATCAATAAATAATCACAAATATCAATACCAGATTTGTAACTTTTAACCTTCACACATAACAGCTGTATTGTATCGGACCAATACAGCAATAAAAATTGGACACGTTGTTTCCTGAACATCACTCAATATTATAAGGAATGTTTCATCTGTTTGCACCAAAATCCATTGAGAAAATTTGTGATTTAAGATCACAGGGACACAGGAGATGCTGGTCTACTCCTGCCACTTGTGGTCATTTTGTGTCACTGAGATAAATACAAATGAAGGGTTTAAAAACCCCAAATTTGCAAATTGACACATTTGAACTTACTGATTGAGGCAGCAGTGGTTTAAGGACTCCTGTGTGCTGTGATGTAAAATCACTGATATTCTCTATGGACTTTGGTCCACTAAAATGACAGATTATGGTGTGGGAGAGTGAGTGGATGACAAACCACTTTCTTGTTGGAAAAGTCTGTCTAAAAGTGAGATAAAGCAGTGAACACATACTTTAGTTATTGTTGATTTAATACGATTTTATTAGGTGAGTATTTTGTTAAGTGGCAGCCCTAAATCTGTCCTGGTATTAACTCTGTCCAGAGATCATAATTTAAGATGATAACTCCTTTGGGCCATCACTTATTATTTATCGAACTTTCTATTTACATTCTCTCTTTCACAGGTACCTCAGCAAAGATGAAGTGGCTCAGGCCTCACTGAACAAGGCCCAGCAGGAGGGAGGCAGCGTTCGACTGGTCACAAATGAAAACATCTTCACAAAGAGGATATCTTCTTCTTCACTCACACCTGCTTTGCTCAGGTATATAAATAATCAAAAATGAAAAACTGGCCTCAAAAAATATCTGTTTATCTCAACATTCTGCACAACAGATTGAGTAAAAATCGAATTCAAACTTGGTGACTGTTGTGCTTTTAACTCTATTCAGTACAAACAGTGTTTCATAAATAATACTGCGTTACTTTGTGGGGTTTTTTTCAGGCTCTGTACATGAAGGTACTTAGTTTTATCACACAATATCCTCTCTGGTATTTGGCATGTTTTCATTTTTCCTTCCTGCAGCCGTCTCCATGGAGATGAGTGTGCCTTTTGGGAGAGCCACAAAGAACCCACAGAGTGTGTTAGTACAGTAAATATAGACCATAATACAATCTCCTGGCAGAAATGCAATGGCCTGTTCACCCCAGGAGGGGATATCGCTATGGAAACCTGCAACACACACACTCCATCACACATGGACATACCATACCACCACATCCAAAATGTCTGTGATTGACCATGAAGTGTCTTAAAGGTTTCATCCAGGATTTTTGTCCTTGTACAGCTTTGTTCTGCCTGCTGATCTAAAACAGTATTAAACAGTTACAGTTAACATGCTAAAGACATTAAAAATAATCAGATAATTTAACTTTTTTTTTTCATTTGTCTTTAAAACTTTAAAATATTAGTCAAATGCTGTTATTAGTGCCGGCTAAAAAATAAAAATAAAAATAAAATGTGAAAGAAATGCATGGTAACATTGTGACAGTATAACAAGACTTACAAAAAAATATGTTTAGCTTAAGCAATCTGTTTTGTACCAAACATACAGTAACATCTTAACAAAAGTTAAAATTAAATAATAAAATAATGTTAATTGTATCATTGAAGTAAACCTTTTTTGGAAAAGCTAAATAACATGCTCATAACTAAAAATTAAAAGTGGGAAAAAAGAGCTAACTATGGTTTGACATTGTAGTAATTAATTTTAAATAATTTACAATAAGGCAAACAGGTATTGAAAATGTGGTAAAATGTAGCATGAAAAATTATTTGACAAAGTAAGAAATTACAGTTTTCCTCTAAAAATGTTACGTTAAAGCTAAATTAGCTTTCTTGCTAACATGCTCATAACTATCATGGAAAACTTTCTTTTTATTTTAAAAATGGCAAGCCAGTATAGCTAACATGATAATAGCTAGTATGAAAAATAATGTAAGAAAAGATAGTTTTCCTCAAAAAATATTGAGTTCAAGCTAAATTAGCAGTATTAATACTTTGCTCATAACTACTTCTGGTGTTTTGCCATGTTTTGATTTTTCCAGCAATATTGTTATTTCTGAGTTACCACGTTTTCACCATTTCCAGTTTGGACAGACTTGTAAAAAGTCTATTTCTGTCTCTTGGTGCCTCCATTTTTTTGGCATCTTCTCAACTTTGAAGCGGAAAGGTTCCCTTTTTATATGGTTTTCTTCTTCTCCATTTCAATGACTAAATCTCACTCTTTGTTCCCTTCACTGTCTGTCTGAATTGTAAAGCATGAGGAAAGAAAATTTAGTCCATCTGTCTTCTCCACCGTGGCTCTCACACCCTGCTGTGACGACATGGCAAACACCCAGAATCACTGTCCTCTGCCAAACACACACACGTTTGCCCAGCATTCATGGTGAGGACACTCATAGATATAATGCATTCCTTAGCCCCTTACCCTAATCTTAACCCTCACAACTAAATGGTTAACCCTTACCATAACCTAAACCAAATTCTAACCCTATCCCTAAAACTAGGTTCTAAAAAGCCCTTTAAAGATGTGAGGACCCACCAAAATGTCCTCACTTTCCCAAAATGTTTTCACTCCCTTAGGTTTATAGGTTTTTTTGATCCTCACAGAGATACCCACACAAGAACACACGCATACACACACACGGAGCCATATGTCTTTCAACTCTGCATCTGCATCACACAAAACAAGTCCACATTTTTATCTTCTGTGAATAGATGCTGTATATTAAGTTTACATAGAGAGGTCAGTTACATGGGTCGATGTTACATGTCACAGAGGTTTAAAAATCCTATGTACATCGTTCCTCATTTATCAAACCTGCGTAGAAAGTGGTGCAGATTCAGGTGTAAATATCACCCTACGCCAAGTCTCATGTTTGATTCATGAGCCATGCCTTTGCCGCCCAATATTGATGTACGTCAGATCAGCCTATGCGGTCACACCACAGTGTCTGAGCCAGATAATGGTAAACATTTAAACATGCCACTTTTACAAGAAGCACATATCTGCAGAGTTTAAATATTTTTGAAATTTATTATTAACACAGACCCTTAACATTTATAGCACTGTAGACTTCTTTCTTGTCATAAATGATGAAAGGTTGTGCACTCAGACACCGCACTGGAGAGTCAGGCGACCACCATCTGAGAGAGGGGTTTATGTCCTCCACCTCCACATCCAAGACCCTGGTCTCTGTTGATTAAAAACTGGCAGGAATGGACATAAATTGCTCTCTGTTTGTAATAAATGACACACTAAAAGAGATTAATCAAAATCTAATACGAGCGTCAAAGAAATAAACAATTTTAAATAAATGTTGTGCAGTGTGTTTCCCGTACTGAATAACCTGCTAACCAAAAAATTTCATGATTACATTTTAGAAACACTGAACGATGTCCTGTCCTCCTCTGTGTGTCTCAGATACAGTTGCACTGGACAGGACAGGCTTTATTTCTTAGCCTTATATTTTACAGAATCTCACAGGCGAAAACTATATCACACACCCTCTCAGGATTCTTCCCCCTGATCACAGGTACAGACCTCTACTGTCGCCCGTGTGTAATCGCGCACAAAATTAATGTAAACTGTTTGTAATTATGTCATCTGTAGTCTGTCTATAAATTAATAATCCTTCACCTTAAGATGTTATGTTTAACTGCTGAATAGATTGCTGTAGATTATTAACAAGATCAAATACACCTGGTCTGAGCAGGCGTGAGATTTGATCGTACCCTACACCAACGTACATATTGAAAAATGTTGATCTTTGCATGGAAATGATGATAGACCCACTTTTTTGGTGTATGGATGTTTGACAAATGAGGGCCATCGTGTTTTATGATCTCTATCTGTTTTACTGCCAATTAAAGCCTCGAACAAAACCAGCCTATCATTAATTCTCCTATTACCTGCCTCTTTCATCTCATTTCTACAAAAATATATGTTTTCATATTCTGAAAAAGACATACAGTACGTGTTTACTTAACTGCCCAATTTTAATGTTAAATGCACATTATCTGGACTTCTTTTATTCATTTTGATATAATTTATCACTGAATCAGATATTACAGTCTCCATAGGTTCTGGTATCTCACTGGTTATTGAAACCCCTTGTTTTAATGTAAGACTGCAACCTTTAACTGATTAATAAATAAATAAATTATTTGTCTGTTAATTTGGTAATGGATTATTATTGTAATGGTGATTAATTGTTTCTGTGATTTTAGCTTCTTAAATGTGAATTTGTTTTTTGTTCCACTTTCACTTTTCTTTTGCTTTCATTTCCTCTTTAAATGCACTTCAGTGTTCAAATTGCAATCTGACCGAGTTTTAGGCCATTGTGATTCATTTTGGAGGAAATATAATTAAAAACAGATGTGCACATTTTGTGTTCCCACTGACCACGCAGCAAGGTGCTGCCCATACAGACACCGCCCTCACCTGTGTGCCAGTTATCACGACAATCACGGTAGTAGCCAAAAAGCATGTTTGCATGAATAATCTTTTTCATCTTCTTTTTAGGGCCAATAAGCCCACGATGATAACCTGCAAAGCCCATCATTGCCCACTTACTGGCAACAGGAAGTATGCCTTCAATAACAAATATTGTTTCTTTTATATGAAGCTTTCAGTGTGTGGTGCCATGTTGGACATTTACAAAGTTGTGAGACATTGCTTCTGTGCCTCATTGCATGAGGCTCGCCTTTAGCCTTTTTTTTAGGATTCTGAATTTGGCCAAAATGGTGTCCTTGCCAGATGTGTCTTCAGAGCTAAATCAAATCGGTGGCAGACTCGGATGAGTTCACCCTGGCTACATTATTGGTGGCCTCTATCTAGCGCCATGCAATGCCGATTGTGGTTGCTCCACACCCCAACATGTGCCTTGTTCTAATGTTGACTCGTCTGTGTGTGTGTGCAGGCAGGACAGTGCCAGTGCCTCCTGTAGGACCTTGGCGGTGAAGCAGTACGGTTACCTGCAGGCTGTGGACAGCAAGGGTGTCCCATTGTGTCTGACATGTCAGAAAATGTGTTCGAACAGTGGAGGAGCCTGGGACACTCGCTTTTGCAGCCACAGGTTTGACAACACCAATTAATGAATTTATAAAGAATTTATGTATGATATACGTTCTCAACATTAATACATGGGCTATTATTAATAATTTCAAACAGGCAAATCTGTAGTAATCTGTAGTAAGTTATGTGGGTCAAAGCACATTCATCTACACTGAGGGAGAGTGGGATAAAATATCTAGTTATATTAAGTCTGCTCCATCTCCAAAACTTTTTTTATTGCTGCAGAGTATCTCATATTCAGATTCAGATATTCATATAAACATATAAAATACAGAATCCAAAAGATAACATGCAAAAGTAACATACTTATTTCCAGCATGGTCCTTGGTGTAGCACATAAAAACATATACACAAAGACAAGCACACTCGGAATATATAAAACAAACAAAAATACAGAGGGAGACAAGAAATGGGGGTGAAGGGACAACACATACAGTTATTTCTGAGCTATTCAAATTAAATCAACTTTGTTCCATAAAAACTGCATAACCTGTCTTTTAAAAATCGCTCTAGACGTTAGCAGTTTAGTTTAGTAGTAAACTATTCCATGCCAAGTATAAAAGCATGAACAAATGCTGGCCCTAGTGTTATGATGGTGCTCAGTGCGAATCATGGTTACACTAGAAGATAAATACTTTGGAGCATGACCATTTACAATGTCATGCAATGCAATGTTAAACATATGGTTCAATTTCAATTGTTCTACTCTCAGATATACAGGTAGTAACCCAGCAGTTTTGAACTCCTCCCTACCTATATGAAAATGAGGAGGGGATTTTAACAGGAACCGAATAACATTGTTCTGTAACACTTGAAATTTGTTTCTAAGTTTCAAAGTCAAACCAGAAAACCATGCAGAACAAGCAAAATCCCCATGACACTGTATCAGAGTCAGTACTAATAATTTCTTCACAGAGAAATCCAGAAATTTTGTCTTGCGATATAAAAACTTTAATTTGCCAGAACATCTGGCTAAAACTTTTGCAGCAATAAAATAAGTGATTGATCCAAAGTTAAACCTAAGTATGTCACACTTGCATTAGACACAATTTCTGTCCCATTACAGATTACCTTCAAAGTGCTTAATTTTGACAACTTCCTCTTGGTACCAAACAGGATCGATTCAGTCTTGCCAAGACGCATAGAGAGCTTATTATCAACAAGCCACTGGCTGACAGATTCAAGTTCAGAACGTAGGGATTTCTCAATCTCCCTGACACTGCTCCCTGGCACAAGCAAAGCAGAGTCATCAGCATATAATAACAATTTACACCTTACTGCAGCTGGTATGTCATTAATATATAATAAAACCCACATGTTATACTCTGAGGATCAGAAAAGGTCCCCTCAACATCGCAGACTTGTGTCCTATTCTTTAGGTAAGATGTAAACCATTTAATTGCTGAGTTCCTAAAAACCAAGCACTGTAATTTGAAAATCAGAATATCATGATCGACAGTATCAAAGGCTTTTTGCAAATCAAGAAGGACCATACCAACATAATTACCTAAATCAAAATGCTGGCACACATAGTCAAATAGATGAATGAGACAGGTATCAGTCGAATGTGCAGCTCTAAAACCAGACTGGAGCTAATATAAAAGATCATGGCTGGTGAGATACTCCTCCACATGTTCATATACAAAACGCTCAAAGATCTTAGACATAGTAGACAGAATTGAAACTGGCCTATAATTCCCTACGTCAGCTCTATTATTTTTCTTAAAGAGAGGAACTACCCTCGCCTTCTTCATATCGCTTGGGAAAACACCCTGACTTATGGATAGATGTTTTACATGGAGACAACCAATTAAAAGATGGCAAACTATCATGACGCAAGTTCACAACATTCATGACAAGAGGAGACATTTCTAACTATTTTTTATTGTTATTTCTGTTCAAAAATAACTCACTATTACCTTTTTTCATGATTGATATACCCATGTGCAAGCCCCACACACATCCTGGTCACATGATGGGGAGTCCAATCCAATCCATTTTTATTTGTAAAGCACAATCAACTAAAGTGGTCCAAAGTGCTGTATAGAATAATAAGTAAAAGATAGACTAAATAAAAGCTCATATACAAAAACGAATTAAATAAGACTTAAACATGGCTTAAAATAACAGCCATACAAAAAACACACAAAAAACAAATAACAAAACTATAACAAATCTATACATAAAACTATATACAAAAATGTAAACAATACACAGACAACTTGCCTCCTCCTCCGCCCTCTCCTCCCTAGTATCAGATCCTGATCAGACATCCTTCGTCAGACATCAGACATCCCTAATTCCTGATATTATTTTTCAGACAAATCAGCCATTTTCCAGACATAATGTATGTGTTTTATAAATCAGAATCAGTTTATGATAGAAAAGAGCAAAACAAATAAAAATTAGGAAAAATTTAACAAAAAAATATATATACAGTTAATAAAATACAATAATATAAATATGTGCAATAAAGTAATGCATATATTTATTGATAATACTTGATTAAAAGGCTGGAAAATAATTCTACTGATTTATTTTGTGACCTAGAATAAAATCCACTTGAGTCTGTGGGTCCTGACTCAATCTCTGGGAAAAATATATTATGCCCTCTGTGATGTTTTCAGTAACACATTACCACCATTGCTTTCTCTGCAAGACTAAATGTGAGAATAAATCATGAGACTTGTTGAGTTATTGCGGTGAATCTTAAGTCCTGTTATTTTATTTGATCAGTCTTTGTGTGGACGTCATTAACTTTTGCCTATTCTCAGTTCTCTGTGGCAAAGCCACTTGGCAGTGAGGAATTCAATGAAGTCAGAGTTTTGAGAGAGGGGGGGAGAGAGAGAGATAATACGCAGGAAACCACATCATCATCATCATGTCCCTTTGCTTTGTAGAAACAACACAGTTTGCTGTTAACACAGCTCTGACACATACAGTACTGTGTGTGCAAAAGTATGTCTGTCAAATTCAGTGATCATTGGATTGGTATATATATGTATATATAAACTTTATATGTATAAAGTTTATTGATATTTTTCACATAGAAGAAAGACAGTAGCTTGGGACTGGTAATGATCCTATTCCCTGCCCAGCCTTAAACACTTTAGCCATGTTTCTACCAAGTGGAGCGGTTTAGTACAGTATGATCCATATTTTTTTGCATTTCCGTACCAAAATTAACCAGCCCCAACTGTTCCATTCTTTGGCTCCCATTTTAAAATGGTAAAATTGTATGGTACAGTTAGGGTATGCTAGACCAGCTGCACTAACGACAGTCAGCTGATTGGATGACAAGAAAATGTCATTTCCTTGTTTCCTCCACGCCCGCAGTCTATTCTCACACAAAACTTAATGTTGAGACAAACAGCCACAGACCGAGCAGGAAAAAAAGAGCTACTGGATGTCCATTGTTGTCTGTTGTGTCGCATTTGCACCCGTAAGACATCACGCTACGTATCTTGCTGACACAGCCATTGGCACAGGCCAAAACCTGTCTACTAAGTAAAGGTTCTGCAGTTGAAGCAGAAGTCTGACCCAGGGTTTTACCATTTCAAACCATACTGTACTGTACCAGACTATCATAATGGAAACACAGCATTTGTCACCTGTGTTTTACTAACCAGCACCTAAAATATGTATATTTTCATCCACTGGATCTGTATAGAACTCCATACATCCATTCATCGTCTGCCGCTTATCCAAGGTCTGGTCAGCTTAAGCAGAGATTTAAGCCTTCCCTCTCCCCAGCCACTTCGTCTAGCTCTTCTGGGGGGATCCTGAGGCGTTCCCAGGCCAGCCGAGAGACATAGTCTCTCCACCAAGTCCTGGGTCGTCCCCGGGGCCTCCTCCCAGTGGGAGGTGCTACTCTGAGCCCTTCCCAGACGACCGAGCTTCTCACCCTATCTCTAAGGGAGAGTCCAGACACCCTGCGGAGGAAACTCATTTCGGCCGCTTGTATCCACGATCTCATTCTTTTGGTCACTACCCACAACTCATGCCCATAGGTGAGGGTAGGAACATAGATCGACCAGACCGATGCAGAGAAGAAAGGAGCCTGGAGACGGCTCTTACGCTGCCACCAAGACTGGGAGGAGATGCAGGGAAAAGAGAGCAATGTCTGCCTTTCCCCAAAGGGGGGACGCAGGGAAGAGTGAGTCTGCCCTCTGAGAGAGGCAGAGAAGAAGAGAGCCTGATAAGGTCGGGGACTCAGGTATAGAGAAAATGGCATCAAAGGGGAGCAGCCGATGAGATTGTAGGATTCATCCTTGTCCTTAATTTACACCTCTTTTATGACCTGCTGTTTATGATGCAAAGGAATGTCTTTGTTAGGACTCCCACTTCTCCAATGGAGTTAGGCTTTAGTTTCTGGGTTAGGGTCCAGACTCAATGTCTCCCGCCTCCCTCAGTATGTGCTCTGGAGGTAAGTTCTGGAGGTGGGAGTTGAAACTCTGATAGGAGACTCCAACAGATGTTCCCAGCAGACCCTCACAATACCACAATACAATACCAACCGTGTGTCCAAGACATGTGGTCACAGGTCCGATGATACAACTATGAAGTTGATCATCGGACCTGCGACCGAGGGCATCCCAATGCCAAGTGTGTCAATCCATGACGAGTATAGAAGTCCAATAACAAAGCATCACTCGGGTTCAGGTCCTAGTAGTTCCTCCCAACCACACCACTCCAGGTCTCACTGTCATTGCCCATGTGAGCTTTGAAGTCTCCCAGCAAAACGAGGGAATCCCCAGCAGGAGCACTTTCCCCCGCTAGGGGTGCTGGAAAAGGTGGGTGCTCTGAGTTGCAGTTTGGTACATAAGCACAAACAACAGTCAGGACCCGTCCCCCACCCGAAGGTGGAGGGAGGCTACCCTCTCGTCCACCGGGGTGAACCCCAATGTACAAGCCCCAAGCTGGGGGGCAATAAGAATGCCCAAGCCAACTCCGCACCTCTCACCAGGGACAACTCCAGAGTGGAAGAGAGTCCAAGTCCTCTTGAGGAGACTGGTTTCAGAACCAAGCTGTGTGTCGAGGTAAGCCCGACAGTCGGAACCTCTCAACCTCGTGTCTGATCCCGCATACACATACCAAATTTAGTTTTTTTACAGAAATATTATTTTGTGAACAGTTTTGCCCATTATAAGAGATAGGAACAGGACATTGCTAGGTGGTGTTAAGTGGTAATAACATCTAATGGTGGCTTAAGACTTTTGCACAGTCCCGTATATTTGTCCAAAAACCCTGATTCCACTCCAACTGCATTTGAGCTTTCATATTATAGTAATGGTAACGTCTCTTCCTGTCCTTGAGCGAGACACTGCATTTGTTGCTGCTCCCCTCACAAATGAGCTAAATTCTTCTAAGTGATAAAATGTGTTGTCTCTGCGTGTCTTTGTTCCTGCTGCCAGTTTTAAGTGGAAATTCAATTTACTGGAGTGGCTTTTCAAGAGCCAGTTTCAGGTCATTCAGTCAAGGTGAAACACATCTCTCCTCTGAAACTCAAACTGTGATTCTCCTGAGTCTCTACAGAAGAAGATGAAGACAGCTTCTCTTCGTTAAAATGTCTCATGTTTATGTAATAAATACAGATGTCTCTTCTCTGGTTCCTCTGCCTCAGGTGTCAGGAGGAGTTCCAGCTGTCCTCCAGCCAATCCTACATGCGCTCACGGGTCCTGGAGGTGGAGCAAGGAATCTGTCAAGCTTGTGGCCTCAACGCCCACGACCTCTTCCTGAAAGTCCGCGATGCTCCACCCTCCCAGCGTAAGGAGATGCTGGAGAGCACCTGGCTTTCCCAGCTGTCCCTCAAACGGGTCAGTTTCCATCTTTAACTTTAATATTTATGTTTTATTTAACCTGTATTTTACCAGGAAGTCACACTAAAATTTTATAAAAATGTCTTTTCCCTTTATATTTCTTTGTTTTTTTTTGTCAGAATAACCAGAAAATATTTAAAATCAACCAATAAGTTTGAGTGTGATAACTTTTTCTAATCTCATTAAATATGTGATGACTTGATGATTTCAGATTTTTGTGTGAAAAGTACTCAGGTTTGAAATCACGGGGAATAAATTTGACTTCAGAGACATCCCCTCCAGTAACATGATAGACATTTCACTTTCTAATCAAAATATCTAAAATTCTGTAAGACAAAATGCACAATTATGTAATCAAAAATGCAATTTTGATTAGGTGGCATAAAATTTTAATTATTATATTATTTATATGCTCAGTTTATTTGATAGAATATTTCAAGAACAAATATTTTTGTTGCTGTTTTCATAAAAAATTATGCACAAATAAAAACTGATGGCTGATGGAAACAGAGCTACCAATGTGAGCTTAAGACTGACAAGAGCAGGCCTTTATGTCTTTGTGTGCAAAAATAAATGCCCTGTGCTCTTCACCCCACCCACCTACACACACACACACAGGTTGATCTGCACTCCGAGGGGCCAGCTCCCAGTAAATGGATTGCTGGGCCCATTGATTTTTTTTTCTCCCAGTGCCAGGCCTCAACCAGTAAGCCTGTTTGATTTGGTTGACTGCTATCCTGCAAAGCCACCCCCCTCCCTCCCAACACACACAGTCACACACACACTCCAGTGCTGCCGGCAGCAGCGGCAGCAGCGGCAGCAGCGGCAGCGATCGATGCACCAAGCTTTGGAGGAAACAAACTCAGCCACAAGATAAGGCGGTGGAAGAGCCTTGAGATTATAGGCTCATTCTTTGGTTTAGACAGAGGCTTTTGGTGTGTGTGTGTGTTCTTGTACTTGCTGCAGAGTGAGGACCAAAATTTGTATAATTCCTATAAAGTGAGGACATTTTGACAAAGTGAGGACATTTTGGCTGGTCCTCACTTTTTTTCACCCCTTAAAATGGCTTTTTTAGGGTTAGGGTTAGGCATCTAGTTGTGATGGTTAAGGTTAGGGTAAGGGGCTAGAGAATGCATTATGTCTATGAGGGTCCTCACTCTGATAGAAGTGCAAACGTGTGTGCGTGTGTGTGTGTGTATGTGTGTTAGATGCCTGTAAGCTGATTACTCATCTTCTGTAGTGGTGAAGAAAGGTGCATGCACAAATGCAGGTTCATTTAACTGAAGTGTGTGTGCGTGCGTGTGTGTGTGTGTGTTTTTGTATATTTGTCAGAACCAACAAAAAACATACAAACGACAGGGGGTATGGACATTTTGTCTGGTCCTCACAAGTTTAAAGGGCTTTTTGGAAGTTAAGACCTAGTTTAAGGGTTAGAATTAGGTTTAGGTTAAGGGTTTGGGTTAGGATAAGGGGCTAGGGAATGCATTATGTCCATGTGTGTAAGTGTTATGCATGTTATGGGGATCTAAATCTGTTTACACAGTCACATTATGGGCATCTGCCTTCCTTATAGGGACAAAAATCAAGTCCCCTTAACATAAATTATTACGTTTTAAGGCAAAGACATGTTATATGGTTAAGATGAGGTTAGGGTTAGGTTTAAGCCGGTAATAGGTTAGGGTTAGTCTCCAGGAAATTAATACATCAATGTAATGTTCCTTTAAGTCATAAAAATCCAGACTGTTTGTGTGTGTGTGTTCTTGTACTTGCTGCAGAGTGAGGACCAAAAATCGTATAAACCCAACCCCATATAAACCCAGTGAGGACATTTTGGCTGGTCCTAGGTAAGGGTTAAGGTAAGGGTTAGGGTTAGGCATCTAGTTGTGATGGTTAAGGTTAGGGTAAGGGGCTAGAGAATACATTATGTCTACAAGGGTCCTGTCTCTGATAGAAGTGCAAACATGCGTGTGTGTGTGTCATATATTTATTTTGTTCATAAAGAGTGACCTTGTCACGACCAGTAGTCCTCATGGAGACTAAAACCTGTTCCTAATGAGACATAACCTCATTTTTTATGAACTGGTTGAGTTTAGGACTAAGATTTGACAAATGTCCTAAGAAGAATAGCTGCTCAAACCTCTGTGTGTGTGTATGTGTCATTGGGTGTGTGCTTACTTGTGAGAACATGAATTTTGACCCCTGTGATCACATCTGTTGGGATCAGTTCCAGCTTGCTGCCTCGGCAGTATGAGTCAGAGATTCTCTTAATCATCCTTTATGTTCTTTTAATTCTCTCTTTTTATTCTCTTCTTCAGGGTTTCTTTTTTTATATTATTTAAATAAGAGATATAACAAAGTTGTTTTAAGCTAGGCAGCCATCTTGATAATGGGCAGCTGATATGTCATAGAGACTTTTATGTTTAAAATTAAGTATGTGGTCACTGTGGTGGTCGTTCACTGCTGCTCACAATAAACCAAGAGGTAAAAACTTTATTGAATAAAGGCATCTGCAGATGTGTGACATTATTTCCTTGTGGTTTGTTTAACCTCTTTTCAGTCTTCAGATGCATGTTATTTAGGTCAAACACACATACAGGTTCATGCTGTTCTTCTGCTCTGTATGTTTTCTCTAACTTGTACTTCTGGTCATGATCACATTATAAAGTACTGACACTGTCTTTGTGTTTGCAGCTGAATGAAATGATCCGTGCTCCGGTGGAAGGCGACTTCTGGCAGGTTGACCACATCCGGCCGGTGTACAGTGGAGGAGGACAGTGCTCTCTGGACAATCTGCAGACGCTCTGCACCGTCTGCCACAAAATGGTGCGTGGCCTTACATCCATAACTGAGACTGGAGCCAAAGAGGCCAAAATGGGCAAAAGCAATTTATCTAACACTTAAGCTGCAAAGAGCATGGACTGGCCCTTTATCCACATCTAAAAAAACAAAACCTCATTGCTCATTGACTGTGTTGGAAGTAATGTGGTCAAACATATTGATCAACAGTCACTACATCCCTCAAACAGCCATACACTGTCTGTAATAACACACAATTCACTGATTAAAGCAATAGTTCAGGGTTTAATTTTTGAGGTGCAGTTATACAGTTTGAGGATGAAATTATTTGCCCCCCCTATGAAAATGTCATTGTTTTTTACGTATCTCCCACATGCTGTTAAACAGAGCAAACAATTTTTAACACAGCTTTTTTCATCCTAGTTTTGTTTTGGATGCTTCCATTATTTGACTTTGTACACAGAAATGAAATTATTCCTCAAAAACCAAAACCTACCAGGGTCAAAATTATTAGCCCCCTGTTGAGTTAATTGTGTGTTTCCTTTTTTGCTGGATAACAGCCTGCAGTCATTTGTTGTAAGTCTCTGACTCTTCTCCTGGGGAATCCCAGCCCATTCTTCTTTGGCAAATCTCTCAAGCTCCTCCAGATTTGATGGACTTCTGTCATGGACCTTTGTTTTCAGTTTATCCCAAAGATTTTCAGTGGGATTTAAGTCAGGACTTTGTACAGGCCAGTCAATAATGTCACTTTGGTCTTCTGGAGGTAGTTCTTTAGCAGGAGAGATCTATGTTTTGGGTCGTTGTTGTGTTGGAAGACAAAGCGATGGCCCAGACCCAGTTTTGCTGCTGACTGCTTCAGGTTTTCTTTCAAAATTTTCACATCTCCTTCTTTTTTCATGATTCCCAGTACCAGACACACTGAATCATCCCCTTCTTTCTCCAAACATAAACAATGTCTCTATGGACAAAGAGCTCTAGTTTGGTCTCATCTGACCAAAGGACATGCTTCCAGTATGTATAATCTTTGTCCAGGTTGTCCTTAGCATACTTCAGTCTGGCTTGAAGTCTCTTCTGCAGAAGTGGAGTTCTTCTTGGTCTGCAACCCCACAGTCCATTTCTGTGCAGAGCTCTAGTAATTGTCTTCTTTGAGACTACAATTCCTGACTTGGCTAAGTTCTTCACTAGTGTTTTGGCAGTTGTTCTGGGGTCTTTCGACACATCCAAGATTTGAAATCTTTCTCTTCCTACCTCTGCCAGGCTTGTTCTGTATTGTGTGGCTCTCCTTGAATTTCTTGATGAAGCTTCTCACTCCAGCTCTTGACACTTGGAAATGCTGTGATAACTTTGTATATCTTTCTCCTGCTTTGTGAGCATCAACAATCGTTTTTCTCAAGTCTAAACTGATTTCATATGTTTTTGGAATGATGCTTCCTCAAGTGACAGCTCAAACCCTTACTTATAAAACAGTGAAATTTTCATAGGGCTAATCATTTTGTCCTCAACTGTATGTTGTACCGACACACAGTCAGTGCTGACTGTGCTGAAAACCAGCCTGACACAAGTCTACGATATCTTAAGAATAGGTTCACGTCTTTATATCACTGTTAGACATATTTTCAACAGGAAACTGACATTTGTAAACCACTCACTCTCCCACACCAGTGTCCTTAGAGAAAATCAGTAATTTTAGCTCACTGTGTCATTCTTCCTGACACAGGAATTGCTGATCCACTGTTGCCTCCATCAGTAAGTTCAAATGTGTTATCTTTTTTTAATTTGGTGTTTGAAATCCATCATTCAGATTTGCCTCAGTGACACAAACTGACCACACAAGGTAGCAGCTCTTGTGTCCCTCTGAGCTAAATTCACATATTTCCTCTCTGGACTTTGGTGTGGAAACGTGGCTGCCAGCAGGGGCACTAGACATGTAACAAAAATACTCAGGGTTAGGGTTATGTATGTCAGTTTAAGTCAACATTATCTTAAGAATATGTTCACATCTTTATCTTACTGTTAGACAGACAGTAAGTTTGCAACAGGAAGTTTGTAAACCACTCACTCTCCCACATCAAGTCCATGGAGAAAATTAATGATTATCATTGGAACCTGAAATTTACTTTCACAGCAGAAAGCATTTTTTGTCAGAGCTCTATTTGGAAAGAGATGCTCCAAATGTTGACATGGAGAACTGCATCTTGTGATAAGAGGATTCCCTGGCTGTTTATGCCGCAACACTTTTATCTATAGATGCTCAATATATTGATCTCATTTTTTTCCTTCAGATTTAACCTCTTACATCAGACTCTGGTTTTTTCTCCACAGAGGACCGCTCAGCAAGCCAAGGAGCGGAGCAGGAGCAGGAAGAGTGAAGCAGCTGCCAAGGTTGCGTCAGACATCAGTAGGTTCTTCATCAGGAAATGAAATGACACAAAGGTTAATTCAGGTTTGAATGTGTGTGAAATTCCCAGACACAATGTCTTACAGTTTGAAAGAAGCATCGGGATTTAAAAATAGGCCTGAATTTCTCTGGATCTTAAAAGATTTGTTTTTTTATCATGTTGTGTTGATATCACTCTACATCTGCAGCTGCAGCTGCTGTAACAATAGAGATTTACAATGACGACTGCTTCATGCTAATTCAGCCAACTTCCCTCTCGTCCCCAAACCGTCGACTGCACTAGGTTTGATTTATGACGTCCCCGTTTAGCTGGAGCCTGAAGTGGAGCAGGTTTAGAAAGATGCTGCTATTTAAAGATTTTGCACACTTGGTGAAAGATAGCAGGTGAGAGATGAATTAGGGTCTTTGTGATTAAAAGTCTGCATCTGAAAAAACACTTGTGTCCTCATTGGCAACAAGTGGCACCTTGTACATCTATGTGGGGATGGGTGAAATAAAAACCTATTTTCATCTCACCTCATGTCATCTCCTCTGTTTGTGTGCAGCTTTAACTGCAGTGTGGACTGTAAATAGACAGAGACACAAGGCGGAAAATCGCCCCACTGCCTGGAGTCATGAATGTTATTGTCTATGTCCGCGCATCTTCCTCCTCCTCAGTTGTGCTTGATGATCTGAGCGGAGCTGAAGTCAGTCAGGAGGCTATGTTGAGAGAGCAGAGTTACTATGGAAACAAGTCTTCAGGTTCAGCACTGTCGGGAATAGTGAATCTCTTCTCATGTGAGTTATACAGTGAGCCAGACAGACATCACAAACTCCAATCAATACCAGCAGGCCGTCACATTCCTCTGCAGCCAAGGCTCCGGCGCTGATGTCGTACACATTGTCTCATCCCGATATCTATGTGTCTGCGAGCTCAGCAAATCCCACCTCTGCTGGGAAAAGTTAGGAAGTGTTTCTGGCAGAGCCAATCAGAGCGCTCTCTAGAAGCCACAGTTTCATACTTTCTGAGCGTCCGTGTGGGTGCACGCGTGGGTGTGTGTGTATTTCCCCTACGGCAGCTCCAGGTCTCCACTTAATAAGACCGTTGTTCCTCTCCTGTCCAAACCGACAAGCTCTGTGAGTAATGAACATCTCCCAGGCAGCTCTCCAACAACAGCAGCTTTCAGTGTCAGTCCCTGTCAGCAGCCAATGACTCTGATCTGCTGCTTTATTACACCCACTAGGTGTGTGTCTGTGTGTGTGCACATGTTTGTGTGTATGTGCGTTATGCAAAAAAACCATGTGTGTTTTTCACAGGAAAAGTGTATTGAAAGAGGAAGGAAGTATGCTTGTCAAACGCAGCCATAATGAGACAGAGACAAAATGAAGATGTCTAATGTTCTTCTCAGAGTGGCTGCTGGGTAAAGAGCGGCACTGCAACTGTGCCACAAGACTGTTTGATGAGAAAAATTACCTCCACAGGTGATGACAGTAATAAAGACGGACTCAAACACAGACAAAGTGTGCACAGGTCTGTGAGTTCACCCCCCCTTCAGTTTCTAGAGTCCACAGCAGAGCAAACCTCACTTTTTCCATCAAGTGTAATCAGCCTCTTTGCCTCAGCGCCACTGCAGCACAGACAGGTTACATAGCAACAAAGCTGGCATCACATGGCCAAAATTAGACCAGCAAACATGTAGCGGAAATAATAACACGTTCGGAACATCGCAGGCAAGTGACAGAAGGAGAAAATCTATTTTAAATGAAAAACAGCCACACAGCTCTTGACTCACATGATCCAATTACATTTAAGGTGATTGACTGATATCATCACATAAAACAGCAAATAAATGTGATTATTATTGCGCAACACAACATATTTGTATTACAAATAATCTATATTTATATTTAAATCTATATATTAAATATCGATTTAAGGAAATATTACAAAGAATTATTTTGAGAGTTCATTTGTTTGTTTTTTTTAGTATTGACACATGATGTAAAAAATACACGTGAAATCTAATCAGTTTTAAGTCTACGATATCTTAAGAATATGTTCACGTCTTTATCTCAACTGAAAACACGAGGCAGCAGTGTATCCCTGCAAGTTAAAATCTTTGATTTTTACTATGGACTTGGTGAGAATGTGGGAGACTGAGTGGTTTACACCAGTTTTGATATCCTGTAAGAATATGTCCACATCTTTATCTCACCGTGAGACAGACTTTTCCAACTGAAGTTTGTAAACCACTCACTCTCCCTCACCAAAGTCCTTGCTTGTGGGGACACAGGGGCTGCTGGTCTACTGCTGTCTCATCTGGTCAGTTTGTGTCACTGAGGTAAACCTGAATGATGGATTTCAAACACTGAATTCATAAAATAACATATTTGAACTTTACTGGAGGCAGCAGTGGATCAACAACTTCTGTGTGCTGAGATGTAAAATCGTTGTTTTTTTTCTATTCTACTTTGGTGTGGGAGAGTGAGTGGTTTACCAACTAGTTTTCTGCAGGAAAAGTCTAACAGTGAGATAAAGCGGTGAACGTTCTTAAGATACCAAACTAATGTAGGTTTTATGAGGTGAGTCTTTTGTTAAATCAGTTTTACCATGTGTCAGCTGCTGGCAACCATGTTTTCATTAAACGTCCCTAACAAACACTGTTTACCCAGCATTAAAAAATATAGTGAAGATGTATGACAGATTGAACTCCTGATGAAGAAGGAAAAATAAATTCACATTTCTCAATCTAGGTCAGTAGACCTCAAGGGGCCCAGCCATGCTCATGGGGGTCCATGGGAAATTGAGAAATAGATTAATATCACAATAACTCAATTCCATAGGACTTTCCTCAATTAACAGCTCCAGATTACGCTTAAGAATCATTATTTTCTTGTTCAGGATCAAACTCCCACAGGTGGCGCTGTCATGATGTGTCCTTTCAGGCATGTGTGACATGAACACTCCTCAAAGTGCTGCTCCGACCAGGCAGCAAACTGACAGCAAACCACACAAATCATTCATAATTCAATCATCATTTGCATTCAGACAGCACGCTGTTATATTTGGCGCCGTTCCACTGGTTATTCCATTTCAACCTCGCCTGCCCCCATAATCTACTTTGGTCTTTTCAGCTGAAGGAAGTGCTTCTACAAACCCAATCTTGTATGACAGGTGTGATGGAGAAGGGCCAATAAAAGCCTGCACGTTGCGCTGCATGCGGCTGTCGGCTCGACACTCTGTGCCCGAGTCCTGCTGTGGTTTGATTCCTGCCACACTCTTTGCTGTGGTCCCTCTGTGTCTGTGACCCTCCATGCCCTTCACTGAGGAAGAGGAAATAGACACAAGGGAGGCTGCTGTTTCCCTCCACTCTCCTTCAGGCATGAAAAACGCTGGCATCCTGGTTCTCAGTCATCTGATGGAATGTGCACTGCAGAACCTCATTATAGAAAAGGAATGGACCTGTGCTCTGTTGTTACTACAACATCAGAAAAAGCATATCATTTAAAAAGCTGGACCTGTGTCATGTAATTGAACAGCAGTGTTAACATTCAGGAAGTATCTTGTAGCGTTAAACACCCGCGGCCGACGAGAGGCTTTTGTCTTTATTGTCGTATTATCCCTGGGGATGCGATGAGATGATTAATCATTTCCTGTCGCGTGGAGGCTAGCAGTGCCGCAGAGCACTACGTCTTGGGTTGAGGAAAATGGTGTTATAGCCCATGTAATTGGTGGAGGACCATCACTCATAAGTAATCTAATTAATCTCATCAAAACAGCCGCTCGAGCTGCACCGGGATGTTTCTTAAAGACCACGGTGACAAAGAGGCTTTTAAAATGACATCCCGAGAGAAAGTGCAGCTGAGGCGGCTAGCACAGAAATCGATTCCTTGTAAACTACGGCTGTTTCCTAATGTCATTGTGTGTGTGGTGGTAGTGAAAGGGCACTTTCTCATGGCTCAGCTGGAGATGGCTTTTGTCAAGTCCAAATTCTATTTATTCAAGATGGCTCCCTGGTTTTCTCCCAGGATGCGTGGCATGCTGCGGATTAAGACCAAAAATGCAATCAATTCACCCAGCAGGAGATGAGGAGGAATAAGAGATAAGGTTCTTAGCATAATTCATACAGTCTCCAATCTGGCTAGGATTAATGTACGTCTTCACTGTAGTGCTCCCTCATTTGTATGGTGGTGCTGGATTGGGGCTAAATCGACACTTCATGTGGTCCATTACAGTCAGGCTTTGTTTGCAAAGGCACCCGCAAGGACTGGATCTGACCACATTGCTTTACACATCGTCTGTAGCTAATGCAATTTAGGACTGATGTGATCTCATCTGCATTTTACTATCATTAAGATTTTCTTCTGTTGTGCTGCGTCAGTGCCAAGCAACAAAGAGGCACTGAGTGTTTAATGAAAAATTTGACACATACAGCGTTGAAGAGATGCTGCAGTCACACGTGGCATGTCATGTGACATGATATCAGACAGAGAAAGGCTATAGTCTTTAAAAATGGAAAGCTGAACAAAATGCCCTCCTACAACTTCCTCCTTTCATGAGCTTTAAAAGACACATTTTCATCTCCTTTCTTCAGTCTGCAGGCATTGATCAGCCATTTTCCACATGTTTATTCAGCTGCTCAGCCCACCACGTTTCACGGACAGGATCTTTCACATTAAAATCACTTAAATCACCAATAAACTCACAGAAAATCTTCAAGGAAAAAATGTGAATCAACAAGCATAGTATTGAAATGTTGATTATGAAATCTGGTAGGCAAAAATGTGTCGTTTGTTGCCTCATCCAGAACATTCCACCTCCTTCAGCACATGAGGCAGAGAAAGGTCATATCAGTTGTGTGACAGCAGTGACAGCTTCTCCAGCATCATTACTGAGACGTGGAGCTCTGTGTAAGCACCTTTGGTCACCTCCGGCGAATAAAGGCGCACCACGCTGCCGCTGACCTAATGAGCTCACTCAGCCCACCATCTAATGAGAGGCCCGATTGCCAGTGTCTTCCATCAGCCCTTCGCTCCGTCACTACAATATCCCATAATGCCTTCAACACACAGCACGAGCAACTCAACTATCTTGTAAAGTATTTGGTGGAGGAATTGTCAGGAAATGTCTCACTCGCGGGATGACTTGTTCTTTTTAGGTTGAGCTGATGTTTATCCTCACTCATCAAGATCATGCAACAGTAGCAACATGAGCTAAAGGATACAAAATTAAAGCTTGTCTTTTTGTCTCTTCCCAGTGTTTGTGTTGCATCCTTCTTGAAGTTTCCTTAACTTCTTTAGGAATCGTCACACTCCTGGCAAAGGCAGCTGCAGCAGTGACAGCACCTTGAAGATTAAAGCCTACATCAAGGTACGGTTCAGTTTGGTGCAGTACGGTATGGTTTGGAATGGTAAAGCCCTGGGTCAGGCTTGTGAATTGAGAACCGAGAACAGTACATGTCGGTGGGGTATGGGCTTTGCCTGATGGCTGAGTTGGCAAGATATGCAGCATGACGTTGTACCAGTGCAACGACAATGACATCAAATAGCTATATTTTTTTCCTGCTTATTTTGTGGCTGTTTGTCTCAACAAGACATCAAGCTTTATATGAGAATAGACTGCAGGCACTGAAGAAACACAGATCGTTAGGGAGTAATGTTTTCTGTCACTCCAATCAGCTGACTCTTGTGGGTGGAGCTAGACCATACCATTTTACTCTGGTACCCCAAGGAAACTGTGCCACAATGTATTGGTTGGAGCTGGTTATTTTGGTACTCTTCTTAATAGAAATGCAAAAAAATACGTGCTTTACCGTACTGTACCAAACCAAACCATTCCACTTGGTGGAAACACAGCTATAGAAACCGCTGCTTTGGTGAAAGAAACCACAACTCTGTCAGCTGGTCCATAAATATGTGTGTATCAGGGACATATGTGCGGTCTTATTGTATGTATCATTAATTAAAAGAGAGCCACACTCGATCCCGATCAGGTTGACAGACTTGTGTTTGTAGGAAATAAGGTTGGATATTAAGATTCACCGTTTGCGTTGAATATCAGTTCTGAAAATAACATTAATACTGTATATTTTCTTTAAGGCTGTCTGAGCTCTGTAATGATTTAGTTAACTAAACCTAACTGAACCTAAATGAATGAAAGTCCGAGCATGCATCAGTGAATCAAAAAGGTTTATTTACAAAAAGGAAACAAAAATGCTCAAGACAACTAAAGAATAACTAATAGCAGAGACAGACAGAAACAGCATTTATCTGGTCAAAATCATGTTTGTTTGACAGAGTGGTCCACAATAGAGGAAATATTTATAATTGAAAAACAACAATCACAATTTTTTATTGTGATATTGTTTTCCTTAAATGTGACAGAAAACAGAGATTCTACTTTCTGTTTACATTGAACCTAAATTGTCAGATGATTTTTATCTGGGTTCGTAGATTACCTTTGGTTTGAAGTGGAAACTTTTGTCTGAACACAGATTATTTGTATCTTAAAAAAGTGATGCTCAACAATAATGGATTCACTTTTGGTGACGCTCCAGATCTGGGATTTGTGCCATGAGATGATTATTGCCTTGTAGTAGTAATTATAAAGCAAAATGAATAGATTTTTAACAAAAAGAAAAGGAAAAAAGCAGAGTTAAAAGTTTTGGAATAAGCTTTCTGATGCCAACTTGAGAGGGAAGTGTTAGTGAACAAATCCTTTTTTTGTTCATTTGAAAGTTTTTCTTAAAATCAGTAATGGAGTGACATTTTCTTAGCAACAAATATGCTATTTTAATTATGTTTAATATTTAAATTAATGGTGTCAGAAAAAGCAGTGATACAGGTTATTCTGAGTAAGTACTGTAACCACCAGCAGTGTGCCATTTATTTTCTTAGCACTGATATCATGATTATACAATAATAAATGAAAGCTCATCCTGCTAAAAATAAAAACTTTTTTTTAATCATATAGTTATATCTGTGTTGCACATGGAAAGGTATTGATAAGTGCTACTCTTAAAATTGGTTTGTTTGAGTGGGCCGCATTTGGACGCTCAACCGTGGACATCTTCACACCCACAGCACTTTTTTTTTCTTTTTGTCTATTCACTTCTGCCAGTTTCTCAATTACTGTGTGCGTGGGCTGGTGAAAACAGGGGGAGAGATTTGGCTCCAGCAACATCCACCATCAACCCACACAGAATTATTCTATGTGATGATATAAATCTATTTAATTATGCGGTGGTCGGCAGGTTTACATGAAAAGAGAGATGTTCACATGTACCTGCACACGCTTTTCATTTTTTTCACGCTTTTGCAAGTCTCCAAGTAGATATTTAAGTCCAATCCATCTTTTTATTTAGGCCGATGTAAACACATGATGTCCTAGTTTAATGTCAGATGCTTCAGAGAACAGTTGGATGGTGGACGTGTGATCCATTTTGTCATCAGTCCAAAAATACAAACAAGAGAAAGTACTCCGTAAAATCACACCACAATTTGCACGTGTGCTTCCTGTCAAAAATATTTATGATTAAAATTTTATATCTTTCGTTTTAGTACTTATTATTAGTAAATAAAATAAATAATCTATTATCTTTCATTTAGTAGTTATCCTTATGAAAGAAAATGCATGTTTTTGTGTTTGCTTTTAGTTAAATGAGTCACTCAGCCAAATGTATGTACCACTACTTCCTTTCAATCTGGCCTTCAAAATAAGGGCCACTGTCCTCAGCTTTTTATTACTTATTAAATAAACTTGCCACCAGGCCTATTAATAAAAATAGCTTACAATTGCTTTTTTGTAAAACGAAATACATGTTTTTATGATCACTTTTATTCTACTGGTTAGCTCTAAAAAAATAAAATACACTTTCTTTCTGTTATTTTTAGCATTAGTTGTCATTCCACCAGTCATTAGCAGTAACAGGAAGTAGTTACACTTAGCACATGTGCAGAACACATCAGGTTGCCAATAAAATAGCTTAGAATTATTATTTTTAATAATAATACACGTTTTCATAATATCTTCCATTGTATTAGTTAATTCTATTAAATAACACACATTTTAATGTCATTCTGCAACTCATAGTACATTAGCAGGGGCAGGAAGTAGTGCAACTTTGCCGAACAAACCACATGATGACGTGTATCACAAAAATCAGCACAGTTTAATGTTGTCCTGGTGTTAAACTGTGTCAACATTAGTGTCAAAAACAAATTTATCTGGAGGCAAATGCGTTCTTTAGGTAATATAATTGTGATCTTTTTTTTTTTTGGTTTGTTTGTTTGTTTGTTTGTTTGTTTGTTTGTTTGTTGCAATTAGCTTGACAGGATTGCAATATGGTCAGTATGATCATATTTTTCTGCAAGTTATTTAACACTTTCATGGTGATTAACTGTCACTGTAAGTCACAGATATCTGTATATCAGATGTGAAAAAAATGCATAAAAGACCAACAAACTCCTGATTTGTGACGTATTACAAACAGTTTTCCTCCTTCCTTCAAATGTACTGTATAATAAATAGAAGAAAGAGAAAAGAGAAAGTTAGTTTTTAATGATTAACATATTGATTAGTCATATCTGTTAAATCAAAGTGTGTCTACTCGTGACTACAGTGCATTTCTCTTTGTATAATGCTAGATTATGGTTGTGGCTCATGAACAGTGGGCATTAATTGGTTTATAGAGATGTATAAGGAAGATACAAACACTAAAAAAAAAAAAAAGTAGTCAAACATATTCAAAAAATGGATCCAGTAAATGTCACAACATCTTTGTATTACATATACACTGTATGTGTAGAAAAATATGATCTATTCTTAGTGTCAGATAAAATATATAGAATCACACATGAAAGAAGGATTTAACTCAAACACACAAAAACTCAAAGTCATGGGAGTTGTGTTCAGAGTAAATCGAAACGGTCGACAGATGGACAGCTAAGGAGACAGAAAAGACGTTGGATATTCCAACCCTCAGAATAAAAATTGCGTCGTCTTTTCACAGCAGGTGTGGAAAAAAACAAAAAGATATTATTGTTCTCTATATTGTTTAATTCATCCTATGAAAATGCAGTTGTTGTTGAGGCAAGATACCATTATCATATTTCAAAACCAAAACCAGAGTCACTATTTTCATCTGTGTTACTTTACCTTAAAATATCAATAAATCCTTGGCAGCTCCCCCGCTGCTTCAGCTGGCTGCTATGAGCACAGAGAGAGAGAGAGAGAGAGAGAGAGAGAGAAAATAAAATAAAAACACATTTCTATGCTCTGTCAACCAAGATCCAGTTTTGGAAAGCCTCAACACCTACCTCTGCAATTCAGCTTCTTCTATTCACTTTTCACTTCTTCAATATCTCAACTCATCCTCCTCCTCCTCACACTCCCACTCAGCCACATAATCCATAATGGTTTGTTCCATTGCTATGCCGATGACACCTGACTGTATCTCACACAGAAACCTGATGAATAAGGAACCTTTGTAAGAACTGGACAACAGGCTCGACAGTTAATTAAAAAAGCTCTGTGCTCACCCCAGTCTACAGTTAACTCTTTATTTCATATTTTTTCCCTGATGGTTTTCAAAGATAAAAACTCTGACCTTGCTGTGTTAATGCTAGTTTTATCAGAGGCTGCTCACACAGACCTATTCAATATCACATCAACTACAGTCAGACATCCCAGCCCATGTAGGTGCACAAAGATGTCTGCTTCTGTGTTTCTACTTCATTCAGTGAGAAATAACAGCCTTTTTTACGATTCTTCCACAACAAACGGGAGACGTTACCAATGACTTTGTTTATTAAAAACCAACATTCTGTCATAGGGTTAAAGAAGATGATGAAGTTATTTTTATTTTACTTTATATAATGGCAATCAATGACTTAATATAAAGGCAATTAATGACTGTTTATAAGACAATCAATGGCTGTTTTTAAACATGACCAGTTGTAGCAGCTTTGAGATGGTCGCTCCACTAATTAAACAGACCACTTCAGGAACCAGGATCTGCACTTTAATTGTCCAAAGAGAGTGGTAAAGGGGACAGTCTTTCACACATGCTGCAGCAGGTCTTTCAGCATACAGCACAGCGGCTTCCCACGTTCTGCCCCCAAAAGGAAACCCCGCGTCATTTGCGTGTCTTCGATAATTAAGCACCCCGTGCGACAACAGGTGAAACAGAACTATCAAGATATTCATTTGTAACTATTTTTGTAACAACGCATTTAACGCAACTAAAATTGAACATTTCTTAACAGATGGGATCTTAATACAAAATATCAAGACGATCAATAACTTTATATAAAGGAGATCAATGGCTGTATATAAAGCTGATAAATGGCTGTATTTAAAGGCGACATATGACCGTATATAAAGACAATCAATGGCTGTTAATAATGGCTCAAGCAGCCATCTTGTTTTAAAGCTTCCTTAATGACACATCAGTGCCTTCTCGTTCTTGTGCAGTCATGATTGTGGGGTGGATGTGGTATTAAGGCCTAATCCAGAGACATGAGTGGTTTGTTCCATGTCTCTGTTAAAGTGGAGCCAGCCACAAGGGGTTGGCGATCCAGATGTTTGAGGACCTGTCATGTCACCTGTCTTTATTTTTCTGGCTGTGATGTTTACACTGACATAGAGTCCAATTTTGGGATACATTAATTTTTAGTATGGATGCATATACACTGGTTTTTTAAAACAACAATAACAACAACAAAAAGACGTCACCAACAGTGGCATTATTATTATTATTTTTTTTTTGGGGGGGGCAGAGTGTGGAGTGAACAATTAGGAGGAAGAATCATTGTTAGTGTGGGGTATTTTCTGGCTGTGATGGCAGGGTCATTATACTGCAACTAATGAAACAAAGAAGAGAGAAGAAGAGAAGAGCCTCCATCTCTCCACTGTAGCCGTTATCATCGCTCTTCAGAGAATATAAAAAGGAAAACACTTCAGCAGCAGCTAATTAAAACCAGAGAAGAGGCTAAACAACCTACACAGGTGCCTCTGTGTGTGTGTGTGTGTGCGCACACGTCATGTTGATGCATGTGTGCCATCAAATTCAAAATGTTTTAGTTTCAACATCTGATATGCTGTTTATGTTCTATTGGGAATTAAATATGGTTTTATGAGATTTGCGGATGAATTGGGGCTGTAAATGTTTTTTCATCCTTAATTTGATTTTGTAAGATTATAGCATTTTGCAACAATTTTAAGTAACGTGTGATTTTTTTTTTTTTTTGTCATGGTAGCATGTAACATGTTTTCCAAACATCACAGCATAGCATAACATTTTTTTGGCAACACAATCTCGGTTATTTTGGTCAGGATGATCGTAACCGGAGTGTTTCTTATTGCCCCATGTGTATATGTGTGTATTTGAAACAGCAGGTCGTGTCAGGTGTGTGACTGTTCGAGGAGCTCTTCGTTCATTTTAATGGTTTCACCCTCCTCCACCTTGGCTCTGCTGCCTCCTCCGCTGACAGCTTTCATGTGACAGGACCTCGCTCAAATAGGCCATTGATGAACCATAATTAGTTCAAATGTTGAAGATGGTGAAATATTGATGACCAAGGATGAGAAGCGAGCAGTGAGGAAGACATTTCACATCTACTCTGTATGTGTGTGTGTGTTTAGCAGTGTCTTTTTAAAGGACAGCTGGTGCTGCTGTGCAGTTCCCACCACCAACATGAATCTCTGGTGTTCAGGCCACCAGGGGACGTGTTTGCAGAAATAAACCAGGCCAGTAAACAAACTCATTTCAGAGAAGAGACTGTAAAACAGTGTTGGGTTTTTCGGTGGGAACGTGCAAAAAACAGATACCTCAGCAACTGCTTCCCAACAGAAAGTAAACCTCAGCATGAGGACGGAGGCTAATATAGGCTCCTGCCAATCATCGGATATAATTGCACTGCCATGTTATAATGGCAGTGCAGGCGCAGTCATTTTCGCCCTGTGGCTGTATCTCAGGTACTTGGAGGGTTTTACATCAGCTCCTGATTTTTCAAGAGAGACCTCTCAGACAGGAATGACAATGGACTTTCAATGGCTTATAATTATGCCACTTTCCCTGCACATTGTCGAGAGCATCATTTGCATTCACGCTCGTCTGGTGTAAGTGCAGCACATGCTGCTCTGCTCAGGCCTCCAGATCAACTCACCAACTTTCATCACATTTCTACACAAACGTCTCCCACTCTCTGCCGTCTGATGGTTTCCTCAGGCTGTTAATTAGATGGATCATGTCCAGAGTTTGTGACACACACTCTGTGTGTGTGCAGGGAGGTGTCCTGGTCATGGACAGCTTTGTCCTCTCTTCAAGGTTATTCTCAGCGCTGCGTCTTGTTTGCTTTTGTGAAAAATTCCTGTACAAACAAGAGACAAACTGTTCTGCTGCTGCTGCTGCTGCTGCTCAAGGACAATTGTAATACTGCCATCTAGTGGTCATGATGCAGCATGACAGCTGTGGATGTTTAAAAACCTGTACTTCCGTGAGAACTGGTTGTATCATCATGATAAAGATGGTTGTTGTGTCTGCATTTCATCAATATTAGTTAAACAATTTATTAGTTTATTAAGTTCATTGTGTTAGCACAGCAGATATTAATCATAAATCAGCAGAAAACATCAATACCAATGGCTTCTCTCTGGTCTTGGTCTCAGACTCTCAACTTCTCTGGTCTTGGTCTCTGATTCTCGATTTCTCTCTGGTCTTGGTCTCTGACTCTCGACTTCTCTCTGGTCTTGGTCTCAGACTCTCAACTTCTCTGGTCTTGGTCTCTGACTCTCGACTTCTCTCTGGTCTTGGTCTCTAACTCTCTACCTTTTTCAGGTTTTGGTCTCAGTCCTCGACCTCTCTGGTCTTGGTCTCTGACTCTTGACTTCTCTCTGGTCTTGGTCTCTGACTCTTGATTTCTCTCTGGTCTTGGTCTCTGACTCTCGACTTCTCTCTGGTCTTGGTCTCTGACTCTTGACTTCTCTCTGGTCTTGGTCTCTGACTCTCTACTTCTCTCTGGTCTTGGTCTCTGACTCTCGCCTTCTCTCTGGTCTTGGTCTCTAACTCTCTACCTTTTTCAGGTTTTGGTCTCAGTCCTCGACCTCTCTGGTTTTGGTCTCTGACTCTCGATTTCTCTCTGGTCTTGGTCCCAGACTCTCAACTTCTCTGGTCTTGGTCTCTGATTCTCGATTTCTCTCTGGTCTTGGTCTCTGATTCTCGATTTCTCTCTGGTCTTGGTCTCTGACTCTCGACTTCTCTCTGGTCTTGGTCTCAGACTCTCAACTTCTCTGGTCTTGGTCTCTGACTCTCGACTTCTCTCTGGTCTTGGTCTCTGATTCTCGACTTCTCTCTGGTCTTGGTCTCTGACTCTCGACTTCTCTCTGGTCTTGGTCTCTGACTCTCGACTTCTCTCTGGTCTTGGTCTCAGACTCTCAACTTCTCTGGTCTTGGTCTCAGACTCTCAACTTCTCTGGTCTTGGTCTCTGACTCCCAGCTGCTCCCTGTATTTTGGTCGTATTCATGTGGTCTTGTCTACACTGAGCTTCATGTGTGTTGTTTATGATTAGTGCTTGGATGGTGTTTTCCGTTCAGATGGCTCTTAATTCTGGGATTTGTGGCTCTGGTATCTCGTCCTCTCTGCAGATTGTCAAGACAGTCAGCATCTCTTATTCAGCCTGAGAAGGAGGCTGAAAATAAATCTTCACCCTCCCACATGAATGTGAGAAAGTCCAGATGGTTGAGCTTTCACTGACATCCTCCTGCTGAATTTCCCCATTGTCTTCCAGGCTAAAATTAGAAAGTAATTCTTTGTGAAAACGCTGTGTCTGCTCTGAGGGGGCTAGTTAATTATCAGGAACTGGATTTATGTTCAGCATCAACGCTGCGACTGTCGAGTCTAAAGATGAACCTTGAAATCCCCTCGAGGTTTGGTGGAGGAACCAAATGGCAGGTTTCACTGTCAAACAGTCTCGGGCGTTCTTTTCTTTACGAAGAATGAAAAAAAAAGCCCTGCAGGTGTTTCAGCATCTAAAGAATGAGGATTACACTTGTATTAAAAAGAAAGAAAACTCTAAAAGCACTAATCTAAATGTCCTCAGTGTGTATTTCCACTTAGGTCCTGTTTAATCCCATTAGCATTACTATTTCAACAACTCTATTACAGCTCCGCTCCTTAATGTGGTCACTTAATGTGATCATTGCTGGTTATTAGCCTGAAACAATCAGTACATCAGCCGACTGCAGATTCACAGACAGGAAACAGCCAGTTTGTGCTTAATTTTTATGAGAATTGGCTGCTTTTGAAAAACATTACTGTTTTATCTTCAAATGCAGCGGTGACGTAAGTTCACTAAAGAACAAACAGTGAAAGAGCGTCAAAAAATTTAAATTCAACACCACAGCCACATGCCAAAAAGCCTTCAGCAAACATTGATAAAATTTAATCTGGAAATTTCTTGAGAATAAACACACCAAATTTGAAGTTGATTAAATAAACTATTTGGGACGATTTTGCAAAAGCACATGTGGAAATAGGCAAAAATCATACAAAGTTACGTTTTCTGAAGGACGGATTAAATGAGCTGCTCTTTTCAAGTTGTACTTGTTTTACACAGTAAACATTTTCTTTTTTTTTAATTACAGGAAGTTCTTCATTAATTACTGTATATCCAATTTTTGTTTGTGGCTACATTGTTATAACATTAGCATTGGCAGCATTTTAATTCCAGTAGCAAACTTCATCTCCCAAAGCAGTTTAACTTTACAGTAATTTGTAAAACTGGGGTTCTTCTTAACATAAGTAGCATTTGTGTACATATTTTATAACCTTTTGGTAAGGAAATATTTTGTGATGTATTTTTTTTAAATAATAAAATCACCCATGTATTCTAACATGTCATTTTAACACAAAAATTATAGTTTAAATAATTTTGGATTTTGTTCCATAGTTTTTGTTGCAGAAATGTTTGATAATGAGATTAATGTAAAATTTTACTTTTGTGCAAGTAATTTTTGTGACATGCCTTTGTAACTTCACAGTATTTGACACTTTTTTGGTAGCAAGTCATGTTTTTTTGTAAACATTTTTCAAATTTTTTTTGTAACATTAGTATTCATCTGTTTCTTCAGTATCTATAAACTGTGCACACTTTCTACAATCGCAAACCCAAACAAGACAGATGCCTGTCAATTGATGTTTCAGAATCTAAAAAGAAAATGTTAAAGCATATTTTTTACACTTTATATGATATTATGAATCATTATTTATCTCGGGATAATCATAACAGGACCCCTGCCAACATACAACACAAACTTTCTGTCTAAATCCGAATGAATCAAAAACTCAGAAAAAGTTGTGATTGAAGATTCAAAATGAAACACTTGAGGTGTGTAAAAATCACATTTACACCTTTATTTGGGCTCCTAGTACACACATCCAGGATATGTTGATCAGTACAGTCTGCTTTAGATCTCATGTCACATTGAACGCAGGAAAAGTTCAGACTAATGCAAGAAACCAACATATTAAAATCTGACCTAGTCTTAATTTACATCATTTCATAGCAGAGATTTGTATGTTTTCATAGTTTATTACATTTAGTATATCTGAACAGCGATTGATGAGGTACAATCACAAGGCCCTTTTGCATTTTTAGCCGCTTAAAACCATTTTAAATGCATTTTCACAGCAGATGTAACGTAAACTCCATCTGTAGCTCTATAAGGAGTCTGCACGGCGAGCTCAGGTGCAGTTCCCCAACAAAGACAGCGAATTGACAGCAAATGGAATCTCACATTTCAGTTTTTTGTTTTGAAAAATAAGCAGACCGTATTTTCTGGTACAGACAAACGTTGCGTCTCCACAGACACAAACCCAAACAGAGGAAGATTCGTTCTTATCAAAAAGTTCAAGACCTGAGATTCTTAGTGGAACATAATGTCTTAACATAAAAAATAATATAATAACTGTAAACTGTCACAGCAGCTGCGAACACTAGCCATGTCGTCCCTTTTGTGACCAAAAACATGCACGTTAAAAATCATCCGCTTTCGTTAAATTTTTTTTTAAAACTCCAGCTGCATTCTTTAAACATCTCATGGTTCGTTTTATTTGCAAGCTAGTAAGACACGGCCCTATGCACGTCGCGTTTTACAAGAATCACAAGTGATCAATGAGTAGACACGACAGCGGGCGATGCAAAATTCAGATAATTTAAGACAAATAAAATCTTTTTTTTCTTTTTTTAAAAAATCCTATTGAACATGATAATACCTTTTATTCTAGACACACGCTGCGACTCCGAGGTTACAAGCTCATTCCTTGGGCACTTAGTAAAGAGTCCAACATATCAAAAGTGTCTTTGTAGTCGGTGTGTTGGCCGTTGGAGGTCAGCATGCCGTTGGTTCCATCGTGGCCATGGTGCTCCATCATCCTCGGGCCTCCCTCTGAGGAGTAGTGGCTTCCTTTGGAGCTCCTGCTGCTCTTGGTTGGGTGGTGGTGATGATGGTGGTTGTTGGCGTCAGAGTGCAGCCTCTTCCGGGATGAGCTGCTATCGCCACTGTGGCCGCTGGGAGCTCGTATGGACAGGGAGGTGCTGTCTATTGACGCTCTACAATTCCCGCTCAGGGAATATGAGTGTCCATGTTTAGTGTGGCGGTGGCCGCTGTGCACTCTGTGCTTGTCTTTCCCGCCCTGCTCTGAACCTCCTTGTCGATCCGACGACACTTTGATTCTCATCTTGAGCTCCTCGCTGGTAGCAGAACCGTTCTCGATGAAGGAAGGAGGCAAACGAGACTTTTTCGAGTTGGACTTTTCTCTCCTCCCATCACCCTGCTGCGGCTGCGAGCGTTTCTTGTGGTGGTGGGTGGAAACAGCGGGAGGAGGTGTGTACATGTCTGTGCTTGGCTCCTCCTTTACACCGTTCTGTAACGCCAGGTCCACTGCGTGTTTCTCTCTGTACTTTTCCAAAGTCAAGACTTTGTGCGAGCGTGAAAAAGCAGCAGCGTTCACTCCGACCTGCTGCTGCTGGTGTTTACTACCAGAGCCGCCAGCCACGGATTTGTGTTCGTGTTTGACCACAGTGAAGTCTGAGTGAGGAGGCTGGGAGAATGGGTCACTGAGTGGCTGGTAGGAGGCATATGAGGCAGTAATGTGGTTTAGGGAGGGCATGTCTGAAGAGTCTGATGCTGAGGGAAAGAAAGAGTTGGTGACCCCAGGAAGGCCTTCTAAAGACGTTCCCTGGAAGGCACTGTCCACGCCTGAGCCGTCCGTCTTTGGCTTCTTTGCTGCTTGAATGGCCTGAAACGCAATATTCAACATTACTCAACCAATCAAAAGTCAACATGACTGGAAATGTAACAAATATTGATGACATACCCTCCAGTTTCGTATCCTCTTCAGTCTGCTGGGTGTCTTCTCCAGGATCTGAAGAAACTCGTGCGTGAGTTCTGAGAACAGGGGCATCAGCCATGTCAGGTGATATGTATTAAATTTTCGATTACATTTCTTACATTTGTTGTTAGTTCAGGTTTTTAAAGTGTGTTTGTCAGTGCTGCTTAAATTATATCACACACACACACACACACACACACTACTAGTCAAAAGTTTGGACACACCTTCTCACGTGTCTGCTACTAGAACTCTGTGTGGCATTTATCTGGGCTCTAAACTGAGGTGCTGTTAACTTCCAATTTCTTAGGCTGGTGACTTGGATGAATTTATCCTCAGCAGCAGAGGTGACTCTTGGTCTTCCTTTCCTGGGGCGATCCTCATGTGAGCGAGTTTCGTTGTAGCACTTGAGGGTTTTTGCGACTGCACTTGGGGACGCATTTAAAGTTTTTGCAATTTTCCGGACTGACTGACCTTCATGTCTTAAATTAATGATGGACTGTCGTTACTTAGCTTTACTTAGCTGATTGGTTCTTGCCATAATATGAATTCTAACAGTCGTCAAATAGGGTTGTCAGCTGTGGACCAACCTGACTTCTGCACAACACAACTGATTGTCCTAACCCAATTAAGAAGGCAGGAAATTCTACAAATGAACCCTGACAAGGCACAGCTGTGAAGTGAAAACCATTTCAGGTGACTACATCATGAAGCTCATTGAGAGAAGGCCAAGGGTTTGCAGCGCTGTCAACAAAGCAAAGGGTGGCTACTTTGAGAAATCTAAAATAAGACATATTTAGAGTTTTTTCAAACTTTTTTTTACTACATAATTCCATGTGTTCATTCATAGTTTTGATGCCTTCAGTGAGAATCAACAATGTAAATAGTTATGAAAGTAACAAAAAACCATTAAATGAGAAGGTGTGTCAAAACTTATGACTAGTAGTGTATACACACAATTTTTCCAGCTCATTTATTAAACTGACACGTTTTCATCACTAAATGTGGATGTAATTAATGTGCTAAACATTTTAAGCAGCAATATCACCCTGGACCCCAAATACGGTGTGCGGTAATTGATGTTTAAAAATGAGTCACTACAATAAAAAGGGCCCATTTAATTCTGTAACATCAATGTTTGCTGCTTTATCTCACTGTTAAAACAGCCTGACTGGAAAATGAGGTTTATATTGCTTTGTAAACCACTCACTCTCCCACACCAAAGTCCATGGAGAGAATCTGAGATTTTACATCACAGCACACAGGAGTTGTTGATCCACTGCTGCCTGCTGAAGTTCAAATTATTATCTTATTTGTGACTTTGGGGTTTAAAATCCTTCGTTCAGATTTACCTCAGTGACACAAACTGACCACACGAGGCAGCAGTAGACCAGCAGCTTCTGTGTCCCTGTGAGCTAAACTCAGATTTTCTCGATGAACTTGGGTGTGGGAGAGGAAGTGTTTTATTTTTTTCTTATGTCCATACTGGAAGCCATGGTACATGCAGTGAAATCAGTGTTGATAATTAGTCAGTTCTTCATATATTTATACATCTATCTAAACACATCTTCATGTTCAGGATGATTCAAGGATGATTTGAACCATGATTTTCCTCCAAGCATCAAACAGTTTCTGTGATTGTAAAGAAACATTTTTAACAGAACAGGATTCTCTCACCATCCAACAGCTGCAGCGTCACTGTGCGGTCCACATACTCCCACCAGTGTTTGCCATCTGTGGATACAGGAATCTCCCAGTTGGACCACTTACAGGCCAGATGGATGCAGACACATGCCACTACTGTGGGTCTGTACTGCAGGCAGAAGGTGGTGAGGTGCAAACTACAGGAGACAAGAAACACAACACAAACAAAACCACTATTTAACTCTTCAAGTTTACTTTACTTTTTCTCTAATATACATATAGTCAGCAGCCACAACACTAAACATTAGATACATTTGTGTGTCGTGGCCTGGTCTGGAGGTTTTGTAGGAGTTTTGTTTTTGCCTAAATTCACGGTGGCTTTAAAAAATTGCTATAAAACTGTTGTTAATGAAATGTTAATGTAAAAAGAAAATCCTCCACTAAATTCATGTTCAGTTTGCTGATTCACTGTTAGATTCTTCTGGGGTGGAAAAAAAAGTGCAAAAATGTAAAAAATTATAAAGAACTGTAAACTATACTTACCAAAACACTCTATAAGTTTAAGAATCTTTAGTGGCAATCTATATTCAGGCTACCATTTGAGTGTTTTTTAGACTTATGCACTCCGTACCAAACAACTGTGAGAGGTCAACAGCACCACTACACTCCCTCTGTGTGCCAACACTGAGCCCTTGTACAATACACCGCACACTGCAGCCGAGCCGGTACTGCCACCCCCCCAACACACGCACGCACGCACGCACACTCACACACACACAGAGGGAGGGGGTTCCCAGAACCCGGGTGCAAACAGGGCGTTGGACACAGGAAGGGTGACCTGCAGGACAGGAAGCTATAGTGTGCCATTACAGTGCAGGAATGGGAACAGGATAATAACCTGTTGGTAGCCATGAAATAGGAAGTCTGTGCCAAATCCTTGCTTGCTGCAGAAAGAAGAAAAATGTATTTTAGTACTAATTGAGTTACTTTCATGTAATTTTAAAGAGACAATTTAAGTTTAGTAAGTGTTGTTGAATGAGGTGAGACACGGGTCAGCGGGTCTATGATATCATAATATGTTAACGTCTTTATTTCACTGATAGACGTTTTCCAACAGGAAACTGATGTTTGTAAACCACTCATATCCCAAACCAAAGTCCAGAGAGAAAATCAGTGATTTTACATCACAGCACACAGGAGTTGTTGATCCACTCCTGCCTCCATCAGTAAGTTCAAACATGTAAAATTCTGTGTTTGAAATTCATTCATATTTACTTCAGTCACACAAAATAACCATAGTAGACCAGCAGGATAGGATAGACCAGTCTATTTTCTCTTTGGATGTTGGTGTGGGAGAGTGAGTGGTTTACAAACATTTGTTTTTTTTGTTGGAAAATATGTCCAACAGTGAAATCTTTAAAATTGAAAAAAATTTCTTTAAAATTAAAACTTTTTTTTTTTTACTGATAGATTTAATTCTGTGGGTTGATTCTCTAGTTTTTTGCCTATATTGTGTTTAAATCTTCTAAATCTTCTTACTCTATTTGAATTCTTGAGTTTGTATGCACATAAATGTATGCTTATGAGGTCTTCATGAGGTCCTCATGCAACCACACTTCTAAAATTGAACTATCCCTTAAAATAAGCAGTGTAACTAATTATAATTCAGAGATGAAAACCTTGTTTCCAATAACCTGGGGTCAGAAATGTGGTAAAAAAAATAATATTAAATTCTAAAAATGTGCTTTAGAATGTATATAAAAAAAGATGCCGTCGTACCTCGCACTAGCTGGGAACATCTCACAACATCAGTGTGAGGATGATCAACTGTTATTTCAAAACCTGGAATCAAAAAAGTGAATGAAAGGGATCAAACCCTAGTTTGCCATTGTGACCTGCTCTCTCACACAGTAAATTCATTCGTTTTATTGCGACACAATCTGCAGCAAAACCACGACACTCACACACGCAATAATCCTAATAATAAAAGTTTAGCACAATCAGCTGATTTTGAGTATTTCTTTTACCAAATATTTCTTTTACTTTTTTTAAGAGAAGAATAGGACTCACCCAGTGTTTGTAGCACGATGGTTTCCAGTGCTACCAACTCTTGTGACAGCTGCAGGAATGTCTGGAATAAAATTAACCATTTCAGATCTGCTTCAAACTACTAGAAATACAAATCATCCCTTTAAAATCAGCTCTCTTTCAAATAAAAGCACCAGGCACCTTATACTTGTGCAGACGACCAGTTAAAACACTTCATTTTTCTCTCTGCTTAAATTATACACAACTTGACGATAAAGCCCATCTTTTCCTCACTTACGTTGCTCTTGGTGTCAAGCGCAGGATCTTGCGGGTTAATGCAGGCGTGGGCTATTTTAATGACATGCTCCAGCTTCCTGGGCTGCTCTTCAACTTTAGCTGCCAGGAACAACGTGGTCTGTGAAATGACCTGAGGACAAAAACAAACTCAGTTTTTAGAACCATTGTCTCCATCAATAATAACATACTGGGTCAAAACGCTGCTGTGCTACTTACATTCCTGTGGAATTTGGTGAAGGAGTGGATCATATAAAACCTGTGCATATAAACTATAGCAGTGTTGATGATGAGTTGAGAGCTGAGTTCACAGTTAAGGATGAATACAAAACAATCTTCTCTTACTGCACTTTAAACTTTTTTTTTTTTTTTTAAGAAAGGCAAATTCATCACTCATTTCTCATCAGGAAACTTGACTCAAAGAATATTTTACACGAGTCTTGTTTAAAGCATTTTAACTTTAAAACACTTGGACGACAGGATGCCAAGAAATATAAATATGAGCAGTATAATCATTAGGAGAGAACACATGAAACATTGTTCCTGAACATTACCTATATATATTACCTGTATAAATCATTTATACAGGGTTCCCACACATTTTGACCAATTTTCAAAACTTTTCCATAATACTTTAGCCTATTTCCATGACTTGATGTAAGCAGTTTATAGGCCCATATAGCAATGACAAGGGCACAGTACTGAGGCCCTATGACAATTTAAATAGCAAAAATTACATTCAAATTCTGTGCCACATTTTGCTGTACCACCTATCCTAGTGCATAGGGCACTACAGTAAGAACCTTATTATTTACACCCACTCATATACTTGAATTTCACTAATCATGATTTGGCTTAAAGGTCACATAGAATGGTTTTTTTGAACCAAAAATCGAGATTAGTGATGTCTACTTAGATAAATGAAATAATATTTTTGGTCAAAAACCTCATAGTCTCTTCAGATTAAGAGTCTCTTGTGATTGGCCAGCTACCAAGTGCATTCCCACTCTCATGATTGGCCAGCTATCAGCTGACTGACTGCTCCACAGTGCCTCTTCTTCTTCTTCAGGTTGAATGTTCACACCCGTGACTGGGAGTAGCTGTTGGGGGAGGGTTCAATGCACAGCAAATGTGCTAGTTATGCAACTAAACTGGACTTTTCATAACCATTTGCTCGAGCTCAAGTAAACGGAGAAGCCCTTGGTGGCTGAAGTGTGACCAAAAGTGTAGCAACAAAAAAAAGGCAACTGGACTTAGTTGAATTTCTTGAAGACGGTTCGCCTCTCATCCAAGAGGCTTCTTCAGTTCTGTTTGACTGGTGGAGAGTCTGGGACTTATAAACTCTGTCAGGTTCTTGGTCCATGGGGTGTGGTTTGGACAAGAAGGGGGTGTGAGTTGTTAACTAAAAGGTTAGATGAGTCGTTAAGTCGTCAAAGGGTCGTTAGTTATTGGCTATTGTCTGATTTAGTTTCACCTGAGTCGTTAGTTATTGGCACCAGCTATCAGCCACCTACAGTGCTGTTCTGGACTCCCTCCCCAGGAGGTTTCACACACAAATTCACACCTAAAGTCAAATACAGTTGATGACTCAGTTGATGACACTTGCATACTCATATGCTGCTTTCTCCAGGGTTTTAGCATCAGGCCCAACTCTAGCTCTTTTTCTTAAATTCATGAAGTTCATCCATAAAACTCTTTTTGCAGCAAGAGTCTTTTCCTCTTGTTTGCTCATCAAGGTAAGCAAATACTTCTGCCTTGCACCTGCAGCTGATACGAACAGTTATTTTGTGATCTGAACCTTACACACTCCCCCAACTGCCCTGATGTGGTCAATGATCAGTCACTGTGCCACCAAAGACTGGTCCTTCAAATTCTCCACCTCAGCTTCTTTGTTCACTGAAACCCCCCTCCACAAAAGGAGCACTTTCACCACATCCCAGAGTCTCCAGAGGTCAGTGCTAAAGCCCATGGTCTCATGAAACAGTGTATCCAGTCTATCTGAGGTGGGGTCAAATTCTCAGAACTTCAGAGTGAACAGGACAAAAATCAAATTATTCCCCTGTATTCTCTCAAGCCATCATCACATACTAACTCCTGCACATGGTTTGCAGCAACAAGGATTTGCAGGATTCTCTTCACTTTCTGCACACACTGCTCTTTGTTTGCAAGCATTTTCCTCGGATCTAGACATTGCAGGCTTTAGTGTGGCTAACCAAAGCTATGTTGCTAATATCAAAGGTCTTGCTGCATCCTTTCTGAGCCACGTCACATATTTTTCATTTGCAAGCCATACATTATTGAAAATGCATTTACCTGGCATGCTACACTCACACTTTCCCGCTACAACTCTTCTTTTTTTCCCCTTTCACTGCCAACTACCAGCGTACTTGCGTATAACGTGACAAGTGAGTGACCTTCATGCAGCCCGTCTTAAGGAACCGAAAGAAAAGTTGTTGAAATCTGATAAAAGAATATTGGATCGAGCCATCCCTAATTCAAAACCTTTCCAAAACTTTCAACAAATTCTATTCAGTTTCCAGGCCTGGAAAATATTTTTTCAAATTTTATAATTTTTCCAGGAATTTCATGACCGTGGGAACCCTGTTTATCACTGTCCTCAGAAAGGAGCTACAGAGCAATAAATTCATTCACTATCTTCAGCATCTGTATTTTGGGAGTTTTTATATAATCTGTTTTTAAAGTTTTTAAAATTCAAGTAAACAATGAAAGACACATTTGCACAACTGTGGACCCTCAATAAGTAGGTCTCACATTAAAGGGAAGTTATTTTAATGTAGAGTAAATTCATTTGAACAAACCTTAAATTATTTTTTGATTTTTTTTTTTAAGAAAAAAAATAAAAGGCTTATCTGGTAGCACTTTTTAGTACAGTAAGAATGTGGTAATATCCAGGTAATAACTCAAAATGAGACTGGCTGTTACTATAACCAAGTGTGTCTAACATTGGTAAAATACTGTATTACCATGGTTTTTAAACTGTGGTACACAAGCTCACCCTCTGGTACTACTTGGAGGAAAATCTGAATTACTGTTCTACTGCACAGAGAGGGAGTTTTGACTGGACTGTGTAGAAAATGAAACAAATGACCCCCCCCCAAAAAAGAATTAAATAATTAGAGTCACCTAACCTAATTTCGATATACCAGTGTCTAAGGTATACTGTATGTGAGGAAGAAGACTTTTTAATTAAAGTACGTAGATTACTGACTGGTGTTCTCAAATCTTTTTTATATCCTTTTCCTGTTTTACAAAGTTCAACTACCTTCTCCCCCAGATCTTTTGATAATTATTTGACTTTCCCCATGGCTTGGAATCCAGCAACATCAGTGTAACACTGGATGAAAGATGCAGGAGCAGGGTTGTCACGATCTCGATTGTAAATCGAATATCGATCGAAACAACGTTACGATCTGGACAACTGAAAGCAAAGGTGGAATCAACAATGTAACCAAGCCCCCAGTGTGACGTCCTGCAGACGTGCCAGAAGGAAAAAAAAAAAACACAGTGCTGTTGTTGCAGCCACTGTAGCATGACTACATGTACCTCCTCCCGCTAACCTGAAGCTGCTGCCAACTAATAGCAACCACGGCAACTGCTGATTTAGGCAACACACTGACCGAACTAAACCCCCATCCCGCTTCTCTGAAATCACCGGCGTGGAAATATTGTGTTTGCCATGAGTTTTGTCGACAATACAAAGAAAACCGAGTGTGTAAGCTATGTTATGCATGTAGGACATCTGCACATCTTAAAGATGTAGACATAATAACGAAAATAACTCGACACAGGCACCTCTTCCCTCCTCATTTGGAGCAAAACATACTCAAAGTGCAACTCGCTCTAAAGTGATAATGAGCGTTACAGGTGTGTTTGTTGCATCAGACATGCAACCTTTTTCAGTGGTGGAAAACCCTGGATTTAAACTTTTAATTGGCGTACTGGAACCACGCTACGAAATGCCAAGCAGATTGCATCTCACAACAAAGGTTTTGCCTTCCATGTATGACAATGTTATTAGAGGTTAGTGCAGATTTAGTGGCCTTAAAATAGATTGCTGGACCATGAATCTATGACTTCTCTTTTTTTACACTTTACAGTTTACAATAAATAGTTTTGATTTGACAATAAGGCCTTAGTGTGGTACATTGCAAACAAATGACGGACCTGATATCATTCAGGACACCATGTAGACAATCAAAATGGGAAGTAAAAACTTAAATGACTTATCATGACAAAACAAAAAATTGGACAGGTCTAAAAATGGCAGACCCATCTGCGCTAAAAAAACGAAAGAATCTAATAGAATCTTAAAATTGAATCAAGTATTTGGAGAATCGTGACTCCCCTAGTCAGGAGCCCAGAAACTCACTGACTTTTTATACACCCACACAGATTATAAGTAAACAGATGATAGGTGAGGATGGTCACCTGAGTAGCCATTTAAACCTGAATGTTAACTGTTTTCAGGCCAAAACCCCCAGGGTATGTAAAATTTTGATCGGGGTCATTTGGGTAGTTTCTGTTGTTGTAATGATTTAAAAAGAGCAACACAATTGTTTGATGGTTAATGGCTTCACCCAAACACTAACCCTGAGTGACAGAAAAGTTTTTGTATTATTCATTTTCTCTGGAAAAAAAAATCACAAATTCTGCCAGAGTATGTAAACTTATGAACACAACTGTCTGTATATTATATGCTATGATTTAATGTAGTTATCATAGTGTTTGTCTTTACTCTTTGCTAGGTTTTAGGGCTGCAATCCACAATCATTTACATCATCTATAAATCGGTTGTATATTTTCTCAATCAATCATTTGGTCTTTAAAATATCAGAAAATGTTGATCGGTGTTTACCAAACCAGAAAATGATTCTGGTTCTTGAGTCTCTTCTGTCCACAAAACCAAATTATTCAGTTTTAAAGATTTCATTTTTATATAACGCAAATAAACCAGAAAATCTTCTCATTTAATTAGCTAAAAAATCTGGAAAATCTTGTTTTAATTCTTGGAAAAACATCACGTTAATGATTGAATAGCTTACCGTTATTATTACACGATAAGATTAAATAACAAAGAGCTAGGAGAAAAGCTTGGTGAACTAGCACGGAGCTAGTTAGCAAAGCGTGTGTCCTGTTAAATAACTGCCGAATAACTGAACGAACAGTGTAATAATAATCGACATATAATGCAGTAATGACTTTAAACTGAAGCGTGACAACGATGTCGATCATCTCTGATCACCGGTATCGTTATACTTTGATGAACGCTAACAAAAGAGCCTGCTGTGGCCAACAGCAGCTAGCAGGCCTCAGCGCAGCTAACTGCCAGTAAACTCGCTCTGATCACAGATCGAATGTATGTTGTATGTCGGTGTGTGCATCTCAGTGTGTAAATGCGATAATGTAACAAAAGCACCTATTAATATGTTTAAATGGGAAAATAATATAAAGCGTCACGAGATCCGCTACTGTGAGCTAATGCAAACTGCAGATAGCCCCCTCCTCCTCTTCGTCCGCGCTTCATAAAGGATACACGTTGAGTCTCTGGCCCATGTCCTGGATGAGGTTGGCGGCCTGTTGGCGGTAGGACAGCTCTTTGTCCGCCTCGATCCCGCAGCGTCGGGACGGCGTGTTGTCTAGCTGCTCCCGGGAGAAGAGCCATTTGGTGGAGGGTCCCCGGTGCACCGCCATGACGCTCCCGCAGCAGCTAAGCCCGACGCCGCTGTTAGCATCGGGGGGAAGCGGGGCTGCTGTCACTGCCTGATTTGTACTACGCATGTGCTAAGTATGACCACTTCCTGTTTAAACTTACTCAAGGTCTTTAAGAAAACAAGAAATATAGGTTTTCTGTTGCAAAAGTTACATTTATGTATCAAGTAGTTTGCCAATAAAATTAGCCGATTTATAATAAAAAAAAAAGATTTATCCTTTTTTCTCTGATAGTTAAAACAATTTAGGGCAGGTTCGGGGTTTTTCTTTTGGCCATTCCTATTGGTGTAATCCAGGGGTCTCCAAACGTTTTCCGTCTGAGAGCTACTTTACCTAACAAAAATAGTTTTGGATTTATTTTGGCTTAGTTTTTGACCTCTTACTGGTATGATCTCACACCACTCACTCATCAAGCTGACAGCAACACAACTGTTGGATTGGCAATCAGTTGGCAAATAATCATTTAGTGAAAGATGGGGACGGGACACCTCTGAGTTTGGATAAAAATGTAAGATGGTTTATGTTCGATGATTGAAACTTTTCAAGAAGCTCTGAGAATAGAAACCATCTTAATGATAAATGGTGTCAACATTTTAAATACCAAATACCACAGTAAACATATACACAGTTTCTTTCTTTCTTGCTTGCTTGCTTTCTTTGAGAAAAGGATGGAACCAAGAGGAAAGGCTTTTTGGAACAAAATCTTTGATGATATTGTTTGGCAGCAGGCATGGCTTTTACGATACAGATTTTGTCAAATCCAGTCAGTGACATGATAATTCAAATAAAACTTTGACATGGTAATCATATTCAAAATCAAACTGGTCCCATGGCAATCTGAATCAAATCAAAATGTGGTTGAGATCAATAATATTAAATGGTTGCCACAATAATTGCAATCTTATCAAGTCATCTTCATCATCATCATCTTCTGTGAGTGTGAATCTATATCATATTTTCTTTAGAAAAGATTAATGCTTTTTGTTTTTGTTTTGTAATATTCTCCAGTCATCCAATATGGTAACAACATCTGTTAAGGAGTAAAGATCTGCTGTTGGGTATGTTTGTTATCAATAAAGTTTGTTTAAAAAAGATTCTGGTATTTTTAAATAAAATAATTATTTAAAAAGTTCCTTTCTCAGTAGTTATTTTTATAGAATTTTGTTTTATTATTTATTCTTACCAGACAAATCTATATTTAGAATATGTTTTATATCTTTCATCTAATTATGTTTTTTAAATTTTAAACATTTATTTTTATACGTGGCCCTAATCATCTTCCGTACTCTACCAATCTTACATAGAACTATTTCCTTCCAAACGGGGCTTTTAAAATAAGAGCCCCTGACTTCGGCTTTTACTACTTCCTGTAAAAACCCTTTGCTATAACATTTGGAAATAAAACACATTGCGTTTCAAATAGCTTATAGTTTTGATTACTATTAATTTCAAACTCCACATGTCTTGTTTTGTACGTGTTACTTTTTATTAATTAAAACGTAGTAGTATTTTCGGGTGTTATGTCACTTCCGTTACGCAGGAGGCGCTTCTGTTGTGCTACAGGCTTTTGTCACAACAGGAGTACCGCGAGTGTCCGCTGTCTAGGCCCGCAGCTGGCTACTACACTCCGCATGTTCTATCCATGCTGTGGATTAATATTGTTATAGGTAAGATTTTTCGATTACCCATCGCCTGTATGGATTTTAATCAATAGCTGTGTTGGTACTAATCGCGGGAACAGTTTAGATGCTAACGGGTTTGTCAGGAAGCTATGAAGCTGTCATCCTCCACCGTAAAAACTAATCTCGCGTATGATAACACTAAAAAGCAAAACATCATCAGTGTAGTTGAACTAATCCAATTATACTGCATACAATAAAGAAATAGTTCCTTTATAGATTGAAAATTATCGTAACTTCTCGTTTGCGACTTTATTTTTACATCGCAAATGTTGGATAAATGGCTAGCGTTAGCTCACGTAGCGTATTTTCATATTGTATTAGACTGTAGCAATTACTCGATTAATCGTGAACTTATTTTGATAATCAGTTGTTTTTTCAAAATTAAAACAAGTTCCTCGGATATTTTTAGCGTCTTAAATATGAATATTGCATGGTGTATTTGCTCCATATAACAAAGAAATCATTAAAACAGAATTATTTTGAAATTCTGGACAAAACAATACGTTTGAATCAACATCTCCCCAGGAGGTTTCACACACATTCACACCTGAAGTCAAATACAGTTGATGACTCAGGTGAAACTAAATCAGACAATAGCCAATAACTAACGACCCTTTGACGACTTAACGACTCATCTAACCTTTTAGTTAATAACTCACACCCCCTTCCTGTCCAAACCACACCCCATGGACCAAGAACCTGACAGAGGTTATAAGTCCCAGACTCTCCACTAGTCAAACAGAACTGAAGAAGCCTCTTGGATGAGAGGCGAACCGTCTTCAAGAAATTCAACTAAGTCCAGTTGCCTTTTTTTTGTTGCTTCACTTTTGGATACCATGACCTGGATGAATGAGAATCTTCACAGACTTGAATCAACATCATTATTTCCAGTTTTGAGAAACACTGATCAACAGTTTCTGTCGTTTTTTGCACCAAACGGTTACTCATGAGAATAATCGACAGATTAACTGATAATAAAGACAATTGTTAATTGCTGACCTACATTGTATTAGTCTTAAAATAATAGTAGTATAGACTGAATATGAAATCTACTGTATATTATACACTTTATATTGATAAATGATATATAAATATGCACAGTAAATGTCAGCATTTGCTCTCTTAGCTGAACAGGGAAAGAATTTATTTATTTAAGTAAATAAGTAGCGTAATTTATAATTTTATTAGAAGTTTTTTTTAATTAAAGAAAGTAGTCAATACCATGACCAATGTCAACATTTCAGTTGTTCCTCTATGATTAGCTACTCTTTAAAAGACTGATAATGGTAATTTACAGATTTACATTAATACTAACCTCAATTTGAGTGTTTTTCTTTATTAAGAAGTAAATGTGTGCCGGTGATGCTTTTATTCCGGATACACTTTGTAAAATGTTGGGTGTCCTCAGGTTGTGACTGTTGCTCAAATGAGAGGAGTCACAATATATGGACAGGATTAGCCACAAGGAAAATAAGCAGCATTTATCCGAAAGGAAAGATACATGGATGCAGAACTTGTGTACCTTTTAAATAGTATATGTAATAATTTGTGCACAGACTTTCTCTAATGTCCGATGTGCACGAGGTTGTTGTGTTGTTAATGGTATATAATAGTAAACAGTAGAGTGAGGCTACAGCATCATGTTCATTCATGGATTCAACTCCAGTTTCAGTTTCATTGTGATGCAAGCAAAGGGTGAATGTTGCTCAAGGTCTTTTGTCTTAGCACAGACATGACACACACACACATACATGTTTGTGCTGCATTCGAAGTGAGGATACTCATAGAAATAATGCATTCCATAACCCCTTACCCTAACCCCTTAAGGCTCAATTATACTCCATTTTCGTATACTGCCTCCATGATTTCTGGTTGTATTGTTTCTGGGGGTATTTCGTCCTTCATCGTTAGCTCCCCTGCTTGTTGCACAATCATGGATGAAATGAATGCAAAATACGGAAGAAAAGGCTCCGCCTGGCAACAAAATTTGTCAAAAACCATGTCTCACAGTGTTTTTATAAACCTTAAATTTTTTTAAAATTTTTAATTATGGCACAACAAGAATCGTACATGTCATTCTGATTTATTCAAGTTATTTATTAAAATAATGCTCATGCTGATTAATACACATTACAGCAGAGGCTTCTGGGTTTTTTTCTCACCCAAGAATCAAGTAAAATATAAAAACCATTCCAGGGACCCCTTTTCCTTTAAGATAAATTGTTCACATAGAGAGTAAGCTTCTAACATTTTAGGTTACACAATGATAATTCATTAATTATTCATTGTAATGTTCACTTATTATTGATCTGGAAACTCTTCTTGTACCCCCGGACCCTCCTGGAATCACAGCATCACTGTGCGATACAGCACAAGGTCAATAATAATGTTTCCACTTCTCTAACAGACAGAATATCCTGTCTCATTCTGGAACGGTATCTATGGAGACGAGCTACAGGAAGTGGGCGGCCTCTGTGTCATTCCTCTGAAAACATGTACAGTATGTGTCACATTGCAAGGAAATGGAAATAGAAAAGCACCAGACTCAAAAAAACAAAGAAATCATTTTGGCTTCTTGAGATTCTGATGCACAGAAGTTTAAATTCAATTAAATCCTGAAGACATTTAGTGCTTAGAGTGTCCAACAGTAGGTTTATATGTCACTAACACAGAGGGAAGGTGAAATCAGTAAATTAATTATTAATAACAACAAAATTAACCAATAGGACCCGTAGGAATAACCAATAGGAAGTGAACAGATTGTTTGTAGACTACAGCAGGGTTTCTCAATCCTGGGGCCTATTTCACGAAAGTAGGATAAGGGATTACGCCGGGCTATGTTACTTATTCTGGTTGAACTTACCCTCAAGTCGGTTTCACGAAAACAATGGCGCATACGTTATCATGGCGATTTATTCTTTGCAGTTAGCCTGGTCCCGACCAGGATAAACAGCAGGATATGTAATCCTGCTGCTCAGTCCATTCAGTCACTCTTATCAGAAAGTAACGTTGTTCACGATCTTCAGGATTTTACCTCTGTTTTATTAACCTGCATTCAAATATTACAGGGATTACATGTGCTTCAATGTTATTTTCATTCTGATAGTTATTTGTTATATATGAATGACTATATGACTGATGTTTATATTATTGTCAGATGTTTGATCAAAATGTTTTTTATGTTAATATTATTGCAGTTGTTGAGGTGATTAGAAACAGCTGAGGCTGAGACGGTGTTATGAATCTGTGTTTCTGTCGCAATTATGTGTTAGATGATGACGCTCTTATACTTAGATGAACTTTCTGATGGGACACAGTGTTTTGGGACAAGTACCTGTATGAAATGTATTTATCCAAAATTCAGCATCATACAGCATGGAGCCTTAAACTCACCACAGATTATCTGATAGGGACTACATTTTTTAATTATTATAATTATTTTTGCAAGTGGTATTCTCTTATATTCAAATGGAAGGAGTACTTGCAGCGGAAACCTATTTTCAGACTTTACCCAGCAACAAGAAATACTATTTTCTGATTGGCTGATAGGTTGGTAATTCAAAACAACTAAATGAATGGACTAGGCAGAGCAATCTGCCTTCATATCATCCATTCATAGATTACTAATTTATGTGCAGTGAGTTTTATCATCATCATTATCTTAACAGTGTGAGAAATGTCATGTTTGGCGTGTGAGTGTGTGAACTTATTGAAATGCGTGTGTCCCAGCAGGGAAACATGCAAAGCAGTGGGACACTAAAACTGAGAAAACTGTCCTACAGTATTTTGTTGATACTGTATGTTTCTAATTTCTGCTCTGTTTGTTGCAGGTAAAGGTGTGTGTATTGGGTCACCACACATCAGTGCAGGAACTCAACATGGTGTCAGGGCCATAGCAGCTCCCCTTTCACCGTCCAACTGTCTGTGTGTGAGAGGAGAAGCTCCTCCCACTGCGCGGACATGTTCGAAGTGAAGCCAAGGGTGGTGGAGAAGAAGGAGTCGAGCACAGAGACAGGTACAATCGTTTGTCTTGTTCTTGTTGTTGTGTGTCTGTGTTGTACACTTCACTGGAGAACACAGTGGTTGTTAGTCTGTCTGTTCTGGTGAACCACATAACTGTTCAAGTGGAAGGACATTTTCTCTCTTCTTATCTACATATTGTGTATATTTTATCAAATGATTTATGTGTATATGTTTAAAATAACATGCATAAAATGAAATTAATTAATTTTACAAACATCTCCATCTTCCAAACATTATTCATTCATCAAGTGAGAATGATGTTACAGAAATAGTTGTAACGCTACATTATGAACACATTTGCTCTTGCCATGATTTATATATATATATATATATATACATTACCAGTCAAAAGTTTGGACACACCTTCTCATTTAATGGTTTTTCTTTATTTTCATCACTGTTTACATTGTAGATTCTCATTGAAGGCATCACAACTATGAATGAACACGTATGGAATTATGTAGTAAACAGTGAAATAACTCAAAACATGTTATATTTTAGATTCTTCAAAATAGCCACCCTTTGCTTTGATTACTGCTTTGCACACTCTTGGCATTCTAATTCTCTCTTTACGAGGTAGTCACCTGAAATGGTTTTCCAACAGTCTTGAAGGAGTTTCCAGAGATGCCGAACAATTGTTTGCCCTTTTGTCTTCACTCTGCGGTCCATCTCATCCCAAACCGTCTCTATTGGGTTTAGGTCAGGTGACTGTGGAGGCCAGGTCATCTGGCACAGCACTCCATCACTCTCCTTCTTGGTCAAATAGCCCTTACACAGCCTGGAGGTACTGTTGAAAAATAAATGATGGTCCAACTAAATGCAAACCAGATGGGGTGGCATGTTACTACAGGATGCTGTGGTAGCTATGCTGGTTCAGTGTGTCTTCAATTTTGAATAAAAAACCCCAATAGTGTCACGAGCAAAGCAACCCCACACCATCACACCTCTTCCTCAATGCTTCATGGTGGCAACCATGCATGTACAGACCATCCTTTCATCTTTTTAGCATCACACAAAAAACACGGAGGGTGAAACCAAAGATCTCAAATTTGGATTCAACAGACCAAAGCACAGATTTCCACTGGTCTAAGGTCCATTCCATGTGTTTCTTGGCCCAAACAAATTTCTTCTGCTTGTTGCTTTTCCTCAGTAGTGGTTTCTTGGCAGCTGATTGAGCATAAAGGCCTGATTTCCACAGTCTCCTCTGAACCGTTGATGTAGAGATGTGTCTGCTACTAGAACTCGGTGTGGCATTTATCTGGGCTCTAATCTGAGGTGCCGTTAACTTCCAATTTCTTAGGCTGGTGACTTGGATGAATTTATCCTCAGCAGCAGAGGTGACTCTTGGTCTTCCTTTCCTGGGGCGATCCTCGTGTGAGCGAGTTTCGTTGTAGCACTTGATGGTTTTTGCGACTGCACTTGGGGACGCATTTAAAGTTTTTGCAATTTTCCGGACTGACTGACCTTCATGTCTTAAACTAATGATGGACTGTCGTTACTTAGCTTTACTTAGCTGATTGGTTCTTGCCATAATATGAATTCTAACAGTTGTCAAATAGGGTTGTCAGCTGTGGACCAACCTGACTTCTGCACAACACAACTGATGGTCCTAACCCCATTAATAAGGCAGGAAATTCTACAAATGAACCCTGACAAGGCACAGCTGTGAAGTGAAAACCATTTCAGGTGACTACATCATGAAGCTCATTGAGAGAAGGCCAAGGGTTTGCAGCGCTGTCAACAAAGCAAAGGGTGGCTACTTTGAGAAATCTAAAATAATTATTTAGTTTTTTCAAACTTTTTTTTACTACATAATTCCATATGTGTTCATTCATAGTTTGGATGCCTTCAGTGAGAATCAACAATGTAAATAGTTATGAAAGTAAAGTAAAAACATTAAATGATAGATAGATAGATAGATAGATAGATAGATAGATAGATAGATAGATAGATAGATAGATAGATGATTCATTGTTTATTATCATATTGGTTGATAGGAGGTGTTAAAAACATCAGAACAAATGTGTTTTTACAAGCTTGTACAAGCTTACAAGATATCATTGTATGTATATAGTCAAGGTTGTGATAACAGTATTGTATTGGACATAAAAAATACCATTAGGGCATCTACAGTGTCAATAGTAAATTTAATGATTAAACTTTCTACTTCCCGTAACAGTTTGAGCAGGATGTGTAAACGTGGCAGAAAATATATAACAAACTGTAACCACTAAATATGTTCCTAAAGTATGAAAATCATGTTGTTTTGGTTTCCCGAACTTTAGTATTTCAGTCTGTTAGCTTACCTTAGCATTAAGACTGGAATTACAGGGTCAGTGAGCCTGGTTCTGTCCAAGAAGGCACATATTTTGGAATTAAATAATTAAATAATGTGTAATGAGTTACAGTCATAATTTTAAAAAAATCAATTATTTATTTTTTTTATTTTATGAGTAGGCTGATAGTGACATTTTAAATTTTTAAATATCTTTCATGTAGAATGTGTTAAGAAAGAATACAGGAAACTACAACTTTTTTATTTACCCAATTTTAAGGTTACTACAACTTACATGTGGAGTTTAAAAAACTATAATTAATCATAAATATTTGACGCTGAAAAAAATCATAAAAAACTTTTCTGCTTTGTTACCTCTGCCAAGGATGATCTCGTACAGCCTGCCTGCAATACCTTCTTAGCCCACCAGGTGGCTGTGGCCCACACTGTGGGAATCACTGAATTAATAATGTTAATCAGTTAATTTACTAAAATAAGCTTTTGTTTCACTGACTCTTTGTTGTGTCGGATAAAATAATTATTTAGTTTTAAATTCACCAGAGACTCATGTATTAAATCTGTGTGTCCTTGTGTCACAGATGAGGGGCTTGGTAGCAGCAGTGGGAGGCGTTATGCCTCCAGTTCTGTTGGTTCTGGTTCTGTCGGCTCAATGTACCTGTCAGACAGTCAGGACTGGGTGGTTTCGCCAAGCTGCTCTCCAGACGAAGGCCCCGCCCCCAACAACAGCACAATCTCACCCATGCTGGCTGAGGAAACCTTCCGCTACATGAGTGAGTGACTGTCTTTATGTTATGAGGCTGTGGATATAAATGGAGGGACATGATTGAGGGACATATGGTGTGTTTGTGATTCTTGTAACACAAACACATGAATTTACCGTGGACATAGACTGTCATTGTGTGTGTAGAAGAGAGAGGGAGGTGCAGTCAGTTAGTTGAGTTTAAATCCTCAGTCACGGGACAAAGGCTGATGAAAAGAGGAGGAGGAGTGAGACTGGATGGACTAAAGACAGCAGAGAAAATGCCGGATTTAAATATCCACAATGAGGAGGTTTCTGATATTTTTGCAGTGGAAGGTGAGTGGAGGCATCTGCATGACACTCGTTTATCCTCTGAGACAGTGAAATGTGAGACCCTGCAGCTTCGTTGGTGTCTTCAAGGTCAGACAGTGTGGAGACTGTGAATCAGTGTGTGTTGACATTCAAACACATTGTGGAATGCAGCTGGCGTGCTCACTTCCTGTCACACGTGCCATTTCTTTCAATCCAAGCTTATTCTTTCTAATTCTGTGTTTGAAAAAGATTAACTTTGCTGATGTTTGACCTACATTATCCTTTATTCAAATGCAACGCTGTTGATGTAACACTAATATTTCTGGTGCACGTGTGAGAGAAGTGTTAAGGTTTCATGTTTCTACCTCTTCCACGTGGTGTGTCAAATCAAACGTGCTCTATTAATAGCTGCTTATGTAGTCGCAGAGACATTGAATGTCATTCTTAAACACGCATATATATACTAAGTGAATCATGCATGCATATTTAAGCAACAAATCAAACAAATACATGTTTAAACAACAAATCTGTGAATAGAAATACATTTAATTATATTGCTTGTAGGTTTTTTAGTATCAATTTTTTAAATTAATATAATACACATAGAAGCTCATGTGAAGCTTTCATGTGGACACATTTAATCTGGCAATCTGTGTGTGTTTTTCTCAGTTGTGTTTAAACTTGAATTTTTGTCTTTCGCAGTGAGCTGAACCTTTTAAAGTATGTTAACTTTGGTTTTTGTAATTATTTATTTTTACACCACACCAAAGTCCATAGAAAGAGTTTGATGAATTTAGCTCTCGGGGACACAGGAGCTGCTGGTCTACTGCTGCCTCATGTGGTCAGTTTGTGTCACTGAGGTAAATCTGAACGAGGATTTCAGACAGCACAATGAACAACGTTATAGACACAAATACAAATTCATGTAAATGTGTCACTTACACAGTGAAATGCTGCTGTCTTACCTTCTGTAGGTGTCTCTGACCGAGTGTACAACCCTGCCAAAAACAAAGTCACCCATACAATGCCATGAACATCCCTCAAAATTGTTCACATCTTATCTCACTGTTAGACAGACTCCCAACAGGAAATTAAAATGTATAAACCACTCACTCCCCCACACCAAAGTCCATAGAGAAAATCTGTCATTTTCCCTATGCACTTTGGTGTGTGCGAGTGAGTAGTTTATAAACTTCAGTTTACTGATGGAAAAGTCTGTCTGACCTCGGGATTCCTCTGAATGCGTATGTGGCATGTTGCATCTCTCTAAGAGTAAAATAAAGATGTGAAGATGTTCTTAAGATGTCTGAGACTTAAGATGACATAGATCCCATGTCAGTCAACCTGGACTGTCCTTTTTTAAAGTTGATGGTGTCAAAGATCAAACTAACCGCATGTGGACTGTTTGTATATCAGTGAGTGTGATAAATGACAGTTAAGTATTTTATTGTGATCAGAGTTCAACCTATTTTTTTACAACTACATTGTGTGTGTGTGTGTGTGTGTGCACGCGCAGCTTTATTCACATGGACAGTTTTTGGACATAATCTAATCTCCAGCCAACAGGTAAATGTGTGTGTTCATGTCACATAGTAGTGACAGAGCTCCAATTATTGTGTGTGTTTATTTGCCTTCCTGAGGTTATAATTAACAACTGATTGTTGGTGTGACGTCAATGTGGGTCTGTGATTATCTGAGCAGCTGCAAAGTACATTTGTTTCATTACAAATGTTTATTTTACCCAAAAAAAGAGACAGGAAAGAGACAGAGAAAGAAAATCTGCCTTGTACTACTGTCATTTACAAACTAACTTTTCTTTAAGTTTCATACAAATGTAAAATGAAAAACAAGAGGGTTAATAATGATTCAAGTGAAAAAGAAATGAGTATTTTTATTAGAGTATAGTCATATTTATTATTTTTATCTGTGGTAACAGCAGGTGTTAATGCTGCTCTGAATCCACACTGATGGTGCAGTGATTAGCGATGCTGCTTCTCTTCAAACAGGTGGAAGTGGGCGAAGTCCGGCACCGGCGACACCCACTCAGGTGCAAAGAGCAGCTCTGAACTAACTGATGTAGATTTTCTGATGCAGCAAACTCAAGTTGATTCAGTCAAGCTTCAGCTCTCACTCTCTTCTCTTTCTTTTATTCTTTCTTTACTTTGAAATCTCTCTGATCACTATATCTACTTCTCTTTCTCCTGTTTTTCTTTAGCGTACCTTTCTTTGGAGTCCTCCTCTTATTCCCACCCTGGCTCTCAGAGCCTCTCCAAAGGTATCCATCTATCTACTTATCTTTTCTTCCTTCCTCTCCTCCTTCTCCTCTTCTGCTCTGCGAATCCCTCATTCAGCTCCAGAGTTAGAGATGGGCTTTGGTCCCAGAAACTTTCTCCGATGTTTGTTGCATGTAGATGAGAGTAGACATCTACTGCCTCTGTAGACATCTTGTAGCTCTGTGTGTTTCTTTGTGTGTGTTTGTGCATTTGTGTGTGAATGGAGACTAAGAGTCTTTTAGAGAATGGACGATATGAAAATATGCCCTGATTATCCAGACTTGAATAATTCCAGTTCATGAGATGGCAACAGTTGTGTAAATATCTTTAAATATATAATTTTTCAGTTTTTGGAAATAGGCATGGGGAGTCTGTTTTCTACCGTGATTTTATTATTTTCTGAAAATGTACAGATACAAGAACTCAAGTTTGTACACAAAATGTGATCAAAACATGTTGTAGTTCTTACCAAAGTACATGTATTTGTACTCAGAAATTGGTCAGAAATTACTGACCAAAAGTCACAAAATGTTATGTTAGGAAAATTTGAATGAAGTTACAAAATAAATATTGAAGTTCCCAAACATTTAAATGACTGTTGGAAAAATGTATTAAAAACATGACATACTTATGTCACAAAGATTACTTATATTATCAGAAAAGTTTCAAATTTTTATGTTGTTACAAACACGTTACTAATGTTGTGAAAGTCAATATTGTTTCAAAAAATGTTATAGATGTTTTGAAAAAAGTCCTACCAAAAGGTGTTATAAAATGTAGTGATGTCAGAAAAGCATGTCGCTAAGGATCCACATTTTCTTTGTCAACATTTTAAAATGAAAAACAGAAGAGTCTTGGAATGACTGGAAATGTGCAGCTCCCTTTTGTGGCAGTTCAAAATTAATCACTAGGACTGTATGTTGGTGAGCAAATTGCCCACAGAACATATTTTTCTTCATTCATAACAATAATGAAAAAGGAAACTCACGACGATCAACTTATTGTTAATGTTTTTTTTTATCATGATGTATCTTCCCGTCTCTAGACTCTTCATTGCATTCTGACATGTAGTAACCACTGCTCCATGTTATGGATCTGATTAATGACCACAGCATGAATAGTGTTAAACAAGACATTTAGAAATGGATGCAGATGCTGTTGCTTGTGGTTAGAACATTTATTTTTGTAGAAAGTATGTAACTGTGTTATTATTATTTATTATAATATATTATAAATATTATTTATATTTATTTATTTATTGTGTTGTGTACAGTTTGCATGCACATGCTGTGTCTCCTAAAGTAAAGTGTTCTCTCTGACTAGTCCTCAGTTCGGATCGTCTGGAGCAGATGACAAAGACATACAATGACATTGAAGTGGTCTCCCACCTTTTGGCTGAGGTAAGAGCTTCCACACACTCTTCACACACTAATGAAGCTGCAGCAGCAGTGTCTGCTTGTCTGTTTAACCCTGAGTGTCCTGTGTTCTGGTTGGACAGCGGGACAGAGACTTGGAGCTGGCAGCTCGGATCGGTCAGTCGCTGCTGCAGAGGAACCACCTGCTGCAGGAACGCAACGAAGCCGTGGAGGAGCAGCTCACTCAGGCTCTCGACCAGGTAATTTCACATGTTGTATATCAGAAATAGCACTTAACGCTAAGAAAAAAAAGAGCTTCAGGTAATTAAGGTCTACAGTATACTGTATATTAGATTTTTTTCATAATAATCAATATTTTTCTATATTATAAACATACATACAGTATATGTCAAAATGCCCGAATATTATTTGAGGTACACAACTGATGATATGTCAAGGGGTTGGCTTTGCATTTGGTCACAGCCAGGAATTCATACTCTTGCAAGAAGTATGCCGAAACTTAAGGAATTGTAAGATCAGGTCCTACTTATCGATCTGTATATCTGGGAAACCAGTGACTGTTGGCGAAAGCACAACTGACAACCTGGGAAAGACCTGGTGACCACAAGGAAAGACTGCTGGCAGGAGGGAATAGATCCCACAGGGCCTGGCTTTGGGCTAGCTACCCATGTTAGTAAGAGTCAGCACTACTAGTGTATTGGCTCAACCCACTTATTGCTACGAAGTCTTTAAGAAGAAGAATAGCCCTGAGTTTGCGAGAATGGGGGCGCAAAATGAGTCACTGATGGACCACATGGTAAATGAGCCAGGAACAAAAACAATGATGAAACAAAAGAGCAGCCAATGTGGGTGGACAAAAGTAACATCAGAAAAGGGCCGAGGATTCTTCAAGCCAGGAAAAAAGTGTCTGGACGAACTAGGCAGGGGTCTTGCATTGACCATTTCCTTTTGAGAGGTCGGCCATATCAATCGAGTGAAGCCCAGTGACAAGGCACCCACTATAGCCCACAGGGTGTCAGTACCTCAGTCAAAGTCGAAACAAGCATGGACCAGCCAGCCAACAAGAGTCCAGAGCCCAACTATCCACGGCCAGCAGGAGAAAGGAGGAGGAGGGGGGGACCAGAGGTTACCTGGCCCAAATCCAGCCAGAAGAGGGAGTGGCATACCATCAACACAGACCTAGTCCGTCTACTTGAGACACAGAAAGGAAGTGCAAAAACTGGATAGGATGACTGATATCATCTACAGCTATACAACAAACAAAATTGGAAGCATAGCCAAGAACCATGCAAGGTCAGATAAGTCGTCAGCCAGGCCGGAGTCTAGGAAGCAGCAGGAACTGGAAAAGTTTATAAAGGAATGGAGGCAAATAAACTGAAGAAGAAAGCCGGAGGAGAGAGGTCTGGCAGCACTACAAGTGGAAGTAAGACAACGAATGGCAAAGCTTTAAAGATCAGAGTGGTTGAGAAAGCGACACAAGAAGAAGGAACAAGCAAGGACGGGATTTTTGCACCCTTACAGATTAATTAAAAACCTGTTTGGCAAGCAGAAGAGTGGGGCGCTCCAGGTACCAGTAAGTGAGCGGTAGAAGCACCTGAAAAATATATATAAACATTTATATAAACTGGTCTAAATTCCTCACAGCATTGTTGCTTTTGTATTCTTACGTTCCCCTCCATTTAATTTAGGTAACAGATCATAGGGGGCCAAACGGATGTAGGTGAGTACACATTCCTAAAAGAAGCAGCATTTTGGGGGATCTGAAACTTTTTTTTTTTACGAGCCTATTTTATGTCTTACTTTACTGTAGATCCTGTACACATAATCAACACCGCTTTAACATCCGATGATAATAATAATGGCATTTTATTTTTCACTGACCCCGCAGTGTATCTTTATAACACACAGTGCGCTATGTGCTATGCACTCTGTGTGTGTCTTGTCATCCACGGGTAATATTGGAAATAAAAGATCTTTTATTTCAATCGAGCTGAACATAATCACTGCTCCTCCTGTGGACAAATGAGGCATTGCAGCTGGTTTTCATAGGCTACTTAGGGGAGTTTCTAGTGAGGGCCTCACTGACCTGGGACTTATCAGCAACCAACCAAGATCCAGTCAAGGACCCATCACGGAAACTAGGGAACTTTTGAGTGGCTCCATCTGTACCTCTGGAGACTAATGAGAGTGGAATGGGAGAAGGGAACTGTCCCTAAAGTGTGGTGGATGGCAGGGGAGGATATTAATCCACAAGGAACAGAACTCATCTACCATAGATCAGTTTTCCCAGATTAACCTGCTAAATGTGGAGGAAACGATATTCTTTGGCATTGTAGCCCAAAGGCTCTTGGTGTTCTTGGAGAGCAGCAATCTCATTGATACAACAGTGCAGAAGGCAGATATATGAGGCTTTGGACCATGCCAATGTCATCTGGCACCAGAATCAAACACATCTTGGTAGCATGCAAGGCCAGCCTGACTTGTGTGCTGAGTTGGACCAGCAACTCATATTTCCAGCTGAGACACAGCAACCAATCTACAGCTATATCTGGTTTTCTGGTCTAAGTCAAATCAGCACGCTTTCCAAATAGAGCTGACAGTCCCTTGGGGGGATGCCGGGGCGGCCCTTTGAACACTGTTGAGGGGCCCTAACCCAGTGTGGCCTGTACTCTCCATTTTCCTCCACACGAAAAAACTAAGGCAGGCATCACCTCTTGGCCTTGGTGGCCGTATGGGAGCCATCTCCAGGCTCTTCTCATCTGCCCTGACTGTGGCTGCTCCTATCCAGCTCGCACAGGTAACAGAGCAGAAATCAACTCACCTCATACGATCGCTGCTGTCGGAGCTGCACTTACGCTCTCGTCACCCAGCATCATACTGAAGACATCCAGTCCTCGAAGAGATTGTGCCGGTTTCACCCTCACTGGTCAGGCTCGCTGCTGCAAAACAAGGATGACAGCACCTTCTAATTAAAGTCGACGCTTGAGCTGCCTCCCTCCACGGCGAAGCCGAGGACAAGTCGCTGTTGTCTCGCTGATAGCCGCACAACAGCCCGTCAACTCTCCGCGACTCCACATAATTGGACTGGACCCGAGGACAAACAGAACATCCCACTTCCAGCCCCCCCTTTAACTCAAAGTAAGAGGTAGTGTCTGGGCAGTTGGATTAATGTGTTCTATTTACTTTGTGTTGAACGCGTCGGACTGTGCTTCCACACGTTTGTATAACTCAAGTGTTTTATCTGTGTTTAAACTGTTTTTAATCGCCTTGTTTAGAATGACATTGATTGCTTCTTATGCTTTATTATTGTTTCCGGTGCTCACCGCTTCGCTGTTGTGCATCTGCTTCGCTGTGCCCGGCAAGCGGACTGATCGCATGTGGAGACGGTGGCTGTGTAAACTTTAAATTCATAGACTGACTTCGCCTGCGTCAGCCTACATGGACTGACTGCCATCGGCTCACGCTGCACATGATCCTTTGTTCATTCATACTAGACGTTATGCTTTGAACTTCCCTCCTCGTACACACACCATTCATAACTTTCTCCCTCTGTCTCTCATTCTCATGCTACGGTCCAAGATCTGCGGCATTCTTTGACTTACTCTTTGGTGCCATCTTGTGGCAAAAGCATGGCCCTACAGTCACTGCTACTGTGCCTGCTTCTCCCCCCCAGGGCCTGCCATTTTGGGGAGTGATGTCACCGGTAACGAACCGCGTTGCGTCACTTTCTTTCTTCTTTGCCTACTTCCTGTTTTCCATGCTTAACCACACCCACTTTCACACATTCTCATACACACACCTACCTATTAACATTTTATGTTGTACATAGCCTGTGTGTTTATTAGCTGTAGTTAGTGACATTTATTATCGGTTTTATTGTCTATTTAATCTTCACTGATTCAAGTTATTCAATTTTTATTGTGTCATTTGATTAAATAAATTATCTTTATTTCACTTAAAGGAAAGCTCCATGTCTTTTGTGCATGTATACTGTGACAAATGGGGGTTGAGAGAGCCAGTGTTCGGATTCATTACTTCAATACTGTTTAACTGTGATATCAGCAGATATTATAGTCAATTACAGTGATTGTGTAGACTGATTTTAAAGGAATAAATTGATTGTTTTCCCTGTTTTCAGGGTGGTGCCCCAAATTGATTTTTTATTAATAACTAAATAATTATTAAAAATAATTATTGAGTTATTATTAACAATCAAATTATTGCCAATAAGTGTTGTCCCCCAACAACGCAAAACACTTTGTTACACTGACCTGGTGTAATTATTGTGTAATTATTTGTATTTTAAAGGAAAAAGCTAGACACTCATCTTTAACTCTTTACAGTATTTTTCCAAGGTAATGATATGTATGATATTTATGTAATTCAGAAAAGCATGTTAGCATATTTAATGCATGAGTATTTTATCAATAAGAGGACAAAGAATTAGATTTAAATACAACAGTGTCATCTGCATATAACTTTAAAAAGTAATGGCCTTACATTAGATCCCTGTCGAACAGCTTCTCACTAAGTCATCTGACTGATATTATTAATTTTTAGTTTTTCATGAAGAAATGAGCAAATATTTCCTGGTTTCCAGGTTCATCAGCTGCAGCATGAGCTCGCTAAAAAGGATGAGTTACTGCGGATGGTGGCCAGTGCGTCGGAGGAAAGTGAGACCGACTCCATTGTGTCCCCACCCCTGCAGCAGCAGAAAACACCAGGGGGCACCACAACTCCTGCTGCCGCTCTCAGCCAGCTGGAGTCACTACAGAGGAAACTGCAGGAGTTGGAGGAGGAGAACCAGATGCTGAGGTCTGAGGTACAATGTTTTATAGAGGAGGAGACGATGAATCAGTGGAACAGAAGAAAACAGGAAGTGAAAAAGATTGTGTTAAAGTGTGATAGTGATGCAACCAACAATTAATTTGATAATCGATTAATTGAGAGAGTATTTGACAAACTTGTTTGGTCCATACAATTTTGCAAAATGTTGATTGGTGTTTCCGATACCTTGAAATAATGATGTTCACAAATGTCTTGTTTTGTCAACAAACCAGATTCAGTTTTAATGATTTCTTTGTTATATGGAGCAAAGAAACCATAAAATATTCACTTTTAAGAAGATGAAACATCTGATAACTTGTGTTAATTATGAAAAAAAACCTATTCATTAATTGTTGCAGCCCTAAAATGAACTCAGATATGCAGAAGTCTGGTAAAACACTTGGATTGTTTGTTTTTGCATGATTGGTTTAAATAATTATGAAATAAAAACCATAAAATCTACATCAATTATTCTTTTTGTAAAGGAAGTACAAGAAAATGTTTTCCTACTCTCAGATCAGTTGTATACTTGTAATGACATCACTATATTAGTTTAGGTGACATAAAAGTATGTGTTTATTTCTCACCACTGGAGATCATTCATTGTGTTCAAATGAATTAAAAATAACATCAGAATAATTATCAAATTTGTTTTGAGGTTTTCACCCTCCTCTTATTAAGTCTTCTGATAACATCATTTTAATTTCATAGCAGTGAAAATCCCTTTGATAACGTGGTGGTTTCAGAGAGTTGCGGGAGAGAAGTAGCACAAACCTCAAAAATCATTATAATTAAGGTAATTTACAGTGTTTCGAAATATTTTGTTCACGTTTCTGTTTAGAAATCCGTTAAACATTAGTGTTTCATGTTTAGTTAGCAAAATTTGACAAAAAGGTCAGTTTTGCACATTTTTAAGTTCCTAATATCATTACTTAAATCATTAATATACAGTTAGTGCCATATATATTTAGACAAAGAGACACATTTTGTCATTTTGCCTCTGTACACCACCACAATCATTTGGAAATGAAACAGTCTAGATGTGAGTAAAGTGTGGACTGTCATTAGGGATTGAGCAAAAAATGCATTAATCATTGAGGAATTCTAAGCATTTTTATACATTTATACATCATTTTCAGGGGCTAAGAATTAATAGAGCAAACTGAAAATTCCTTGTAGTCAATGCCTGCCTGAAGTCTTGGAACCTATTAACATCACCAAATGCTGAGTTTCTTCCCTGGATTTGCTTTGCCAGGCCTTTACTTCGGCCACCTTCACTTGCTGCTTGTTTGCCTTTCATTACCTTTTAAAGGCTCTTGTGTTGCTTTTCCAGTATGTTTTGTGTCATTATCCATCACAAGCATTTGGCTAAATGAGGATTATAGAGAGGATTATAGTCCACTTCAGAAGTCATCCTGCTACTTCTAACAGCAGTCACATCATCAATAAACACAAGTGAGCCTGGTCCACTGGCAGCCATACATGTCCATGTCATAACACTGCCTTTGACTGATGATGTGGTGTGTTTTGGATCATGAGCTTTTCTTTTCCTTCTCCACACCCACACATTTTTCTTCCCATCATTCTGGAACAAGTTCATCTTTGTTTTGTCTGTCCAGAGAATCTTTTTCCAGAACTCTGCAGGAACTGTTTTAGATAATTTCTAGCAAAGTCTAATCTTCCTGTTCCTGGTCTTGAGTCAGTGTTTTGCACCTTGTTGTTGTAAACCCTCTGCGTTTACATTAATGAAGGTGTATCTTGATTGATTGATCAAGTATGTTCTTGACTTGGCTGGATGTTATAAAGGTTTTATTTTCACCATCAGAAGAATTCTCTGATCATCAACTTGACTTGTCTTCCAGGTCTTTTTGTGTTTCTGAGTTCACCAGTGGATTTCTTCTTTTAAAGAATGTACTGAATTGTTGATTTGGCCACCCCTAATGTTTTTGCTATCTCTCTGGTTTATTTTGTTTGTTTTGTTTTGTTGTCTCACCTGAATGATGGCCTTCTTTACCTGCACTGCCATAAAGAGCTGCAGATCTTTATCAGATTGGTCTGACAGGGAATATAGTGAGGTAACAGGTCACACCTGACTGTGAAACTGCTTTTTAGTCAATTGTCCAATTATTTCACAGCCCCTGGAAAATGGACAATAATTAAAAAAATATTATAGTTTCTCAACAGTACATGCAAATCTTTTGCTCAATCCCTCAAATTAAAGCTGAGAGTCCCCACTTTAATCAAATCATGATTTTTTTTAATTTCAAATTCATTGTGTTGTGTTGAGGCAAAATATGTGGACTGTCAAAATATATGAGTAGATGAGTACTAATTCACTCTGGCTGTGACTGTGTTGGTGCTGCAGGCCTGTCAGTTGAAGAGAGACACCATCACGTATGAGGAGAAGGAGCAGCAGCTTGTCAGCGACTGTGTCAAAGAGCTGCGTGAGTCTAACACATACTCACACAGATACACTTTATTAATGTGAAGGGCTGTTTTTGACTTGTGTGTGTCTGTGTGAGAGAGCAGGTGAGTCCAACAGTCAGATGATTTCTCTGACAGATGAGTTATCTCAGAAGAATGAGGAGCTACTCAGACACCAGGAGGAAATCGCTCAGTTGCTCTCACAGATAGTCGAGCTGCAGCACAGAGTCAAAGAGGTGAGGAGTGTGTGTGTGTGTCTTCAGTTTGTTAACTTTCAATTTAGAACATTTAAAAAGTAATGTGGTGTATTTTGTCTTTGTAGTTGGCTTTGGAGAAAGAGGAACTGAGGATTCACCTGCAGGCGTCTAAAGATGCTCAGAGACAACTCACAGCTGAGGTAACACCACAAACATACACACTCTCTCTTTGTAAAGATTATACATAAATAATAAGACATCATTAAATACAGTTAACATAAAAATATGTAGTTTATTCAGTCTGTGGAACTGTAGAAACATGTGTCAGAGGTTCCTCTCCCTTCCATCCCCGAGCAACAAAAGATCCAACAGTTACCAACATATCCCAGAATTTACTGCGCAACAGAGACAATTTTTTTATAGGAGATAATTACAGCAAAGAACAAAAAATACACAAATAATTAATTTTTAATTATCAGTTATAGGCTTCAGTTTAACTGAATATCTAACAGTATACAGTAATGGCCTTAAAAACTCACTCACTCTCAGTCAATTTCTACCACTTTATCCTCCATGTGGGGGTCATGGGGGGCGTTGGTGCCTAATCCCACATAGGGTGAGAGGTGGGGTACACCCTGGACAGGTCACCAGTCCATCACTGGCCACATAGAGACAGGCAACCATACGCTCTCACACTCACACCTGCGGGCAATTTAGAGTGTCCAATTGGCCTAATCCCCAAATCTGCATGTTTTTGGACTGTGGGAGGAAGCTGGAGAACCCAGAGAAAACCCACGCACACACGGGGAGAACATGCAAACTCTATGCAGAAAGACCCAGGTCTTCTTCCTGCAAAGACAAGAGTGCTAACCACTACACCAATTGTGTGGCCCCACCTTAAATACTTATTCTTTGAATTACATGTTATGCTATGTGCTGCTAGAGAGCTATACTGCTTCCATTTATGGCTTTGTTGCTAGGCAACAGTGGTAAAAACCTTTGAGGAGCTGATCAATTAAGACAGTGCTCATTTAAGGCTCATTAAATGGTAAAGAAAACAGTGATTCATGTAGTCACTGATGTGAAAATAAATGATCCTCCTGCATTTTTTTTCACTTGACCTTTTAATTTAAAAGTATAAATCTGTGTGTTTGTGTCAGCTGGACGAGCTGGCAGAGAGAAATGCCGAGTGTGTGGAGATGCTGCACGAGTCTCAAGAGGAGATTAAAGAGCTCCGCAGTAAAAACACTCCCTCTGCTGGACTGAGGCGGCACCTTTCCTATGGCCTCTATCCCATGGTGAGAAAGACACACTGTGGACTAAAACACACCCCAGATAAATAATAAAAAATCAAAAAAAATGTTTGTGTTTGCAGGATTCCCTGGCAGCAGAGATTGAAGGAACCATGAGGAGAGAGATGAGTGTAGAAGAAGAAACGGCCTTTCAGGACCAAAGGTGAGATGTGAGAGGACACAGGAGACAAGGATGGTGTTTGTTCGCCACAGTCATACATCCTGGGCCTCATTTCTGACCTTCTTCATCTTCTTTCTGTAGACTATCCCAGAAGCGCGTATTCCAAACGGTCCGCTCCATCAACGCCTTGTCATCACGGACGGGTTCAGCCACACCTCCAATCCCCGGCTCAGGTCAGAGCTCTCTGGTAATGACGGCACAGCCCTTCCTGTCCACTCAGAGGTATGACACAAACATTGATGTCCTCCTCTGTGCGGGTGAAGTTTGGCCCGCACAGTAAAAATGTCTGTCTGCAGGGAGGAGGAGAGGATGGGTCGACCTGGTTCTCCTGGTGGAAACGACCTGACTAGAGCTCTTCACCGTCTGTCACTGCGACGACAGAATGTCCTTTCTGAACGACAGTTCTTTCAAGCAGAGCGAGAGAAGAAGCTGCAAGCTCTGGCAGGGGCACAGGTGGAGGAAGAAGGCAGCAGCTGCTGCAGCTCACCCATGGGCAGTGTCCTCTCCTCCTTCTCTAACCTGTCTGAACTCTCCATCTCCTCAAGTGTTTTTAAGACCTTCCTCCCCGAGAAGCTTCAGATTGTCAAACCCATGGAAGGTTTGTACATCTTGTCCAAAAATCATCACTTTGTTCAGATGATGTTTGAAGTGATATCTCAGGATTTTATAACTTAAAATATGAAAATCTTAAGAACAAGTTTACATCTTTTTCTCACTAAAAAATGATGTTTGCAATCCACTCACTCTCCCACATCAAAGTCCATAGTGAAAATCAGTGATTTTAGCTCACGGGGACACAGGAACTGCTGGGCTACTGCTGCCTTGTGTGGTCGGTTCTCAACAACTCCTGTCTGCTGGGATGTAAAATTGCTGATTTTCTCTATGGACTTTGGTGTGGAAGAATGAGCATCTTTCAAAGTGAAACAGAAAAGGCTGTTTAATGATGAGTTAACATAACAAACATATTCTTCAAGGAGAATTCCTTTTTCTTTTTTTTCTTTTTTTCAACCTGGGCCCTATGTTTATAAATGTGGGTTTATATGTGAATGGTACTCACAAAAGTACCAATTTCGTAATTGGTCCAGTAGAGCTGTGTGCAAGACTTTGAGTGACACTACTTCTCCGGTCATGTTGCCAGTGTAATGGAAAATCCTATATCTGTGTTTTCAATATATCTGTATCAACTTTTTATATGTTTGGCTTTTCTGTTTAGCTCATGTGCAGAAATGCACATACACATGAAGTCTGCAACTCTTCATCTCACAACTAGGCAGTTGTTTCATTATAATTGATAAGATATACAAATGCGATCTTGGATCTCTGTTTTCCATAACTGACTATTTTTGCCTCCTCCCTGTGTAGCCTTTTGCCTATAAGAAGCTGTGACTCACTCCACCATTCTGAACTCCTTTGCAGACCCCCTTGTGCTCTGTAAACCTGTTCATTGTGCAGTATAAAACATAAAATACAGGATGGTGGACTCTGAAAACTCTTTATTTCTATCTCACCCGGGAACACACGAAATTTCCACAACACCAGACTCTTACAATAACAATCCGAGTCATTTAATGGTGAAGTCAAGCACTTTTTTATGGCAACAACTCAGACATAACTCTTGGAAGATTGCTCCATAGAGACTACACAAGCTGCAGTGTAGTCTCCACTGCCGCTCGATACGATCTACTGGACCAATTAGTACCATTCACAAATACACCCATATTTATATAGGGCCAAGGTTGAAAAAAAAAATGGAATTCTCCTTTAAGATGTTTTTTTTTTTTTGGTCAGTAAGTATTTTTAGTAAAGTGTATAAAATCTGTCTTTAGTAGCCATGTTTGTGTCTAGTTCTCGACTCAAGTAACTGTCCCTTTTAAACGAATCTCATTCCACTTGTCTGTGTTCCAGGCTCACTGACTCTCCATCACTGGCAGCAGCTCGCCAAACCACACCTGGCCACCATCCTGGACCCACATCCTGGAGTGGTGACAAAGGGTTTCCGTCCACTGGCTCAGGATGCAGTGTACCGTCTCTCTGACATGGAGGAGGATGAGGAGGGCGAAGAACATGGAGGCAGCAGCTTACTCGAGAAGGGAGCAGCGGAGCGTGGTAAGGAAGAGGAGGATGAGGAAGAGGAGGAAGGCGGGATCACTTTCAAGGTGCGCTACACATCTACACCAGAGGAGAGGAAGGACAGGAATCACTCAGTGTCACCTCTCCCTCTCTCCCCAACACTCCTGACAGCATCCTCTGTCTCTCTAACACCTGCATTTCCTGTCACTGAGACATCCAGTCACTCAGGTCTAATCATTCCAAGAACCTCTGCAGCAGTGGTCCAAGCACAGAGTCACATGATCTCAGTGTCAACAACAGCCTCGTCCTCTGGTAAACAGTGAAGACTGAGTGTTGAATGTGATAAATAACAAGTTTTTTCTCTATTCTTTTTGTAAACTGGTTTGTTTGTGTGTTCAGTCCAAAATCCAGGAAAGTGTCAGAGCTCCACCTTCTCCACCTACACCTTCACCACCTGCCGCATCCTGCACCCCAGTGATATCACACAGGTCACCCCAAGGTCAGTCACCTTCAGTAAGATCCAAACACAGTGCTTTGAGCTGTTTAACCCATTAGTTCAGGTTTTTAAATTTGTGATTGTTTGAGGAACTTGTGTCTCTCAATGAACCCATGTCACCAAGGACACACAAGACAGTATATAGTGTGTCTATATATATATATATATATATATATATATAACATCATAAAATATATGTCATCTTAAGTCCACTATATCTGAATAGGCTCATGTCTTTATGTCACTGTTACCTCGGGATTCCACTGAATGCATACTGCTGTGCGAAGTGTCTGTGGTGCAATGTTGCTGCGTGTGCTCGATTCGTCAACCAAATGCGTTCACAGCTTCATGCTCTGTGCGAATGCTTTAATGTTGTATTGGTGTGGCTTCCGGTATGGCTCGTGCTAAATTCTGCTGAATTGAAGCATTGTGGCCGTCATCTGGCAAAAACAGAGCTCTTGCCTATTGTCTGCGTAACTGACGGACTGCTGGACACAAACTTAGTCAGTGGAAGCTGACACATTGACTATATATGATGGGTATCATTTCCGATGGTGCAAGGAAAAAAAGACTGGGTTCCACCCAGTCCTCGATGTGAGGCATCTCAACAGGTTTCTCCTAGTGATGCCGTTGCGCATGCTGATCACAGCAGATGCTCTGTGGATGGTCGCTCAGGGAATGTTCACGTTCATCAACTTGAAGGCCGCCTACTTCCATGTCCCAATTGCCCCTCACCACAGGTGATTTTTCCATTTTGCCCGCCAAGGCTGTCACTACCAATTCAGGGTGTTTTCTTTCGACCTCTCCCTTTTCCCACATGTTCACTAGGTGCGTGGGAGCAGCCCTGCTGCCACTACATTCACGTGAAGATCCTGCCTTACTTGGACGACTGGCTCGTCCAGGTCCCACATATGTCAGGCCACAGCTCTTCTCCTTATGCATATAGCCCAGCTGAGTCACAGGGTAAACTTTGGAAAGAGCTCGCTTATGTTAGAATGCATTTTTTCTTGATATAGCTCTTAACACAATCACAATGAGGGCTTGCTTCCTCCGTCTTTTCCAAAAAAAGGCAGATCTCAGCAGTATATGCACTATCTCTGCCTTTTGGGCAAAATGGTAGCTGCTTCAGCTGTTGTCCCTCTGGTCCTGCTGTCACTGCAACCCTTCAGAGCTGGCATCTAAAACCCCCATTGCCTCAAACTGTATGTGTGGACCCTAGAGGGCCCAAATTCACCTCATTGGCATCACCAAGCACTTTCTGTAGATTCTACTGTATCACCATTGCCACTCCGCATCTGCTGGCTGTGGCCCTCCTGCCAAGTTCCTTGGCATCCACACAATAAGGTTTGTAATTGGGATTTCTCGTGAAATAGTTGGTATTTTTCATCCAGTGCTTAAAGCAATGCCTCAGTCAGTCAGTAAGGATGTAATAGAATAGAATAGATGTTCTATGGATCCTGGGTGACTGCCAGAGCATCTGGTCACTCAGAATCCTCGTCTTGTGATTCTCAAGGAACTGATCCTCAGGTGACACAGATAGGCCTTCTGTCTGGTCCACTGTGGTCACACGTTGACGTTTGTTGGTATAAGATACTAGACCTATGCATACATGATCCAGGATTCATAGAACTGTAGTTATATGCGAATTTTTTTTTTACTGATGTCCCTCGGCGACAGCCATGATTTCACTGAGAGTGAGCCTCTGAGTCTCAAGTAAAAAATGATCTACCATCACACACACTGTTTGTCTGTCTGTGGTTTTCAGTTGTCAGTCGTCTCTCCTGGTGAACACACCCAGCTCCATGAGAACAGGGCCAAGCACCCCCGTCACTCCCTGCAGACTCAGTCTGGGTGACTCCTTCCCTCCTCGACGCCCAACAGCTCCCACCAGCAGCCTGGCTAAGCTGGTGCTGCAGAGAGGTATATCTGCACAGGTGTCCACCAACACTCCGCCTTCATCCCCAAAAACCACACCCAAACAGCCACTCTTCCGCTTCCTCCCAAACACACCACCAAACTCCCCCTCCCACTCTCCTGCGCCCTCTCCTGTCCCCACTGAGTCACGACAGCCCCCTGCCGACAACTTCCTTGCCTCACGGCCAGCAGAGCTTTTCCTCCAGGATGTTTACGGCTTGAATCTGGGCCGTGCCCCTCATCCCGACCTTCCAAGCCCCTCCCAGGAAACCCCGGCCCGGCATGAGCTGGTCAACAGCGTGGGCCTAGTGGAAAGGCTGCGGCGTCTTGGGTTCTCTAAGGTTCTCCGTGGCTCAGAGCCGCTACAGGATTCTGCCACTTTTGTGTCAGCAGGTGGAGGGAGTCTGTTAGACGGACTGAGACGTAACCAGAGTCTGCCTGCCATGATTGGTGTCCGAGCTGGAAAATCAGCGGCTAAACCCACCCCTCTTCCTCCTCTTCACCCAACCTCCCTGGCTCTGCCTCCACCTGCGTGGGAAAACCTGAAAGAGCAGTGACAGCATTTCACCTCCATCTCCTGTGTTCCATCAAGTTTAACCAAGCACTGAAGAAGAGGAGGAGGAGGACAGTGAGTCCAGAACATGAACCTCCTCTCATTTCTCCTCCTATTCTGCCTTTGACACAGAGACTCAGAGTGTCTGATTTAACCAATCCCTGCTTTTAATGACTGAATTTTAAAGCACAGTTGATCTAAAGAGACTGTTTTAGTGACTCTGCAGTGTGTCTGAATGTGTGTATACATGTTTGTTCATGGTAAGGCCTTAGCTCACTCCTGCACAGGTTTATAAACATCACTCTGTATGTTCTGTAGTTTTCCTGTCAGGCTCTGGATCTTCAGGTTCAGGTGGAGCAAAGAAGGAACATGGAAGTAGTTCTAGTGTTTGAGGAAGTGTTAAAGAGAGGAGCAGCAAAGTGGAGGAATGAAGAGAAGAAAGAGCTTCTGTATGTTTGTTTATGAAAGAAGAAAAGAAGAAGGAAGCAATGAGTATCCAGAGTCTTAGGTGATAGTTCTGTTTTTTGTAGTTCTGAAACATAGTCAGCACTTAAGACTGACTTTTAAACAGGAAACTGAACCACTCACTTTCCCACACCAAAGCTCATAGAGAGAATCTGTTATTTTAGCTCGTGGGGACACAGGAGCTGCTGGTCTACTGCTGCCTCATGTGGTCAGTTTTTGTCACTGAGTTAAATCTGAATGATGGATTTCAATAACAAATTTGAACTTAATGATGGAGAAAGCAGTGGATCAACAACTTCCGTGTGCTGTGATATAAAATTACATATTTTCTCTATGGACTTTGGTGTGGGAGAGTGAGTGGTTTACAAACTCCAGTTTCCTGTTGGAAAAGTTTAACAGTGAGACAAAGACGTCAACATATTCTTAAGACATTAGCGTTTATTTCAGGAACATCTCCATACTTCAGTCCAATTCTGAATGCAGCTATTTCAGTCGTGTTCTGTTGTGAGTCATGTGAGCCGACCTGTGACACATGAGCTCATTTACTGCCAGGCTCATGCTGCAGTCTGACCACACAGCAAAAAAAATTATGCCACTATTAACTATTAAATGTGTGGTGTTTCCTTCTGCCTGCATGACCTCGCCTACAGGTCCCAGCATGCACCTGTCGGCAGAAGGATGAGGTGAGAATGTCCAGACAAAAAACAAAAACATGATCTGCCTTTTCCTGCAGGAGCCATTGTTAATGTTTTTAATGGAATGAGGCCTTATGTTGAAGCCAGCACTGTTCAGTGTGTGTGTGTGTGTGTGCGTGCGTGCATGCATATGTGTGTTTGTGTGCACTCATTAGGTGGAGGTTGTTTTATTTTGAAGGATCACTGTTCTGTTAAAAATGAAAAAAAAATCACAAGATGAAGGAGGATTAATTAATCTCAGGCCTGTGGGGCATTCAGGTTCACTCTGTTTTGGGGGAAAAACACTGACACACTATTATTCTTTATTTTCTTTATCATAGAAAATGTTTGTTTAAAGGGTAAGCGCAGGGTTTTATTTTAAGTGTGGTTATATGAGGCATTGAGACATGGAGATTAGTGCTGCCACCTGAAACAAATTTTAGCCCCTAACAAAAAGACTTATCTGATTAAGTATGTATTAAAATCTTATGCTTAAATCTATAATATCTTCACATGATTAATGCTTTATCTCACTACTAGACAGACATTTCCAACAGGAAATTGATATTTAGTAAAATGTTCAGTCTGCCAAACAAAAGTCTATAGAGAAAATCTGTGATTTTACATCACTGCACACAGGAATTGTAGACTTAAAATGACAGATTGTATTTTATTTATTAGTTGAGTCTTTTGTTAAGTGGCTGAAATCTTTGAAGTTTTTCCTATACCTGAAACTGTGTCTGTGTCTCATGCTGGTTCTTTGCGTTGACGCACGTTAACGTCAATTCAGAGGGAACGTATGACAACGTCAGGTCCACGAACCAGGAAGTTCAGATCTTTTTGTTTCTCAACCCCTAAAACCTCAAAATTCTTCAGTCTCAGTTACTGCACTTCAACTTTAGTTCACCTTCATTTTGAAATCACTATGTGTTGTTATAGATTTTAACATTTAGCATAATGGCTGCATGTAAGCTAACATTTTACCATGAGATTGTAATATATGTGCGATATTACTTTATTTTATGATTTAGCTTTTATAAGACAAGGCCCACAGAAGGAAAAACAAGTCAATTTTTAGTTTTACTTTAAGAAATGGAAAACTCTGGCTTTAATTAGCAGTAAGATGTGAACAGTGAGAGAAAGAGCTTCAGTTACATGTCATGTTTGTTTGGAGAGAAGAATTTGAACGTTTGTGTCTTTGGCTGAAATATCTTCTCGCTCATATCACAGTCTGCTCTAAACAACATGCGACTCCTTTTTTTTTTTAAATAAAACTCTGGAAAACAAACTTTGTGGTTTCACATCACTAACGATTCAAAGTCTTGACCCAAAAAATATGATTTTTTTCTCCATGGCACAGGATTTAGTTTGTGTTGCTTGTACATGACGAAAAAAATTATATTTTTCTGTCACAAATCAAAATCACCTGATTTTTTTTCCCCCTTGCTCCTCATGGCTAATATTCTTGATTGTTTACATGTTTAGCAGCAATAGAATTCATTTAAAGTTGTGTTTCTGGACATTTAGTGAATATTCATCTGTTTTTTTTTGTTTTTTTTTTATCTCTTTAGCAAATATGTTGCTTTTTTTAACTGCTTGATCGGCTTCTCTCTGAAAATGACACGTCTAATCTGCTGCAGTAGTGAATTAAGAGCCACTGCAGTGAAATCTGATTTCTCCACTACATTCATACAGCAGCTGACACTACATTGCAAATGTTTTCATGTTTATACAAAGAAACTGTGGTATTTTATAAAGACTGTGATATTTTAAAGGGTTAAAATACTGGAAATAAATAGATAGTTGGTTTTCATGACCAGAACTCATGTTGGCTATTTGTAAAAGTGAAAAATTATGCTAATGTTAAATGTTTTTTTTCTGGCAGTTTTCAGGGAGAGCCTTTTTAACCAACCAAACATTAAAGGTGCAGTGTGTAGAATTCAGGGGGACATATTAACAGAAGTTGAATACAGTATTTATAATCATGTTTTCTGTTGTTCTCTTCTAAAAAAAGTCTGTTGTCTTATTTTGTAAGGAGTCTGCTATGTTTGTACAGTAGCCCAGAGAGGACAAATCAAACACTGGCTCTAAGAGTGCGATATTCAAGTTTTTATGCTAACCAAAGGCAACTGCAGTTTCTCATTCAGCGTGAAGCAAAGAGTACTGAGGTGGTTGCAATATGCATCTGTACCTCTAGAGGTCAGTAAATCCCACACACTGCTCCTTTAAGAGATCAGAGTGTCACATGGGGCAGATCTTGATGCTGTCGGTGCTGGAGGTAAACTGGCCAAGGGCAAAGTCCAGGCCCACGCCGACTCCACTGCCCACGCCGAAGGTGGCGTAAAGTGGCTGCGTGAAGTTTGCGCGGAAGGTGTGGAGGTGTGTCATGTTCTCCGCCACGCTGTAAAATGCCAGCGTGCCCACAGACAGGTCCAGGTAGACGCCCACACGGGGTGAGTATGTGACTGGGATGTCCCGCTTCTCATTGTCATGCATGGCCAAGCAGCAGGTGTCCGACAGCTCCAGGGTCCAGGACTGTGCATTGTACCCGAGTCCAGATCGAGCATCATTGCCCTTCCTGTTCAAGGCACCATAGGCCACACCCACAGAGGAGCCCCGCCCACGCCATTCCACCTCCCAGTAACAACGCTGGGCATTGAATGGACTCTGGCACATCACCTGAGTCCAGCCATCAAAGCGCTGTGGAGTGTCTGCATAAGGCTGTGCTGCCCCCTGCAGGATGGCTTTAGTGTTTGCCTCGGAGAGAGCCAGGCGGCGGTGGGCTGTGTTTGGGTCAAGTGTCAAGATCACAGAGTCTGGGAGACAGAGAGTTAAAGTTAAATGCTTCATCATATTAAAGAGTGTGAAGAATAGAAACAACATGCTGCGATGAGTATACCGAGAGGTCACTGTTAGGGGTCAAAGGTTAAGAGCTAAGCACTCACACTGCAGGAACTCGTCTCTGGTCCTCGGCTCTGGGGCCTGAATGCTGTCGATGCTGATTTCTCTCACTGCAAAATCAAATCAATGCTCAATTCAAACAAATCTGAATGTTTTTTTTTTATATTATTTTTCAATGAACCTGAAGGAATCAAGAAATGTCCGCTCACATGCAGGAAATGCAGGAGTGTGATTCATGACACCAGGACTGGGAGAGTCCAAGAACAGACCAGGGTTAACTGTCCAGAGGAACAACAATGTTATCGACAAAAATACAAATTCAGGTAAATTTGCACTAACACAGTGAAATACTGCTGTCTTACCTTCTGTAGGTGTCTCTGATAGAGTGTCCATCCCTGTTAAAAACAAAAACATCACCCATACAATGCCATGAACATCCCTCAGATACTTTCACATCTTATTTCACTGTTAGACTTTTCCAACAGGAAAGGTTTGTAAACCACTCACTCTCCCACACCAAAGTCCATAGAGAAAATCTGTGATTTTAGCTCCCGGGTACACAAGAGCTGCACTGCTGCCTCATGTGGTCAGTTTGTGTCTCACTTAGGTCAATCTGAACAAAGGATTTCAAACACCGAAGTCACAAAATAACAGTTGCTCAACAACTCTTGTGTGCTGTGATGTAAAATCACAGATTTTCTCTCAGATTTTTCCACTAGTGATAGTACCTGCTCTGGCGAGGTAAAAAGCGAGCTGAGCTGATGATAACGTGACGTCTTGGCCTCTGATTGGTCAGAGAGCGCAACGTCTGACGCAGGAATCAAACCACACAATGCTGAACTGTAGATCAGTTATAAAGATTTTAAAATCCTGTTAATCTCTATTTTCTAAAATCTCAATATTTAACAGAGGAGTCTGGTGTATTTAGCGACAGCACAGCCAGGAGCCGGCAATCGTGAGCCGCATCACAACCCCTTCTACCGTAATTTAGTCTTAGTCGTAGAGAGTCTGTGCTCCAGTCATGCAGGAAGTATTTGACTAATCTTTTAACAAACTGATTCTAATGATTCGGTTCACCAAAAAGAACTGCTCTCCACTCATTTGTGTTTGTATCATGTACATCACGGCGGTTTCATGCAACTCCGCCCAAGTCAAGGAGGTACTATAGTAATGGAAAACGACGTGCCTGATACCAGACCGAGTCGAGCCGTGCTAAAACTGTGTAGTGGAAAAGTGCATTTAAGCTGATATATATTTTATTAGCTGGGTCTATGTCTTGTTTCGGAGTCATGCTCTCAGAGTGAGTCTGAAGCTGTTCTTATTCCAGGGCCTGGATCCTCCCAAGTGCACAGCCAACGGAGGAAACAGAAGTCATGTGCTATGTGAAATGAGATGGTCCAGCTGGGGGAGGGTGGACCAATTCCTGCAGGCTGCACACCAAGTGCTTAAATACTGCCATCCACAGTTCAAAGTCACAGTTCTTCTGCCCCTTGAAGTCTGACTGTTGATTTAAGCCCTAATCAGCCAAAACATCCTAAAAGGCTGATAAATTTAAACATTTAAACATTGATGTAAAATAAATATGTCTAAAATATACTTTTTTATACTTTCTGAACATATAGAAGTATATGTATTATTATTATTTTTTTGTCAGTTCTGTTTTTTTGTTATACCAGTTTATCAGTTTTGTGATTATTTATGATGGGCCCTCCATTTAATATAATTTTTTTTAAATATTTCATTTAATACTGCAATTGGGACAGCCCACGGCGCGGTGCCATGACAACATCCGGATGACGAATCCACACTTGGGAGGATCCAGACCCTGGTTTGAGACACAGCTACAGCATCTGTGTTTCAGACTGGTTCTCAGTAGCAGGGGGCGCTCACGCCACAGTCAGTCCTTATCAGGTGTCTGTACTCACATGGGTTTCCTGCTCCTGATGATGATGAAGTGTTGCTGGCTGGACTCGCCTGGTTGGTTCCTCGTCGGTTTGAGCGGAAGAGGCTGCTGATGGACGCCATCCGACTGAAACCTGAGTGAGCAAACACCAGAAGAGTTTGTTTGTGTGTGCAGTGTGTATGTTTCACCAGCTGGTGGCAGCAACTGGTAACAAATGGGAGAACAGGTTGTCGTGAAGGAGCAGTTTTTAATGAACCTCCTGTTGATGCTGGTGCAGGAGCAGGAGTGGAGGGCTGAGCAGGAGTCAGCTGGTTCTGACTGGACCTGCTCCACAGGGACTGTGAGGACTCTCTGCGCCTGGGAGTGGGGCTGCGTCCCTGGCTTTGGCTCTGGTTCTGGTTCTGAGTGGATCTACTTGATAAGAACTGGGAGGACTCTCTGCGACTGGGTGTTGGACTGGGTCTTGGGTTTGTTTCCCTCACTGTTGGGCACATGTTCACAAATAAATTTTTTTTTTAAAATAATATATAATATGTCACCTGACACACCTGCTATACATTTTCCACACATTATGTATGGATGTTTTATTGATTGTTTTGGTGGATTTTTCACATGAAAGCCAAACTCTAAAATCAAAGAAATACATAATTAATAATGGTTCTTGAATAGTAGATTTCATAATAAAATAAATTAGAATAAAAATAATAAATATTAAAGAATAAAATAAAACAAAAAAGTTGCAGCTAAAAGAAACATATTAAAATAAATAAAATGGAATGGAAATAGAAAACAGAAACCCATGCCTCCATACACATGATAAATATCAACATATATCAACAAAAAATGGGTTAATGTACATAAATAAATAAAAATACATGAGAAACTCTATACAAATATAGGAAATACTTTAATAGAAAAGATAAAGTGCCAATATTTTGAAAAATGATGAAATAAATGTTATATTATTTCCCTTTTTCTTCTCATTTGACCCTTTGCAGTTGTTTTTAATTTTTATTTGTTCTGAAATTCATCCATTAAGATGAATAAATAACATTAATCCTAAAAGCATATAAAATACAAGATAACAAAGCTGAAAAAGAACAATAATTATAATACATTTGGGACAGAATGCCATAAAAGGTGACATTAGATGATTTGACAGTAGTGTGGAGATGTACCTGTGTCTCTGTCTTCTCTCTCTTTTCGCCTGTGTCTGGGTGACTTTGTGTTTCCTCTGTCTGCACCTGAGACATTTTTGTTTGCATTATTTATTTTTAACATTTATACAAATCACACACACACGTTTTTACGTTTTTACTGTCAGTGTAAATGTCTGACCTCGTGGAGTCTCTCTGCTCCTCACATCCTGACTCCTGAGGCCCAAACCTGCATCACAACAGCAACAATATCACTCATGATTTTCATGTCACTGATGCTGTGTGTGTTTGTGTGTAGGTAGTGTAGTGTCTCATGTGTGTGTCAGCACCTCGTCTGTCAGTACTGCGAACTCCAGCTGAAACACTTGAAGAAGCTGAAACACATCATTAATTTAATTATTATCATTATATTATTATTTAAGTGACTTTTTTGTTTGTTAAAAGTGAGAAAACACAAAGAGTAAAAACTCACATGGTGAACGACTGTTTGCGCTGCGAGAACCCAAACCAGAGAACACTGCAGGAAATCATTAGATCATTTCAGTGGAGATTACACAGAAAAGGTTAACTATGTGTTCAGGTTCAGTAAGCTTAGGGAAAACATAAAACTCACATTTGATGATCCCTACTTTTGCTCCTGAGCCACGGTTGGCTGTAAAGACATGAAAGAATGTCATTATTAATTAAAAGAAAACAAATGGACATTATGTTTAAAAATAAATAAATAAAGCCTCACCATCTCCCAGAGTGAACAGTGTTGTTTCATTGACTGGAAGAAAACAAGAAGACAAAAAACATGAAAAATAATCCAAAACAGTAATACAAAGGTGACAAAAGCTTGGTTTGTCTGAAATGAATGTGATTATAGTTCATCAAAAATAAAATTAAGATACTTTAAAACTTGAGAGGAAGCTTTCATTTAACTGTATTTAATGGAGATAGACATGTTGTGCTTTTTTAAAATCTGGTTTTACTTTGAGCAAAATGTTAACTTGGTTTTTCTTTTTTGGAAATTTATGCTGGATGACCTTCCGGACGCAGCCCACTGGGATCAATATGGAGTGTTCAATTGACAGTGAACAATGGGGATTGGGTACCTTGCTCAGGGGTACCCAAGCCCTTGACCTGCTGGGGACTCATTCCAGCAACCTCCTGGTTACAAGCCAAGTCCCTTTTCCACTGCCCCTTTGAGCCAAATGGTAATATTTAATCAAATTTCATAATGTTACCTTTTAATAAAAAAAATACAAGAAAATTCAATTAAGAAAAATGTAATGATAGATAGAAAAAAACCCTGACCTTATATCATGACCTTGTCTCCTCATCTTGTTACCTGACCATGACCTTGCCACTGACCCTGTCTCTGACCTTGTGTCCTGACACTGACCTTGTCTGGAGATCTTGCCCAGCTCCTGGTTGCACAGATCCTCCACTCGATCCCTCAGATTGAGAACAGCATCCCGTACAGGTTCAAAGGAAGCCTCTGGATTAACGGTCACAGTGGGAAGGTCACCTGACTCCAGAGGACCGGTTATTGACTCATACACCTGAGTGTGGATTTAAAAGATATTTACGCCGGCTTGGACACAGCATCAAACCCCCTGACAACAGATGATCATGTTCATCTATCTCTAGCAGCAGTCATTGTCCTAAAGTGTTGATTCTTTTGTTAATCCACATACTTGTGTTGTACCTGACGCCTCTGTGTCCACCTTTTATTGATCAAGTGATTCTGTAAGACGGATTACCAAAAACAACGGTGATAAAGACTTGTCTGCTGCCCCAGCTTGAGCTGATTTCTTTCCCCTTCCTAGCTGACACAGTAAAATCCCTCAAGCCCATAAATTGCCCATTGGATGTTGTCCCCACTGGTGTTTTAAAGAAAGTTTTTAATACAGTAGGGCCTGCGCTTTTGGTTCTTATTAACAGCTGCCTTAGTTCAGGGTCTGTCCCAGCTGCTTACAAACATGCTGTGGTTAGGCCCCTTGTTAAAAACCCAATTTAGACCCTTCAGTCGTATCTAATTTTAGACCTGTCTCCCACTTGCGATTCTTATTAAGAATTCTTATTCTTCTTATTAGTCCGTTTTAGAAAGCAAAATATTGTTGACATTCGTGATACTGCACTCAAATGATTTGAGTCTTACCTGACTAACACAAGTTTTTCTGTTGTTATGGACGACTAGTCATCATCAAATGCTCCTCTGTCCTGCAGGGTTCCTCAGGGTTCCATTCTTGGTCCTTTTCTCTCTCCACTGGTTACCAGTGCCTTTTATATTTGATTTGAAACTCTTAATGTTTGTTTTTAAAGCCCTAAACAGTCTTGCCCCAGCCTATTTAACTGAAATCTTAACTGTTCGTGAGCACGGCAGAGCTTTGCTGTAGTCCAACCAGCTTCTGATGTTATCACTGACCTGGGCCTCGCATATTATTAACGCATATTATTCAAAATGGCTTTTAATACCCAGTAGTGCAGTGACACTTTATTTTATTTTTTAACTTTTTATTCTTTTTATTATTTCATTTCACTTTTTATTCTTTTGTGTTTTTAATCGCAATTTTCATACTATATGAATATATGTTTTTAGACTGTGCTTTTAATCTTTTAGACAGATCTGGATCTGTCTCAAGTCTGGTGTGTGTACCTGCAGGTAGTGGATGTGGTCTTCACAGCGAGCCAGCTCCTTCATCTCTGTGTCCCTCCTCTTCATCTCCTTGATCTCTGCCTCCAGACTCTCAGTGACCTCCTGAGCCTGGACCATCTTCTCCTCCTCAGCCTGGTCCAGAACCTGCTCCACAAGCTCCTGCAGGCGCTGCACCGAGCGCTGCAGCTCCGACAGCGCCTCCTCCAGGTCGTCGTGGACCCGCTCTGATGAATGCTGTGGAGGCACACAGCATGTGGCGTCACGAAATCACGTGACAGCACATGAAAACGTTAGATCATGTGATCATCCGTATGACATCATGAGAGAACATGAACGTACACGTTGGAACGTGAATTCTTTTGGCATCATATAAATTCATGGGGGGAAAGAAAATCATCTAAAGAACTGAATCACGTGAAATTGTGTGAAATTATGTCACCTCGTAATCGTCATAATCACCTGAAATCATGACAAATAACACAAAGTACTGTGAGATATGTGAAATCAAGCAAAACCAAGGGAAATCATATGAAATCTTCTGGAACATGTGAAATCATGTACTACGTAATCAAATTTGTATGAAATTGGAAATCATGCCAAATCATATTAATTCAGAAAGAGTCATACTAAATCATGTGAAATGTATAAAATTATTGAACTGACTTGAACTTATCCAAGTTTCAAATGCAAGATCATGTAAAATCACTAATATTCACAAATAAAATATTTGAAACATGAAATTAGGTCAAATTTTGAAATCACATGAAATCATGTAAAACTGATATCAGGTCTGACTTTGTGAGTCACCAACCTTCATCCCCTCCATCATCTTCCTCATGTCTTTGAGCTCCTGCTCTCTGTCCTTCAGTCTCTGCTGGTTCTTCATCTGCAGCTCAGACACTACTTTCTACACACACACACACACACACACACACAAAGAGAACATCATGTTAACACCATGGAAACCACACAAAGCAGGAAACACAGCAGGGTGGAGCTTAATGAAGGAACAGGAATGTTGTCAGGAATGTTCTCCTCTACCTGCAAACATGATGACAACTCATCACACACAAAGAAAGAAAGAAAGAAAGAAAGAAAGAAAGAAAGAATAGCCAGATAACTGACTGAGTAAAACCAAAGGACAAAAACGTAACAAATATAAAAAGGTCAATAAAAATGTGCAAGTCAAAAGGAGTCTATTTGGAGCTTCATGCAAATGAAAACTACAAAATGTAACTATAAAAAAAAGTTCAAATAAATGCTTTCAATAAATGAGCAGAATTTAAAAAGAAACAAAAAAGAAAACATAAAAAGTGCAATTAAATTAAAAAGCTGTCTCAAACAAAGAGTTAAAGAAAATATATGTTAGTTTATAAATCTGATATATAAATGAATAAACTGATCAAGAGACTTAAAAAATAATTTATATAAAATTACATTTGGTAAAATATAAAATAGGATCGATATCATGATTTTTATTTTATACAGAATCTGTATTTGTTCAGGTTTTAACTCACTTAATTATATATATATATATATAAAACACATAAAGGTGTGTTTCAACTGCATTCACTTAAATTCACTTTTTAAAATTTACTTTTATATGTAGTTTAAATTATTTCAATCTACTGTAATCAATTCAGTTTATTTTTCACAAAAGAAAGATATGAAACTAGCTGTGAAGCAGAGGTGTTTCTAGAGATTTGGTGGGCCCCGCGGCCCTTACATCAATGTGATGGGTACTAAGCAGTTTTAAGATCCTGGAATAAAAGAGGAACGTTAATGTTAAACTGACACACACACGTGTAAACGCAGAGTTACGGACGTTCTAACAGAACAGTTGTTGTTATTGTAGACAGACTGTGGGGCCCCTCTCAGGTTTGAGGCCCCAGACTGTGACCAGGTCTGACTGTTCTATCATCAGCATAAAAACATGTCTGTGGCTAAACTTCACCTGCTTCTCCAGCCGCTCCACCTTGGTGGACACACACTCGTGACCTTTGTGCAGGTTGCTGGTGCAAAGCCAGCAGACGAACATCTTGCACTGGCGGCAGAAGAACTCCTGTAGGTACTTGTGCTGCGTACAGATCTTCTCAGCTAGGTTCCCCATGGGAGCGATGAGCTCGTGCTGCTTCAGGCTCTTCTTGGTCTTGTGAGGCTTGAGGTGAGCTTCACAGTAAGAGCTCATGCAGGTCAGGCAGCTCTTCACCGCCGCTCTCTGCTCGTCCTTACACAGGTCACATGACACCTCAGAGGAGCTCAGCTTCCCCCTGGATTTGGTGGAGGAAGCTCGGCGAGGCTGCTCAGATTTACGCAGCTGCTCCACAGCTTCAGCCAGCATGGTGTTCCTGCTCAAGTTGGGTTTGGGGCAGAAGGTCTGGCGACACTGTGGGCAACTGTAGACGCCTTTAGGGTCGTCCTTGCTCCAGTAGTCCTTGATGCAGCCCATGCAGTAACTGTGTCCACAGGGAATGGTGACCGGGTCATTGGGCAGATCCAGACACACGGGGCAGTTGAACTGCTCCTCTGTCCACAGTTTACCACTCATCCTCCCTCACAACCAGAAGAAAAGAAGAATGAAGCAGGAGATGTCCACAGATGTGAGGAGGGAAGTCTGGTCTGGAGGAATAACCTGGGTCTCTGGTGAGAGTAGGAAGAGGTGCAATAGGGCGGAGCTGGAGCCACCGGGCAGGTCGAGCCAGGAAAACTGGTGCTGAAGTCAATGAGGGTGTGAAATGAGCCACAATAAAGGAAGGATTCACATTTTGGAAGTTCACTGTCATTCAGGTTCATGGAGAAGCGACGACTTCAACAGCATTCTGAAATACTATGTGAATGTGTTATAGTGTATCTTTTAGACAAAAATCAACACAAATGAGAGAAAATACCATGTAAATATTTGTATTATCTTGTATTATATGTTATATAAACCAGGGGCCTCCAAACTTTTTGGTTCTGAGAGCTACTTTGAAATTTGGCAGAGATCTACTTAAACATTTATTCTCATAGCTTATTTCAACCCAAACAAACTAATTGACCCTGTTTTGCCTGAACATTTACAAAATCTTGGTGTCCACAACTTACATTTTGCAATAAACATAAAAAAGCAAAAGTCTTCCTGTTATGAGCAGTTATCGCGGTCATTGTTCTCACAACACCACTCACTCATCAAGCTGACAGCAGTGCAACTGTTTGATTGACAACTAATTGGTAAATAATCATTAATGTTAAAGAAGGGGGCAGGACACTTCTGGGTTTGATTGGATAAAAATATAAACAGGTTTATGTTTGATTATTGAAACCTTTGGCAAAATACTTGGAAAGGGACTGTGAGCTACTAGTATTGTGAATAAACTTGTTGGAAACCCCTGATATAAACAAATTCTTATATATATATAAACATATAACACGTGTTGGTTTATAATAATTGAATTAACTAAGTCTCACATCAAATCAAAAAGGTATCATGTAGTGGCTGGTTTGATATTTAATATATTTACTTTAAATAAAAGCTAAAATAAGAGTGAAATTAAATAAATTTAAAATAAACAAAATAAATTGTTTAAAATAATTACAGTTAAACGTTGTCTTTCTATTAAACCTGGGTTCTTCACTTACTTGTCCACCAGATGGCGGTAAAGCCTTAAGTTATGTATTAATGACAAGCTGGTTTGCCAGCCGCCGCTCTCAAAGCTTACAAGAAGAAGAACGAGGAAATATCGTGAGACTGACTGTTTAAGCAAGGCTGTGGTGTATTACACAGCAGTCTTTAAATTAATTGTAAATATTAAATATTTTAAGACATGTCTCATTTTATTTAACGTATTCATTTAACGGGGAAAGTTTTCCAGCAGTGTCTCCCACTGTGACATGGAGGCCGGCGAAGGTAAAACACGACTTTATCGAGCTAACGCAGCCGCAACATCTTATGCTATCGGTGCAGTTAGCTTCGTGTGCTAACGTAAACAGGGGTTTATAATTGTGCAGTTTTTCCTGTTTTGCTGATTCGCAAGTGTTTACGTGTGACTAAAACTACAGTTAGCAGTTATATAAATATAGTCAGCAATTAATTAGAACATTAGGAATAATTATGACGACCATACAATCATTTTAAACCCAATATTATGATAAAAGCTGTTGTTTTTCAGAAATTGTTTTAATTATTCGATGACCCCGATGAAATGATCAACAGATTATCAAGTTTGATAAATCGTCAATCAATATGAAAGGTTTCATATTTGTTAAAATGTAATTTAATGGCAGATTTTGCATTGTTACGCTTAAATCTAAAGGCGTCACAGTCCTTTTAGAGACTGCTTTATTCTACATTTGTCATTTTCTTTCATCTACATCCAGTTTTTTATGGTGGTACCTGGAAGAAATACTGTACAGGGTAGGTGATCAGAGTGAAGCTGAGAAATTTTGACCGGAGAAAATGAAACAAATATTAAAACAAACAATAAAAAAATGTACATTTAATAGTAAGTCCTTATCTCTCACTCTATCTAATTTCACTAAACCAATGTCTGAAGTATATGTAAGGAAGAGGAGGATGATGAGAGAGCAAATTATTTAATTGGGAATATATAAAGTCCATAGCTGACTTTGTTTTGTATCACCACTGTATTTTAATGTTGGAGATAATAGTGTTACTTCAGGAGCTCAATATTTTCTCAGGAGCTAGTTGGTATAAAAACTTTGAGAACAAATACTCTATTTCTTACAAGGAATAGAAATACAATTATAATTCATGCCTAATTTACTATCTTTTTTACTTTACTTTTTTTTTTAACTTTGCTGTTATTGCACAGCAAATTCCCCATAGTCTAATCTGGATTATTTTATTCAATTTTTATTCCATTTTACCTTATTCTTAAACATTCCCACAGGCCTGAAGGTGTCATTCAAACACATGTCATCAACTGTGTATTTAAAAGGTATTAATGTTTTCTTCATGTTGTGAAAGGCAAACATGACTACGTTTTTTGTAAGGGGGAGGCTAAGTGTGATTAGTCATAAACTAAAGAAAACAAACCAGCTTTTCCTGAAAACCTGTCCTTTTTTACTTATGAGGCTCAAACAAATTTGTGTTGAAGGTAACTACGTTTTTCTGTTTCTGACATGACAGGTGTCAGCGGGGCCACGCCCACAGAGGAGATGAACGGAGTGGGAAACTTGATGGATTTCCTAGACGAACCTTTTCCAGATGTGGGAACGTATGAAGACTTTCACACCATCGACTGGCTTAGGGAGAAATCCAGAGACACAGACCGACACCGCAAGGTTTGACACAGTTTTCTTCTCACATAGATGAAATAATGGAAAAAAAACTTTGTGGGTTTAATTTTATAAATGTAAGACTCAAGGAGTGTTCTCATTTTCTTAGTTCAGTTTGTCTGTTTGTCTTTGGCAGATTACCAGTAAGAGTAAAGAGTCTTTCTGGGAGCTGATCAAGAGTCTGCTGGACGCCTGGTCAGGATGGGTGGTCATGCTGCTCATCGGGCTGCTCTCAGGTCAGATGGGTTTTCAGACTGAAGAGTGAGGCTAACCTGGCTGATTGTGGTTTTTCTAGCTGAAACTGCTCTTTTAGATCTCAGTGTGGGTTTTGTCTGACCCCACCTCCTGTCCTCAGGTACACTGGCTGGAGTCATCGACCTGGCTGTGGACTGGATGACCGACTTGAAGGAAGGCGTTTGTCTGTCGGCGTTCTGGTATAGCCACGAGCAGTGCTGCTGGACGTCCAACGAGACCACGTTCGACGACCGTGACAAATGTCCACAGTGGCAGAAGTGGGCTGAGCTGATGACTGGCCATGCTGAAGTCAGAACAAGTGCCGACCAAAATAAAGGCAAAAAGAATATGGACAGGTTTGACTAAATTACAGTTCTATGATTTCCCCCCCACAGGGAGCAGGAGCATACTTGCTGAACTACTTCCTTTACGTTCTGTGGGCCCTTCTGTTTTCCTTCCTCGCCGTGTCACTGGTGCGAGTCTTTGCTCCGTATGCCTGCGGTTCAGGGATCCCAGAGGTAACTGTCAGTTTAGTTGATGTGAAGATCTTTTAAACGCCTCACAGTCGTATGGTTTAATGTTTACATGGATTTTTTTGTGGTTTAAATTCATTGTATTTTTATCATTTGTACAGATTAAGACAATCCTGAGTGGCTTTATAATCCGAGGTTACCTGGGGAAATGGACTCTGCTGATTAAGACCGTCACTCTGGTTCTGGCGGTGTCATCTGGTCTCAGTCTGGGGAAAGAGGGTCCTCTAGTCCATGTAGCCTGCTGCTGTGGGAATCTCTTCTGCAGTCTCTTCTCCAAGTACAGCAAGAATGAGGGCAAGCGCAGAGAGGTTTGTGCTGGTCCACAGGTAGAACAACAATTTTTCTGTCACTACAACTGATAATTTTTTTGTTTTTCCTTGTCTTGACAGGTGTTATCAGCCGCAGCAGCAGCTGGTGTGTCGGTGGCGTTTGGAGCACCCATAGGAGGAGTTCTGTTCAGCCTGGAAGAGGTGTGCCATTAAGCCTATTTCTCTTAGAGCACAGAAAAGCTGCTCCACAGTTTAACTCCTCTAACTTTTCCCCTCTCCTGCAGGTCAGTTATTATTTCCCCCTGAAGACTCTGTGGCGTTCCTTCTTTGCCGCTCTGGTCGCTGCCTTCACACTGCGCTCCATCAACCCATTTGGCAACAGCCGTCTAGTGCTGTTCTACGTGGAGTACCACACACCGTGGTACATGGCTGAGCTGGTGCCCTTCATCCTGCTGGGTGTGTTTGGTGGCCTCTGGGGAACACTCTTCATCCGTGCTAACATCGCCTGGTGCCGGCGCAGGAAGACCACGCAACTGGGCAAGTACCCAGTCATGGAGGTCATTGCTGTGACAGGGATCACTGCTGTGCTGGCCTTCCCAAATCCATACACCCGCCGCAGCACCAGTGAGCTCATCTCGGAGCTCTTCAACGACTGTGGCGCTCTGGAGTCGTCGCAGCTCTGCGACTATATTAACAATCCCAACATGAGTCGACCGGTGGACGATATTCCAGACCGTCCTGCTGGACCCGGCGTCTACAATGCATTGTGGCAGCTCGCCCTCGCGCTAGTCTTTAAGATCGTCATCACCATCTTCACCTTCGGCATGAAGGTCAGTGCGATTTTATCACACATCGCTATAAAATACCCACTCACAGTAAATTGCTTGTGGTTAATATAATCTGTTGTTAATAGTAAAAAAAATCTTGTGTTAATATGTCCCATGAAAAGAGCCACAAGGGGAGCTGCAGCTGTCCACTTCTTCCAGGACCTCATGATTAAAAACAATTTGAATTACGTTGACAACGTTATTGTCACATTACATAAACATTTTTTTATCATATTGTGACATACAGTACGTAACATTTTTTTGGAACAACACAATTTGTGTTTGTAAGATGTTTTGGCACTTAATTCTTATAATGTTTTAACTTTTCCAAATTTGATCACATTCTCTGAAATGTATATTTTCTGAAATACGAACCAAATCAAGTTGCATGGTCCTGCCCATCTAAAAAAAAAAAAAAAATTAAAGTATACTTATTCAGTTATCACAATAAACGTTTTGGTGAGACTAATTGTGACAGAAAAGTTTCAAATTGTCTTATGCCTAACTTTGACTTTTCCTTTTGTTCCGTAGATCCCATCTGGCCTTTTCATTCCCAGCATGGCAGTGGGAGCAATTGCCGGGAGAATTGTGGGAATTGCAGTGGAGCAGATGGCGTATCACCATCATGACTGGATCATCTTTAAGAACTGGTGTCGTCCTGGTGCAGACTGTGTCACACCAGGACTCTATGCCATGGTGGGAGCCGCTGCCTGTCTGGGTGAGTAAGCATTTGTCAATGTCATGATACCACTGTCATATCAGTGTTGTTCACATGCTGACCTCCTGCAGGTGGAGTCACCCGGATGACCGTGTCCCTCGTGGTCATCATGTTCGAGCTTACTGGTGGATTAGAGTACATCGTCCCACTCATGGCTGCTGCCGTCACCAGCAAGTGGGTCGCTGACGCCTTCGGGAAAGAGGGAATTTATGAATCACACATCCAGCTTAATGGTTATCCATATCTGGACGTCAGAGACGAGTTCACGCACCGCACACTCGCCACAGACGTGATGCGTCCACGCAGGAATGACCCGCCTCTGTCCGTCCTCACGCAAGACTCCACCACAGTGGAGGATGTGGAGACACTCATCAAAGACACAGACTATAACGGCTTCCCTGTGGTTGTGTCCAGAGAGTCAGAGCGGCTCATCGGCTTTGTCCAGCGCCGGGATCTAACCCTCGCCATCAGTAAGATGTTTTCATATCACGTTTACTGTTTTGTTGCTGTTTATTTTTTTAATGGTGTAGTGTTCACAATATTTTTGTCCACAAACAGAAAACGCCCGACAGAAGCAGGATGGTGTGGTCAGCAGCTCCGTTGTCTACTTCACAGAGGACACGCCGCAGCTGCCGGCCAGTAATCCGCAGCCTCTGAAGCTGCGACGCATCCTCAACCTCAGTCCTTTCACCGTCACCGACCACACGCCCATGGAGACAGTGGTGGACATTTTCCGTAAGCTGGGTCTCCGTCAGTGTCTGGTCACTAGGAGTGGGTAAGAAACATTTACACCTGAATATTTTACAACCCCAATTCTAAAAAAGTTTGGGACAATTTATTGCATAACAGAATGCAATAATTTGCACATCTCAGAAAGCCATATTTTATTCCTAATAGAACATGAACAGCATATCAGATGTTGAAACTGAAACATTTTACCATTTCATGAAAAATATGAGCTCATTTTGAATTTGATGGCAGCAACACATCTCAAAATTTGGAATCTCTGTGTGCAAGGAAAAAGGCCAAAGGTCAAAACTGGATGCTGGTGATCTTCAGGCCCTGATGCGGCACTGCATTAAAAACAGGCATAATTCTCTACTGGAAATGCATGGGCCAGAAATCACTGTCTGTGAACACAGTTCACCGTGCAATCCACAAATGCAAGTTAAAGCTGTATCACGCAAAGAAAAAGCCATATGCGAACATGATCCAGAAATGTCTTCTTTGGGTTAAAGCTCATTTAAAATGGTCTGAGGCAAAATGGAAAAGTGTTCTGTGGTCAGACTAATCAAAATTTGAAATTCTTTTTGGAGTGTCCTGTGGACTGAAGAGGAGAGGGACCATCCAGCTTGTTATCAGTGGACAGTTCAAAAGTCTGCATCTCTGATGGTATGGGTTTGTATTAGTGCCTATGGTGTGGGCAGCTTACACATCTGAAAAGACAGCATCAATGCTGAAAAGTACATAGAGGTTTTAGAGCAACATATGCTTCCATGTAGACAATGTGTCTTTCAGGGAAGACCTTCCAGCATGGCTTCACAGGAGAAGAGTCCTGGTGAGGAACTGACCTGCCTGCAGTCCAGACCTTTCACCAATAGAAAACATTTGGGACATCATGAAAAAAAAAATCTAGCAACAAAGACCCCAGGACAGTTGAACAGCTAGAATCCTGCATCAGCCAAGAATAGGGCAACGTTCCTTTCCTAAAACTGCAGCAACTGATCTCCTCACTTCCTAGAATTTTACAGACAGTTGTTAAAAGAAGAATGGATGCTACACTATGGTAAACATTGTCCTGTTCCAACTTTTTAGAGATTTGTTGCTGCAGTCAGATAAAAAAATAGTGAATATTTAAATGAAATGGTAAAATGTCTCAGTTTCAACATCTGATATGTTTATGTTTTATTGGGAATAAAATATGTGTTTATGAGATTTACATATCATTGCATTCAACTTTTTGGTTTTGGGGTTGTAGATGTCACTCCACTTTACTGCTACTAATGATTATTTTATATTTATTAGAGCTATCAATCAATTGACATAATTGATCATGGTTTGTTTATAATCACACACACACTAGCTGTACCTTTTTAGGGATATTTAATTTTTTTTTAAATCGTATCAGCGCGGGTGGACAATTACGCTTGCTTTTTGCAATCATCAGGACAATATCGTCATCACAGAATGTGTGTGTTAACTTCACATCAAATAAATGAGTGGTATTAAAAGGAATGAGCATGTTAACCTTGACAGCCCTTCTGTCTTATAAAAAATATTTTTTATATATTTATTTTTCATCAAGTATATTTAAATTGATCAGAGTTTTACGATGTTTTTGCTTATTGGAGCTAAAATCAGCACTCAGACTTCTAGGGGCAGGAGAACTGTGATTCAGGACTTAGAACTGTGGAGGGTAGCATTTAACCTCTTGGTGTACAGCCTGCCAGAATTTAAGAAGAAGGAGAATCCATGAGTTGTGTGTGTTGGGCTGTCTCATTTCACACAGTGCATGACTTCCTTCTACTCTGAGTGACTTCAGATTATCCAGTCCCTGGTTAGAGATAGAGCTTGTCAGATCTTTGTCACGTGACCTGTTTGTCCCCCTGCAGGCGTCTCCTGGGCATCATCACTAAAAAGGACGTCCTGCGTCACATGGCTCAGATGATGAACCAGGACCCAGAATCCATCATGTTCAATTAACACTAGCACAGACGGGTGTGAACGGGGAAAAAGTGATGCAAAGCTACTCCTCTATAAACCTGTGAGTCACCCTGCTCCTTTCATCTGCTGACACTGCAGCGCCACCCTGCTCCATGTGTTTTCAATGTGATGTTACAAACCTTCAGAACATCGAGTGTTTGTGGTGAGAAGAGGTGAAGCCAGGTAGAGGTGATGAAAACTTCCTGTTTTTGTTGTTTTTCTGCCACCAGGTGTGGCAGAGTGAATCATTTGTTCAGTGCTGCTAATTCCATTAATGTGTTTTAAAAAAAAAAAAAAAAAAAAAAAAAGACACTACAAAGAAACACTAAGACTGACACAGCTTCAATCTGAATTTGTCATATGGCAGTGAAATTGTCATATTCTCAGTGATAAAACAGTAAGTCAGGGCATCACTGATGCTTTAGTGAAATGCAGAAAAAGAAGTGGAATGGGGTCACGATAGTTCAGATTGTACTCTACAAACCTGGTTTTATTTGGGACTATTGCACTTTTTAATTTTAATTAGTCTCTGCCATATTTATATTAATGTTGCTTGTGTCCATTTATGTTAATTTAATTGTGTCAAAGGATGTGATTTAGTGTGAATCTCTGCAGAAACAAAAATTTAGTTTCTAATCTTGACCCAAACACACTGATCACACTCAGTTCATCTGACATCCCTCTTTAGTTTCACTGTTTTGTCATAAGCTAATTTTTCTTACTCACAAATTCTATCATAATTTAATAATGATAATCAAAATGCAGATTATCTCAGTCCTGACGTATCCAGATTAAATGTACAGGTTGAGTTTAGCTCGAGACAATATCAGAATTTAATGTCACGGTTATTCTGCCTAAATATTTGCAATGTAAACGTGATATTATTGTGATGTTTGTAAAAGCCTAAACTACATTACAGTTTTGTTTGAAACTGCAGTATACACGTTTTTTAGTAAAAGATTGTTACAAACACAAGGTCCTGGAAAGACTAGAAAAATGCACCTCCCTCTTGTGGCATTTCAAAATAAATCACTACAACTGTGTTGTGTTTCCTGAACAGATGAAATAACTCATAATTACACAAAATTTTTGTATTATTACATTGTTTGAAAATGAAGGAAAAATCAAAAACTTTTTCTCCCACTCAACATTCACACTCTAATATTTAATTTAAAAAAAATGACAGTGGACCTTAAAAAGATTCTGGAAATGTGTTAAAATTTATATTTCGGGGCTTTTCCTGTGTTAATGTTATTTTTGTCGTACTGAAAACTAAAGGCGGCGGCTTCAGAACAAAAGAAAACACTCAGTGTCAAAGCTTATGATCAGTGTTTGTATTTTAATGCAGAGAGAATGAATGTGATGAAACATCAGTGTAAATATTACTGTCATTTTTAATTTTCATTTTGTTCAAAACACTAACATTGCTTACTTTTTATTTCTCATAGTGTATTTACCAGAATTCATGAAAAGAAAACATTTGCACTTTTGTGTTTGTATGTAAATTAAGTGATTAAAAAAAACAAACTGCAGGTGAGAAACAAACACGACTCACTTCATTTCTGTTCATTCAATGATAACAGAAATTATGTCACAAATCTTTATCAACGTAACTAAACATCAGATAAATCATAAACATGGTAGGGTTTTATCTCTTAAATATCTCACAACTACTAATTATCAACTACAAACACTCATCAAAAGCAAGTTTCAGAAAATCCAAACACAAAATGCTGGTCATGTAACATAAGATATTATGATTACAGAAGATAATATGTAATCATAAACAAAGTTTATATACATCCAGAACTTTACACTGTGAATTCTTTCTCCTCCTCATCATGGTTTAGCAGTGACCCCCTCTCCACTGCTGGCTTTCTCCAAGTCAGAGTAATACTCCAGAGCCCGACGCACCGGCTCCAGAATATGTTGCTGCAAAGAAAAAAGAAAAATTTGTGTCACAACTTAGAAACTAGAAACTGCTCATTTCAAAAAGAAACAAAATAATTAATTTTTCTGTCGTCAAAGTTTCTACTCTGATCAGTTTTCTGTCCTCAAACCAGTTTTAGGTCTGCATCAGTAATGAATAATCACCTCTAGACAAGGAAATAGTTTGGTGAGTTCAGTGAACAGCGGCAGCAGAACGAAGCGGATGAAACTGGTCTGAGAAGAAGGTTTGGACACTTTGTCTCTATCCATGAACGGAGTCACAGGAAGACCCTTGAGTTTCTCTGTGTCGCTCTGAACAACAAAAAGACATCCAATAAAACAACAGCAGTGACAACAATAGCAACATCACAAAAAAGATAAACACATTTGGTTACCATTTTTTTAGTTAACATAAAAAAATGCAAATATTTTCAAATTTTTCTTGATTGCCAATTGCCAAAATTGCTAAAAGAATTTAAAAAACAAGGTTGAATACATAATTTAAAACTCTAAAATGATCAGAAGGGTCTTAATAAATATTACCTCAAACCCGTTAGCAAAAAAAATTTAATGAAAAATTAACTCAAATTGTTTAAAAATTTACAATTTTCAAATAATGTTTAAAATTCTACTCGTACTGCAATACTGTAGCTGTTGCTATTTATAAAATTCTATCAATTGTTATTTTAATTGAATTCTTTACAAAAAGTAAAAAATGTGCAGTTTCTTTAATTTTCAGTTTAAAAATGTATTATATATATTAATCCATATATCTGTTAAATGGCATCATAATACTGTTAGTTTAACCTTATCTATTTACCTTGTTTATTTATTTACCTATGCTACTTGTCTATACTATAACTGACTTATACTAAATATGATATTCCATAGTATATACGTAGACTATAATTTTTAATAACATATCTGCTATAATATAATATATTTTTACTTAATGTTGGGTCTTTTTGGTTTTTAATTTCTTCGGTGGTGTAATGCTGTTCTTTTCACTTTCTTTCTTTTTTGTGTGCAATTTTTCTTGGTGCTGTATTGCTGGTGGATTTTTAATTTCCCAGAGGGAACCTCCCAAGGGATTAATAAAGTTCTCTGAATCTGATAATTTCTTGAATGTTAATCTGAACCTGAATGTAGTTGAAAGGCTATGTCTGCTAGTTTCTCTGATAACTTCCCTAACATTAAGCAGTGATATCACTTCCTGTGAGTTTTAAAAAAAGCGTGAACCTGGTTGAAGAATTCCTGCAGCAGACAGTCCAGCCATGGCTCGGCCACTGACATCGGCCTCGCTTCGTTAGAGATGTCACTCACCTTCACCATGATCTTCATCAGCTGGAAACCAAAGTCACTGGTAAGACACTTTCACCTCTATCACAAACATTCCTTTCAAAGTAAAAGCTGGAATTTAAGTGTATATATGCCGAGTATATGGGTTTTTTAGATGTCAATATTTAAGATTTTTTTACTTTTAATTATACATTTCTCAATTAAATTGAAGGAAAAAACAGCAAAAAATAGAATATAGATACATATTTAGATTTAAATTTTCTTAGCGTTACCACTTCTTTGTGGTTCTTGTTGGTGAAGTCAAACACCGACTGTATGGCTTTAAACTTGTTTAGGATTTCGTTGTGTCTTGCCATGTCAGTGCCCAGAATACATCTGTAAAAAAATATTCAGAAATATATGTTGAACAAAAGAAGCAGCATTGGCGTGAAAAAATACATGAGCGATGCTGTCGACCAAAGTCTTACTTGATCATTCCTGCTCGAATATATTTATACTGCTCACCAGTCACGTTTTTTAGGATGTTACACTCCGGCTGTAAAGGAAAGGTAACTTTCAAACAGTTTCAGTATCAGAGAAACAAATAAATGTTTTTTTTATGTATCAGCTTCACTTCACAGGTACATTTTACATTTATTTAATTGTGGTGTCCTACAGAGATCAAATATTGGCCCCCTTTAGTTCTTGATCTAAATGAATGGTTCAGTAATTGTGTCATTCCTATGGAGCCACTATGAAAACAAAAGAAACAATAACATATTGTCAAACTTGTAATAAAGATTTTTATCAGTTTTGTCAGAAAAACTAAACAAAAAATAAAATTACAAAACAAACTCCATTTAGGGCTGCAGCTTTAGCTTTGAAGCAAAAACTAATTTAGCCACTTTGTCTAGTTCTTGTGATTTAAAAAACAATTTTAACACTTCAGTTATTCATTGTTGTACACCATAAATGATGCAGGAAGGAAAAAAAACAAGCCTCCAACTCTTCAACTGGTTTTGTTTATTTGTTAATTTATTACTAAATTAGAGATTTAGCTTGAATAAAATAGATAAAAAGCTCAATCACATGTGTGTCCTTCAATTCAAATAATCACCTTAAAGAAATTTAAACTTTTTATACAATATTTTTATGTTAAACAATTTGACTCAGTAGCCTTAACACAGCAGAGCCACCAACATATTTCCGCTCATGTATTTGTCATGGGTGGAGCAGAGATGCATTGGACAAGCATCGAATTTGTGATAACAAAAATCAAATCATTTGATTTGCCTGTGTTTTGTACCTTGGACAGAATTCCAAAGGCGATGGCGCAGTGGTGATTTTCCAGAGGAGAAATGTCATTGTAGCGCAGAGCTAAGTCAGTCTGAGCATTGATCTGTATGAGGAAAATAAATAAACACAGTCATGCTAACCAACACCAAACAGTAGAGAGAAGAACACTGGTAACACGGGTCACCTGGTAGACATTGTTGTAGCCGGGATGGTCAAGGTCATGACACAGAGCTGATGTCAACATGACAAACAGATCGATTCGTCCTAGTTTACTCCTGAGGTCAGTAAGCCAGATCAAACCGTACATCTGCAGAATATGACCAACATTAAACTGCTGCTCACTATCAATTTAACAGAAATGCACAAATACATTATAATTATACACTTTACACAATAGTACAGTAGAAATGTGGTTATAACTTTTAATTGGGAGTTGATATGGTAATAAATCTTAATTTGGCACAGTCCTGTCACTGGTATATAGCACACTGACTACAACTTCAAAAACCCTGGACGTACCCTCTAAGGTTTATTATAAAATGTATCCTGCCACAGTGCATATCATTATTCTTAATAAAAATAAAAAATAAAAAATAATTTTTAATCTGATGGAAGAGCAAGTCAATTTTCTGTCAAACTGTGGCCCCTCCCCCTGTGACTCTGCCCCCAGTGGGTCATACCATCTGTGTGACACAGAAGCAGTGCTGGAAGTTGTGGAAGGGGATGTTGTTGTAGTGGCAGTAAACCTCAAACAGGAAGTTCTGCAGAACCTCCAGCTCAATGTGGAATGCTGTCAGGAAGTCCAGGTCCACATACATCACCTGGAGGAGAACCAGCATCTCTGCCTCCTCCCACTGCCTGGAGGCCACAGCACACACATCTGTGAGCTGAGAGGAGAGTGTTTATGTATGTGTGTGCAAGTCTGTATTTGGACTCACCAGTTGTCAAAAATGGGAGTTTTCAGATGCTCCCTCACTTCCTCTGTCACTTGCAGGGAGCTACCACGGAAAGTTATTGATGAAAAAGCTCATTTTTATTTCATTTATTCTTATAATAGGCAAGCATTCAAGAGGAGGTCACCTCATGCTGATGAACTTCCTGTGAACTTGTTGACGTTCCTCCTGCACACTCAGCTGAGATTTCTGGGGTTTCGGAGAGAACTTGGAGAAATGGTGCTCGCAATTGTCTTTGAACAGGCCAATCCAGCTCAGGTGCTCCACACTCTGACAGTAGTAAAGAAAAAATATGTATAAACTTTATTATTTTTAACTAATAATAATTGCACACAAAGAAGATAGGCTTTTGTTGCGATATTAAATGATTTTAATGCAGTTTGTATACTTTTTATGGAGACAGGAATAATTTAAAACAAGAATTTATGATTGAAGGAACATAATGTTTTAGTGTCATGTGGCTTTGTGGCTCCTCTCCCTCACCTTTAAATAAGTCACCTTTACATTGATATTTCAGTTATAGATATTTTTTTCGTCTTTGATATTTCAGTAGAAGAGACCGAGCCCAGGTTTAGACATAATCCACCACATCCATCTCTTTTAGAATCCTTAATAAAGAAACAAATAACCCCAAAACACACCAAAGTTCATCGAGAAAATCTGTGATTTTAGCTTGTGAGGACACAGGAGTTGTGGATCCATTGCTGCTTCTATCAGTAAGTTCAAATATATTATTCTGTGGCTCCAGTGTTTGAAATCAGATTTACCTCAATGACACAAACTGACTGCACGCAGCAGCAGAAGACCAGCAGCTCCTGTGTCCTCGCAGGGTGAGATCACTGATTTTTCCCTATGGGTTTTGATGTGGGATTGTGAGTTTTTTAAAAACTTAAATTTCATGTTGGCAAGTCTGTCTAACAGTGAGATAAAGCAGTGAACGCATTCTTAAGATATCTTAGACTTAAACTGGCATAGAGTTTATGAGATGAGTCATTAGGTAAAGTGGTTACAATCTGTTTTTACTACCTCCATGTCTCTCTTAACTCTCATCATAGAGGCTGCAAACACATTATCTTTATAATCACATGATTTATATTATGATTATTAAGGAATATTATTAGGTTATCATTGATCAATAACAACTAATTTATACTGCCTATCCCAGCTTTAATTAATGGATCATTGATGCCTTACAGCAAAAAGCTTCCCGGTCCAACCAAGGGTTTAAAATTCACTTATTTCCCAAATTAAAAGCAGGTGTCTCTGCTGGACCGATCAGACACGGAAGGATTTATCTCCACATCTGTTAAAAGAATCAAACCTCTGCTGTTTGTCACAAACCTCCAGCTTCCTCTTAAAAGACTCCACATGGCTCTGCAGCTCACACATGATGTCTGGCGTCTTCCCCACCTCCTCCATGACCTTGCTCTCCAGCAGGTGGAGCCTGGATCAGGAAGCAGCAGGAGACATGAGTGAGTCCTCACCACTGACACACTTCACTAAATCAGCTGTGAGGACACACTCACCTCTCCTCCATGTTGTCCAGCTCTGGAACCGTTGCCACACCTGCACAAAAAAGGGAGATTATCAGGTCTCATTATAAATCTGAGTTTCTACAGAAACACAACACAGCAGAGGGAGGTTTGAGAAGATATGACACTTTATCTCGGCCCTCTAAATCTAATGATTATTTCAGAGGAAGTTGCTCACTGTGCAGGTCACACGCCACCACCTCCAGCCTGTAGTATGTCTCCTTGCTGTTGGACTTCAATTTTGGGGAGATGTTCACCACGCTGCCATCTCTGTTGTACATCTTCAGGATGTGGTTTGGCCCTGCCTCGGCTGCCGCCCGAAACAAATCTGTAAGAAACATGGTTCAAGTCATTTTCATTTGCTATACGGCTAGATATATACCACTAAAAGCTGTCTCCCTGTCAACTGAAACTAATCTCACTCTTAAACAATCTCTAATTATCTCACTGTTAAACAGACTTTTCAAACAGAGAAAAATCTGTAAATTTAGCTCATAGGAATACAGGAGCTGCTGATCTACTGCTGCCTCCTGTGGTCAGTTTGTGTCACTGAGTTAAATATGAACGAAGGACCTCATAGGCTGAATTTAAAAAACAACTCATTTGAACTCACTGATGAAGGCAGCAGTGGATCAATAACTTCTGTATGTTGTGATGTAAAATCACTGATTTTCTCTATGAACTTTGGTGTGGGAGAGTGAAAGCTTTTCAAACTTAAGTTTCTTGTTGAAAAACTCTGTCTAACAGTGAGATAAAAAATGTGAACATATTCTTAAGATATCATAGACTTAAGGTGGCGCAGGCAGAACTGACTATGTGTCAGTACCTCATAGAACCACACTTCAAAAAACATCTAATATCTCTTTAAAAGACACCCCGATATCTGATGCAGGAAATCCACCACTGTTACCATGAAGATGTGTATTCATCCAAAGTAAAAGCATCTAAAACCACTTTTTTTTGCAAGCACAGTTAAGTATCATAACTTCACTTGGTTTACTTGCAGAATCAAGGGCCTAGACAAGAAGCTAAAGGTCTAGTTGTTATGTGGTTTATTCCTCTCATGTTGCCAGGAGGACAAAGCACTTTAACTGAGGACCTGTCAGAGACACATCGAGGTCAGGCTCCTCAAAGAAAGATGCACCACGACCATGAAATGTTCGCAAAAGTTTCACCTCGCACCGTTTTGTCTGAATCCCCCCCTGTGGTTGAGTTAAATGAGTGAAAATGTAACTTTCATACACTATTCTTCACATGGTGATGATGAGAGTAAAACCAGCAGCTGCAGATGCGAGTGTCTTACCTTTGACATCTGCAGCAGAACAATTGACTCTGAACTCTGCATGCTCCAGCCTTCCATTCACCATGAAGTGGATGATTTTTGTTGTCATCCTGGAGACAGGTGGGATAAGACCTGATCCACCAGTCAGACCTGCAAAACCTCTTTATACTGGAGCATTCACCTCGAGTATGAACAGAGGGCACCTGCTGCTGACAGAGAGCCCACCCAGTCTTCCATCCATCCATCCATCCATCCATCCACCCAGTCATCCATCTATCCTCAGCATTCAGTCTATATGGTTTGAGTCTATTATTTAACTGTTCTTGCAAGAAACCCCAAAACTAAATGTTATTGAGGAATGGTGTTAAATCTAAATTTTTGAACTGAACTTGTTTGTTTTGTGAAAAGTCTTCTTTTCTGGAAATTTCAGGATTAAAAAGCAGACAGACAACTATTTGGTTAATTGACAAACTGTTGTATGTTTGTTCAACAAGTCATATTTTGTCTCCTTTAATTTCACCTTGTGTACAAATCTAATCTATGGTAAATAAGTAAATGTAGAAACAGTAATTATAGGAAAAAAATACAGAAATTAATATAAAAATGTAGTGTAAAACAAAAGCAAAAGAAGATAATCAAATAAATGTAGAGATAAATACATGTATGTTACGACCCCAGGGTTGTGGCCTCCTTTTCTTGTATGCATGCGTCTGTATGCGAGTATGTGATGGTTGCAGGTGTGCATGTTTGACTGAATGACATGTGTGGGTGTCTAGGTGGATTCTGGGAGCTGATTGGTCCTGGACATGAGGTTCCAGTATAAGAGGCCTGATCATTCTAGCTGCAGTAGACTGCTCTCTTGAATCACTCTCAGCTAGACTACCAATAGACATTTTGTACTTGTATTTAATAAACCTTTAAAATTGTTTCTTTAGTGTGTTACTGGTGGTCTATTGGGAATCAGAAAAGGGAGTCTCCACATTTTTGTGTGAACAGATTTTCCCCTTGGCCAGGTTGTACCAAGGTAAAATACACAAATTGAAAGAAGCAAATATAGGCTTAAATGTTCAAATACAATTAAATGTAAATTACTAAATATGTAAATGCAAAAATAAAATATGAAACCAGAAATAGATGAATGGAAAAAAAGTTGCAGAAAAAATGCAGAAAATATTGAAATAAAAATTTGATACAGAAATGTATCAAGCAATGTAGAAACCAATGCAGAAAGTCATCCTACCGACAGGTGTCACTGTTTTGCGGCTTCCTCCTCTCGCTGACTGACTTTATGGCGGCTGCTGTGGGACATTCCGTGATTGACGGTGACATGTAATGATTTTGTGCGCTGTAAAATCACGGGTATTACGCCGTGATTATTGACACAGGCACTGACGATTAACGGGTCAGTAGTTTATAAAGGACCTACAACAAGGAGGAGAAGGAAGACCAGCGCTGCCCGCTGCTGGACTGTGATGTGGAGGAACGACGGAGGAGAAGACGACACTTTTTTTTTTGCTTTTCTTCTGGGAACGACTCCGTCAGTTCATCCGGTGAGTGGCTCTAAACCGGTCACCGGATTAATAACTAATTAATGTCCCTGCCTGCAGCGAGTAAGTGACGGTAAAACCTCTGTGCTAACTTTACGAGCGTACTTAGGTCGCTATGCTAACAGAAGTCGACTGTATAGTGGGTAAAAGCAGGCTGGCAGCGAGCTAGCAGCAGAAGCTAACAGCTACAACTGCAGTGACATTAAAGTTAAAGAAGCAGCTGTTGTCTCCAACTCTAAGGCACAAGCAAGCAACATGACTAATCAATAAAACATTCCATCAAACTCTATTTGCATAACATTTCCAAACACAGATAACACATGAACAGTGTAATACGGCCATTATTACAAACGTATTCATTTCACGCATACGAAAACAGTATTAAAAAAACAGAAGCGGAGAATATTAAAGTTTACCAATCTGCAAATGAGAAAACATATGAATCAGATTAAATAAATACAAGTGCCAGACTAACAGGAACGTCCAGGTGATAAAGTAAACTGATTAAATTAAGCAGAAGTAAAAGTGAGATGAAAATAAATTAAAAAACGACTTGTAGTACTCGCAGTCGTAAGGCCCTTGCATCCCCCAGTTCTCTGACCTCTCCCTCACTTCACAGTCAGCTCTCTTCACCTTTATTCAGGAACAGATTAGTCAACGTAAAGTCAAGTTTCAGTGCACTTCCTGTTTCATGGCCAAACTACAACTAAATTCTACAGACGACTTAGTCAAGTTAATAATTGTTCGGGGTTGGTCCCGAACACCTCCGATCGGTCAATGTATGGTGAAGTTACAGCCATTTCCTGTTCTGTGGTGAACGTTGAGAATTTGGCAAAATTCAGATGGTTGTCGTGGCCACGCCCTTTCGAATCGGTTGGTATGATAAACATGATAATACGAGTTTGCACATTGACGAAGTGTTCAAATTGCCAAGATGGACACCAAATCCAACATGGCCAACTTCCTGTTTGGTCCAAAGTTCTCAACAAATTCAGGGAGGCACCATAGAGGGTGGGCAACAAACTCACCAAGTTTCGTTGAAAGTGAAGCAACTTTGGAAAATGTCAACTTTCCAAAGGGGCGATATTGAGCCATAATGTCAAAGCACGGGTCCATGCACAATGCCATTCTCGCTACACCTGACCTCCATGCGATGTTTCCAGAGTTTTTAATGCATGTTAATCCCCTCAAAAATGACTGCAAAGCCATGTAGTATTAATAATAATAATCTGAAGGAAAACAATAGCTACCTTGCACTTCGTGCCCAGAAGCTGTTTTGGCCCTGGCACTTTCATGCTCAGGCCCTAATAACAGGATATATATAAAAAGCTCCAAATTAAAGATATCAACAACTAGTTTTCCTGAAGTCCTGATTTTTGCTCTGGTTTAAGGAAGAGTTTAAAGGCCCCTACTGAGGGTTCAGAGGGTTACAAAGTTTTAGAGTATATCAGATAGATCAGAAACTCCAGACTATTATGAGCTTTAAGAACCAATAGCAGTTTTGTTTCTGTAATGTCATTGTTGTAATCATAAAGTGTCACTTTCAGAGGCTGAACTTTGCCAATTTCATTTTTTATGGATGTAGTTACAACAACACCACAGAACAATGAGGAGGTGTCCATCTCAGGATGTCACCACACACTCTTCTCCAGTCGTAGCCTCCTTCTGAGCCTCAAAACGAACGTGTAAACAGTCCTGTGCACCGTCACGCCTCTGGTGGAGCTGAGGTGAAGGAACAAAGCCAGGTAATGGAGGAGGTGGTGGCAGTGGTGAGCATGGAGTATCTGCTGGAGCAGATTATGCAGAAGGACCTGGGAAGGAGGCTTCAGGAGGGTCAGGAGATCATAGAGATTATCCTGGACCCGGAGAGGTCTCCTGAGCTGGAGCAGGACCAAAACATAATGGACAGGATGGTGGATGTGGTGGCCAGCTCCTGGGTCAACTCCAGCAACTTCAAGGTGAGCACAGACATGTGATTGGATCGAGTAGATACATACTTCACCTCCTTCACCTTCAGCTTTTGAATGTGTTTTCACTGGACTGATGTGAACACAACCAGTTTTAAGATAAGATAATCCTTTATTAGTACCACAGCAGGGACAATTACATGGCAAAGCAGCAGACAGTCAAGATAAAGGTACATAATAAAGAAGCATTCACATCTATGAGACTATACTAATAAAATCTCAGTCTATGTTAAAGTCCATAGAGAAAATCTGTGATTTTAATTGGTCTACTGCTGCGTGCGGTCAGTCTGTGTCACTTAGGTATATCTGAATGAAGGATTTCAAACACTGAATCAAAAAATGGATGTATTTGAACTTACAGATGGAGGCAGCAGTGGATCAACAACTCCTGTGCTATGATGCAAAATTTCTTTATGGACTTTGGTGTGGGTGAGTGGGCGGTTTATAAAGTGACACAGACCAAGCAAGAGAATGTAAAAAAAAAAAAAAAAAAAAGTGTCACTGAGTGATGTGTGCACTGACCAGTTAACTGATAAGCAATTAAGAAAACATAAAATCACCAGAAACTCAGGTTCCAACCTGTGGAATGCGTCTTTTATTGCAAACTGAACATCTGTGGATGTTGTTGATTTTTCGGAACAATCAGCAGATTAATTTTAGGAATGTTTGTGTTAACTGCAGCCCAGAGAGATCAGGCTGTCCTTTTCCCTTAACTGGCTTTGTAAAACAATTTAGTGATTGAGTGTAGGTTCTTAAATGTGAAAGGTTTGTGGTCTTACTCCTTCATAAATAAGAAAAACAAAAAAATGAACACCTTTGGTTTCTAGAGAAAACAGTTGTCTTTATTTGTATCATTTTATAGACAAAACAACTAATCAGTTAATCAAGAAATCAATCAAAACACAAAACTAGAAATGTAATTTATTGCTGCCTTATAATCCAGAATAATTAAATATGTTCTAGAGTTTGAATTTCTACACAAACTGGTTTGAGAGTTTTTACCGAGAACAACTTAACGTAAGGAACTTGCTTGTAATATCTGACGTTCTCGTGTAAAAAGTACAACCGTAGACTCAAAAACACAACCCATCACCTGACCCTGTTCTGGAAACGCAGTCTTGTCAGGTCTAGTTCATGTCTGTGGAACTGAAATGAGGACGAGGCTTAATTTACCAGCCCATTAGCCCACTTCCCCCCCACCCCCCGAGGCTGCGATGGCTCCTGTGTTGGCTCTGTGGAAGAGCGACAGTTTCACTGAGAGGAAGTCTGCTGCCTCTTCATGAGCTGTTTGTGTAATGGTTGCTGTTAATTAACAAACAGAGACAGTCAACAGATGTCAACATCAGTCACTGAACCAACCATTTTCTTTATTTTCATCCTTTACAAGATGTTTGGTGTCGCCATAGCAGCTGTTCTTTTGGTTTTTACATTGAAATAAAAATATATGGAGTTTTTCTTTTTTAAATAAAAGGCCCCATTTGTTTATTCAAATATACAGTTTCTGAACATTGAGGACAAAACTGACAAATTAAATAAATGGATTAACTGATGATTATTATACTATATACTATTCAAAAAATTAAAATGTAGAAATACATAAAAATAACATGGTTATGAAAAAAACTATAATCTAGAAATGTTGAAAAAACAAACATTTACAAATACAGTAGTAAATGAATAGAAAAATATAAAATATACAGCATGTTAATGTGGAAAAATCTTAATACAGAAATGCATAAACAAATTATGTAAATAAAGAAATATAAACATATCTCATACATATGTATAACTAGATATAAGATACAGAATTAAATGATGTTGAAATGCGGTAAGATAGTTAGAGATTCATTTGTAACGGTTGCAGTTTGTTCGTATGTCCAGCAGAGAGCATTAGTTGAGCCTTCTTTAATATTTGAACATATTGTTTTGTGCGGGTCCCAAAAATTGCACCATGATCTGAACACGTATGTTCAGGTGATGCGTATGTGTTGTTTCATGGTTATTAGCAGAGAAACTCTCACTATTCGTTCATTGAGCTTCTCACGTCACCCCATGACAAGGAAAGTTAAGGGAGCTAATAAGTCAGCTGCTTTTGTGCGGTGAGAACGGCGACCTCACTCGTGGTGCCGTTTTAAGTCACGTGATCGAGTCACTGATGTGCGGATCACGTGACCACATGTTGGTTTTAAAACAGGAGATATATATTTTGACACATTTCCCCCCGTTTTGAAGCGGTAATGCTACACTTTCAGCACATTACCCATAATCCTTTGCAGCTCATATTCAAAGCCGTTTTTTCTTTTTTTCTTTTCTTTTGAAAAGCTTAATCTTAACTCGTTTTTTGTTAGTTTTTAAGTGATTCTGCCTTGTTTCTTCCAGAGTGTCTTAGCTATGTTTTTTTGTTTATTTGTTTGTCTCAGGTGGTTCTGTTGGGGATGGACATTTTGTTGGCTCTAGTCAGTCGACTGCAGGAGAGATTCAGGACACAAGTTGGAACTGGTGAGCTCTAATTTAATTATTGATTAAAAATATAAGAATAGAATTAAGGTTTATTAATATTAAGACATAAAATTAAGTAGTTATTACAGGCATTGCAATATTTATTTACACTTGTTTTAATAAATGTAAACTTGATACATTTTACATTTTTATTGTTTCCTTTTATTTTGGTCCTTGCGTGTGAATGTAAAGTTTTAAAGTTGAAATTACAATTAAATAATGGTAAATGCATTTATTAAGGTGTTTGTGTGCATTATATTTTTTCTGTTTATGTCTTAAATGTTATATATTGTGATACAGGATAATTTTGGCCTTGCAATTTGGGGTTTTGGGTTTCTTTTTTTGTCCATCATACATGTTTATTTCTGCTACAATGTTGACAGTTTTCATTTTATATAAATCATGACTCAAATTAATATGAAAAAGTATAAGAAGTCTCTGGAGAGAAAGCAAATATTGAATGATGATAATTTTTTGTAAACTGTGTGGTCTGTGTATGTGCACTCAGTTCTTCCGAGCCTCATCGATCGACTTGGAGACGCCAAGGACCAAGTTCGAGATCAGGACCAAGCACTACTGCTCAAGATCATGGACCAGGCTGCAAACCCACAGGTGCACAACTAGCTCATTATATAGGCCACTCTGTTAGATACGGTTCATACCTAATAGTGTGTCATTTGACATTGTTCTAAAAGAATCTGGCAGGAAATCTGCATAAAGGTTGACAAATAAAGACCTCCAGTGTTTGGGGGTGGAGTTTAGACCATGTGAGTGGCAGGAAAGTTTGTTATGAGACAAATGAATGAGTGAACTCTGCTCCTCTCCTGTGTTTGTACTAGTATGTGTGGGAGCGAATGATGGGTGGCTTCAAACACAAGAACAACAGGACCAGAGAAGGACTCTGCCTCTGCCTCATCTCAACATTAAACATGTAAGTTTACTTGTTTAACTCTTGATTAAAAAATGTACCCTTATCACCAAAAGGATTAAATTACAGTTTGTCTTTTTTTGTTTAAACAAATAAAGTGTCAAACCTTAAAATGTTCACATTAATATCAAAGAAAAGCATCAAGTCTTAACTTCCAGTCTTTGCTACCAATCATTTTAAGCTTTTCTTCATAAAATAAGCTTCAATAGTAAGTTCATCTTCAATATATTATAATTGATATTTTGCATATTTTATCTAATTTTTTTTAGTTTGTGTTTCACGTGTAACAGAGGTAACATGGTCTCTGGTTTTAATCTACATTGTTGTTTTTTTTTTCCAGATTTGGATCTCAGAGTCTAACGCTTAGTAAAATCGTTCCTCACATCTGTAACCTCCTTGGAGACCCGACCAGCCAGGTACGGCCTGCTATTTCATGTCACCGCCATTTGGAAATGGAGAAGAAACAAAAACAGAGTTTTGACACAAAGTGAAACAAATTTAATTATAATTTAACTTCATATCAAACAAGGTAAAGCTGTGGATGAAAGAAAAGCAGTTGACATCAGTGTCCTTGGTCTTTCACTCCTCCCTGCGGGTCAAACACAAACACTACAGCTCAGCTTAGTGTGATTTACTTTCTAAATCATCCTTTTCTACTCACACATTCACAGAATATTTAAGTGGAGAACAAGTGTAACTGTTGTAGGACTCAGTTAGTTGCTTACATGTGTCTGTTCCCAACACACTCTGTGTCTGAGAAAGGAAGCAGAAGTCCATTACACCCGGACTTCTTCCTGCTGAGGACAGGAAGCTGTGCCTGGGAAATTCCCTTCCTGAGGCCAAACACACACTCACATGTGTTCATGGTTGTGTACAAAACAAATAATCATTGCCAAAAATATATAATTTTAGCAATATAGACACAAATAAATGTATATTTATAATATACATAGATTAATAGATAGATAGATGTACTTAAATGATCCCAAATCTGTTAAGCTCTTGTTACAGCAAATATAAAAGAACAAATCCATTAGCTTTTTTAAAAATAAATAAATAAATAAAATAAAATAAAATCCTAATAAATATGTGTTGTCAATCTTTAGGTGCGAGATGGTGCCATGAACTGCCTCATTGAGATCTACCGCCATGTTGGAGAGCGAGTGCGCATTGACCTGGGAAAGAAGGGTCTGCCTCAGTCACGGTATGTTCAAAAGCTCTCGGTTAAAATTACTGTTTAACTGTTTTCTTATTTCTTTTCTTATTTATAACATGTGTTTTCAGTTGATTAATTGATTAGACTTGATCAGAAAATGGTGAAAAGTGTTGTTAAAGTTTTGTTAGGTTTACAGTGATATGAAACAAGAGCATTCATTGCAGCTAGCTTAAATTGTTAAATTACTCTAACAACTGATTATTTTACTGTTAGTTTTCTATTCATTATCTATTAATAGATAAGTATTTTTTTTAGAGAAATCTTGTTCTGTAAGACCATCATAAGCAGCAGATTATCACATTTTACAAACTTTTACTTGAAACCTGATATTTTGTAATGCTGCCTGATTTTATCAATCCATCAAGGATTGCAAGTTGCTACTATTTCTGGGCATAAATCATTGATTATGTATCAAACAGGTAGATATTTACATCTTATTAACAGAGAAAAGAATCACTCATTGCTTTTTGCACACGTCTCTTACAAACTACTCTGAAATCACATCTTTACTCACTCTTTCTCTCCGTATCCAGGCTGAATGTCATCTTCAGTAAATTTGACGAAGTTCAAAGGTCAGGGAACATGGTCATATCACCTCTATCTGGTAAGTTTACATCATCAGTTCCACTTGATGCCGTTACACACTTGGTTTTAAAGTTTGTGGTTGTCATGGCAGCGTCTCGTCGTTTCTGTGTGGTGTTGTTTTGTTGTGAGCGGCCTGCAGACACAACAACATGTGACAATTTGAAAATACTCTGTTTTTCTGGCCTTAAGTGAATCTTACTTAGATGGTGTTTTGTGGGACCTCAGGTGGACTTAGAGGTTTAAAGCACATCATCTCCCTCTCTTGTTACTTCCTGTCTTCTATTTTATTTTGACTCCCTGGGATAAAAGCATCAAAAATATAATAAATATGACTTTGACTGATATATGACTGATCTTTAAGTCTAGAAACCTCAGCTGTTTTGAACATGAACTATACAAAATGTCCAGATAATTGGGTCACATTTTCCTTGGGTGTTTACACATGGACTCAGGCTAGAGACAGGACTGGAAAATGTCCAGAGCAATTTTTGTGGAAGTTTGCAGCAATATCTGGTGAATGTCTGGACATGATTGCAGAACTGAAAGTAGCATGGAAATAGAGAATGACAGCAAAACACAAAGACCATATGAAGACATGTTGCATATTAAATAAAATAGTTATCTTGTAATTAGGAAATGTCTTTCCCTAGTTCATCTTAATCAACCAGAATCATCATAGTGTCTTGTCTCTGTATTTTTTTAACCAACTAATGTGAACCTCCATCACTGGAACTTGTCCCAAATTTGTTTGATGTGTCTCATAAAATATAGGATACATTAGAGCAAAAATGCTTTTCTTTTAGTTGTATCAGTGTCTTTACAGAGCAGTGCGTTCACTCTCTTTCTGTTGGAATGCAACATGAGCTGGTTTCTTTGTGCCTTGGGAGGTGATGATTCTATCAGGGACATTGATAGAACTGAGACAAAAAGCAGCATTAGGAGGAGCCTCGTAACAATCTCCAAGAGACCGAATTCACCTTGGTTTCATTGACCGAGGTGGATTTCTGTGGAAAATATCATACTCACTGTTATGAGCAGGTGACAGACTGTAAAGAGAATTTGCCCCTCTGTGTTTTTAGCTTTGAACTTTGACCTTAGTGACTCTAAACATGTCTTTTAAGTCTTTTGAAGTCTGACAGTGATCACTCTAGTCACAAGACTCTTTCATCTCACAGTGGCCCCACTGTTGAAAAAAAAACAAAACAAAACAAGGGATAATCTGATACACAGGGCACCCCTGAAGGGTTGGACATATCAACTTACACTCACAGTAAACTCTGCTGCTGCATTACAAGTTACCTGACTACTGGATTTTCTAAATTAAAGTATTCTAGCAGAGCCACTGAGCTTTTATGGTGGCACTGCAGGATGTGTTGATTTTGTAGCTCAAAATCAGAGAAAGCAAACTATAAAACATTAAGACAGAGACATAAAGACAGAGAGCTTAATTAAGTAGTCTTAAATCATGCCATGTGAGGCATCACAATCACTCACTCACTATAACCTGGAATACACAGTTCGATCCAGAGAAAGCTGAAGAATAAAAAAACATAGGGAAACATCTAAAATAAGAAGAGGACAAGAAGGCTGAGGCACTTTATTGTGGCAGCCCGGGCCTTTTATTTTGTAGGGGTGGTGTCAGCTGTTGTCCCTGCAGTCACAAGACCAGGTTGGAGGGGAAGGGAGGAGGCAGGCAGCAGTGCATCAGCTGCAGGGTGGCTGTGTCAGGAGGACGCTGGTGTTTCTTTCTCCAGCAGATCCAGAGTGATGTGTCGGAGGTTTTAACCACACCATGTTCCTGCAGGTAAATTTATCACCTCTGCACTTCATCACATCAGTATTATTTACAGCTGAAATGTTCCGGTTGTCAGCCTCATTAATTTCTGATGGATCATAATGTGAAGCAGCTTAAACAGACTGATGCATGTGATCAATTTGTTCTTTGACACATGACGTGCACCGTTCCGTTTACTGCGGCTGTTTGAGGAACAGAACTACTTTAGTTCCACCTTCTGTTTCTGTCAGGACCACTCACTTACTGTTGTTCACCTGAGAGCAATGAAGACTCTACTGGGTAAGCCAGGCTTATTACTGCAGTAAGATAGGGTTGAATAAGCCTGCCACAAGTAAGCATTCTTAATAATCTGAGATTGTTTTAGTTTGTTAAAAGTAGTACATGTATTTGTGTGTATTGTGACAAATTTTATTTGGTCAGAAAGTGTTATATAATAAGAATTATTTATTAGGTGCTTTCATTACTTACTGACATGTTCCTTCAGCTGGAACAAAGTAAACAAAATGCTTATTTTTTTGTTAAAGAAGTTGTTTTTTTTTAAAGGACAGTTGTATACTGCAACATTATCTGATAGGAAACAGATGTTTGTAAATCACTCTCTCTTCCACAACAAAATCCACAGAGAAGATCTTTGATTTTATTATCACAGCATACAGGAGTTGTCGATCCACTGCCTCTGTCAGTAAGTTCAAATGTATTATTTTGTGATTTCAGTGAATGAAATCCTTCATTCAGATTTACCTCAGTGGCACAAAGTGACCACACGAGGCAGCAGTAGACCAGCAGCTCCTGTGTCCCCGTGGGCTAAACTCACTGATTTTCTCTATGGACTTCAGTGTGGGAGAGTAAGTGGTTTACAAACTCCTGCATATTATGTTCATTAATTTGTCAATTTAGTTCTGAGATCTTGGTGAATATGACAGTATTCTTCATGGAATGAAGTCGAATGTAATGTGTAAAACGTGAGTTCAACTACAGTAAGAATAATGGTTGTTTGTGGGGGGAAGGCTACCACGGGTTCAGGAGGCCCTGCAGGCTGGTGACACAAGGACAGGGATCTGGATTGCACAGGTGGAAATCTCTTGAATAATGAACACCGGTAGAGAGAGAAAGAGAGAGAGACAGAGAGAGAGACAGAGACAGAGAGACATCTGTTCTTTATGTTTTCTCCAAATCTGTAAGCTTACAGAAAATGTGTGACAAGCTGAATGACCAAATGTTGATGAGGTAATGACATTATTTTTTCTGCCATTTTACATTCAGTATATAAATTAGCTTCACAGTTCTGGTTAAGAAGTATGGAAAAAATTAGCATTAGCAAGCTGTCTGATACACTCTTTCCCTCCTGTCGGTCATACCTCTGCCCCCACATTATCGTTATTATCTTGTTATTAATTTGGCTGCCCATTTTTCTGCCATTTTTATGTGACACGCAAATTCGTTAACGACCATCAGGGCCACCGTAGCTCAGTAAACCTCATCCTGCCACAGATTCACAGAACAGGAAAACTCCACAGACAGTGATGGAAGCCAAACAGGAAACCGGAAGTGAAACAACTGACCTAAGAAACCATAAACAAGTCAACTTAAACAAAACGACTGAGAGATGAAGTCCGCCAAAAGATGGTGTATCATATATGTTGACTGATGCTCACACTGAACTCCACACACTGAAAAGAACCTAATAAATGTGTGTAAAATTGCAGTTTTGACTTGTGGAGAGGGGCAGGTGAAAGGCACTGCGCGTTTTCCACTGCATTTATTAAAAAAAAAAAAAAAAACACATCCATGTGTGTATAATCAGCTCTGAGCTGTTGGAAATACAACCACAATCTGCTGAATGATGGTGACATTTTCCCATGCTCCTCTCTGTCCTTCCGCTTCATTAATATTCCTGAACACCTCATCTTTTTCCTGGTCATTTTGTGAATTAGCATCTAGGAGCGCAGCCGGCACAGGCTCCACAGAAGCTCCTCTGTGACCTGGCAAATGAAGGAGGTTCACAGTTAGTTACATTTACTATGTTTAATCAAACAAAGGTGGTCAAATGTTAATAAATTGGGTAATTGCAAATCCCATACTCATTATTTTCACCTGGTATTAGTTTTTTTATTAAAGTGTGAAAACAGCCGTGACATTCAAAAGCATTTGTAATTTTAGTTATTTGTCTGAAAAGTGACTGAAATATTCAAATGATTGAAACTGTTGTAGATAAACTCTCTGATAATGAGTTTGACCTTTATGCCCAAACATTAGTTTTGAAACTAATATAACTAACTATCTTAAACTTCAAGGTCATCAAAGTTAAAGTGTAAAACTAAATGTTAAAATGTCAGCTTATGTTTTGTTTTAAATATTTGTTTTAATTTATTGGTGGGGTTTTTTTTAAAGTAAATTTTAAGAATAATGTGCTTTTTTTTAAGAACATACATTTAGTTTGAGTTTTATCAAACAAATTAGCAAACAAACTACAGTTGCAACTCCTGATTCAAAGAGGACCAAAGAAATCCAAACATATTTATGTTTTAGAAAACTCTGAAATCACTGAAATCACTGAAACAATGTGATTGATTCAGTAGTTGATAACTATTCCTCTTAATCCCTGTCCCTCCTTTTGGGGACCCTGCTTGAAAATCACATGGCCAAAATAAATACAGATTAACTGTAATTTCAAGCACTATGTGAATTAATTTGGTATCAAAATAAGAATAATACTTGTGAGATTCCATCAAAAGTAGATGCCACTTTGTCACAGTAAATGCTGATAGAACCTAGCATAAATGAAGGATTTTGTCCTCACCAAAAAAACATTGCATTTTCTAGTAAATATCAGCTTTAAAAACATGCAATAGGAGCTTTAAAACCATCTAACAACTTGTGGGCATAAGCTGTGCAAAGATTGGTGCCGCTGAAGTGAAGCAGAACAAAATTACAGAGGTTTTAGTTAAAAAGGAGATGCCTAGGTGGTCTCTAATTTGGCACAGTTTGGCACCACCTTTGCCATTTGAGGTTCATTAGGTACCAAATTGTAAAACCAATTTCATTTTATTTACATGTCACTATAGGTATAAAAAAATTGTTAAAAATTTACCCACACATCAATATGTTACCCCATTAAAATAAAACCATACAAAAGGATTATTTTTGTCTCCAACTGAAGTAGATTTACTGTAAAGTGTAAATATAATAAAAACAGTAACAATATGATGATCTCTGGTGGTTAGCAGAGGCTCTGCGCTCCAGTGCATAATGGCAACTCAGAAACTCTGCAACTGTCTCCAGGAAGCAGGGTAATAGCTCTTGCTTACATTGGCCAATTTTTGTGATTGACACCACATTTTAATCTTCTAAATCAACTAACTAGAATCAAGCTTTGATCACCAGACACGTCAATCACTCCGTTGGTGCTTTATGACGAGGCGAAGAGGTGGGACAAAAGTATATCGACATTCGCCCTTCTCCAATCAGAACGATGGAATTCCAGTAAGATTGTTATGGCCAATTACTTTGCAAATAGTCTGCAAAGCATGCTGGGAAATGCAGTTCTTCAAAGCGGTGGATATACATTCTTTTGATAAACAGCAAAACAATATTTCAGGTTGTTCTTGAAAGTGAGTTGTCGTTCTGCTCTTATTTTGCTGCTGTATCAGTGAATCTTCATTGTAGTGTTAAAAAATGGAACAGCTGGACTCCAGCGGACATGCTGTTTCTTTGTTTACATGATCACTCTGATTCTCCACTGGCACTTATCAATGTTTACACTGTTACTGTGTTTTCAACACTTGCTGGTTTGATTGATTCGTTTTTTAACTGTGTTTGGTGATCATAAGAATGTTTTATATGAGCTTTTAGCCAAGTTTCTTACCTTTCTGTGGGTATGCGGCACTCCTGTGTGCTCTGAAGTTAAACGTGGCCTTATGATATGTTTGTTGCATTGCCCCCTGTACCAGGGGCATCAGGGATAAAGTGGTATTAATTGTTTCATTATAAAAAAACCTTAGGTAATGAACCTGTAGTACATTCACGGTGGACCAGTCACTCTACATGTAATGTGACATGTTAAACGTGTGTCAGCAGCTGCTGATAGAGCAGCCTCTCCTTTGGAGGAGTGTCTCTCCATCTCCCCTCCTTCTCCTGAATCACCACCTCTGTCTATGTCCCTCATCTCGGACTCCACCAACCAGCCCTGCCTTCTCCTTTGGAACCCACCCAACCCCTCTCCCCTCATTGGTCCACTCCTCTATCCTCCCTCCGTCACTTCCCTCCATCCCCTTCCTCCTCTTCCTGTCTGCTGCTTCTGCCGGTGAGTGTGTGTTTGCTGAAGTGAAGCAGAGGACGAGGGAAGACGGAGAGGAAGATTGTTTATCTGCTGGACTCCCTCCTCCACCTCTCCTCCGCAGAAGAAGATGTGAGGACCTTTGGAGGACTGGAGGGCTGTCACCAGACACCAGTCTGTCTGTCTGTGTGTCTGCCAGGATGCTGAGGAAACTGGTCTGCAGACGGATCTGCTCCTGTAAGCTGCTGTTACTGCTGCTGCTGTCATAGTAGTGGAGGTTGTAATCAGTGATGGAGGGTAGAGGCTGTAAATGTAGCACAAAGGAGATGTAAACACAGCAGGGTAATTTCCTGGCTAGCTCTTAAATGAATCGCTGCCTGGATCACACGCAGGAAGCAATGCTGTTGTATTGTTAATTATATCAAGCTGCAACAAAGTTCTTTATTTTCAGTATTTACTCTCAGACCTGTTGTGGATGAGGACGGTGGAGGTTTGGTCACGTCATTCTGGTCCAGTCGAGTTTTGTTCTCTCTGCTGTGTTTCAGATCATTGGTGTTGAAAAGTAGTAGGGATGACAAATGTAATTGTGTGAGATTTTCTTTTTCAGAAAGGTATTGCAATTTCAATTTGATTTGTAATTGTTTATTGTTAAAAATTAAAAATGTGATGGAGCATTCACACAAGACACAATCAAATTATGAAGTGAAACTTAAATAAAAAAATATTTGTTTTAATTTAATTGTATTATTTGCTATTTACCTGCTGTGTTATTCTAAATAGTGAGTTTGATTTGAAAGCAATACACTTTTCAGCTGTATTGAAAAGTGAAAAGAACAGCTCTTTCTTCATTAAATCATCTTTCTGCTATGTTTGCTTAGTTTAGCACTTAGACTGGGAACAGGTGGGGGCAGCTGGCCTGGCTCTGTCCAAAGGAAACAATCAGTTTGCAGTTGTAAAGCTTTGTGATTCATCTAGTCACACAGCGGTGGTGATGTAGCAGACATCTGTGGACTATGTTGCTTTTACATGGATTTTCTATGTCAGCATCATAGTGAATATAGTGGTAGTGATGTCAGATGGAAGTTGAAGGAGGCAGGATTGCCAGAAAAATAGTTTCGGTTGATGAATTTTATCTGCAGTTTATTAAAATACTCACTCTTTTGCATTTATTATGTGACTCTTTTTGGCGGTGCTGGAGTAGCAGTCAATTCACTGAAGGGAATTGTTCATTCAGCACAACTGTATTAGAACAGCCAGTAAGAGGTATCCTTTCTGTCTTAACAGTCCTGTGATTGGTCAAAGCCTTCTGTGACATGACAGATTCAGCTGTGAGGCTGAAAACTGTTTTTGTGTTTTATCATGGTGCTTAATTAATTTCACTCTGAATTCAGGTGACAGATAAGGTTTTGTCACCTTGTGTTGGTAAAGAGAGGAAAACTGTAGCCTGATGTCACATGACTGACGTGTTGGCAGAGAGCCCTTGTGTGTGTGTGTGTGTGTGTGTGTGTGTGTGTGTGTGTGTGTGTGTGTGTGTGTGTGTGTGTGTGTGTGTGTGTGTGTGTGTGTGTGTGTGTAAACTCTTAATAATGAAAGAGGATTGATTGCTAGCAGTGCAGATCCCTGTGCTGGGGCAGTGGTGTGGGGGTGAGAGGGTGAGCAGGTGAGGAGTGTCATGTGTTGATTCATTTCATGTCATGTTTCAGACTGCAACATTATTAAATCTGAAAAAAAAGTTGTGGGTAAAACAAGATATTTGGGAATGTAGAAATTTATGTCACATCGGTCAACAAATTGATTAATTGAGAAAAGAATTAACAGATAAATCAACAATGAAAATAATTATTTACAGCCTTAATAATGTGTTTATAACCAATATATAGTTTCACTTAAAGATTGTTTTCAATTTTGAACATTATCAGTCAGTAAAAAGTCAGTAATTATCATCCTAGATTTTATAGAAAAATATATAATAAGAGAGAAGAAGAATATAAAAGAATATTAATCTGAATATAAGCATGTTTGAGTGAAACACAGGACTTGTTGTTTCTCTGCTGATGTAGGAATGTGAGAAATGTCAGCTGAAGGTCGATGATGGCGTCTTTTCTTCTGAAGACTCTTTGTTTTTGTCCAGCGGCCTTGTGACCTTTGCCCTTACATCTTTGTCTTTTCACACTTCAGACAAAAACTTTGAGGATGATGACTCAGTGGATGGTAGCCACTCACTGTCCTCGTCCAAAGGATCTTCGCTGTCTGGGAAAAAGCCTGTGAGCATGGGGTCGTTTCGCCGCCCAAGCTCCGCCTCCAACAGCAAGTCTGCAGGTCAGTAGAAGCAAAACATGTGTCACATTCTGTAAACGTGTCACAGCTGCAACAATAAACAACTAATTTTTAATTTCTATACCCAATTTTTACATTTTACAATTACAAATAGACGCCACATATATATATTTTTTTCTTTATTTCCCTTACTTAAAGTATTTTTGTTTTCTTGGATGTTTTTACTTTGTTTACTTTACCTAAATGTAATAAATATTTTTTAATTAATTAGTTGTTGTTTTTTTGCCTTACATGATCTTTTTTAGGGTTTAATTTAACATACTTTATGTCACATGTTCATGTTTCCACACATCAGAGAGAATCTGCTGTCTTAATTTTTGTAATAAAATTTCATGAATAAGACAGAATGATTAAAATATTTGTGTGCCTTTGGGCCATAAACTAGGATTTAAATTTAATATAAGATAATTTGGTAAATTAAGAGAAGTAAAACAGTTTTAAAGCAAAATAATTGATTCTACTCGGGAAAGGTTCCTGTCCTATTTTACTGCAGATTGAATAGAATCTGTTTTATAAAATATATAAATTTGTTGGTTGTTTGTTTGATTTGAGCAAAGTTTTCCCCATTATAACTATGACAGGTTATTTTGAGATTTTGGAGTTTTTATTTGTATTTTATTGCGTTAACTACAGGGAGGGACGGCTCTGGAGCAGGAGCTGTGGACGAGGACGACTTCATCCAAGCATTTGAAGATGTTCCCACAGTGCAAGTAAGTTCTTTTTTTAATATATCATTTGTTTAATAAATGTTTTTCCGTCTCCTGCATATTATCTATTTCTCCACCAGATTTACTCCAACAGAGAAGTGGACGAGGCCATGACCAAGATTCGAGACGTGCTGTCAGATGACAAGAGGGACTGGGAGCTCAGAGTGGCAGCTGTAAGTCTTCCTCACTTTCCTGTCATTGCTCCTCATCTCCTCTGCTGACCACTGTCTTCCTTCCTCTCCTCTCACACAGTTGAAGAAGGTGCGTTCGCTGCTCCTGGCTGGAGCTCTGGAGTTTGAAGGGTTTTTGCAGCAGTTGCGGCTCATGGAGGCAGCGTTCAAGCTGTCAGCCAAAGACCTGCGCTCTCAGGTGGTGAGAGAAGCCTGCATCACTCTGGGGTGAGACACGACAGTGTTCAGTCATCATCATTGTAGCCTGGTTGATTCAGAAGCATCAAATATGTTTTTCTTTTCTTTATTGTGCTTTAAAATTGATTTAATTTCAATTCATAGAAGTAAGAAAACCTTTGTTTATTGTTATTACAGCTTTATGTTGTGTGTTGTTCTATCATGTTATTAAGAAATTTTTATTAAACAAGATAGTTCATCTTTTTTAAATGTAGTTGTTTGAGGCACACTCTCCAATACCAAAGTCCATAAAGAAAATCAGTGATTTTACATCACACCATGCAGGAGCTGTTGATCAACTGCTGCCTCCTCAGTGACACAAACTGACCACACAAGGCAGCAGTAGACCAACAGCTCTTTGAGCTAAAATCACAGTTTTTTTTTTTATTTATGGACTTCAGTGTGGGAGAGTGAGTGGTTTACAAACTTCAGTTTCCTGCTGTAAAAGTCTGTCTAAACATGAGATAAAGATGTGGACATATTCTTAATTTATCATAGATTGACGCTGATGTAGATCCTAGGTTGAACTTTTGTTAAGTGGCTAAAATCAGATTTTTCCTGTGTCCTCACTGACAGTGTCAGTTTCCATGTCTCAGTCTGGTTTCCTGCACCACTCACCTCTGACTATGTGTCATACTTACCACACAATACAACCACACTGCAAAACACCTGAAATATTCCTTTAATATTAAAAAAGATGTTGAGGTATAGTTGCTAGAAAACAAAATCAATAATTAAAAATAACAGACTAAAGTCATAAAGTACAGAGACAAGTCACTCATGAGCCTCCTCTAACATGTCTGCTCATGTCTCTGCTGTGTCTTCAGTCACCTGTCACTGGTTCTCGGCAGCCGCTTTGACCACGCAGCAGAGGCTGTGATGCCGGCGCTGCTCAACCTGGTTCCTAACAGTGCCAAAATCATGGCCACGTCTGGTGTGGCTGCCATCCGCCTCATCCTCAGAGTATGTCCCATAAAACATAAAACACGTTAGCTCGATGCTTTGATTTATTCCTGCAAAGGTGAAAGACAAAGCTGTCATTTCACATCAGTGGGATGTTTTTGTTTCACAGTATACACACTACCCTCGGCTCATCCCCATCATTGCCAGCAACTGTGCATCCAAATCTGTGGCTGTCAGGAGGTGAGTCAGCCAATTTATATGTCATCTCTCTGGTTTATTTATTTATGATGCGCCTTTGATTTTTTTTAGTTTTCTGTTTGTATTTAATTTTTATTTTATGTATTTAGGCATGTTTTTATTTTGCCATATTTTTCAATGCATTTTTTTAAATAACTCTTTGTTTTGTTGGGTGATTTTCAAAAACATTTTATGAGTGTTTTTTTTTTTTAGATTTTTTTAGCTTAATTTATATTATCACTTTTCCTATGTTTTTTCTAAATGTCTTATTTGTATTTTCATACTCCCAATGTATTTAGGCATAGCTTTACTTGTTTAATTTTTATATAATTTATAAATTTTGAAACATATTAATTTATTATTTAATTGTATACATACTTTTGCAATATCATGTTTGGCATATTTTTTTTGTGTTTCAGGTGTGTTTCAAATTTTATTCTCCATTGCTGTTTCATTTGGTATCAAATGTTGATCTTCTTCTGTGCATTTATTTACCTCACATACATGTTTTGTTTTATTGATTTAGTGTTTTTTGTGTTTCATTCAGACGCTGCTTTGAGTTTTTGGAGTTGATACTACAGGAGTGGCAGACCAATTCACTGGAGAGGTGAGGACTGTTTTAAAAATGATGACATAACAATAAAAATACCAGCCAATCAAACCTGATCAATGCTTAATGCTGAACACAGCTTACTCCAAAATATAAATGGTGACCTCAAGTTCCTCGTGAAGAAATAAGATATGACACTGGTTAGGTCATCACCTCTGTGGTTACCATGGCAATGCCAGTGGGGAATATCTCTCTCTCTCTTTCTCTATCTCTATTCTTCCAAAAAAGCCTCATTGTGTTCCTGTCTGGCTGCTTCCTGTCATCACTGCCACCAGGGAGAAACCTGAGCTGGTCCTGGTACCAGGGGAGAGATCTAGTTCTCATTGATCCTTTTAGTTTTAGTCTGAGTGTCAGACAATCGCTAATCACACCACAGACAATGAGAAATTACCTTTAAAGGATATTTGTGACAGAAATTTCAATAATAATAATGGTAATAAAGTAATAAATGTTGTTCATCTGATGTCTCAGGAAGTGTGTTTTACATTTTATTTAAACTTTCCTCTTTTCCTCCTCCTGCAGACATGGAACAGTTGTGATGGAGACGATAAAGAAAGGAATCCATGATGCAGATGCTGAGGCTCGCTCTGTGGCCAGAAAGTAATCCAAATTAAATTTTAATGATCGGTAAAGTAGATATACAACAGGCATTATGAATCTGAAACACACATTCTGATGGTTGTTGTTTTTTTGTTCCTCCTTGCAGGTGTTACTGGAGTTACCACGCACATTTCAGCCGGGAGGCGGAGCAACTCTTCCAGGGCCTGGAGTCATCCTATCAGAAAGCTCTGCAGGCTCACTTGAGGAGTGGGGACAGCCTGATGTCACTGCCTGCCTCTGACCTCTCTTCCTCCTCCTCTCAGGAGAGCCTCAAGTAAGACCTCGCCTCTTCCACCTCCTCCTCCTCCATGATTGATCCAAATCAGATACTGATATTTGTCTGATAACATGACCTTTAAATCCAGTTTTTCCCTCATTTTTAAATCTTTTTGTCTCCTCAGTCGACCCGTGTCTGTAAAAAGCAGAACCAGAAGCAGCACCAGCAGAAGTAAACACAATTTTTTTAACTCATATTTACATCCTATAATGTATACACATTCTCTAATGTCATTGTGTGGTCTCTTCCAGCCAAACCCACCAATTCCTCCAGAACGGCAGCCCCTGCTGCAGCAGCTTCCTCTCCAGGCTCCCTCCAACGTTCTCGCAGTGATGTGGATGTCAACGCGGCCGCCACTGCCACAGCTCGCACCAGGATGCCCACAGTCCCCTCTGTGTCCTCGGCTCCTCCCTTCAGCGTGGCCTCCGCGCTTCCTCCTGGATCATATGCTTCTCTGGGTAAGACGGCTCGCCACAGTAGAGGACAGTTCCATGCTGATTGCTGGACATGTTAATCAGACGAAAACTAATTAGTTTCTCATGAGCACAATCATGCAGAGAATTAGTTTTCTGCTTTCTTTTTTATTTTTTTATCAAATAAATACTAATAAAATTAAAGTAGCTCCCGATCATTGTGGAGCATGTCTGATCTTATGACTGAGTTTGTGTCCCTCTCTATATACAGTAATGTAATAACTCGGCAGAAGCTTGTGTTCTTTCTGAAATTTGAATGAGTTTTATGATGTTTGTGGAGAAAACTAATCAGATCAGTTGACTCACAGTTAATCAGATTACCAGTCCCACCTTTTCCCTCCCTATTTAACGACTAACCTCTGTCCCTTAACCCCCTACTGTGTCTCTCCTGGGCCTGCCCATCTGACAGACACCTCATGGTCTGTTAATGCAGATGGTAAGCTGTGTGTGTTAACACCTCCCATTCTCCATCAGCTCTGTGGTCTTCTGTGATGAAGTGTCAGTGCATGGCAGTGGATGTCCTTTTTAAATGGTCATGTTCACATATGTCAGGGCAAAAAAAACACCTATATTGGTTACCATGGAGACTGGAAGCTATGATACTAGTCAATTCAGTTTTTTTTGGATGAAAGATACAATCAGCTGATTCTGGTCCAAGCCTGGGTCTCTGTTTGTTCTTTTTTGTCCCTTTTTTCAATCTTCTTTCTGTCTCCCTGTCTCTTCTCTTTATCTCCCTGTCTCTGTGTCTACTTCTCTGTTCTTCTGTCTGTCCGTGTGTCTTCGCTTTTTCTCTCTCACTCCCTGTATCTCTTCTCTGTTTCAATCTCTTACGTCTATCTGCTTCTTCATCAGTCTCTCTCTTCTTCTGTCTGTCTTTTGTCTGTCTCTTTTTCCCTTCATCTGTTTGCCCCTCTATCCCTTTTTTTCTGCATGACAGTTGTGTAGAAAGTGTTAGTCCTAACAGTAGCATCTTTCTTCATCCTCACATTCATCCTGTGTCTCTTTTGTCTTTTTTACTCCCTCTCTTCTTAAGGGCGAGTGAGAACCCGGAGGACGAGTGCAGGAAATGGTCCTTGTGTGACGGACAGTCGTGGTCGTAGCAGAGGGAAGGTCGTGTCACAGTCTCAACGTCAGTAGCTGCTACTTCTCATGTCTGTTTGTCTGTATTTAAGCTTGTCTCTCCCTCCTGTGCACTGAAACTGATTAATCTCTGGGTTTCAGCTGGGAGTCGCTCAGGTTCTCCAGGTCGTCTGTTGAGTGCCACCTACAGCAGAAAACCAAGACCCACAATGGGCACCACCACTGTCGCTGCCACCACAAACATCAACACATCAACCAGTTTGACAGACAACAGCCGACCTCGAGGTCACCGCAGTCAGGGTTGCAGCCGAGAGACTAGTCCCACCAGATCAGGAATGGGTGAGGAAGAAGCAAAGTGAACGGAAACATTTTTTAAAAAGCTGAAGTTGCACATGAAAAATCTCAGCTAAAACAGTTTAAATCTGTTTATTTCAAACATAATATGTTAAACTAATATGAACGTGTGAAAACAGACACTGCCTTTTTAGAATCTCCAGGTTTTATTAAAGACGAGTGCATACTGTAGTTTCTTCTTGAAGGCTACTAGCACATGCTCTCCTGGCTCCTGGTTGTCCTCACTGTCTCAGTCTCATTCTCCTGCTGGACTAACATTTCTGTCAGTAATTGGCTGGATGTGCAACAAACTTATCTCTACCCCTGCTTTGCTCTCCGTGTCTCTGTCCCCCTGTCATTGTCTCTGTGTCTGTCCATCTGTCACTTCCTGCGTCATCTCTCAGCCCGCAGTCGAATCCCTCGACCGAGCATGAGTCAGGGCTGCAGCCGCGAAACCAGTCGCGAGAGCAGCCGTGACACCAGCCCCACCAGGGGTTTCTCCCCCCTGGGTGAGTATGGTACTGAAACCCTGACTACCAACAAATCTTTCTCCTCCTCATCTTCTCAGAGGAGCAGAAAACCTTCTACCATATGAGACATAATTTCCTGATCTGTCTGCCTCTGGCTATGTTCACACAGGAGCTTATGTGTCATTGTTTGTCTCTTAGAACTAGTGATGGAAGAAAATATTGATGCACTAAATTAATACTCTATTGATCCGTTGAAGAGCTGTATTGATAGAGAATATTCTTGACAGCGGTTATGTGTTGTATTTAAACCTCCTATCACTAGTTGGCAGCACCCACTTAGCATTTGACTTCTCTTAGCACTTAGTGTTCTCCTTGTTCCACTTCTCTTTCTAGAAAAATAAATTTATTATTGTATATGTTTATATAGATAATGTTATTTTTTCTATTAAGACTTATTTTAGGAAAAAAAATATTAATCACAGAGTAGAAAATAAATTTCATTGAATCTGATTTTAGTTTTGACGTGTGACATGTGTCTGATGCGCTTACACTACACTGCAGATGCTGAATAATTATTTTATTTTATATGTATAAATACATTTTAAATTGTATTTGACTTCATGAAATACATGACACAAAGATTACAAATAGGGACAAGGATGAGAATTTCAAAGACGGTGAACCGGAGATCTCAGAGTTCAACTAAATTAAATTTAGGTTAGCAATTTTATAATTGAATGCAGGAAACTATGGTGGCCCATACAGACCAGAAAGGATCCCATTTGTGCATTCAGCTTCTGCCTGAATATACAAAAAACATGTTGTGACTGGTTTGTCTGTATTAGTTGCTGTAGAAACGTGGCAGCACAAGATGGCAGCCTCTGTACAGGAAGGTCTTTTTTAGGTATATATAAAATACCTGGGATGTACTCCTAAATGTTGCACAATGGACCTTCAACAGTTTAACTGCTCTTGTCGCAGAAGATTTATTGATGGAAATAATGTAAAAAATTTGTCTTTCTTCTTGTCCTTATCATTCTTATTTACTTTAGTTCAATGGATTTCTGCAAAAAATGTCTTTGCTGTTTTTGCATTTCACACTTGACACTTGTTATTTTGAAATAATACAATCTGATTGTACTAATGAAATGAAATGAATGAAATGGAACCTGAAAGCTCTCAATGTGAATGTTGCCCCAATCTCTCTGTCTCTGCTTGTTCTGTATTCATGTGTCTAGATTTTTGTCTCTTCTACTAATCACTTTTTTTTTCTTCTCTACAGCAAATGTAAAAGTGTTTTAAAGTTACAGATGAGTGTTAAAAAAAATCAGTCATTTAGCATAAGATACTAAAAGTGCCAGTGTTTCCTCCTGCAGCGATGCATCGTCACTCCCGCTCCACCAGCGCCCTCTCCTCTGCAGAGTGCTACTCAGGTGACCAGTGAGGTTTTCCTTAGGAGCAGATTCACTCCGTCAGCCTGATATACAACAGTGTCACTGTTTCATATTCATTTATTTAAAAATAATTAATTCATGTGGCTGACGGAGCCATCTTGCTCCGTGCAGCCTCTCCCTGCATGACATAAGTTGACCTCCTGGCTCCTGGTTTTAAAATCACTTATAATTTTTTTACTTAATCTTTCAATTTACAGCTTGTTCGATGCATTTTTTTGTCATGGTATATTTTGCATTAAATACTGTATTGCATTTTGCTGATTTAATAATTTACTGGCTGCTCTGTTTAAATTTGGGTGTTGTTCATTTTCTTTGGCTTTATTGTTTATGTCTCAGCTGTCTTTGACAAATTTTGAAATCATACATTTTATTTAATAATCAATCATCTGGAGTTACAAATCCTTATTCATGACTGTGACTCTCCTCCTTTCAGTACATCAAAGGGTTTCTTCAGGTTTTTTGAAGTGTGTAGACAGACAGGCATTTTCTCACAGAAAACATGGCTGCCAGGAAAAACTGACAAAATGAGCACAATTTTATGAAATCTTAAGAATATGATCATGTCTTTATCAATGTTAGACAGACATTTCCAACAGGCAGCTGATGTTTGTAAACCACTCAGTCTCCCAAAGCAAAGTCCATAAAATAAATCACTGATTTTACATTGCAGGAGTTGTTGACCCACTGCTCCATCAGTGAGTTCAAATGTGTTATGTCATGAATCCAGTGTTCCTTCTAAATCCTTTGTTCAGATTTACCTCAGTGAAACAAACTGACCACATGTGGCAGCAGTAGACCAGTAGCTCCTGTGGCCCTGTGAGCTAAAATTTTCTCTATGGACTTTGGTGTGAGAGAGTGAGTGGTTTACAAATTTAACTTTCCCGTTAGAAAAGTCTGTCTGATAGTGAGATAAAGATGTAAACATATATGCTAAGATGTTGTAGACTTAAGCTGATGTAGATTGTATTCATTGAGTCTTTTGTTAAAAGGCGAAAATAATTATTGCTGCCATGTTTTCACTGAGAGCGAGTCTCAGTATTTCATACAACCAGATATCAAAAAGCTAAACAGTCACGTCACCAGCAGCTGAATTTAATCCCACATGTCTCTTATTTTCTCAGACCGACTTTCCCACCAGGCTCGGATCTCGGCCTCTGTCAATGCCATGAAAATCCTTAACACTGGCACTGAAGTGGAAGCTGCAGTGGCAGATGCTCTGGTAAGAATAGGTGTGAATTAAAAAGGGCAAACAAATGAAAGTGATGAGTTTGTTGGGGTGGTTCAGTCCTGCAGTAATTCCCTCTGTGCTCTCTCTTCTTCTGGACTTCAGCTGTTAGGAGACTCCAGGACTAAGGTATAAATAATTCCTCCGCTCTTTCTCAGTGCATGAACGGCATGAGCTTTACACTCTTGTATAGTGAGACAATTCTATACTTCGTCGTCGCCGTCATCATCATCATCATCACCATCACCATCCTGAGACTGCAGTGTCTCGGCTGTTAATCACATCCTGTCATCAGAAACCTACATTCTCCTGTACCCTAACATCTTCATAACTCTCTCTCTTCTCCTCTTCCTCTATCACACAGCGACGACCAGTGCGGCGACGCTTTGAGTCACCTAGCATGTACTCGGATGACGACGCCAACAGTGATGCCTCAAGCGCTTGCTCCGAGCGCTCATATGGTTCACGTAATGGCAGCATGGCACCGCACTTCCTGCGTCAGGATGTGGATGTGGCAGAGGTTCTGAACCACTGCGCCAGTGCTAACTGGTCAGAGAGGAAGGAGGGACTGCTGGGACTGCAGAACCTGCTCAAGAGCCAGAGGATGCTCAGGCACTTTTATTTCACACAATATGCGTTTGAATAATTCAAGCTCTAATTGTGATTTTAAAGGTTAAGAAGGTGCAGGTCCAGATTTTCTGTCTTTAATGTTTTACTCACGAACTCTCTCATCTTCTACCACTTTATCCTACGCATGAGGGTTGCGGGGGGGCTGGTGCCTAATACCAACTGACACAGGGCAAAAGGCGGGGTACACCCTGGACAGGTTGCCAGTCCATCACAGGGCTACACATAGAGACAAACAACCATTCACTCTCACATTCACATTTAATTTAATTAAATTCAAATCTCACAATGAGCAATGAGGCCGATCCACGCATTTATAGAGTACGATTTCATACATTAAAGCACTGAATACAAACATGTAAAATTTAAAGAAATCTGTACAAATCATTTAAAAAGAGCTTAAAAGAAAATTTAAGAAGGTTAAAAGAGGTGAGAGAGTTGAAAAAATGATGAGATTAAAGGTTTAAAAAGCTAGAAGAGAGAAAAAAGTAAAAACAAGTAAGTAAATCAATAGATAAATCTTAATTTTTTTATTTAAAAAAATTATAGTAATTAGTAGAATAGAAAAAGAGTGATATAAAAAGTACAGATACAATAATATAAGATATTGTTAAAGGTATAAAGACAGATTATTGATATAGTTTAGATGTAGTACTTTCAAATAAAGAAGTCTTTTTGTCCTGATTCAACATACAAAATTACCAACCAATGCAGTATTCTGCATTTTGGAGTTTATTTTGTACAATCTTCAAATGTAAAAGCTGAAATACAGTAGATGATTTATTTTATATAACCTGGTGATTTTTATTGCAGCTGACTTTATTATTTTTGGTAAGTGTCAGCAAATGTTGATTTGTGTGTGTTTGTTTATGTTGCACAGTCGTGTGGAGCTAAAAAGACTGTGTGAGATCTTCACCAGGATGTTTGCGGATCCTCACAGTAAGGTGAGATTAAATAATCTCTTGTGCTCAGCTGCTGTCACAAAACTAACCACAGGACAAACTAACAGAGTGTTTTTGTTTTTGCTGTTGCATGTCTCACATCTTCACTGCTATGGACTCTAACAAACTCCAGAGAGTAAGTCTGTACTCATTGTCACCTCTGTTTGTGTCCCCTCCTGTGTCATCTTATTTCACTCCTCGTCGTCATCATCAACATCATCATCGTCCTCTCTGTTTCTCTGTGTCAGGTGTTTAGCATGTTCCTGGAGACTCTGGTGGACTTCATCATTATTCACAGAGACGACTTGCAGGACTGGCTCTTTGTTCTGCTCACTCAGCTGTTGAAGAAGTTGGGAGCAGACTTGCTGGGCTCCGTCCAGGCCAAAGTCCAAAAAGCTCTGGACGTCACCAGGTCAGCAGCAGCAGCAGCTGAGATTATATGTGTTATTTTATTTTCATTTCAATTCAAAACTCAATAAAAATGACATGAGGCAATTATATATTTTATCACATTGTGAAAGAAAATCACTCTAAATAAGTTGAATTAGGTGAATTTTCACTTCCTACTAACAGTCCTTGTGATATATTTATTTTGAAGTACCACATGGTGGAACTCTATCTTTTCAGTCATGACAGGACCTCATGATTTTTAACAATCTTATCTCTTTGTAACATCTTTCTTTAAGTAAGTAACGTTTTGTAACATTAGTAGCATGTTTTATAACCTTACAAAGTTTTATTATACTTTTATGAGTAAAATGTTTTTTTGTAATTGTTTTGTGTAGAGTCAGTAAGTTTTTTTTTTTGTAACATTAACAACATTATTTCATTTTTTCTGTGCTCATTTTTTGAAAACCTTAGATGTGAACTATATGAAGGTAGATTCTAGACAGAAGGCTCTGCCTGTTTATGTAAATATGTAAATTTAATATAAAATATATTAAATATGTTGTGTCTGTCTTCCTGTAGAGAGTCTTTCCCGTATGAGCAGCAGTTCAACATTCTGATGCGTTTCATTGTGGATCAGACACAGACGCCAAACCTGAAGGTGAAGGTGGCTATCCTGCGCTACATCGAGGCTCTCGCTCGCCAGATGGACCCTTCTGACTTTGTCAACTCCAGTGAGACGCGTCTTGCGGTCTCGCGTATCATCACGTGGACCACCGAGCCAAAGAGCTCCGATGTCCGCAAGGTTAGAGGCCGTGATGGTGTGGTGCTTCACCTCCATTCTCCACCCAGCATGTTTTAAATTTGTTTTGATTTTTTTCTGGATGTGTTTCATCCACCAAACTCCCAGACCCTTCACAACTGGGCAGGGGAGGATTACTCAGGTCGATGCAGCACCGTGGCCTCTCTACCAGGAGAGGGCAACCTGGAGGAGAGGTGCAAGCAGGTAGACGCCCGCTGGAACAGCACGAGCAGAGGTTAAAAGCTGCTGCAACCTCAGCCTGAGGCTTGAGAAACCAGCAGAGTGAATGCGTGGAAGCTTTTTTAACACTAGCTGCTCTGTGTTTTATCAGGACTGAGCTCACAGAGGATTATTTTAACGTCTCCCTGTGCATGACAATGATGATTCTGCACATTTAACTCTGGCACTAACTGACCGTTAATTTCTTTTACAGAAAGATTTTGCATGATTTAACGTATTTAGTTAGAGTTTTCTCTGAAGAAGCTTATTTTCCAGTTTCTGCCTGACACTCACTGTTTACTCTGAAGTTGGACAGATGAGCTGCATGTGCACTAGGGGTTGCAATGGTTCAACACACTCATGGAGTTTGTGTCCCAGTTTCTGGGTCACAGTTTTCAGTTTGTTTCGGTTTGTTAGATACCATAAATGTCTCACATTTGAAGAACATAGGATACATATAGTTGCTGGTAAATGTACAATAAATAATTAGATAAACTGTATAGTAATAAATCAAACTGCTTGCACACTGCAAACTTGATCAGCATATGTGATACTAAGCAACAGTATTCAGAATCACCTGTAAAGATTGCATCAAGATCGCCATGATTAATAAGATGATAATTTTTGCTCCAAGTATCTAATAATTTCTACTTACCATCTCAAAATTATGACTGTCTCATAATTTCACCTTAATACCTCAAAATTTCGACTTACTATCCCATAATTATGACTTAGGTTCTCAATATTTCTACTCACTATCTCATAATTTTGACTTAACATGAGCAAGTTTTCATCTTTTTTTTTTATACTTGCAGAAATGGGCTTCCATAGAAACTAAATCAGTTTCTAGGATAAAGAAATTACTAGGTGTTTTATACATAAAAATATAGAAGCACCAATAGTGGTTAGTACTTTGACTTCTACATGAACTGTGATTTTTAATTTGGTTTAATTTGACAATTCGGAAAACAACTACAGGGTGTGCTTTAGTTTAAATATCCTACTTTAACTGGGAAATTGCAGACATACAGTTGGAATGCACAGTAGCAGCACCCCCTGCTGTTAGAACACTCTGTGTTTGAATCAATTTGTCTCAAAAGTCTTTTTCTATTGTTTCCTTGTGGAACTGAAAAATTGTGGTTTACATGTATGAACTGAAGTTTGGTTTGTGTAACGGTTCAGGGCTTTATCACATTTATGAAAAATTTTTGTGTTGCATTTCTTTTTTTCCTTTTTTTGTAACATGTTCTGTCCAGTACCGTAGGCATGCAGTGTTGTCTACATGCCTGTTGGTGTTGAACAGATTTGCTTTGCTCAGGAAGAGTCTGTTATACTCGCCCTGTTATAAAGTTTTGCATTTCTAACGTGTGCTACAGCAAACCTGCTTTTTCACATGCAGATTACCTTCTAGCTAGAAACTTGTTTTTCTGTTGTTTTATCAGTAAGAGACTGTAGAAAGTCTGAGGTTGACTGTCTGTGTGTGTGTTTGTGTGTATACATAGGCAGCACAGGTGGTGCTGATCGCTCTGTTTGAGCTGAACACTCCAGAGTTCACCATGCTATTGGGAGCTCTGCCCAAAACCTTCCAGGATGGAACGACCAAGCTGCTGCACAACCACCTGAGGAATGCCAGCGCCAACAGCGGCATCGTCCTGGTAACACACACAGCAACTCGATTTCTACAGGAACATGTATTTAACTGACCAATATCAGTGATTCTCCCTTTTGTATTTCTCTGTAAGACAAACATCTTCATAGACCGAATTAGGGATGTAACAGTATGAGAATTTCAGTGTGTTATTAGAGACCAAAATGATCACTGTTATCAGTATACAGTGGTATTTTTTTAAAATATGTTCTAACTGTTGAAAAAACACTGATACACTGACAAACTGAGATTATTATATTATACATTATAAATAAACATTTAAGTAAAAAAGTAAAAGAGACATATACAAACTGAGCAAAATAAACATTAAATACAGCTAAACAAAATGTCAAAACTGCAATATTAATAATAATTACAGTTGCAATTCAAATGTTCAAGTAAAACCAACAGTCTTTACAAACATATTACACCATTGACAATACAAATATGTGTAAACAAATCCAAATGTTAAAGTAAGTTTTAAATGTGTAAAAATAACACAAAAATGTTCTCTTCTTCCCTCATCTCCTTAGGATGCATGCACCTCTGTTAATTTCAGATTAAAGTGTAAAAATATCAGTACATTATCTTTGTCTGGTTTGAGACAATGTGTCTGCTAGCACTGAGCAGTCTCAGAGGTTGAATGTGATGGACCAGCAGACCCTCTCTGTGGGGGAAAAAAGGAACACAAAATATTATTAATATATTATTAATATAATATTATTAATAATTACTGTCATTTTATCCTAAAGTTGCAGCCAACAGATCACAAAATTCACAATTTAGATCATATCACTCACTAACTCAGTTTGTCTCGACTCCTCACTGCTGCTCTTCAGCTTATGGAATTAATAGGCTGTCGAATGTACTGTTACTAAGCAGTTCACATAATGATCCAAATCACAGCTCTACTTTGTTCAGTTATACCACATTCTGGCCTGTTTACATTACTGCCAACAGTAGGTTAGACAGAGAGAACTCCAGATACATCGTGCACTCGAATTTACTGTTACCATGGTGAACAAAACTAATAACCTTCACCGTTTGGAATTTTACCATGGTTCGAATTATTGGTTTATTGTTTAAGTGCTCAATATTTATTGATTATGATATTGATCTGTATTACATTGAACTTTCACTTAAGTAATACACCTCATGCTAAGCTGCTTTTACTGTATTTAAGTCCAATAATAAATGAGTATTGAGGAGTAAAGATTAAAAGGAACAGGTTTTCTTTCAGACTTTCAGAAATATTTGAATTCCCTCTGTTCCTGCTGTTTCATGAAACATTTAGGTTAAATTCCTTCATACCAACTTGTATTTTATTAAAACAAATAAAATTATCTGCAATGCTGTGAAATAACAGTTTTGCAGAAATAATAAATTAACTTGATTTTCTTTCAACTTGTTCCTGTTTGAAAAGGGAAATGCCTGTTTGCTTAGAACTCTTGAAATGTAATGATACCCATCATAAATCAGAAGTGATGTTGTGTTGTGTGCATCTGTGGACCTGCAGTCGTCTCCCTGTAACTCGATGGGTCGGACTCCACCTCGACAGTCTAGCAGTCGCAGCAGTCCACTGACCTCACCCACCAACTGCTCCCATGGTGGACTCTCACCCAGGTGAGGAGGCACAGAAACACCTAGAAACTGGTGTCACAGTGACCTAGTAAAACATTCAGGAAGTTCCTGTGGCATCACAATCATGTCAACATTTCTTATATGCACCTGAAAAATTATTTTACTGATTATTGTTGTGATTATGCATCAAACATCTAAGTCAAATGTTTCTGAAGATTTAGCACATGTATTAGTCACATTCTCACTTGGGGACCCAAAATGAAGCAGAAAAATCATATGACATCATTGAACATCTATTTTTTAATTTTATTTAAAAGCTTTTTTACACATAAGGTGAAAATTATGTAGCTAAAAATCAAGGTAATTTCTTTCCAAAAGGGGAAGATTACCCCAGTTAGTAGAGGCACGTCCAGTTCTGTTCAAGACAGCAGTTCAGATGTTACTTTGGGTAAGTAAAATCCTGGTGTGGACCTCACACTCCACTCACACAGGACCTATGACCTATGAGCAATTTAGAGTGTCCAATTGGCCTAATCCCCAAATCTGCATGATTTTGGACTGTAGGAAGAAGCTGGAAAACCCAGAAAGAACCCCCACACACATGGGGAGAACATGCAATCTCCATGCAGAAAGTTCCTTGTTTTGACTGGATTGTGAACCGGGTCTTCTTGCTATAAATTTATAAATTGCGGAACCCTTTTTAAAAAATTGAAAATTTGTTGAATTGGTAAAAATATTTATTGTTAAAGCTCTAACAGAAACAATCTGCCTTTTTGCAAACTCATAACTCATAATTTTTATTCACATTATTGTTTTTGTGATGTGTAACATCCTGATGGTGGCAGCATATCTCCACCTGCTCGGACTAACATTGACTGACTGATGCCATCCTCACTGTCTTTTATCCTGGCTGCTCTTCTTCTTCTTCTTCCTCTTCTTCTTCTTCTTTTTCTTCCCTTCTCCCCTTACTTCCCTGATGGTTGTTTGCAGTCGTCTATGGGGTTGGAGTGCAGACGGTCTCTCAAAGTTCCCTCCTCCACTCTTCCCCTCCTCCCCTCTTCCTCCACCCATTGCTCATTCCTCTCTCAAGGCCCTGAGGCGAGCTTACTCACCCAGGTAACCCTGCCCCCCCCCCATTTTCCTCTTCCTCCTCCTCTTCCTCCCTTCTCCTGAGACTCAGTTGTACGTACTTCACTTCCTGCTTTGCTGCAGCAGTTTGTTTCCATCTGATCAAACTGTTTCCTGTCCATTGTTTGCTTCCTGTTTAACTTCTTTGTACAGTGAGCTAAAAAAAATTAACTCAGGTGAGACTTAATGTATCTGTGCTGCTGTGTGACTCCAGTGTGTGTCAACATGCACGGCTGTGCACGTGCACCATTCACACATGAACAATGAACATATGTGTTTGTCGTGATGAGATTTTCTCATAAGCATATATGTCCGCATCTTTTACGCCCGCAGTATGCTGGAGTACGACAGCGAGAACCTGAACTCAGAAGAAATCTACAGCTCTCTGCGTGGTGTCACTGAGGCTATCCAGAACTTCAGCTTCCGCAGCCAAGAGGACCTGATGGAGCCGCTGAAGCGAGACAGCAAGAGGGATGGCATGGTGAGAGAGGGGAGCTTAGTTTATGACAAGTCAAAACTTGTAAGTGAGGAGCTGGTATTCAAAAACTTCTGCTGGTTGCTATTCAGGCTGGTGTGGCAGTGTCATCAGACTCTGGTGTTGACCTGATGGAGGGTGGACGCACGGCACTAGACAACAAGACATCGCTGCTGAACACACCGTCACCACGATCCTTCACTGGCCCACGATTTCGTGACTATAATCCATACAACTACACTGACAGCATAAGCACAGTGGACAAAGCTGCCCTGAAGGAGGCGCTGCATGAGGACACTGTTGACCAGCTGCGAGATGGTAGAGCTTTTGTCAATTTTTTGGGTTTGTCCTTTCCCTTTAATCATATTGTTGTTTTTAAACTGGTACATTCTGTATGTGTCGTGTTTTCCTTCACAGGGCGTCGACAAGAAAGTGTTGAAAACAAGATCCTAACCCCCAAAAAATTCCCAGGTAACAGCAGTACATACGCTTTATGGATGTTTTTGGCCACATCTGTTAAGTATGGAATTCAGGTGTTTTAAGGTGTTTCAGTGTAAAGTCACAAAAGAACACATTTGCACATTGATTTTATCATGCCACGCCTTTATCATCTTTGTTAAGAGGCTAAAATTTTTCCTTGTGTTTTCACTGTTTGTATCTGCTCAGCTCTGTGGGTTTCATAAACCTGTTCTATCCTTTAAGTCCCTGTGGTTGACCTTTGCCCTCCTTATGCAGCAAGTCCCTCGGAGCAGCTGGAGCTGGTGGGGGAGCTGCTGAAGGAGCTCTCTCAGGGTCAGGTGGGGGAGCGAGGGCCTGAGGAACGTCGAGGGAACCTGCTGGAGCTGCTAAAGGTGGTCAGAGAAGACAGTGTGATGGTGTGGGAGGAACACTTCAAAACTATGCTGCTGCTGCTGCTGGAGACATTGGGAGACAAAGATGTGAGTACAAAAGTGCTTTGTGATCACTGTGTTTTAACAAATACTTCCAGTTAGATGTTTTAAACAGACTTTTTTCCTCTCAGCACACAATCCGAGCTCTGTCTCTGCGAGTCCTGAAGGAGATCCTGAGGAACGAGCCTGCACGTTTCAAGAACTACGCTGAGCTCACCATCATGAAGACACTGGAATCTCACAAAGACTCTCACAAGGAGGTCATGATCTTTATAGAACATCTTTTCATTGAGGAATATTTATACTAATATTATTGACAATCTACCCCTCTGGCTGTTGAAGGTCGTGCGAGCGGCGGAGGAAGCAGCATCCATGCTGGCGAGCTCCATTCACCCAGATCAGTGCATCAAGGTTCTGTGCCCCATCGTCCAGACGGCTGACTATCCCATAAACCTGGCTGCTATTAAGATGCAGACCAGAGCCGTTGAACGCATCACCAAGGAGTTGCTGCACCAGCTGCTGCCTGACATCATACCAGGACTCTTGCAGGTGAGAAACAATCAGGTTTCAGTGACATTATTGTTGTTTTGTGTTTGTGGTCATGTTTGATGGATGTGGTCTCCGTCTGCTGCTGCTTCAGGGCTACGACAACACGGAGAGCAGTGTGAGGAAGGCCAGCGTCTTCTGCCTTGTCGCCATCTACTCTGTGATTGGGGAGGAGCTGAAACCATATTTGGCTCAGCTGACTGGCAGCAAGGTGTGCTCACTTCCTCTTCCTGTCACAAAACTCCTACTTCGGCTTTGGAGACATGTGTCCTGTGTTAGTGACATTTTACTGTGCAAATAACATATTTATCAGTTGTGAAAGTTGCAATTTATTTATTCATTTTTTGAATATACCAGTCATTCCCATGTTTGAGAATGCTCTGGTCAAACTTAAATCCTAAAACTTTTCTGCTGTCACCAAATGCTCAAAGCATATTTAAATTCTGGATTATTGTTTGTATTTTTATGGTACAAAAATTAAGTCACAATGTTTGTTGCATTCAGATGATTTATTCAAATAATGTGGGGTGAGGGACCTCTTTATCATTTGTATTTTCTGAAAAGCACTTTAAAAGACTTGCGGTGACTTTTTCTTCAATCAAGCGAAAATTGTGAATTCTTTTATGACGACACACACTTAGAGAACACAACATCCTGAGTTTGTAGCTTTAGAAAACATAGAGTGAACAGGTGGTGAAAGACTGCTAAAAAAGAATGTGTTAAACATGTTTACTTGAATGAAGCATATTTATATACAGATGTTTCTGATGGTACTTTAAGAGTAGTGTGTGATGTCACATCAGTCTCTGTTGTATATTTACATTATTTGTTTTCTTATGTCTTGCAGGCAGAATTTTGTGTATTGCACATTTAACCAGTCAGTCATGTATCTTGTATTTATTAATACGTGGAAGCATATAGTACAGGTAAGGAGTTTTAAAATAAAAAAAATTGTGCTACACATTTTTAACCTGCAGTTTACTACACAAACAAAGAAAAGACATTCTTTCAGGTTTGTAAAGGCCTCTGAAGATACCATTTGTTGCAGTCTGCAGCATCACTACTGGATGTCACTATGTCTCTCACACTGGCCCTTTAACTGTCGTTTAACTGTTTGTCGTTCACAGATGAAGCTGCTGAACTTGTACATCAAACGAGCGCAGACGTCGACCAGTAATAGCAGCAGCTCCTCCGACATCTCCTCCTACTGACACCCCATCATGTCCGTTCAGCTGATGTCACGTCTCCACTGACGACATTGCGATTGTCTTGTTTCTTTTTTCGTCAGCTGCTGATAAAATTCTTCATGACTGCGTTCTGCGAGTCTTGAGCCTTAAAACTTCTTCCACTAACTGATCAAAGAATCGTCACCATCACTATGACTTTCAGCTGATGGTAAGCATTTGAAGGTCATGAGGTGAGTTCAAGAGAGAGAGGAAGGAAAAACCTGCGTCTGTCAGTATTTAATTCTTTTATTAGATTTCTTTGCTTTGACACATCAAACCTGATCATTTATTGAATGTAAAAAGCTTTGTATGGGGGCTGCCTCCTCACAATCTGATCAATCAGTCCTTTAATGTTCAAATCAAGTAAAGTGTCCTTTACAGGCTGAATTAAAGTGTTGCTCTGTAGATGAAAATACCGTCTACTTTAAATTGACTTTAAATTAAATGGCGGGCCAATGAATTTAAAACACAATCATCCTTTTAGACCCAAGAACCAGCAGAAGAAATCAGTGTAATTACTTATAAAAAGAAAAAGTCAGTTAGTGCCTGTCATTATTTTATCTGTGGGAAATTGACCAGGTGATTTTTTTTGAAAAATCAATAATCATTCAGACTCTGTTCTTCTACCTGGATTGAAAAACAGAAAAAAATTTGAACCAAAATCGCCTCAGTTTAAACGCTATTTCATAAAATGTTGGTATTTAGGTTAATTAGCCAAAGTTTTAATTAAAATATTTACCATATCTACTGTATATATGAATATTGGTAATTTTAAATCAGGAATATCCCTTTAAAATCAAGAATCCCTTTTTCATGGGAGACTTGGTTGATAAAAGCAGCAGCACAAATAAAATGTGTGAAAAGATTCAGACAGAAATATGATAAAATATTAAAAAACAAAATTAAATCAACTTTTTTACAATTTCAGCTTCAGCACCATGTGATTTAAAACTTAAATCAGAATGAATCTTTATTTATGGATTTATTAATTCAAATACAAAAATGTTTTTAAATATTTAAAGACAATTAAATCACTAATAATATAATAATTTCCTCAGTGGAAAATGTTTGGATGTGACTTTAATCTGGTGTAAATGCTAAAGTTTACAATTTGTGATTATTTTTGATTTTTTAAAAACATGATTGTTTATGTTGTCGTTGAAAGATTATTTATTGTAAACGTACGATTCTATCACAAGAGAGTTAGGAGTTTTAGTTAGAAACTTAATTTTTTTCTATTTTTCGATCCAAAAGTAGAAAATTGAGAAAAAGTAACTTCCTGTCATTGATTCAAGTAGAAATTTAAACTGAAAGAAAATTACAAATGAAAGAATAATCATGGAGAAAATGGTGGCAGGAAATGAGTGTAAACATTAGTTTCTGATTAAAATGGGAGTTTATTTAGATTTAGTTTTGTCTGCTGCCAAGTTTAAACTACTGTCATTTGAGTTTCTTTCCAAAATATTCCTTTATTTATGTAGTGTATGTTACATAAGAGCGTAAATATGTTTATTATTATTATTATTATTATTTTCTGGGAGAAACTCCTCACTGTCACTTGTTTCGAAATTTGAATGTGAGTCACTTTATGATGATTTCGACCACTAAAATGTGAAGAACAAGTCAAAGCCAACTCCTTTTAGGAAGAATGCGTTTGATGTTTGGACTTTAGCAATAAACTGCGATAAATCCAGCCACTGTATATTTCCATCGCACTGCTTGTTTGTTTGTTTGTTTTTTTTTTGTTTTTTTTTTAAGATTTACCTATAACAAAATGTTACTGCTGCTTCAGATGATGCTAACAAACACATGTAACGACAGCAGTGCAGGTTTAGCTTCAGTTACGGTGGCAAAACATGAAAAACTAACACAGCAATCCTTAACTGCACCCAGATAAAGCACTAGCCACAAGAAAAACAAATATGCTATGAGAGAGTTGATGTAGTTTGTTTTCTTGCCAAGACTCAATGAACACTGGGTGATGCAAAAATGTCAAGTCAGGTTTATCCTGAAACAAAATAAAAGCAATTCACACAATATTGTTGCGACCATTTTACAAATATGCTTACGGTACATTTCTTTATGGGATTCGTAAGTGAAAGTGAAAAAGGGTCAGAGCCTTTGGTCTGTTATTTACCTTCTTTTGTTTGTATTCTGGAACTTTTAGAAGACATTCATTAATATGGAGATCAATTGATCATACACATCAATTAATCTTAACAGTGTTAATTATGTCACCCCATCAAATCGGAAAGACTTTGTAATGTTACAGAAACATGACTTCCAAGTGTAACTGCTACGGCTAATAAATAGACGGGGCTTGATATTAATAATTTCACGTCACGACTAAATTTATTGCCGTTTATGATATTATTGTGAAAATTCTAAGTATTGTATTATTTGTAAGTACGCGATAAGAAGATGCTCACAAATACAACAAATCAAATGAACTCATGTTTATAATGTGACAAAAAATATTACAGAGGTTTGACCAGAGCAGGTTGGATTTATTGTTGCATTTTGTTCTGACCAAAGTCATAGCAATACACAATGCTATTGCCACAACTTAAAAAATCTGCCTTAATATATATGTATATGTTTTTTAGAATTTGTTAATTCTGTCAAATGGCTACCTTGTTTTTTTTTTTTTTATAAATGTTTCCAAAAACTGATGAATGCGGAAGATATTTTTTTGTCACTAAAACAAAGTGAAATTACTTTACCTTAACATTTTAGTTAGAAAGAAATTCATGTTGCGCATGCTAGCTTTAATATCTTTTTAAAAACTTTTTAAAATTTAATGTTTTTATTTTTCATGTCTCTGATTTTTGGCAAGAAAACAAAGAAAAAAGATTATTTACAGATGCATTAAGAGCTGCTGGATACAAACAATCTGAAGAATTTTTTTATTTTATTTTTTTTGTAATTTGACCTGCAACTAAACAGTCGTAAGTTTTGTGTACGTTGTTTTCACGTTGTCACATTGTAGTTTGACGAAAAGCAAAAAGACAGTGTGCGATTTTCGTGAGTGCTCTGATAACAAACCTGCCATAACGCTAAAACACCAACACTACACTGCTTTTTAAATAATGTGACGACAACACGTTGTAATGAAGATGCACTTCTGTAAATAAGTGTTTCTATGGAAACCACTCGCATTGACTGCATGGCTTCTGTCTTTTAGTTTGGTTTAAGTTTTTCGTTTCACGCTCCACAGTATTTATATGACGTTCCATTTTCCCGTGTTTGTCTGTACATATTTACATGATATTTACCTGATATTTACATGTTTGGTTCTTTCACCTGTGAGAATCTTCGTAGAACTTGAATTAAAACATCAGACTTTTATCTTTCTCGTCTGATTTTGTTTTGTGTTCTTATATCTGACAGGGACCGACACCATGCCAAAACAACAATAAAACAGTTTGAAAACATTGACAAAAGATGGACTAAACAGCTTTTGTCTATTTAATAACGAAAATCAATTTGTGTTTAAAACTGTATCCATATATCACAGCAAGTGGTTTACAGGCGCATGGAAATATTGCTGTTTATATTTTCAGCCAATGTTTAGTTGGAGATATTGTGATAATTGGTGAAAGATGATAATTATTCTAATACCTATTAATATATGTTTGAATACTAAAGAGTTTTTAAGCCCTCTGGCTCTGGAACCTTGTATTGTTTGATATGATATGATGTGATAATGTCTTTTCTTACTCCTATTTATTTAAAATCATCAAATCTTGTACAACATTAAAAAGTAGTTTGTTTTCATAATGTACAATAATGCTAATGGTTTTATATTTTACTGTTTTATGGCACCAGCCAGCAGTTCTCTTATCCAACTATTAGAATGTTTTTTGTGATACATTTTTAACACAATTAAGAACATACAAACATACCTAACCAATATGTATGACATAATGTATGTTGATACAATATTGGATTTAAATGTGTATATTGGAAATATAAAGTACCATAAACACACCAATTATATTATTTTTGTTTGTTTTTCTGTTAGCCAAATAACTCAAACAGTTATGGACTGATTTTGATGAACTTTTCAGGAAAGGTATGTAATGAGACAGGGAACTGACGATTAGATTTTAGTGATGATCTGGATCCAGGAATTTTTGAAGTACTCTTTATCATTGCTTGGTCTGCACTCTCCCAGTGCTTCTAGTTTTTCTTTTTATGAAATTATAATTTATGTTTTCTATCCTACTTTTCTGTACATGCATACACATACCTCTGTATATCTGATTTCACAGTGAACGTCGGTGTCGGCAGCTGACTTTACAATTGAACACCACTAGGGGGCTCTCTTTGTCTAACAAGTTGTGGTCCTTACCGGAACTAATTAGTCCAGTTAAAACATGTTGTCGATAAGACATTTACGTTCCAAAAAATACACATACGTCTGTATACTTTAATTTGAAAAAACTGAAATTCTTAATCTTCTGACAGAAAAAGAAGAAGAAACCGGCTGTCTAATGCACCAGAGGTGAAAAGACGACATGCTTTAAAGGTATGTGTGTTTGTTTTCGTTTTTTTTCCTACGGTGAGAAAAATTACACGTTTGTGTTCACAACTTCAACATTCGACATTACATACAACTTGTTTTAAGGTGTTTGAACCTTTTTTACGTTTACGTATGCGAGTTTTTAATGTTACATTAGACATTAGAAATTTTCCTGCATCATTTGTTGTGACGCAAAATGGCCGCCGCTAGTTTATCCTGTGCACAAAAACTTGTTCTTGGGGTACAACAATTTCAAGTTTAACTGTTCTCGAATGTCTTGTTTTGCCCACAAACAAATTAAATTTATATTTTAATGATTTCTTTGTCATATTGAGCAATATAACTACGATATATTAACATTTAAGAAGCTGAGGAATCACAAGGCTAGTTTTAGTTTTAAAACACTTAATATTTTGATAATCAAAATATTAATGCGATTAATAATTGATTAATTGAATAATCGTTGCAACCTTAAAATACAAAGTCAGAAGGTCAGCATCAGAGACAGAATTCGTACAAAAATCCTATTCGCATACACTCTCCAGCCACATTAGGGGCACAGTGTATATTCCTATCCTGCACGGATATTTGTGCAAATATTTAAGACAGTGCTATATATAATTTATTTTAATTTTATTGTCAGTTTTTGCTCATTTTTTTACACTTTACCTTAAATCAGCCTCTTGTAATCATTATTGAACCTTCTTTTTTTGCTACTGCATTTGTTCTGCACCAAAATACCAAAGCACATTGTATGATAAAAGTCAATTGGCATTAAAACGGGATTCTGTGATTCTGTGTTCTTATTTTATAGTTGGCATGTACATAAATCAATTAATAATAATAATAATAATAATGACAATCAAATAATAATAAATGAGGAATCGATTTACAGCATATAAACACATATACAGTTTATAGTGAATATGACGACTAAATTGCTTACTGAGGTATAGAAATAACCACCAGAGGGCGCCCTTATCATTTGATTTACCAGGAATGTTTTTTTCTGGTGCAGCTTCAGTAGATAGAGTACTGAATTCGGAAAATTAAAAAAGCAAATTTCAGATTCACAACTTACTTACTTTCTCCTCTCTGGTCTTGATTTATTGATTATTCTTTCTAGATGGAAGCTGCTCAAGGACACTTCAGCAAGGACTGAACCTATGACAAGGTCAACCTGGATTTCCTTTGAGTGTTGCCCACAGAGAGACAGAAGGACAGATGGACACAGTCTGCTATCAGGTACAGATGATCATAATATTTTTTATATTATTTTTGTTTTTAATTTTTAGTCTGACTCTTAATCTGGACAGTAAAAAAAATCCATCAAATAATAATGTTATTTATTCTTCAAAGATCCATACAGCAGACATTAAGTTAGTAAAAAAAGTTAAAAAGTAATAAGTAGGATTAAATGTGTATCACGACTTTAAATAACTGTGGTGGATGATCATCTGACTCAACATACGTTTTTTTAAATTAACTATGTACAAGTTGTGTTTTTGCTTTCAAGCATCTGGGTTACATTCGCACATTTAATTTAAATGAATGTATACAATAAATGAAAGCTCAAACCCTGGTAATAATTTAACATTCATGAGCATAAAAGTGCTACAATAAAACCAAAGAACTCTTATTTCCAATGAATATTAAATTGATTGAGTTAAATATTTAAATAAAAATGTCATGTGTTCCATAGTTTAGCAATAAAAACTGTGGATGGAAGCAGAGTGCAAGTCTTTACCTAAAAATGCTAATTTATCAGTGAGAGTCTGCTTAAAGTTAGAAAATATATGTACATGTTTTTTAGGCAATTATGGTTTGTAAACCCATAAAATTAAAATACCAAGGTACAAGTAGCTCAGAATTGTGCTTAATTACAATACACTTTATCTCCACTGTTTGATTAGATAAACTTAATGTGTTTTTTCTACCTTTTCTAAGGTAAAAAGAGAGATTATAGTTGCACGAAGAGTTTTAGACAAACTTGTAACAATGTACTTTTGTGTCATATCAGATTTCTCTTGCATTGATGCGATTTGTGTGCACAAAAAAATCTGATAGTCAATATCTATTTTCTGGATCCATTTTCCACTATCAGACTTGAGTCCCTTCAGTATGTGGTCCTTGACTGAATATCTGTGATATGGAGGGACACAGGTTTTAACTGAATTCAGGTGGATTGAGTGTTATTGAGTCCACCCGATATTTATGTCCTGTTGTTTTCTGTAGACATAGAAATTAAGAATTTGGCCTTTGTCTGCTGATGTATTCAGGCCTCATTGATGATCATACACTCACTGTATAAATCTTAAATCAATTCCTCAGATCACACAATCCTATACCCCATGTATTTGATTCACAGATCAAAGCAGGGCATGGGGACAATGTTGGTGGTGAGTCGTCCTCAGTGCCATCAGATCTTGATCTGAGTTAGTGTCTCTCATCGGTGGCCACGTGTCGTTGCAGAGGACCTGCCTGTGTCATCAGTATGCACACACTGTTGAAAATTAATTTCATTAAAGCTATCCACCTCCTCTCCTCCTCCACCTTCTCCTGCCAACCTCCTCCCATTTGAAAGCCCTCATAGTGTATGATTAGTGCACATTTCCCCCAACCTGGCTGCGAGTGGCGGCGAGGTCGGGAGGTCGCTCAAATGAAAGAGAACAACTTCATTGTGAGATGACTGGCCCATAAATCATCAGCCGTTTTCTATAAATCACGGCAGATGGCGGGGAGTGAGCACAGGCTCATGGGAACTTGCGGCTTCTGTGCATGATGGGAAGGCTTAGCTGTGGCGGAGGCTGGCAGAAGTACAGGGTCAGTTCCCATTTTGTGGATGCAGAAGACGTGAAGTGTGGTGGAGGTGGGCCAGAGGCCGGGCTGCCACACTTCTCCCCCCCCTCACCCTCCTCACTACCTCGGCCCTCAGGCTCACCTGAGATGTAGACCCTGGAGGTCCACCCTCACCACCTCTCCATGCTGCCCTCCATTTAACGGGTCTAATCCTACTGCTTAATATGGAGACAACTTCATCCCCCTCTCGTCCCCGAGCTGCACTGAGACCTGTCAGGTTGACACTAAATGTCCGCCCAGGAGGCCTGATCTGCCAGGCTCACTCAGATCTTCATTATTCATCGTGATTATTTAACAGAACAGGATTCAGCACAGCGGCCTCCGTCTTCACTCTGCTGCTTCGATGAACCAGACAAATGTGACAGCGAATCAAAACTCATCTCACTCCAGTTTCAATAAAGGCTAAGACTAAATGTTTGAAATGGATCCTTCAAAAGTAAAAAATAGTAATGGAGTCATGTAAAAATAGCAGCTCTTGTCATGTAATTCAGTCTCAGTTTTAATTTGGATCAAACTTTCAAAGGTTTTTAGCAGAAACTAGGAATTTAACTAATAACAATTGAAATAATGAAATAATCCTGGATCATTTCAATCCAGATTAAACATACGAAGGAAACATTTGCATTTTTTTCAATATGAAAACCTTATTCAGCAAAAAACAGTTTCATAATAATATGATAAGATAATTCTTTGTTAATCCCACTACAGGGGAATTTGTGGAATTACTGCAGAAGACAGTAGTAAAAGAATGAATGAAAGGTGAATTCTAAACACTAGATAATATAAATGAAATAAAAACATTAAATATTATACATATTAATTAAGTCAGATTTAATCATTTAGAACACACTCACCAAACTCAAGGCATTAGATGAGTGTTTATGAATTGTTGTTGTATTTGGTGCCAATAGAGGGCGCTTCAGAAGTATTGAGGGACTGGAACTCTCACCTGTTGATGAGGAAGCTGAGTGTGAGTGACACTCAGGTGTCAGAGGGAGGATTAGCTATGTCAGCTATGTCACCTGATCTTCATCACCAACAAGAACATACATGATCAAATTAATAGAAACATACAATATAAAACGTGTCGCATTAGAACAGGGGTGTCAAACTCAATTATAGAGGGGGCCAAAATGAAAAGCAGTGTCCAAGATGAGGGCCAGATGAGGTCAAATAATATAAAATTCAGAAGAAACCATATAAATAAAATAAAGAAAGAAATCAGAAATTAATATTATATAAAATTAATAGAAACATTGATTGAAATTAATACCTTGTTTTCCATAAAATAAGTTTAAATGACTTATGGAAAGGGCTAAATATCAACATTGAGTCAAATATACAGTATGTACATTTCAGTACTCTCAAAAAAAAAAAAAACTCTCTCTCTGAATGTAGAACAGTGGTAAATATTATGGGGCAAATAATTTAGCCAGTTATTTGCTGTACTAATAATACTAAATAATTTTGTCTAACTAAAAAAAAAAAAAAGGCAGCAAAACACAACTTATAACCACCCCTCTGGTTCTCGCTCTGTGTACTTAAAGTTGCATTTAATTTGTTTATTTATTTATTTATACGGGTGAGGCAACTTGATGTATGGTATTTATATGTGTCAGTGGAGGAGCAGGAGAGACATATTATTTTGAGGGCCGAATACACTTTTATGGCGGGCCAGATGTGGCCCCCGGGCATTGAGTTTGACACATGCGCGTTAGAAAAAAACTGACCGGTATAATTGTTTTTAATTGCAGCAACGAGACATTTGTCTGACCTGTTATGTCAGATTTTATGTTTGCAAATAGTCACAGAAATAGAAAACAAATGGACTATATGTGGGCATAATGCGTCGAGGAGGTAAGAAAAACAAGTTGATGTCAGCTGTTGGCTCAGAATGAAGCAGTGATTATGATTTTATTTACTGGGGGAATTAGACATTTTTTCCTCTGAGAGACTAAAAGACAGGATTTATGGTGTCGTCTGGTGTTTGGTCCCGAACGGCTGCTGTAGTACTTTTCCCTCAGTTGTGTCTCACACAGATGTAACTGTAACTGTAACATGTGCTCTGAACTCAAAATGCTCCTGTGATTTTTCTGACTCTGTTTTGTTGAAAATGTTTGGTGTTTGTTTCTCAACCTCATAAGACGCAGCAGCACATATTTGGATTTCATCTACAGCTAACAGCTGTTAAATTCACTCGCAGTGTGCTTGTGTACGTGTTGGCTTCTTTCTGATGACTGTCAGTCTTTATTCATCTGAATAGTTTTGCAGGGTTGTTGAAAATAATGGTTTCTGAGATGGATCGATTAGAGTGACCTAACATTACTTATTCATTTTACAGTTGCTAGCTTTGTTTTTGGGGATGAAACATTTCAATTATATTGTAAAGAAATGTTTAAATTCATGTTTTGATTCATATTCATCTGACCGTTTGTGCTGATGACAGCAGCCATGAATGTTTATATAGAAAATTTAGGTTTTAATGCATTGTGGACTCGAATCTTATTGAATCATTGACATGATAATTTTAGTTTAGGTGTTGACATGATAATTGAAGTCATATCAGATCACTGGCATGATAATCGGAATCTTGTCAAATCGCTGACTATCAAATTATTTACACCATAATCGTAATTTTGTTGAATAGTTGAATTGCCTAACCCTAACCCTAAATCAAAATCTAATTGGTCACATGACAATCAGAATTGAATTGAATCGCAGACATGATAATCATAGTCAAATTGTTGGCTCAATAATTGCAGTCCAATACAATTGGTCACATGATAATCCAAATAAAATTTTGACATGGTAATCAGAATCATAATCAATTTGGTCACATGACAATCTGAATCAAATCAAAACGTGATTGACATTGTAATTGTAATTGAATCGTGGACATAATATTCACGACCAAATGACATGATAATTGTAATCGGATCGTTATCATGATAATCGTAATGTAATAAGATCGTTATCATGATCATTGCAATAATATTTAATTGTTTGAATAATAATTGTAATTTAGAAAGTGTAATTTATTAAGGTATGAGTGAAGATACACAGTTTGAATATTTAAAATTTTACATCCACAGGTACACACAGTTTGACTGGTTAGATGTTCAAGATTTCATTTGTAAATCAGTTTTACCTTTAAATAGTCTGTAAATAGTCCAAATTCAGACTCAATTTTTTACATTTCCATTTGTACAGAATTGTTGTGGATTTCTCAGTTAGGTCTTTGTATTTGAAGGAGTCATTGCATCAGTCTGGATTTAAGATGATGATGAAGTTGAATGAAAAGCTGAATCCTTGAACATCAGAGCTGAGCCGTGTTCATTAGCAGAGCTGAGGACTTTAGCTTCACTTTGCCCTGACATCTCTGTCCTATTTATTATTTTTTTTAAGGGGTCTCGAAGGAAGCGGGAATTTCTGGTCGGGATCCAGCTTGACTCAAAAGAAACTACGGCAAGGGAAAATAAAATAAAAAGTGTAGGTGAAAAACGAGGGCAGCGGCTAATGGGGCTGCACTGCTTTTAAGTGCAGAGCACCAGAGGAATTCATGAATGTGGAGAATTCCCTGTTTCTCTTGATTCACAGCAGAGCACCCAAGTGTGTGTCTTCAAACCCAAACAGTATAAGAGTTTCACACAGTGTTAACATGTGTTAACAATGACCAAATCCCATAGAAAAACACTCACTCATTATACTCACTATATCACAATATCATGGTTATGATTATTGCACAGATCAAGTGATACTTTGGGTTGTTTGGGAGTGACACATAGTCATTGCTGACTGATTTGATGAGCGACTCCTGCTGCTGAGAACCTTCCTGAGACACAGAGGCTCACTCTGAATGAAAATATGCCTGAAAAAAAGATTTTAGTAACTTAAAGACTCATAAAATCTACAATATCTTAAGAATATGTTCCCTGCTTTATCTCACTGTTAGACAGACTTACTGGAAACTGATGTTTATAAACCACCCTCTCTCTCCCACACCAAAGGCCATAGAGAAAATCAGCGATTTTACATCTCAGCACATGAGTTATTGATCCAGTGCTGCCTCCATCAGTAAGAGCAAATGTCTTTATTTTGTCAATTCATTGTTTGAAATGCTTCATTCTGATTTACTTCAGTCACACAAAGTGACCACACGAGGCAGCAGTAGACCAGCAGCTCCTGTGTCAATGCGAGCTAAAATCTCAGATTTTCTCAATAGACTTTGGTGAGTGGGTAGTCTTTAAACTTCAGTTTCCTGTTGGTAAAGTCTGTCTAACAGTGAGATGAAGCATTGAACACATTCTTAGGATTGCGGAGAGTGAGCCTCTACGTCTCTGGCTGGTTCTCAGCAGCAGGGTACACTCATAGCACCGTCGCCACAAGTCCAAACCCCTCAACTATCATTTAAAATCCATCCTAATTTGTTTAAATGCAGCACAGAAACAAGAGCAGGAGAGTCTCTGTCATTAGCTGAAAGCTATGAGCTTAAAAATTAACATGTAGACTTCAGGATTAGATTTCAAACCTGTCCATCTCCTCCTTTGAATGACAGCAGTTTTGTTATATTTTTTAGGATCTGTGGGGGGCCAAGGGCACGGGAGTCTTTCAAGGTGGACTCTCCCGCTAATAAGCCGTCACTGAGCCTCTGTAACCCCCCTTCAGTTATACATCTCCGTAGCCGGCATTAATGCAAATTATGGTATAATAATTTAATAACTTCGGCGGGTTGATCTGTCCTTTTTATTACAATTATCATCAGGCAGGGGGTTGCGTTCCATCATCAGAAAATAAACACCATCGATCATCCTTGTAATGATTAGCTGCTGACAGGCCGAGTCACGCTTTGCATAAACAGACTGTAATGTGGAGCTGCTGAGAGCTTGCGCGAGAGAAAGCAGAGGTGTTTTTGAAAACTGTTTTCTGGTAACTTTGGCTTCACATTGGGGTCGTTAAACTCACCAGTTGTCACAACAAGACTTACTTTTTTGCTGCACTTTTTGCAGCCAGTGAGGAAAGACACTTCTTAAAGGATTACATTAGAGGAAGAGAAGTCTGAGCCAAGATATGCAGCCATGGCCTGTTAAGTCTTTCCAGAGAGTCAGTGAACGAGTGAAGGGCAGAAGGTGCCAGAACCTTACACAGGACTGGCACTGCACTCCGCCTCGCCAAAAGGGCCTAACAATCAATTGCAGTGGAAAATTATTCAGGTTTTCCACCTTGTAAAGAAAACAACCTGTTCTCCAGAGAGAGGAGGTGGAGTTACTGTATTAACTCTGAGGAAGAATAATCAGGCTTTTTTGAGGCTGTTTTCACCTGAAACTTAAATCAGTGTTGCATCAGGTGTTGAATGTTTATCTTCTCTTTGTCTTCCCCTCCAGAACAAGGTGTGTCAACTTTCTCCACACTGATTAACCCTGAGGAGAGAAGCAGACATTTATGATTCATGGTAAAAATTCACACACAGGCTGTTATGATTTAATAGTGAGGAAGGAGGAGGAGGGAAAACTCAAAAACGAACACTCAGTGAACCGTAACACAGAGCTGCATTTGTTCTCTTGCCTTTTTGGCTTTTTGGCTTTGAAATGGAGGGAAGAGATGAACTGCCCTTGAGAAGAACCTGTTTTCTCTGGCTAGTATAAAAACTAATTAAGTGAATAAATAAATAAATGTTCAAAGTCCAGGCCAAAGTTAAGACATGCTGTAGATCTTTTTGTCAGATTAATGATGGCTGCACCTCAGGTTCAGGTGTTTACTTGCTGCTCACGTGAAACGACAACATTAAAAGACATCTTAAAACACCAAACAAAACTGTTTATCCCTAAATTATTTCATATTTTGAATTTGTACTCAGACTATTTATATCTCAGTGCCGATGGCTTATGAGAGATTTCATGTAAGTTCGACTCAAACATTCACTTAGACTCATAGAAGGTCATGGCCTCTAGAACATTAAATTCCTTAAAATCAACTTTTACAAGGTTTATCAGTCTGGAAAACAGTAGCTGATGGTCAGAGGAGGCAGACAGAGCCTTGCTGTCATTTGTTTGATAGTTTACTTCACAACTCTTGTTGTTAAAGAGCCTGCCATTTCCAGACTCCAATATGTTTCCATGACATTTCCATATTGTATGTGTAGACATACAGTTTACTGTATGTATCATGTCATTTCCTGATTTTAGGTGAGGCAGTCTTTTGCTGTCTGTCTGTACGTATCCTGTGTTTTTTGTCATGTTTAGAAGGCAGAAACGTGCTGAACACATATTTTAAGATGAAATAGTGGGTTTTTTGCACCAAGAGCTATCTGAGTTTAATTTAATGTCTCTTCTCATACTTCTGTCTGGAGCAACAAGATGTTTCATATGATCTACCATAGATATCAGGTAGAACTTACAGGCAATGTAGGACTGATGTTTTACAAAGGAAAATCAAAATGACACAGCAGCACAAAGAATAGCAGCACAATGTAAAAAAGAGATGAATAAGAATACAATCAAAATATTGACTAAATGTAGCTAGATAAGAAAAAATAAGATAGAAATCCAATAAACAATAATGAATATACAATATCCAGTGTAGAAATGTAAATGTCTAACATTGAAACTTACCTGTCCTAGCAATTTAAGTGTTTTTTTTTTTTACTTGAGTTAATATTTGTTATGATTGTGGTCTGATACACCAAGCTTCATTCAGGAGTCAATTTCTTTTACAGTTTCCTTGCTGAATATCTGGTATACACACTGTTTTTTTTTTTTTTTTTTTTTTTTTTAAATTTACCTCAAAATTTAAGTTGTTCTTAAGAAGCTGAATAAATCAGACATTTAGGAGTGAAGTAAAATAGACGCTTCACCTTTCAAGTCTGTGAAATGTTATAATGAAACAGAGATTAATATTTTGATGAGTTTTGTGAAATTTCAGGCAAATTTAGTAAAAATTAAACAGTTTTAAGAATAAAATTTTTTTTCAAATGCTTTAGCAGGCTAAATAATCAACAAAAATAATAATAATTCAGTTGAAGAACAGTTGGAAAATGGAATAATTTTTAAACTACATGGACTCGTTTTTGTGGTTCTTCCTGTGCATTCTCATCAGAACACTGCAGCTGTCAATGGCAGACACCTGCTGTTTGACACCTGCACGGCCACAGCATACGTTTAGTGCTGCGACTCCTCAGAGAAGGTGGACTGGGTGATGAGGAGGAGAGGGCAGAGCAAATGGAGGTTTTAATGAGGACCTCCGTCCTCCAAAAACCTCCAGAGAGCCCAGACCTGAGGGGCCCGATGAGCAGCGAGATGGTGGCACTGACCTCCCTGAGCTGCCACTGGAATCTGTGACTCACAGAAACTCTGATGCCCCCCCTCAGCTGGGGAGTTGTAACCTACGGAAAAGCCAGAGAAAAGTTGATTTTGAAACTTTTTCACACCCGATACTTTAACTACAGGAACATCAAACATCTAAAATTTAAAACACAGCCACGCACATAATTCAGATTCTGTAGAAAAGGTGTAAAGGTAGAAATTACTCTGTAATTTAGCTTTCTGTGTCAGAACATGATAGTTTAGCATCTGATGTTTATTCATATAAAAACAGTAACTTTCTTACTTGTATGGGAGATTTGAGCTGTACAACAATGTCTTCATTAGCTCAGTTTCTGGGCTCAGAATGACATTTAATTTGATGACATAAGATTTTTAATCCAAGATCTGCAATAATTGAGTACACTGACAATGAATGACTGCAGTCAACTCTCTCGGGTTTGGATGTTGTTTTATTAATTACACTGATCAAAAAGATGAGTCTAATCCAAAATTTTAAATGTTAAACATAAAAAATTATATTTATTTCAATTAGAAGCACACAAATGAAACAAGTTCATTGTAACTTTAATTAACAAATTGCATGAAATTGTGTTTATATAACTAATTTAGTTTTATATCTTAATATAATATCAATGTGTTTTTAAGTTTCTAAAACCACCTTTTTCAATATATTCGTACAGTGAAAAGTTTTCGTTTGGAATCTGAAATATTTCAAAGTTTAATTTCTCGTCAACCTAATTAAAATCTAATTATTTCAAGGGACGTACATGATTTTAGGATTACCTTGACAAATATTGACTAAGAGAATACTGTCTAAAGAACCTGTGATGCATTTGTTTAATTTAATCTTATCATTTGATTTTAGATTATAAGATTTGTGTTTCCAGAAATAATTCACCGACATGTTAATGCATTTTTTTCAGGGTTATACTGTGTAAATCCTGTACATAAGGGTTGCAGGTTTGATTCCTGTCTTCTTCTCTCTAAACATTCTTGCGCAATAAGATCTTGAACTTCTACCTGTACAGGAGCACACATGGGTGTCCTTTCTGAGGTGTGTGTGTGTTTTCGGGAGATAATGACCCACACAATTATTGTTTTTTCACCATGATGAGCTGCTAATATGGCAGAGTCCCTCAGACAGATGGCACGTTGTTGAAAAGCAGCTGTTATTTTGCATATAAACATATCATGAATATGTATGTTGTATTAGTTCATGACCAAAGCCCTCGCTGATGATTGGCCGACACTCTGCTCCTTCAGCGGCACCAATAACAAGCCACCATACCTCAGTTCATGTGCTGAATGTCACTTTATAGAACCATACCTGACTTTATGGCAGTGTTGACCTCTGTTTTTGAGGATGATGATTATTCAGTAGGTCTTAGTTAATATTGAGCAGGCATTGACATAGTGGCCTCAGTCCTCGCTCCTGACATGGAGGTGGCCTTATTGAAATGAGCAGAGCTGCACCTTTAATAATACATTAATCCCACAGAGGCCACCCATGAAAAAAAAAATCCATCCTCTATTTCTCTGAACTTGAGAGAAGCTGTGGATCAAAATCACAAAGACACAGATACAAGAAATCCTCCCGGTGAATCTTAAACAGCTGATTTGAGTGACATGAATGTGTACACCTGAACATTTCCACACTCCAGCTATTGGAACTACTGTAAAAATATTTAAACTCTATTGGGCCAGAGTGCCCTAGATTAGAAAAACCTACACAAAACAGAATTTTCCAAAAGGAAACTGAAGCTTGTAAACCACTTGCTTTCTCACACCAAAGTCCATAGAGAATCTGTGATTTTACATCCCTTATATATCACAGTACACAGGAGTTAGCCATCAGTAAATTAAAATGTGTTCTTTTGTGACTTCAGTGTCTGAAATCCTACACAAACTGACCAAATGAGGCAGCAGTAGACAAGCATTTCCTGCTGTGCTCTCTGTGGTGTGTGGTTTACAAACTTCAGTTTCCTTTTGAAAAGGTCTGTATAACAGTTAGATAAATATATCTAACTGTCTTAGACTTGGTTAAACATAGTATTTAATGTAGAAAAATAACAAATGTGACAGTTTTTTTTAAATTCTAAAACAAGTAAATGTCTTGTAGAAGTGTTGTTTATACAGTTTGCAGTGTGATTCGATTCTTCCTGATGTGTGCGGATTCAAACTCTGACGGACATACTCCTCAGCTGCCAGTTTGACCACAAGCCTCTGAAATTGCTTCATAAATTAAAATCCGGCGTCGGGAGGCGGTGGTTGAACTCAGGAGGGGATTTAATATTAGTCTAATAGAAATGAATGAGTGCAGAGCGCTATCCATCATCTGCACTGACACCAGGAATAGGAGGAGGGACTATTAGACTGTCACATGAGCAATAACGACACAATAATGCCTCCGAACTGTGCTAATGTGATGTGATGTTATGGGCAGGGAGGGAGGCAGAGGGCGACAGAGGTTGCAGCCAAAAGAAGAGTCTCCTTCATGTGAGAGCACGCTTGCTGCTTCGGCGGTCACAGCTGTTACCGGACTGCTCGTCACTTTTCATTTCACATCACAGTGATTGGCTTGGTGTTCTGACCTCACAGAGAAAGGTGGGCGGGGCCACTGGAGGCTCTTTGTCGTCCAGAGGACGTCATTTTGAACATATAATTCTAATTTGAGTAGAGCTGCAACAATTATTCAAGAATCAATTATTATTTGATTACTAAATGAATTGTCAACTACTTTGATAATCGGTTTGATAAACAGGGCAATGTTTACCTTTGTGTAGCCCTCTTCTTTTAACAACAGTCTTTAAATGTCTGTGAAGTGAGGAGACCAGTTGCTGAGATTTAGGAATTTTGTCCCGTTCTTGTCTGATGAAGGATTCTAGCTGCTCAACAGTCCTCAGCCTTTGTTGCATGGTCTTTTGTTTCATGATGCAAATGTTGTCTATTGGTGAAAGGTCTGAACTATAGGCAGGTCACTTCAGCACCTGGACTCTTCTTGGATTATACGGTGAACTGTGTTCACAGACAGTGGTTTCTGGAAGTGTTTCTGAGCCCATGCAGTGATTCAGTAGAGAATCATGCCTGTTTTAATGCAGTGCCTTATGATCTCAGGACCCGGAGATCATAATTAGTTTTGACCTTTGGCCTTGTCCCTTGTGCACATAGTTTATCATAGATTGATGAACCTCTGCCCATCTTTACAGAAATGCTTCTTATATACCCAGCCATGTGACTGACCTGTTGCCACTGAACATAATTAGTGGTCAAATGCTCCTCCAGTTGTTTTTGAGATGTGTTGCTGCCATCAAATTCAAAATGAGCTAATATTTTAAATGAAATGGTAAAATGTCCCAGTTTTAACATCTGATACATTGTTTATGTTATATTGGGAATAAAATATGGGTTTGTGAGATTTGCAAATCATTGCATTCTGGTTTTATTTACAATTTATACTATGGTCCAATTTTTGGAATTGGGGTTGTACCTGGTTTCTTTGAACAAAAATAGTTAAAACTGAAACATTTGAGAACATCATTTCCCAATTTAGTAAACACTGATCAACATTTTCTGACATTTTACGGACCAAACAATTATTCGTTACTCAAGAAAATAGTTGACAGCTTAATCAATTTAAAAAAGTAATTGTTAGTTGCAGCCCTAAATTAAAGGTGTAAGTTGTCAGTGCCTAGCACCTCCATGTGCATCAAGCACATTTAAGTTTAAAACATGCCATTTCCTTTGTCCAGTAGGTGGCGCTATTTGTACTGCATGTTTTCTTGAAGATTTCATGATCAACTACATGTCTGTGAAGATTCTCAGTCATCCAGGTCATGGTATCCAAAGTGTAGTAAAAAAAGGCAACTGGACTTTTCTTGAATTTCTTGAAGACGTTTCGCCTCTCATCCAAGAGGCTTCTTCAGTTCTGTTTGACTGGTGGAGAGTCTGGGACTTATAAACTCTGTCAGGTTCTTGGTCCATGGGGTGTGGTTTGGACAGGAAGGGGGTGTGAGTTGTTAACTAAAAGGTTAGATGAGTCGTTAAGTCGTCAAAGGGTCGTTAGTTATTGGCTATTGTCTGATTTAGTTTCACCTGAGTCGTTGGTTATTGGCTATTGTCTGATTTAGTTTCACCTGAGTCATCAGCTGTATTTGACTTCAGGTGTGAATGGGTGTGAAACCTCTTGGGGAGGGAGTCCAGAACAGCACTGTAGGTGGCTGATAGCTGGTGTCTTAGACCACCTCCCCTGTTCAAAGTTGGTTTCTCCAGTTTGGCAAAGATGGCTTCTTTCACTCACACACCAGACAGGACATTCTTTCCAGGACAGTAATGTTCAGATTTTGGCCAGGGAGGACAGATGGTTTGAAAGAGGAGTGAATGCAACACTGGACAGAACTAAATCTTGTGACATTGCAGAAGCTTATCAAAACAATGCCACAGCGAATTCATGCTGTAATCAAAGCTAAAGGCGGACCAACAAAATATTAGAGGTGACAATTTTTTTTGGGCCAGGCAGTGTATGTTAACCACTGACACTGTACCATCATCATTATTATCATGGTGTAATCCTAAAATTATTTCTGCACTAAGGAAGAGATACTTAAATTGCAAAATGTCCTTAAAACAATATGTCCCTTTTAGAAAACTCTTTATACAAACATAAAAATTTCCCCAGAGAATCTTTTTTTGTTATACTTTCTGAAATACCTGCTGACAGCTTGACTTAAATACTTAATAAGAATGTAATCTTCAGTGTCAAACGACAATAAGAATGAATATGAGTTCCTTCTGGAATGGTAAATTATTCTTTGCCCCTTAAAATCTTCCTATTTGAGCTGATCACATTTTCATGACTCAAATCTCTTCATTTATAACTTAGCATAATAACATTAATAATCCATAAACACACTGAAATCATCTTTTATCTCTCCCTCTTACTTATCTCCATCAGTAAGTGACGGTGCAGGCACTGTGTGATCTTGTCTGCTCCTCTTGTTTGGGGCCTGGTTGAATTTCACAGCCTGAGGCTATTTTTTCTCCCACTTCACATCTTAGACAGAATAAGGAATTCCAGTGGCAAAAGCAATCACAACTCCAGATCAAACGTGTCCTCCACGGAATTCCCTGACAGGCTAAAATCATTTGTTCCTCTGGCTAACTTTCAGTGCTGCGTCCTCCTGAATCTTTCCCCTCCTCTCCGCCGCTGTGTTTTATGTGGTTTCAGCAGCAGCGTCCTCTGGGCCGCTCTGTCACAGCTAATATTGAAGTACACACAGGCTAACTGCCACAGCAGTGGCCGCTTCTCACCCTCTCTTGCTTTCTCCCCTCCAGTTAGCATTCTGTTTCATCAGCTTCTGAGTGAGGATTTACATTATGTCAAGCTCACTCATGCCAGCGAGGTAGGACGAGGTCAGAGGAAGTTATTTCAAAGCTGCGCTGAGAAACAGAGACGTTGTACAGCGTATATAAGAACGTGTGTGTGCGCTTTCATCTGATATTCAACAAGAAAGGTTTGAGTAAAGTGCGTTGTCGGCAAATGGTTGGAAGACAAAAGTTTTGTTGTTGAATTATTGAAGTGATCAACACTCGTCCTGGGTCAAGGGATGGAATGATGATTAGTAATATTCACCCCTGAGATTACGCCACACAAAGAAAACAGACTTCCATTTACGGCTGCAATTAATTGTACAAGTTACTAACAAGATGTTATTGAAAACAGAACATATTTCATATTCACTTAAACCTCATTTGTATGCTTGCGCAATCCCTGGCTTGCGAAACTCCTCCCCTCCTGTAGATTATTTGGTCTGGAATTTGCCTCATACACTTTAAAAAAACAATTTCAGATAAACCATACGCAATTTGTGATTCATGAACTTAGCATAAAACAAACTAGCTAAAAAGCAGTTTAATTCAATTTGGAAGTTTGGTGTTGTTGACAGTCAAACTGTGGAGTTTTAATATTAAAAAAGTTATTTTGGTCTATTATACACAGAGAGTATTTATAAATGTCATTTTGCTAATTAGAACATAAATTAAAATAACCTACATTCATTTTCCAATTCCAAAAAAGTTAGGGTGCTGTGTAAAATGTAAATAAAAACAGAATGCTCTGTTTTACCACTTTATCCAGCAACATATCAGATGTTGAAACTGAGACATTTTACCATTTCATGAAAAATATTAGCTCTTTTTGAATTTGATGGCAGTAGCACATGTGGAACCGAGCGATGTTTACCATTGTGTAACATCCCCTTCTTTTTTAACAACTGTCTGTAAACATCTGGAAAATGAAGAGACCAATTGAGTTTTAGGAAAGGAATGTCCCATTCTTGTCTGATTCAGGATTCTAACTGCTGAACAGTCCTGGGCCTTTGTTGATGGATTTTTTGTTTCATGATGCGTCAAATGATTTAGCATTATCTTGCTGAAATATGCAACATTGTCTAGATTGGAGCATATGTTGCTCTAAAACCTCTATGTACTTTTCAGCATTGATGTTGCCTTTCCAGATGTGTAAGTTCCCAACACCATAGGCACAATACAACTGTCCGCTGATAACAAGCTGGATGGTCCCTCTTCTCTTTAGTCTGCAGGACACGGTGTCCATGGTTTCCAAAACGAACTTCAAATTACTGTATTGTGTTCACATATACAGTCTGGTCTATAAATATTGGGACATCAACACAATTCTAATCTTTTTGGCTCTATACACCACCACAGTGGATTTGAAATAAAACGAACAAGATGAGCTTTAACTGCAGACTTTCAGCTTTAATTTGAGGGTATTTACATCCAAATCAGGTGAACGGTGTAGGAATTACAACAGTTTGTATATGTGCCTCACACTTTTTAAAGGACCAAAAGTAATGGGACAAATTAACAATCAATCACAATAAATCAAACTTTCCCTTTTTTAATATTTGGTTGCAAATCCTTTGCAGTCAATTACAGCCTGAAGTCTGGAACGCATAGACATCACCAGACACTGGGTTTCATCCCTTGTGATGCTCTGCCAGGCCTCTACTGCAACTGTCTTCAGTTTCTGCTTGTTCTTGGGACATTTTCCCTCCAGTTTTGTCTTCAGCAAGTGAAATGCATGCTCAATTGGATTCAGGTCAGGTGATTGACATGGCCACTGCATAACATTCCACTTCTTTGCCTTAAAAAACTCTTTGGTTGCTTTCACAGTATGCTTCGGGTCATTGTTCATCTGCACTATGAAGTGCCGTCCAATGAGTTCTGAAGCATTTGGCTGAATATGAGCAGATAATATTGCTGAAACACTTCAGAATTCATCCTGCTGCTTTTGTCAGCAGTCATGTCATCAATAAATACAAGGGGAACCAGTTCCATTGGCAGCCATACATGCCCAAGCCTTGACACTACCACCACCATGCTTCACTGATGAGGTGGTATGCTTTGGAGCATGAGCAGTTCCTTTTCCATATTCCTCTCTTCCCATCACTCTGGTACAAGTTGATCTTTGTCTCATCTGTCGATAGGATGTTGTTCCAGAACTGAAGGCTTTTTTGTTGCATTCTTTCTTTTTAAGAATGTTCCAAACAGTTGATTTGGCCACACCTAATCTTTTTGCTATCTCTGTGATGGGTTTGTTTTGATTTTTCAGCCTAATGATGGCTTGCTTCGCTGATAGTGACATCTCTTTAGATATCATATTGAGAGTTGACAGCAACAGATTCCAAATGCAAATAGCACACTTGAAATGAACTCTAGACCTTTTATCTGCTCCTAGGAAAATGGGATAATGAGGGAATAAGACACACCTGGCCATGGAACAGCTGAGCAGCCAATTGTCCCATTACCTTTGGTCCCTTAAAAAGTGGGAGGCACATCTACAAACTATTGTAATTTCTACACCGATGTAAATACCCTCAAATTAAAGCTGAAAGTCTGCAGTTAAAGCTCATCTTGTTCATTTTATTTCAAATCCATTGTGGTGGTGTATAGAGCCAAAACAATTAGAATTGTGTTGATGTCGCAATATTGGATATATGGACCTGACTGTATATGACTTCTTCTTTGCATGATACAGCTTTAACTCGCATTTATGGATTGCATAGTGAACTGTGTTCACATGCATTGATTTCTTGAAGTGTTGCTGACCCCGTGCAGTGATTTCCAGTAGATAACGATGCCTGTTTTAATGCAGTGCTGCCTCAAGGCCCGAAGATCACAAGCATCCATTTTTGACCTCCACCCTTTTCCCTTTTGCACAGAGACTTCTCTTGATTCTCTGAATCTTTTGATGATATTATACACTGTCGGGCTATCGAATATTTTAGTAATCGAGTAGTCTATCGAATATTCCATCGATTCATCGAGTAATCTGATAAAACATACTTTTATCCTATTCCACCTATTACTTTTGCTTTGCTGCGTTTGCTCATTTTTGCTGTATTCACTGTTTTCGGTCCCGGCGTCTGCCATTCCGTACCGCTAAACTCTCCACACACGTTACCCAAAGCTCGCTCCATCGTGTTCCGCTTTGTAGGGGACGCATAGCCTGTGATGTAAGCACGTTGTATCACACTAAAAAGAATCCGTGCAAAACGTGAGCTTTAAATTTAATTAAACAAGGCTTCGAGGCAGAGGAAATTCCTCGATCATTTTTTGTAATCGAGTTACTCGAGTTACTCGAGGAATTGTTGCAGCCCTAATTTCCATTGAGGAAAATATTTCTTAAATGTTCCACAATAGATGCAGTTTGTCTGGTTTGTTTGATTTGTTTTGGTCAGTTTGATTGGTGAACCTCTGCCCATCTTTAAATCTGTGAGGCTGAAATGCTTCTTTTATGCCCAGTCATGTTATGGACCTCTTGCCTGTTAACCTAATTAGTTGTCAAATGCTCCTCCAGTTGTTTCTTTTTTGTGCCATTTACTTTACCTGCGTTTTGTTGCCTTTGTTCCAAAGATGTGTTGAGATGTGTTGCTGTCAACATTTTGGATGAAATGGTAAAATGTCTGTTTCAACATCTTAAATGTTGTCTATGTTCTATTGGGAATAAAATAGGGATTTATAAGATTTGCAAATCATTGCAGTCTGTTATTATTTACATTTTACACAGTGTCACAACATTTTTGGAATTGGGTTGTGTATATATCAATAGAAATATTGATGAAATATCCATTATATTTAATTCCCTTGACATCCCATTTCTTTTACTACGGTTCTACCACCATAGTCTTATTTTGTTCAACCTGATCCATGATCTTAACATATTTCTGACAACTTTTGAGTCATTATCATTACTTAAAGAGGACATTCACTGAAAAATCAAATTTTTTATGTTTTTGGTGTGTCCCCGTGTCCTTCCCGTATCTAAACATCACTAAAGTGTCACAATAAACACTTCAGCCACTTCTGAGAAAGAAGGGCTTCTCTGTTTACCTGTGCTTAAGCAAGCTAGTGTTGGTTCGCTCGCAAATGATTTGTTCAAAGGAACAAATTATTTAAATGAACGAACTGAACTGTCACTTACTGAAACAATTTGTTCATCTCTCAGTTCAGCTGAGCTCTGCTGTGACTCTAGCCAGACAGCAGCCAGTGGCAGCACACGGGTGAAAGTGATTTGTTCACTCACTACAGAGTCATAGACACATTGACCGAATCACTCACTCACTGAGGGAATCGCCGTGTGTCCCAGCCAATGCAGTCAGCGTAAGATGTTTACAGTATATTTAAAGTGAGAACATAAAGACACACAGTCTAGTTCTCTGTTGTTTTAAAAGACTTTCTCAGTTAACACAAACTTAAACGTTAGGCTGGTCTGTGATGAGAGGACACTGTACATTAATTAAATATCTTAATTTAACTTCACTCAGGCAATTCAGAAGCTACTAGATAGATGTCATAAGTAAGTTTGTAAGTAAGTTATTGTATGTTTCAAGTCAGTGGATAATGTAAAAAGTTCATTGCGTAACAAACACAGGAAAACGTTTCTGCCTTGAATGAATCAGCAGTTTAAACATGTGTTCATCTCCACCATTCAAGGAAATTTTTAAAATCTTATTATTTGACAGAGGAGGCTGGTGTACTTAGCGACAGGTTCTTCAGTTAACGAGTCAGCCCTCGCCACATATGTACTGGTAAACTGATTGAACTTAATATGTGCACCCTGAGTGAATCAGCGGCTTAAACTGTCAGAATCTGTCAGAAAAATCCAGAAACGATGCCGATTCATGCTGAACTGTAGATCACTTTAAAAGATGCAAAACCCCTGAAAAGATGTGTTAATCTCCACTGTTTATTAAGGAAACTCCTGAAATCTTAAAATTTAACAGTGGGGTCTGGTGTATTTAGCGACAGCACTGATGACAGCTAGCTATTGTGAGATGAATCACAACCTGTTAAACTGTGTATCAGCTCAGCAAGTGAGTCAGATGTAGTCTGTGTTCCGGTCATGCAGGAAGAACTGCGATATGGTGAACGAATCTTTTGAACAAATCTTTTACATGAACGAATTGGAAAGATTCAGTACATCTAAAAGAATGGTTGTTGCCATCACTAGAGCAAGCGGTTTTGAAAGGTCGAGTTTAGTTATGTAACTAGCACATTTGCCGTGCAACGAACCCTCCCCCAACAGCTACTCTCGGTCGTGGGTGTGAACATTCAACCTGAAGAAGAAGCACCGTGGAGCAGTCAGTCAGCTGGTAGCTGGCCAATCACAAGCGAGGGGGAATGCACTTGGTAGCTGGCCAATCACAAGAGACAGTGTTCTGGGGGCGGGCATTAGCTCAGAAACAGAGTGCCTTTTCAGAGTCTGGCAGAGAGTAGCAATAAAGTAGCTTAATCTGAAGAGACTATGAGGTTTCTGACCATAAATATCAGACATTAGACATAGACATTAGTAATCTCGATTTTTGGTTCAAAAAGACCATTCTATGTGACTCAAGAGCTATGATAACTGATACGGTGGCAAAAAAATACTCTGTTCCAAACAGATTTCTTTCTAGTTTGACTCACAAGTGACACTAGGTCATAAATCCTGGTGGTGGCACATGTAAACAGAAGCTGACAGCGATGCATCCTCTATTTTTCAAGTCAATGATGAAATGATGTGTAATTTTGCGACAAGTGTTTTCACTTTATTTTGTTGTTTTTGTTTAAATAACTTTCTCTCAACCTATATTTTTATTGTCAGCAATCTAAATAAAACAAAACATGAGGGACCACGGAAATTATATTTCTATACATAAAAAAAATCAATAGTGTATTTATTTTTTAAGAAAATGTACAAATGATATTTACATTTAAGTGGGACAAAAATGGTGCATCAATGTACAAACAAGAAAAATACTCAATATCCAGAGCTGATCTGGCTGTGGGGGTACTAATGATGTTTTTTCCCCCTCAGTGCATGGGTTCATAATTCCAGTCACACATCCTGCCTCTGCTGCCTGATACTGAGATGTCACAGTTAATATCAGCAGCCATCAGATAGTGACTGTAAACTTGAAATGCTGAGCTGATGGAGGGAGAAAGGTTGTGATTAAACAGTTTTCTCATCCAGCAGAAATGGGCACTTTGACAAAATGAAGCTGAACTAAAGTCATTTACAGTGTGGAATGTCTCAAACAAGTAAGCTATGGTGATACATTCTTAATAGGGGTGTATCAGGCAATTATATTGTGACAATTACATATTTTAAATGAATAATTCAGGGTTTGTTGGTCTCTGAGAAGAAATCTGAAAAATCTGAGTCAGCTTAAGTCTGTCATGTCTTAAGAATATGTTCACTGCTTTATCTCACTATTAGAAAGGTTTTTCTTACCACTCACTCTTCCATACCAAAGTCCATAGAGAATAGCTCATGGGGACACAGGAGGTGCTGGTCTACTGCTGCCTCATGTAGTTAGTTTGTGTCACTGAGGTAAATCTGAATAAAGAATTTCAAACACAGAATTTTACAAAATAACACATTTGAACTTAATGGTGGCAGCATGCTCTGATGTACTGTAAAATCACTGATTTCTCTATGGACGTTGGTGTTAGAAAGTGAATGGTTTACAAATCAGTTTCCTGTCAGAAAAGTCTGTCTAACAGTGAGATAAAGCTGTGAACATATTCTTAAGATATAATAGACATAGGCTGTCTTTAGTAGGTGAGACTTTTGTTAAGTGGTAAAATCAGTTTTTGTGTGACCCCTCTGGCAACCAGGTTTTCATGGAGAGCAGACCTCTGTGTCTCAGGCTGGTTCTCAGTCCAGTCATGCACTAAAAATGTAAAACTGAACTATACCTTTAAAAGTAGTAATTTGAAGACTACTTAATGACTACATTTCGCCTGAATGAGGCACTTGATCTTACTGCAGATCTGTACAAATCAATATTGTTCTTTACATACAAGGCAAAAAAAGCTAAGGATTCTGAAAAAGATAGAAATTGCCATTTTAAATAATTATCACTTGGAACTGTACAAGAAACAGGAGTCACACTGCAGGGATTTTTTGGCACACTTTTAGTCTGTGGTTGAATTTTTATTGTGCATAGGGACATCTGCAAATACTGTCCTGTCCAAATATGCTTCTACGACATGTGGCTAAGACATCAAGTTGAAGAACTTGCTTTCCTCTGCCAAAGCAGTCAGCAGTGAACCCATGTCCCCTATGGCCATGTTTCCTGTTCCTGCTGGCACAGAGGGCAATGTAACTGAGTTCCTGGGTGTTGTCAGGCGAGAGGAACTCCGGGACAAGTTCTGGAGCAGGCCTGGACTCAAGGTTCCCGACATCAGGCTGGAGTGATCCCCGTCATCAAGAATGCTATCAAAGTCTATCTGTGCCTGTTCCATCTGTGCATTAGAGTCTACAGTCTTGGACACTTGGCTCTCACCTGACACTTGGTCATTTTCAAAAAGAGGCACATTTGCATCAGGAGAAACATGATGCTTTAAGATATTCTGCTCAAACACTTGAATCTGTCCTGTGTAGAACATAACGTTGTCATAGGAGTTGTTGCTACAGTAAAATCCTGGGCTAGCATTATTTTGGCATCTTGTTTGCTCCATCAACTTTGGCCCTGAATGGTGCCTGTTCAGAAATTTGGGCTTGGTTGGTGGCTTTGGCTGCAGGTGACTCTCATTATTAGTTTGCGGAGAATTCTGGGAGGTAATATTACAATTCTGCTGATCTGAAACCATGATGGGTCTATCACAATCCTCAATTTTTACTTGCATGGGCTGAAATCCAGCATCAGCGAAGTACATGTCAACTGGTTCCTGTTTGCAGGTGTGACTTAGCATACTAATGTTAACACTGCAAGTTGGATGGATGTTACCATTCTTATCAAATGAATTGTCACCTCCATTGAAGTGACATAGAGAGCTCATGGCTTCATTGAGATTTGACAACTGCTGGAAGCAGTTTGGTCCCTGTTCAGAATTTCGCAGTTTGCTCTGCTGTGCTGTGTGGACCAGGTTTTGAATGATCTGCTGGCTGGAGCCAAAATAGTTCAAGGATCCAAAGTTCTGGTTTTGCTGGACGACTGTAAGGTTCCCTCTGACCTGTACTCTGGATCTCTGCTCACCAACAGATGTTGAAGATGAATTATTTTTGTGTTGCTGTCCTAGACTTATGCTAGGAGTTAGCAGGTTGATGTTGGAATTCACAACAGCCTTGCGTCTCACTGGCAGCTGCTGAACATTGGGGTTTCTTTGGAACTCTTGCTGGTTGGTATTGGAATTAGGCAGAATTGGGTCTTCCTCAGGCATGTCTCCTGTTATTGCTTCCATTGTGACATTCTCAGGAATTCTGTGTGGATGCATACTAAAAGGGTGGTGGTAGAATAAATGATGTCTTTCTGATGCAGGAGGTGGGTGGTTCTGCATGGTCGCTGCTCCGTTAAGTGTCCCTATGCTGTTGTAGCGCTGCATTTGTGAGTGGTTGAGAGAATCTGCTGTCTGTCCTCTCACAGGGTCACTGGCTCGGCGGGGGATGTTTGAAGGGACTTCATGGGGCATCAAGTTCCTTGTGTCGTAGCTGCTATACTGCCTGGAAGGCAGGACTTTTTTGGTAGAGGAGTCTCCGTGTGGGCCTATGTGGGTATTCAGATACATTTGTTCCATGTATGAAAGAGGTGTTGGTGGTACACCACCAGTAGCAGCTGCGTATTTGACCTTGAGGCGGTAGTGCTGGGCTGGTGTCAGACTGAGGGGACTCCCTCCTGCTCCACTGTTTCCCCCGCACTGGCTGGTCTGACTGGAGCGTCGTGAGATGTCTGCAGAGATTGGGTCATAAAAATCGGTGGAGCTAAGATTGCTGGGGTAGTTGGCACCAAACTGTGAGGATTGGCTTGAGCGCCGACTAGAGTAGCAGGGGGAGATGCCTGAGGAGCGGCGGCTGAGGGTGTAAACTGAGCTCAGAGTGCTGGAGGTGCTGTCACGGCGCTCTGAGAGGTTTTCTAGCAGAGCTGATTTACCAGAGCTCAGCTCACCCAAGCCTGAACCAGACAAGGACACCTGACCACCACCCAGACTTGGACTCTCCAGGAGGGACCCTGTAAACGAACAGATTAAATCTATTATTTCTTCACAACTATAACAACTCAACATTTCGTTTTCTTCTGTCTCCTAATGGCCAGAAAAATCCTCTAAATACATAAACATCTCACCGCTTGCTGGTATGGGTGGGAGCTTGGTGCTGGGGATGGGGGATGTTGGGTTGTTGGCCCACCGACACGAGTCCCTCACTGTCTTCAGTCTCCTTTTCTTCAGATGCTCCAGGAGCTGGCTGGTGCCAAGCTGCTTTCGTAAATGCAGGCCCACTGCCACGAGTCCATCAGTGGAATCTTCAAAGCTTAAGGACTCCACAAAGGGCAGCTCATCTAGGGCGCTGAGGTCCCCCAGGCTTCCCCCGCTGTGTCCCACCATTTCTATTCCACTGTCATTGTTGGTGGCACTGCCAAGTGGTGATGGTTTGCTGCTACATGACGACTGACCGCCAGGGCTGGACTGATACATCTGAAAGGAGAAATAGAATGATATTGAAAAAAGGAAGAAAGAGAGTGGACAATATGAAATAATATGAGAAAAGCAGATAAAACAACAGTTTGTTTCATTACCAGAACAAAAATGCAGCACTGGTTAACATGGCATAAAGAACAGTGAATCACTGGGTCTTTTATCCTCCCCCAGCTTAATTGTAAATAATGAGTGTGTGTTTTTTGACGATGGGGTGAAGAGGTGGGGGTGCAGCATAGATTACAGACTGCCTTAGTCTGTCTGTGAATTTAAAATGGGCAGGATGAAAGGCTCCTTGAGCCCGAGCCAGAGTGCTGGGCCAATCATCATGAGATGTGATCAAGTTTCTTCCTCCAAAAACCTCAACTCTGAGGGTGGAGGCTTTGTCAACATTTACGTGAGTGAGAAGCTTTGCTTCGCACTCTTGATTTGTTTCTGTTAGATTTTCTGTCTATAGTCTTCAAAGTGCTTATTTCTACAGACTGCACAACCATTTGTAAATGTATGTTACTCTAGTATTACTTCCCACATTTTTTCTTGTTGAAGCACAATAGTATTGATACAAAGTGAATCCTTTTGGAATCTGCTTTGCCCAGCTCGCTCCCTCTAATATATTCACCGCTAAAAAGCTGTCTTGATCACAGCTTGATAGCCAGCCCTGTTTGCAGAGAGCAGCAGAACCAATTCCCAGAGTTTGAATATTAATCCTGGAGTGGCTTTTATCATGTTCAGGATCTCTGATGGCTGTTTGATTGGTCTCCACTGTAGGTTTCAACTGCCTGTGTACAGGAAAAGTGACGTATATAGTCTCTGGGATGACAGGAGTCTTTGTGATTGAGATTAGCCAGTAGATCCCTCTTTCTCCAGTATGAGTTACATACATCACCACAAAAAAATCATATTTATGTCCCAAGTATAAATATAAGAACAAATTAGCTAAAGCTTCAGTCACGTTGAAAAATGAAATGAATGAAAATGTGAAAATGTATGACATTGTAATTTGTTCTGGCATTCGCCACAGGTTAATAGTCTATATATCTGTTAACAAGTACCACAGGTAAATAAATTTTTTTTTTTTGCAATTATGCAACCATTGCATCCTCAGAAATTTTTAAGTGTTCTTCAGTGTGAATACTCTGTAAGAACGTTGTTGGTGTGCAGCCCAAACATTTCTGACCACATGTACCATATGTGTCCACTGCACATGCTCCAGGTACAACAACAAACCAGAGTGGTATGCCTCATTGATATGATGAATAGGGCAACTACAATTGACCCTAAAAACATTCTCTGCAGGCACAAATGTTTTTTCTCTTTCTTTTCGCTTTTAATTTGGAAAGAATCCCTGGATACAGATATACAGAACTGGATAGAGCACCCCTTTGGCGGCATTCATTCCTATGAAGCTGCTCACTCATATGACTTCCGGTTTTATTTCTGGGTTGTGCAGCACATAAAGCATGTGCAGTAGTGTTACCCCCATCATGCCACGCTGACTTTGAATGAGCAGTCAGCATTCTTTACTTGCTCAGTGTGTTCATGAACACACAAAGGCATTATGGGAGTCACGTTGTAACAGCTACTGTGAACATAGATCTGCCAGTGTTTACTGTGACATTAGAGCTTTTAATATAAAATGTTTAGATTCATGGTATTTTTACATTGTTATATTTAGTCTTTACTTGACTTTATTAGTTATGTCCTTTAAAAATGTTGATCCCCCAGCTCTTCATTTCATGGATATGTACTGTATGATAATAATTAAAGTTTATGTAAACTCTACAAAAACCTATGCTGTCACATAACTCTGAGTGCATGTTAATCGTGAATAGAATTCTTAGTTGTCTCGTTGCTATGTTTTTCATCAGCTTTGTAATTTGGTTTAAACAATTGTACAGTAATTTGTAACTGTTTTTGGAAAGGTGCTTTACAAATAAAGCTCACTATTATTATTATTATTATTATTATTATTACATTGTACTACATTATATTAATATAATGGTCATAAAATATTAAAAACAAAGTCAGACCAGAAGACCTGCAGACTCATGATCAAATTATTAGGAACAATAATAACGAATTAAAAGTGTTTTACAAATCCAAATTCTTTCACTCAACATGTTTATCCGCAACTCTACTTTATCACATTTAGCAGTAACTTTATGAACCGATTGTGAGGATAAGACAAGCAGTCTCCCCGGGAACCACTAGTGAAGTGACCACAGATCTTAGTGCATCACACGGTCAAAGCTCCACAGTCCACACCGTAATCTGCCTCGTGTCACTGCAGGCTCTGAAGGTGTACGATGTCCAGGACTAAATAAAGTGATAAACTTCGGCATGTCAGTCTCTTCCTCCACTGAACCACAGGGTGCTGACACCCAAACTCTCTCCTCAATGCATCCTACACAGCAGCTAGTTAATTGGTGTGCTTGCATACAGCTGAAACATCACCCGGGGAAATAAGAATTTTCTGGGCTTTTTATGGCCTTTATGAAGAAAATGAAACTCCTATATTAAAAATATAGAAAATATATATATACCTGACTATGTCCATCGAGGTGTCCTGTAAGGAGTTTTAAAAGTGTCTATTTTACTATTGTGGTCAATGGTAAAAATTGCTTTTTGGGCCGCATGAGTATTTTTTGTTGCCATACAAGGAGTGGATATGTGGCCACCGGAAAAATTGGGCTACAAGGCAGATGGGGTGGTGCTCTATCCAGTTCTTATAAATTATCCATGAAATAAACTATTTTGATGGAGTAAAGATGGTGAAAGATGGTATAAAATGATGGAAGAATGTATAATAAGCCACAGCTGAGCTCACCTCAGTAATGTCTGTCCATGAGGGAAGTCAGAAAAGGGAGAGAAATGAAGACAGTCAAGCAAAAGAAAGGTCAGGAGACAGAGAGGAACTAAGGTCACACAACAGCTGTTAGTGTAAACCTCATCAAGCTCTCGATCTTACCACCGAGTTTTCCGTCTTGATGGATTTGACATGCAGGTAGTCCTCCATGCCTCTGGGGGAGCCATTGTCTGTTATCTGGTCATCTCTCTGCATTCTCTCTCTTGGCCCAGTCTCGTTCCCATCATTCTCTCTAGGTTGTGGTGGCCTGGGCAGCAGGTCGCTGCGCTGCTTCTTGGTGATGTGTGCTTCGGGACCGTGGACTGTTTTAACGTGCTTCCTGAGTGAGCTGGGATCAGTGTATCGCTTGGTACAGCCTGGGATCTTACACACATAGGGTTTCTGCAGATATAGAGAGACAGGAGTGGTAAATGTTGGTGTACACTTATGTACAGTTGTGCGTGTGTGGTACGAGAACACGACTGTCTTCATTCGTTCTTGCTGTGGCTGTGAATTCCCACACTGATGGATATGCGGCGAGGTTTCTGAAACGCTTCCAGGTTTAATTTTCCATTCGCCATCCGCAGGTGGTCCCCCTCTGTGGACCGGGGGGGAAGCGGTGGGCAATGTATTGTGGGCCACTGTGCTCATTATGTCTACACCTCATTATTTACTCATGAGTGTCTAAGCAGACACACACACAGAAGCAGTGAAACAAAGCACTAACAGTATGGTCGACACCTGTGCAGCGGCAGGACCACATAAAATCTAATTATCTGTGTAAAGGAAATTTGGGCCACCATTCATCACAGACGCAGATGAACTGCTGTCGCTCTGTCATTTGTCAGAAAATTTATCTCTGAGTGTCTGTGTGAAGTTTCAGAAGGGACTGTCTTTAATACCTCATTGGAGTGGGTCCTGTTCTGGTGTTTGGCTCGGTCTGAGGCATTGGAGAATGCTTTGTTGCATCCCTCATGTTCGCAGACATACGGTTTCTCTCCAGTGTGTGAGCGCAGATGGGTTTTTAGATTCTCCAAACGGGAGTAGGCCTTGGAGCAGCCCTCAAACTGCAGAGGATCAGAAGAGGAAAAAGAAAATATTGGTCTGCTTTGGTATATGAAGAAAGGTGTCTACATTAAAAACAAGTCTGATCTGAAATGTGAAAAGTTTTACAGAAAGTTTGTGCTCCATTGTTTTTCTCAGGTTGTGAGCTGATGCATTGTATCGTAAGCAACAAGTTTTGAGATGAATAATTTAGTTTCAAAGACTTTTTGATGTGGTCTTTTTGTGGCGGGCTCACACCAGGTGAATGAAAACTGAAAGGTTTTAAATTTTTTTTTACCTAATCCATTTTAGAGTAAATCATATAAACATAACTGTCCAATATCCTTCATTTCAAAGAATATTTGCAGTGTGTTAAGGTTTGAAATGAAATAACTATCATCATGTGCTTATTTTATTCTAAAATGTATCAACAAAAACAGTGTATCAGTAGATGTATAATTTTTGAATTAAATTTGAATTGATCACAGAATTTAGTTTAATATAGTATATATTTTTAACACTTTGAAGGTTTTATAGTTAACTATACACCATTGTGTATAGCTATTGTGTGTTTTATTTACACTATTTTGTGTATGAGTGTACACAAATGCATGCAGTGTTTAGAGAGTGTGAACTGCCCCCTTCCCTGTGAATCTGCTGGGGTGGCAAGGCCATCCGTTACCCACCGTGCACTTGTGTGGTTTCTCCCCCGTGTGTCGGCGCATGTGAACTACCAACATGTACTGAGCTTTGAAGGGCTTCTGCTCCCGCGAACAGTCCTCCCAGCGGCACACAAACTCCTTCTTCTCTCCATGGATGTGGTCATTATTGATGTGCTGTGGGACACACACACATGCAGAGAGAATTAAGTGTGTGGAGTGAGTTGTCCACTAAGAGGCTCTCATGTTGCTCTCAGCTGGATTTTTCTGTAGAAATCCATCTTAGCAGAGGAAATCTCCGAGGAACGGCTGCAGCAGAGGAAAGCGTTACAGTCCAACTAATTAGGCCAGCAGATTTTCTTTACATCGCCCAAATAAAGAGAGACAAATCAAAACTCTCCCTCAAAGTAAAAATATCACTGTTAATTGTTTTTTTTCTTGAAGTGTTGTTGTCTGTGATAAATCTGCCAGTACAATAAGAATATTTGTTTTAGGTCTAAAGAAAAATATCTACATACAGTTTTTTTTGTGATACTGTTGCTAGCTTTTTTGCTCATATAGCTAAAGGAATATTGCGATCTACAGTAAATTAAATTAACTTGTCATGAAAATACAGTTTTTAAAGTCTGATTGTCAAAGCTCAATAATCACAGTTTCAAATAAAATCAGGCTTCAATTATGCCAGACCTTTTTATGTAAAAAAGGTAAAGCATAATAAGTAACAAATAATCCTACAAAAATGTACATAAATATAATAAAATGCTAAATTACAACATTATACTAGGATAAAACAAGTACCCTAAACCAGTGGTCCCCAACCTTTTTATCACTGCGGACCGGTTAAAGCTTGATAATTTTACTGCAGCCCGGGGGGTGTTATAATCATAAACGTGAATCCACTGTGTACTCGTATGCGACTTTATTAGCAGCTTCCTTGTAACGCTGAACAACATAACGTGAGTATAAATTCAAAGTCTCTGCCCCATAAACAAATTATAGAAAAAAAATCACTTGGAAAAATAAATAAATAAGAAACCAGCAATTCCACATTTATTTCACTATTATCTAAATATACCTACATTAGAGAGCCGGTCGCCGCATATGACACAGAGCAGGCTAGGTGTGTGGGAATCACCTGTAGCGATAAATCCATATTTCAAATAGGACTCCCGGTATTGCCTGTTAAAAGCTTTCTTTTTCTTAGAAGTCGTAGGCTCTTCTCCTGTCTCTTCACTGGGCCTTTTCCCCCTTCTCAAAGAAACTTTCCAAAGTTGTCTGTTTCTTACTCATTTTGCTAGCTTGTGGGATAAATTTTAGAGCTCAAGTGACCAGGATGTAACCGAAAGAATCCGGTCATTTATCAAAATAAAATAATTTTCAAAATAAAAGCCCGTTCATAATCAGTTAATAAATAAAAGGGAAATAATTTATTATTTCTAGTGCGGCCTGGTACCAATTGATCTATGGACCGGTACCGGTCCGCGGCCCAGTGGTTGGGGACCACTGCCCTAAACCTCAGAGTACAGTGTCTCTAGGCAATCTGTAGCATTATATTTTCCCCACGTTTTATTCTTCATTGTTCATATATGTGTGTTTTGGTACAAAACATTACATCTCTTACAAATCAACCTAATTTAAACATTTCTGTCAGCATCCTAAAAAAGGTGTTTTAAGTAATATATTTTTAGAAAATTTAATATGCTGATTAGTTTTCTTGTGAGAGACAATCCTATATCTGTTACCATGATGCTGGACTTGACTTGTTTCTAGCTTAAAGACTGGAAATGCAGGCAAACTGTTAGTTTGGGTCTGTCTTTTCAACCACTTAAGGAAATTGCTGTACAGAGAGAAAAAAGAGAGGGCGCTGTTCCTCCAGATGTTTATTTAAATCTACGAGGAAAAACAACTGTGTTCTGCCAGGAAGTGATGGAGTTTATTGGAAACATGGCTTTAATTTGTAGAATACAATAGCACTGTAACAACACTGCTCACAATTATCTTGACCACAGCCATGTTTGTTTACAGGAATCACTTCAAAGCATCAGAAGTATGTCAACGATGAAACGTTGTTTACAAATGACACACATAGCTGCTTAAGAATACTGTAAATACTGGCAGAGGTGAAGCAGCGGCCGAGACATACTTCATGTGAGCTTTTCTTCAGATGGAAAGAAGAGTTTAAAAAAAGAGTTTAAAGAAGAGTTTAATTAATGATGAAGTGCAGGGCTCTCCAAAACCCAGTCCCCTAGACCTTGCTAATCCCCTCACTCTGCTCCCTCTCTTCTCTCTGTGCTACAGTGAAAGCCAGGAATTCTTGAGAACCATTTATCCAAGACTCTGCATGTTGTGGTTAGGGGAAAAAAGCAAACTAGTGATGGTTGTGAGGTCTGATCATAAAGCTTTAAACAGACTGGGTAATGTCAAAACATGTATCTACAAGAACTAATTGGAAGCAGAGAATTTAGTCTGTTTTCTTATTGTAATCCTGGAATATCCAAAGATTTTTCTGAAGATTTGTTGTCAAACTTATGGATTTTACAGATGCATAGAGTATCAACCCCCTGTTTTTTAGTATTATATTTCTGTCCTGTAATTTAAGTAGTCATAAAAAACTGCTGGTTAAAAGCACCTTAAACATGCAGATTTGGGGATTAGGCCAATTGGACACTCTAAATTGTCTGCAGGTGTGAATGTGAGAATGAATGATTGTCTGTCTCTATGTGGCCCTGTGATGGACTGGCAACCTGTCCAGGGTGTACCCTGCCTCTCACCAAACGGCTGTAAACCCTACACATCCTCTTTCTGACTCATTTTGAAGAAATAAATTAAATAAATTATCATATTTTTAAAAGTTAGAAATAGTATTTCCTCTACTGTAAGTCCAGGCCTGGTCAGGTTTTCATTGTGGCCAGTTATAGACAGATTATTTCTGTAATTTCTCCAGATGATCATATGTTTTTCATGTTTGTAGTAGGTCATTTTGGTTCTGCTTACATGCACCAGCTGGTCCTGTGTGTCATACTCTTTGCTGCAGCCTTCCCAGTGGCAGTTGGTTTCATAAATTGCCTCGGGCTCCTGTTTGCATTCGTCCCGTTCTATGTCATCCTTCAGGTCCACCAAGCTGCCATGGTGGTTCTGTAGAAAGTGAGAGAGAGAGAGAGAGAGAGAGATCAAAAACCCAGACACTTAACTTAATTCATCCCATTAATTTTCCTTTTTGCTTCTGATTAGCATAAAGTTTTCATCCTCACAGGACACATTTGCTCCAAGCACATGTGGAAGACTTTACAGGCTCAGATCCAGCTGTTAGGAATCATCCTCAGCTGTTTGTTCGTATGTTTTACCTCCTGTGAACACCAGAGACACTAAATTATAGATTCCAGAGCACATACTTTATCACACCTTCACCACAGTTAGAGGATGGAACTGGGTTTGTTTTGACAACTTCCACCACAAATACACACACATGACAAAGTTACAGCTTTAGACTCAGCTTGTCATTAGACAGTGTGAATTTAAATGAACCAAAAGCAAAAAAAACACACAATGTGAACTTTGGTTTTTGACTGACAAAGAGGCCAGACTGCAAAGAGAGCACTCCTCCCAACAGGTGGCAACGGTTTTATTCAAACTGTTTCATCTCATGTAAAAATACAAGGTTTTTTGCTTCACTTCTTTGATAGGAAATAAAAACAGTGATGCAATTTTTAAACATTAATTCAAATCCTAATTAAACTGGTTTCCCAAAACTGACCCAGCTTTCTAAAAACTTTATAAAATAGTCCCTAGTCTCTCCAAATATGTCCAAATGTATATACATAACAGATTTTTTTAAAAAGTCAAAACTTTTTTAAGATGTTGCCTATCCCAGAAAAAAACAAAAAAAAACAACCTCTTTACAAAAAACATTTTTGCAAGGTTTCCCAAAAATTCCTTTTAGTTTCAACCAAAAAAAAAAATCACACATAAGAATGTATTTATAGCTTCCTAATCTTATTCTAACTTTTCAAGTTTTTTTCCAACAATGTCATCACTTTCAAAAGATGATTCTTCTAAAAACATTTCAAAAACTCCCACTTTTCAAAACCTTTGTGTTTACTTTAAAAAAAAGTCTGTGTACATTTAAAAATGTAATTTCTTACATTTATTGAAAGTGAGGAAAGTTTTAAAAAGTGTGGAAAGGTGGAATAACAATTTTGAGGGTCTTGTATAGTTTTTCACTCTCCAAACCCCCAACAAAACTTTAACCCTTTCACTTTGCACTCACCTTCCAATTCCATGTGCTCATTTTCTGTTTTTTCCAAAATTACCGTCTTGATTTCAAAGAATTGTTTTTAGTTTTTTAAAGTTCCCAAATTAATTAAAAAAATGTTCTCACCTTCCAAAAAGTCCAAAATTGTCTTTATGATGACAGAAACAAAGACAGTCGGACAAGTGTGCATGTATACGTCTTAAGACAGAAACTGACACATTGCCTATCCCACATGGCTTTTGGTACACATCCCCACACACACACACACACACAAAAGTACACAACATGCTGACTGCAGCATGTTTGTCTCTGCCCCATGTACACTATCTTCATCAATTCTGGTGGCCCCAAGACGACTGCGCACACCGCCGTCCCCATGCATCAAAACCAATCCTGCCTCGCTATCGGAGAGCAGCCGCAAATTTGTCAAAAGAAAGAGAAAAAGGCTCCTCAGATGACAATAAAGCCCGGCCAATATTTCATGAAAATGAAGTGCTCTGGCACAGTTTACTGTGGCGAGAGAGAGAGAGAGAGGCGGGAGGAGCAGGAGCGACCAAATAAATGGATGCAAACCTCTTATCATGTGGAGTTTTTCTTTATCTGAGACATATTTTACAACGGGGTCAGGAGGAGGCTGAGGCTCCCTGGGGCCAAGAGTCACACCTTACAGCAAGAAACAAACTCAACAACACACACGCACAAAAGAGCTCATCACATAAAAATGCATACTTATAATTCACAACATGCCATCATTATCAAAAAGTTTCAAGTTTGTTTTCTGTCTCTACACATGTTTTTTTTTTTGCATATTTTTCAGAAATATGTTTATTTTTTTCCTTAAGTGCCTACTGTTAAAGAAATCTAACTTTCAATGACTTTCAACTTTCTAAGAAACTTTTTAGAAGAAAGTTTTTTTTTTTTTAAATATCACCACTTTCAGAAAAAGTCCTCTTTTTTACTTCCCAAAAAACGTAAAATTTTAATTTGTAAATTCTCAAGATTTGATCAATACGATCCAGAGTTCCTGACAGAGCCAGGCAAATTTTCTTTCACCACCAGTTAAGTTCCTATTTTTTGGAGTCATTTTTAAGGATGACTGCAGTCCATTTTTGATCATGAAAACATCCAAACTCAAAAAAAGTGATTTTTATTTATCTTACTGGTGAACAGGGGGATAAGGGCCTTAGTCCCTCTACTTCACTCTTGACCTTTAACCGTTTGGTGATCATGGGGTCATCTGTGCTGCTGACGGCCGAGTCACTGCTAGGGTTCTGAGGACAGAATAAGAAAATTGCATTTCAGACTGTTGAGCACTACAATTGAAAATATTTAGTGGAAATAGACTCAACTTAAAAGTAGACAGATTTTTAAACCCATTTGACCTTATTTATTGACATAATATATTATAGATTCTATAATATAATAGATTCTGAACCTTTAGTGTTAGGTCGCTGTTGGTGGGCAGTGACGAGAGGCTGGGCTGGCGGGTGGAGAAGGTGGTGGGTGGAGCCTGGATGAGTGGCGGTGTGTGACCCAAAGCACTGCGGCCCCGCTGTTGTGAGAGGAGCTGCTGGTACGCCATGGGGTTGATGGGGTGAGGGAAGGGGAAGGGCGGGCTGAAAAAGGAGAATACATGATGATGAGATTTACGTTGCTGTTTCTTATGAGTCAGGATAAAATGAGGAAGCAGCTAAGGAAAAAAAAACAAGCATGTAATGTGAAAAATAAGGAAGTAAAGAAGAGTTAATAATGTTTTGGGACTACAAAAATCAGGTATGAAAAAAGGATCCAAGAAAGAATAAGGGCAAATAAAAAATAAAATGGATGTATGGATGATTAAGTAAGGGAAGGTATTAAGGTGGCAAATATGTGTTTTGGAGCACATATTTGGCTTTTGGAGCAAAGCCAGAGTAAAGGAACTAAAAAAAATTAAGGAAACTGCATCATACAGAAGGATATGAGAGAATGGAAAGGAAAGGAAACAAGGACACAGAATGGTATTTATTACAGTGTTTTTTTTTTTCACTATGTCTCTAGGCAAGTACCTGAGTCCTCCAACAGACAGATGTCCGTATGAGCTGCTAGCAGCTGAGCTGGAGCGTGAGTTGTTGATGTAAGCCACCAATGAGTTTGGCGAGGTACGAATCATTGTCTGAAGGTCAATGCTGGCCTCGGACAGCGGTGAGATGGACAGAGCCCGTTTTCTGCTCAGCCTGGGCGTCAGTCTGGGACTGGGGAAGCGAGACACTGTGGACAAACAGGTGGGTCATTGAGTGCATCACACTGTAAATCCGTTGTAAAAGGGATAGCTTATGAAAAACCAAGTCTATGAGATATTGATCCTCTGCTGCCTCCGTCACTTAGTTCAAAATATTATTTTGTGACTTTAATGTTTAAAATCCATCGTTCAGATTTACCATTTACATCAGTGACACAAATTGACCACATGAGGCAGCAGTAGACTAACAGTTCCTGTGTCCCTGTGAGCTAAAATCACTGATTTTCTCTATGGACTTTGGTGTGAATGTTCAAAGGACATGAAGAGCCAGCTAAGATTGCACCAGCCTTACCTCTCCCTTTACAAGTATTTAGTATGTGTATTAAAAATTGTCTCTCAAGCCTCAGTTTGGCTTTTCCACTCCGGACTACCATAGCTACTGTGTACAAACGTCCTTAATATCATATGACATAATTTTGATTCATTTATCTTCCTGAAACCTTTAATTACATATCAGCTACAACTAATAAACTAAAACAAATCAATACAAAAGTTAAAATCAGCAGCAAATAATCCATATCTATACTTTGAAATAAGAGTATGGTTTGAAATGCATCTTGAAAGCCTCTCCAGCTCACTACAGCTTGTATTAATAATTAGTTTTGTTAAGTATTTACAGTGTAAATTCATAACCTTTTCTGAACAAAAAGTTTAGTTTTCTCAATGCACTCTAGAAAAAAAGATTTTTTCTAATGTTCCCCAAACTTATTGTTTAGAAAATGCTTCAAACACACAGGGAGTTTAGAGCCATTCATTGGTACAATGTCATTGCTCGTAGACAGGTTTAAATTTACATTTCACAGCTGAGGATTGATCACATCGCTCTGCATACATTTCCTCACCATTGAAATCAATTCTCAGTAAATTGCCCTCATTTAACATGGTGAAGTACAAGCCAGAGAGGGTAATGTTTATCTGAAGTAATTACAGGGGAATTATTGTGTGAAGACTGATCAGTTATGTCTGAATCTTAATAGGGTCACCACATGTTGGTAGATGTCCTCTGGTTTCTGTACAGACACTTTTCACAGGGATATATAAAAATCACTGAAGAGAGACTGCAGCAGGGGGTTAGTGCATTGTCTTGCTCAAGGGAACGTGTGAAAGATGATGCTTTTTGTGGGACAGTGAGAAAATGTAAAATTTTTTGGTTTTTCATCTGTTCCTTGTCCCATTACACACTTTTCCTGAAAGTTTCATCAAAATCCGTCCATAAATTTTTGAGGAGACACACAGACGGGCAGACAAACCAACACTGGTGAAAACATAACCTCCTTGGCAGAGGTAATTATATTTACTGCATTGGAGGATTTTTCTTTTAAATTATTAAAATAAATTTAGGTTCTCTGGCCTCAGTTACAAATACCCCATTCTTCCTGCTGTGTAAATGTGTGTCAGTGGAACAGCTGCTGCAGGCCACTCACTCTGGAAGCTACTGAAACACACTTCCGTGACACTTTAGTGTATTTAATATCCTAAGCCAGGCTCCGTTTCCATCATGGTGGAAAAATTGTTTACTGTATTCGCAGTGAATCCATCTTGAGAGCTTATTGATAGGGTTGTTCTGTGTCCGTGGGGTTCGCGTGTCACCACCAGGCCAAGGTGGCATCAATCATGTTGGCCCTGGATGGAGCCCTCAACGGAGCTCTCGATGCTTTAACACCCCCGATCCTGAAATAGCACAAACGAATGAGCAAGGCGACACAGGCTGATAGGAGGAAGATGATGGAAGGATGAGGAGGAGTGACCGTTTAGATATCAGGAATCATTTGTTAGTAGAGCATAGGGACTGTAGGGGAGTCTTAGGTGAAATCGGGATCTGCATTTATCACCAGGTAACAATGGAGACACTTTTTTAAAATCAGACATACAAAGCTTTTGTATGTCTGCCACTGCTATTTTTGTTTACTTTTTCTCTGAGCTTTAATTTAGGAATTCCATTTTTTCTTTGCAATTTGTTTCCTTCTCAGCCCAAAAAAAGTCTTAAATTTAGACAAACTTTTGACCAAAAAGATGTGACATTAAAGTGATTTTATTTCAGGGAGAGCGATTTTCTAGGCAAAGGGGGCCCTCATAGCACAGTCACACTCAGCACCTCATACAAGAGCACTTCAAAAACCTGGACTATATCTTTAAGACATGATGTGCACATCTGGCGTGGATCAAACCGTCACTTCCTGTTGCAGGCTCTCAGGTCTGATGTTGACTAGAATCTCAGGACCGATTATTTCCTTTTTCTTTGTTACCAGGGCCTTTTTCTTCTTCTTCTTTTTTTGGTGTTTAATGACAGTTGGCATAACAACCCTCTCTTTCTTCTTCTGGAAGCTTGTTTCTGAGTGTGTCTTCAGTACAAATCTCTAACATGTGTTATCTCTTTACAAACTTCTGCTTTGGGATTTAAAGGGGGGGAGGGGTGTCTTTATCCCAGTCCATATGGTATGTGAATGATAGTAGAAAAAAACACAAAAGAGAAAAACGTCTCTGCGATGTCTCAGCTCAGGGGAGTTTTGTCATGGGACGCTAATTTATACATTTAACCAGCTGAAGGTGAGATGTAGCTCAGGTTGATGGTGGTGGAGGAGGAGGGGCGGGGCAGATGTAAATGATCAGATGTGTGTTTTTTTTTTTTTTGTTTGATGATTGGATGAAGCCGTTCTCGACTGGCAGTCGTATTCATCTCCGTTACTTCCTTTCACCTCAAGGGAGATGTGTTTATTAATGTGCCACTTCCCCTGATAAATGGACCAATGGAAAAGCAGTCCACACCACACCCACTCCCACCCTCACCCCCCATCCTCATCCTCCCCTTTTCTCCCCGACCACTGTAATTTATAGCAGCAGCCGCCACTGGGAAGCGAGTGTGCGTGTGATCTTGACAGTATGTGTGTGTGGGGCTCTCTACAAGGTTTCAGGTTCAAATGATGCCACAGCTGCTTTTTACAAACACCGATTCTCTGCAGCTGAATGCCTTTACAGAGCCTCTGCCACTGTTTTTAAATACATGAGTGATGTATGATGACAGTTTAACAAAAACCATTAAACCACAACTAAACTAGAGACATTTAGAAACTCTTAGGTTAGGATTACAGCAAATGCAAGCAAAGTTTTGAGGTTCAGTACTTGCACAAATGGATTGTTTCTGTTTATTACCACTACTCACACAAGTACTGCCAGGTTTTATTCATGCACAGTGGTTATTTAAACGCATTCACAGATTTAGGTACAGTAAATTAACCATTATAAGGAAAAACTTATTGAAATTTTGGACAGAAAGCTTTAAAACTGTAAAATACTGCATCATGTTTGAAGCAGGAAAGTTAAAACAACAATGTCTATTAAACCTTTAGCTATGGATGGACTTTAATAAGTTGACCTCATTAGCTGATTCCATGTGTTGACCTGACCTGATGATTACTGACATTTTCTACTGTCTGTTGTGCGTTTGATATTTTCCTTGCTTTTTTCTGGATGTATAAAAGTAAAAATGTAGTCTCTGCGAATAACTCAACAATGGCATTTTGGCAAGACAAAACCAACCATGCTCTGTCTTTGTTTTGGTCCGAGCACCTGCACAGTGTTTGGTGCTGATGGAATGAAGGCTGTGACAGTTTTAGTTCACACTGTTGGCATCCAGCCGTTGCTCTCAGCAGCACTAGTTTGGCCTCTGACACCACAAATTTAGCATTTTTCTGAACTATATGTAAGGATTTGGTGCAACATTTTTATTATAAATGTTGCCTTTTCAGGCAGATTCACTTTGCATCTTAAAGGATAAGGTTAATTATTATTATGTCTTGTACACTGGTTGGACAAATATTGATTCAGTGATATGTTGATGTCCTGACTCATTAAATATACTTATAAAATATATAATGGTAAAATATATAAAATATATAATGGTGCCAAATGTAGATATTTTAAGAAACAATGGTGTTCTTAACAGATTTCCCACCAATTTGGTGACACTGTCAACTGTCTTCATTGATTTGTAAATGAGTTTCTTCAAAAGTTTTTTTTTTTTTTTTTTTTTTTTTAAGAAATACTTTCTAAAAAAAAATAGAAACAAACTAATGGTCAATCTAGTTGATCAACAATAACTCAAGCATAACTCAAAGGATTTCAGGGACAGTTTGGAAGAAGCAGGCTCATGAAAGTAAAACAGACTAATCTGGTCACAACAAAATGTTAAAATGTTGAAAAAATTAATTGTTTGAGAAGCTGCAGTGGAATTAAACTGATGAAGGCGAGCAGAACTGAGCAGCACTGTCTGTGGATTAAATGTTACATTTGTCTTAAACAAACATGTTATTGTGCTAGGCTGGAAAGAAATTAGTAACTTTGATGATACAACTCACTGCTGGTGGATGGCATAGAGAGAGAGAAATAATGTACTGCATGTTTGCAAAGGAAACACACAGAACACCATAAAAGAGCAGCAAAACATCCAGGAATATCTGTGAGCCTGTACAAACAGGAAGCATGAAGAAGCTGTTGGTTGTAGACATTCAGACTGATGACATTACTCTCTCTGGTGTCCATCATCCCCACTTCCCTTCCGTCATCGCTCTTGCTCTTGCTCTCTCTCTCTGTCTCTCTCTCTCTCTCTCTCTCTCTCTCTCCCCCCCCATTTAAGGTGCAGAGTAAAACACCAGATCAAAGTAGAAATTCATTATATTAAGTATACTTGCTACGACCTTATCTGCCCTGCGATGGCATGAACTGGAAATGTCACAGTGATACAATAAGTCCTCCATGTTTATGGAAAAGTGCTGGCGGAGGCTTAGGGAGAAATATTATAGTCCATTGTGCAGTAGCTGGCACCTGAAGGCCCTCGACTGTTTGAAGTTGTATGACATAAAAAATGTATACAAGGCTTTTTTTTTATTTATACACCTCCTCCTGTGATCTTTGTTTCATCATCCACCTGCACTCAACGCCCCGATAGGAATTTTATTCCCCTTAATCAGTATCAAAGCAGGGTGCAGCTTAAAGGCATGACCCATGTTAACTAAAAAAAATTATGGAACTGTCCTTTACTTCTGCATCTGCATGGTAAATTACCTTCACTGAAATGTGTGAAAACTTATTAATAGGTTTTATTGTTGCTTTTGAAAACTGAAGATTCTGATTTACTCCTCAGACAAAGATCGTATGAATGTAATCAAAGAATCAATCTAATGTGGCATTAATCAATCATTTAAATTGTTTTTTCAAACAAAAATTAGCTCAAACCTTTAAATTACATGATTTCCTGTTTTATGTTTTATGGAAATCATTCAGATACTCACCATCAATGGGGGTGATGTAGTCAGACAGGTAGGTCCCTGCTGTGGCCCCGCCCCCTTGCATGAGAAGCTCGCTGTAAGGGCTGCGGTGACTCGCCATCAGGTGGTAATACTCGGCTGGACTGGCTCCAGGGGGAGCAGGAGGAAGTCCGAACAGACCACGATCTTTCAAATGCTCGTGGGCCACTGGAACAAGAAGGGAGGAGGAGAGAAGGTATTAAGGAAGGTTAGAAAGGAGTGGGGAATAATTAAAGGGACTGGGGTGAATCCCTGCTGTACCCCACCTCACACCGAGGAAAATCTTTGAATGGCCGGCAGAGTGGCCTGTGCCACCCCCAAATAGCACTGCCTCCATGGTAAAAAATGTTATGCTCCAACTTCTGGAGTGTAAATAATTCTCTAAAATCAAGGATTTACAGCACTTACTGTTCTCATCTTTAAACTTCCCTCATGTGTTCATATCTTCATACCACTGCTAATGAGGCTCAAGTTCACCTTCACTTTCTTCTTGAAGATGCAGAACAAACATGCTTCTCCTTTTCCTTTCCTCTTGTTCTGAGTGATGTTTCAGACGAAATCAGGGCTTTTAACATTAAACAAAACATGCGCTGCACTTGCACTGACTTCATAGCCCTGACTTCTTGCTTACAGGATCGTATTTCCACCTTAAAAACCTTGAAGAAGTTTCAGCTCTGTGCTGCTTCAAAAACAACCTCAGCTGATGGCATCCTGTCTTTAGGATCACCTGGAACACATAAAACCCCACTACCTCCATATCTGAACTGGAGTTCTCGTCTTTCAATGAGTTATTTGCACCCTCCAGTCCTCCTCATCCTTTTTCCTTTCACACAGCGTTATCATGGCCAGATCTGGATTGCGGTCACAGATTTGAGCTTAAAAGCATTGCCGCATTACCACTGACAGATGGTAAAAGAAGATTTATACCTGGTCCCACTGCGGTGCTCCTATCTGTTATTGTAATTCACCACTGAAGAAAGAGTTGTCATCATGTCTTGGTACATTTCATATTTTTTGCCTTTTATCAATTTCCACAGATTGTTCTAAAGGATCTCTTCTCGGTATTTACGCACCTGAGAGGTCAAGGTTTTTCCACGGAGAGGTTGCTGTCACATTCAACTCCCTCCAGGATGTCTTAAAACCACAGACCATCTGTTGCAAGCCTTTTTCCATAATACACTTCTACATTTTAATGTAGAAGTGTATTATGTATTACAACACATCTCAAAAAAGACGGAACATGGTGATTTTTACCATTGTGTAGCACCCCCTCTTCTTTTAACAATTGTCTCTAAATGTCTAGGAAGTGAGGGGACCAGTTGTCAGATGCGGGATTCTAGTTGCTCAACAGTCCTGGGCCTTTGTTGATGTTTTCTATTTTGCGCATCATAAGTCAGTTCAGCACCCGGACTCTTCTCCTGTGAAGCCATGCTGTTGTGATAAATGCAGTATGCGATTTAGCATTGTCTTGCTAAATATGCAAGGCCTTCCTTTAAAGAGACAAATGTTGTCTACATCACAAAGACTTTTACATTGAGGAACATTTTTCTGAAAATGTTCCACAATGTTTATACACAGTTTATTGCAGATTGATGGACCTCTGCCCATCTTCATATCTGAGAGTTCTCTCTAGAATGCTCCTTTTATACCCAGTCATGTTACTCACCTGTTGCCACTTAACCTGATTAGTTGTCAAATGCTCCTCCAGTTGTTTCTGATTTGTGCCATTTATTTTTCCCAGCCTTTTGTTGCCTCTATACCAACTTGTTTGAGATGTGTTGCTGCCATCAAATTCAAAATGAGCTAATATTTTCATGACATAGTAAAATGTCTCAATGTCAACATCTCATTTGTTGTTTATGTTCTATGGGAATAAAGTATGGGTTTATGAGATTTCCAAGTAATTACATTCTGTTTTTATTTATATTTTATACAGTGTCCCAACTTTTTTCCTCCTTTAATCTTCCTGTGATTGATTTCAATATAAATTCACAACAATATATGTGAAGGTTCTCAGTCATCCACCTCATAATCATCTTCAGTGGTTAGCTGTAGGCAATTGGACTTGCTTAAGTCCAATGATTTAAGGGACTTAAAAAGAGGAATTTTAATTTTTGGGTGAAAAAAAAAAAATCTGAATAAAATATTAAGTATTTTGTCTTGAGCTCCCATAAACGAGACAATCTTTGAAACAACTCAGAAAGTCACTCACTTACGTTAGTTTCATCTCTTCAACATTTCCTTTTTATCATTTCTTTTCCACTTTTTTGCCAGGTTTCATTTAAATTTCAAACCTTATTTTGGGTCAGAAATTATCAAATAAAAATGTATGATTGTTTTTTTAAATTCTGATATGTTCATAAATAAAAAAACCCCACAAATTATTGAAAAGCAGGCTGCTCAATCATGTGACCTTTCTGATTTACTTTGAATTATAATTATAAAATATTTTGTGAATCCCAGTGTGAACCTAAGAGATTACACAAATTATTTTAAGAAATTAAAAAGAGTATATTTAGTTTTTTGGAACTAAACTACTTGTTTTCTGCCTTTATCTCAAGCTTTACTTACATTTTGCAGTTGATTGTGGGTCTGAAATGGCTGGTCAACTTACGTTCTGCGGGGCTGATTCCTCTGGCCGCTGAGATCATGGACAGTGTGGGGCTGCTGTGCACTGAGCGCAGGTAGTGCTCCATGTGAGGGTTGACGTACGGGTGAGGTGGGCTGAACGGAGAGTCACCGGTCGGTACAGCAGCAGGCGAAAGGCGTATCAGGGAGATGTCGGAAATGATGGGGCTGCTGGTTAAACCCACAGGACTGCAAGAGAAGAAGAAGAAAAAGAGGACAAAGAGTTGAACATGTGGTTGTGGTTAATCTAATTTCACTAGAAAAGTGTCTGAAGTATATGTGAGGAAGAGGAGGATGATGAGAGAGCAGGTTATCTTATTTACACCACTGTATTTTAACATTGGTGATCATGGTGGTACTTCGAGAGCTCAATATTTACTCAGGTGGTACTTGGTATGAAAAGTTTGAGAACCACTGCTGTAGAGGACACAAGATGTTAAGACTAATGCAGAAACTTAGGAACGACACCAGTCCAGTGCTGCTTCTTTAGAGTTCAAGACGATAAATAAGAGTGCTGTTGTGTCAACTGTATCGAAGGCAGCAGTCAAATCAAGCAGCGCAAGGATAACCCAGTTACCAGAGTTATTGACTAAATATATGTCATTTAAAACCCTTAATAGTGCAGACTCTGTGTTGTGTAAGGTTTTTAACCCAGACTGAAACACCCTGTGAATACAATTTTTGTTTAAAAAAGTCTATAATTGGTTACAGACAACTTTCTCCAGGATTTTAGAAATGAATGGAATTTTAGAGATTGTCCTGTAATTAGCAAGCACAGAGGACCGGGTTTTTTAATCAGTGGTTGCACTACAGCATGTTTAAGTCCTGGGTACCACAGTAGTGCTGAGACTGCTATTGACAAAAGCAAGGACAAGAGATCCATTAGTAGAGAAAACCTCCTTGAAAAGGCGAGGGGGGAGAACATCTGTGGGGGAACCGGAAGGCTTCATGTGATCAATAGACACCAGCTCAAACTGATTAAAGACAGTAAAGCTGGGGACAGAAATGGATGGATCATATGACGGAGGTGAGATAAGAGCTTTAGTTGATGCAACTCAATGAAAAAATCCTCACATATCTTAGTGGAAGCTTCTAAAGTGGCTGATTCTGGTGCATTTAAAAGTGAGATAATGGTGCTGAAGAGGACAGAGGGTTTGTGACAGTAGGATGAAATCATTTTGGAGAAATATTCTTTTCAACCTTTACAGTGTTCTGATAACACTGCCAGCTGTCTAACATGTCAAGGAACACCTGCAGTTTATGCCTCTTCCACATGTGTTCTGCTCTCCTGCATTCTCGCCTGGCAGCAAGAGTGACATTATTTAACCAAGGCTGAGGTGTAGGTTTGGGACGCCTGGATTTTAACAGAGCCACTGTGTATTAGAATGTAAGGAGGATCCCGGGTTTATGTTGATGTTAACATTAAAAGCAGCTGAGAACTGAGCATCAGTGGAAGAGTTAGACATGCAACAGTGCCGTGCTGAAGAGTGAGATTTAACCAGACATGGAACAGAGAAATAATATAAAACTGGCATTTGATATGAGAACACTGGATCACAAATTTCCTGATTGACAGATAAATTGTACGACAAGACGAGGTCAAGTGTGTGCCAGTGTTCATGTGTGGGACCAGCCAAGCACTGCACAAGAATAAAAGAGTCTATAAGATTTAAAAAGTCTTTGGCCAGAGCCTTATCAGGACAACACACATGAATGTTAAAATCCTAAACGATTAGGACCCGATCATATCTAGGAAATAAATCAGCCAAGAAATTGGAATATATATTCTAAAGTCTTTATTATGTTTAGGTGGCTGATAGATCACTGCACAAAGAACCAGGCAAGAGCGACCCAACTCGAATAAAATCAGTTTGAAGCTGGAGAAGGAGGTCAAGAGCTTTTTACAATTAAAAGTGAATGTCACTTCTAAAAATGTATGTGGATCTTTTGATCAGAGGATGAGTAGACACGGAGTGAGGAAGCTCTGTAGCCATGGGGTATTGACAGTGTCACTTGTCAACTTTAGACAGACTAAAGATGTGACAGATCAAACCGTGATACATCAGTATCAGTATGATTGTGTTACAATGAGACAGTATTTAAAAGTTTGAATATATCACAGATCAGGGAATTTTGACTTCCATTTTGATTTGTACAGTAGTCTTCTTAAAAAACACTGCCATGTTGTTTGATTGCATCACATCATGTGAGTCAAAGCTTTTCTTTGTCTCAGAAGATAAAGACTTTATGTTCCACCTGAAACAACAGTCAGTTTTAATAATTGAAGTTCAGACTGCAGTTTGAGCTGATGTGTTTACCAGCATCTTAACCTTGTGAAGAATCTGCCTGAACATCTTTTAGACTCTTTTAGAAGGGATCGTGCTGAATGAGTCGTAATATTCAGAATGTCAGAGATGGCTATGGGAATTGCGCAGGTTTTCTGGCTGTCTGTGTGGTCACTGAGTCAATACAATAACAGACCTATGGAGCAGATCGAAGTGTGGTGCCAGGCAGCGGGCTGAAACATGAGGGAGCTGTTTGTGTTCACAGTGTTGTCGCTCTTTTGTCTGAAGTCAGGAAGTTATTTTCTCACATTACCGCATTGCCTTCACAGCTCATTAAAGGTCTGTCACACAGTAGTGAGAAGGTCATAAACATGACCATCACCTCCCCCAATTCCAGCAGACGAACCCCAATTTAACCCCAATTCCGAAAAAGTTGGGATGCTATGTAAAATTTAAATAAAAACAGAATGCCACAATTTGCAAATCTCATAAACCCATATTTTATTCCCAATAGAACATAAACAACATATCAGATGTTGACACTGAGACATTTAAATAAACTGACCAAAAAATAGCTCATTTTGAATTTGATGGCAGCAGCACATTTAAAAAAATTTGGAACAGGACGACAGTCTTAGAGACAGACTTTTCCAGCAGAAAACAGAAGTCTGAACATCACTCACTCTCCCACACCCAAGTCCATAGTGCAAATTAGTGATTCAATGAGGTAAACTTGAATAATGGATTTTAAACACATGAAATCACAAAATAAGACATTTGAACTTACTGACAGAGAGAGCAGTGAATCATAAAACTCCTGTGTGCCCTAAGTAATATAGGCATTATATAGATTATTTGAACTTACACAAAACAGAGTTTTGACAAACTGAAGCAGTAAAAACTAGGTTTTCGGTTCTTCAGTAAGAAAATCTCGATAGAAAAAATCTATCGCCGAAAACTGGATGATAAAATGACTTTTTAAGGAGGCCGTGATTTGCAGCACTATGATCTGTATTGATATGATTGTATGTAGGTCATTTCCTCCTCCACATGAAATGTTTGGGGGTTGCCTGTTAAGTTTGAGGCGTCTGCTTCACATGGCAGACTCATAAACCTACAGTGGGAGTTTATTCAGCCGCTCGCTGGACGGCGTGATTTATCTAAATCAGAGCGCTCCCTGAGCCCCGACACCGGAGACAAGACTCACTGTCATACTGTAATTCATCTCCGCTGTCTGCGGGAAGAGTCTCACAGCACACATAGGTTCATACACACAGAAATGATGAAGACGCAAACACTTGAGCAGCGGCACAAACAAAAACAAACTCTCTTCAGAGAGGAATGTCCAAACTCACTTCTACTGAAGCATTGAAACAGAAAGTAAATGTGTTACATGAATTTTTTTTTTTAAAAATCAGTATTTCTTGTGAAAATTAAGACTAGTTAAAGCAACACCATGTAGTATTTCAACTTTCAAATGTCTCCAAAAATATTTTTAATTTATTGTGAACCTGAACCAGAATAGCACCCTGGTCAGAGTGTGAGAGGGTATGCATCACCTGTGCTGGTACTATGTAATGTTAAGTATTGTGTGACTACACGAAGAATGTAACACAGTTTTATTTTACGGCATACGTCACCGCATTGACTGCTTTTTGCATATGTCACTCCCTTCACTCAAAATACTGAATGGGTGAAGCGACAAAGTACGGGAGTTGTTCTTTCAGTGGAAATAGCAGAGGCAGCATAAAAACCGAAGTGGGCAAAGATTTTTTTGGAGGGATTAAAGAAAAGCAAGTGGGAGAACGATAGAATAAGATGCTGGACAAGGCTGAGCATTAGTCCAGCTTTCACTGAGACACGTTGAGGGATGTTGGACCAAAGGCGACCTGGTCCTGCTACTGTTAGACTAGTAAGTTGACATTGTTTGCTCACAAACTAACCACAGTACGTTTGAGCTGCTGTGTGTCAGGTGCTGTTATTGAAGTCATGCTATCCCCAGTTTAATTCAGAATTCAGTTATTCACGTAGTGGAGTGGGTTTTTTTCTAGGTGAAAGTTATTGCATGTTAGCTAGCTAGTTTTCAATAACTTGCATGATAGTTGTAGCAACCATTCACTTTATTTTATTTGTGGTTTATTTTTATAGGGACAGATACAGTAATACAGACAGTACTGCTAATAGTCGTCCAGTTCATGCAGCATTGTGTTTTTAGCAGATGATACTGATACACTTGGAAACACTGTGATAACTTTGTATATCGTTCTCCTGCTTTGTGAGCATCAACAATCCTTTTTCTCAATTCTAAGTTGATTTCATTTGTTTTTAGAATTATACTTTTTCAAGTGACAGCTCAAACCCTTACTGAAGATTTTATACTGTGTGTAAATTTGTAGATAACCCTCAGTTTTAACTTTATTTTTTAAGTTTTTAGCATTACACAGTTATCAATCCTTACCCCACATTACACAGCACATCATTGCACAACAGTGGTTTGTGGCTCAATAAAAAGGTCAGTTCTTAAGGGGGGTAATAATTGTCACCCTGGTAGTTTTTGGATTTTGTGAAATAATTTCATTTTTGTGTACAGTCAAATAACTGAAGCATCCAAAATAAAACTAGGATGTTTGAAATAGCTGTGTTAAAAATTCTTTGCTTTGTTTAACAGCATGTTGTAGATATAAAACAATGACATTTTCATAGGGGGGCTAATAATTTCGTCCTCAACTGTAAATGGAAATGGTGGCAGAGCCTACCTACTTCAAAATTCAGGATTGCAACTGCATCAAGCCAGTCGATAAAGTTCAGCAGCTCACCATTGCCATCGTCCTGGATAAGCATTGGTTGAAGGTTGTGAGGAAGTTCATCAACTTTAGGTATACATTTTATCTTTTTTCCTATACTAATTTCTGTGCCTATTACAAAACAAACAATTAAATGGCTACATCTGGAACATCCTTAACTTTGTGTATGCATGGTGGCATGAATGCATGGCCTTCCTGCACAAAACAGAGATAGACACAAGATGTAAGTTTATAATATACTGTTCCCATTGATCACTTCCCTATTGAAATCTCAGAGTGGTTGCCTGATAGACTATAGAACAAATGTTACTCCCTTACTTGTTACAGATGATACTACAACAAGCAGTTGCAGTATCAACAAGCAGAACATCTCTTCTTTCTGAGCTCCTTTGTTGAGATTAATTTTTGTTATGTTTTTTGCATTGGTCACTTGTTAACAATGCTAGAATCAATCTTTCTGATGAAGGGCGTTGTATGTGCAGCTGCTCAGTAGAGTAGTTAATAAGACATGCCCTCTCTCTCTCTCTCACTCTGAGCTGTCCTGTGATTGGTCGAAGTTTCTGTAAAAGAGGGACCACAAGTCTAGTTGTCTCTCACGTCACTTCATTCACATTATGAAAAAATGTTGGTAAATTGGTTGGTAAATGGTTATTGGTAAATAATGACAATTATATCCTGTGCACTATATCCAAAATAATGAAAATTGGAAAAACTAAAAGTGCAATAACTCTCCCTGATGGTCCAGTGAACAAAAACAAATGTATTCCCATACAGCATAACTGTATCCTCCACTATATTTTGAAAGGCTAAATCTTTATCAGAAGCATGGACAGAGTCTGGTGGTGATGTTTAACAAAGAGAGACACATGTAAGATGTCTTCCAAGCAGCAGAGTTTAGTTCAAGACCGAATGTCAAGAGATTTGATGCTGATTTTTACATATATAACCAGGAAATATTTATTTCTACCCTTGCTTCCTCATGAAAGTGGTTTTTAAAATTCATATAATTCTAACTGATACACATATTTTTCCATTTAATCCTGAACTTTAATGGAAACAACACTAGGATAAAGTCTGTTTAAAGTTCACAGTTTCATCAACAGGAGTAAAACTGTGCTTTGAGGAAAGTAATAAAGCCACAAAGTAAACAGCAGATGATGAGTGTATTATCCCATCTCCGTGGCATCACAGTGGGTAGGACGTTGTTCCTCTTCTTGAAACTTCCTTGCCTCACTGTCGCTGGCGACGGCGATATAAGAAAAACGGCAGAAGAGGTAGCAAGGGAAAAAAGAGGCTTCCCCTCGGCTGCTCCTTATGACAGGCTTGACAAAATAACCAGACTCTCATTACAGTATATGCAAACAATGATAAAGAGGACGGCACAGGGATGTCATGTTAGACAATCACGGAGTGGACCTCTGACACGCTGCCACGAGCTTATAATAAAGTGCTGCACCAGGCGACAAATGACACCGCACTTAATTTGCTGTGCAATGTTCCTGTAATTAGGTGAATTTGGCACAGGCAGAGAGGAGCGACAGCCAGATCAAGGTCTTGATGAATTAGGGGTCCACTGTCAAGATCAAATCACATTAATCAAGGTGGCCGAGTCCGCGGACAGCCTCCCCCGCCCCCATCTTTCCCAGCCAGTGTGATGAATAGCCCTGCTTCCGCCAGGCGCGAAGTATGCATCACCATCAAATCTGTGAATTTAAATGTAAGAGTACTATTTGGAGAATTCTATTGACTTTTTTGTGCGGACGCCACTTTTTCTGTGGTGATAAAGTAACTTTAAACTCCTGCAGGAGCCTCGTTCTTCTGTTTTAAAGTGTGCCACAGACTTTATGCAGCTGCTAGACATTTTAAAACCTAAAGTCTAGAACTCCTGATTGATTCAAAAAGTTACTATTCTCTGAGCTACAATTAAAAAAAAACATGAATGAGAACAGCACTGAGCTTATGAATACAAACAATGACAATCAAATTAGCAATGTCAAACTTTCTCTGAAACACAGGTCTCCAAAGCTCTGACTGGTCCTTAAATACTCCAGTACTTACTGTCCTAATGAGTCTTTATTTGCAGCTGCATGACCACACAACAAAATGCATTTTATCAAGAATAAAATGAAAGTATACTTGGAAAAAACTGGTTTGTGAATCACTCAGTCTCTCACAACAAAGTCCATAGAGAAAAACGATAATTTAACATCACAGCACACAGGAGTTGTGGTTCCACTGCTGCCTCCATCAGTAAGTTTAAGTAGGTTATTTTGTGACATCAGTGATTGAAATCTGATTTACCTCAGTGGAACAAACTGACCACATGAGTCTCCCTGCAAGCTACAATCACTGATTTTCTCTATGGACTTTGGTGTCGGAGAGTGAATGTTTCCTTTTGGAAAAGTCTCTCTAACAGTGAGATAAAGCAGTGAACATATTTTTAGTATATGATTTTATTAATATATTCTGTGTGGTTAAAATCTGTTTTTTTCCTTGTGTCTCCACTGGTAGCTATTTTAATTTCAATTTATCACATTTAATTGTCCAAAAACTGATGAAAACCAAATCATAAAACCAAAAAGCTCCTCAAAAAGGTCGAAGGGTATACCTTTAATACATAAATTAAGTGAAACGTATATTTGAGTGAAAAATATTTTAATAAAAGCAAAAAATAGCTGTAAATGGAGAAAAGGTTCATGCTGCATGACAAACCTGTGAGGTTGACTTTTGTTTATAACACACTATTTTCTTTTCTTTACAAACTAATTTATCCTAAGGAAAATAAATGTGATTGTGTGTCTTATTTAACCCTCATCACCAGCAGCGTGGAAGTGGGGCTCACCACCATTCTGACCTTTATACAGCGAGGGTCTAATTACAGTGCTGGTTCAGGGGCAGTGCGGCCTGCACCACACAGATTAGTCCACACAACAAGCCATTAATGAAAATAAAGAGGTGCTGGCTGTATTATGTCATCAGTGATGGATCAGACCCTGCTCAGTGTTGCTAATGGAGTGGGCTACAGATTGATACCAGTCAGCCTAAATGCATTTATTTTTATTTACATGGGCAGAAAAATGGAATACAACTTAGTATATAAACTAAAGAAAGTTTTATTTCCAGTGTGCTTTTTTGTGAGAGCTGCAAGAATTTCAATAAAATAAAATGTTAATTTGCAGATTTAGATTAGCCACAAAATTAAATTAGTTTTCATCAGTTATCAATTCAGCAAAAACTGATTTTAGTCACTAGTCTTGAGAAAGACTCATCTCATAAAATCACTCACTCACTCACTCACTCACTCACTCACTCACTCACTCACTCACTCACTCACTCATTTTCTACCGCTTTATCCACTAAGGGTCGCGGGGGGTACTGATGCCCAACTCCAGCTGACATAGGGTGAGAGGCAGGGTACACCCTGGACAGGTCGCCAGTCCATCACAGGGCCAAACAACCATTCGACTTTTCCAACAGGAAACTGAAATTTCCAAACCACTCACTCTCCCACACCAAAGCCATAGAGATTTTAATAACTGATTCATAGTTGATTTTAGCCTGCTTGGACCCAGAAGCTACTGGTCTACTGCTGTCTGTTGTGGTGAGATTGTGTCAATTAAGTAAATCTGTATAAAGGATTTCAAACACCAAAGTCTCAAAATAACTCATTGCAACTCACTGATGAGGGCAGCACTCTCATCTTTTCTCTATGGACTTTGGTGCATGTAACAGTGCTGCTGCCTGTTACCCTAAAGCTATGTTCATGCATAACCATCATGGACAAGGCTATTTGCCTTTGTTTCATGCATGAACATGGATTTGCAGTCAACGCAGTTATAACGGCCTCTGCAAAACACAAACATGAATATAGTAATACAAAGCCTTATGTTCCAGATGGCCAACTGAATGTGTAAGGAATACAGATGCTTTTCAAACATTTCTCAAAACAGAACAATAGCGGAGAGTACTTACTTCTGCAGGCGCATGTTTATTTCCATGTTTGGATGGGCAGAGGACCCGAAGGCAAGTAGAAACAGTAATTTGAAGTTGGGAAAGATGATGTCAGAAACACGAAGCAGTTATTTGTGTGGGTCAATAAGGGTGTTTGGGCTTCCTGGGGGTTTATTTATTGATTGTATATGGTGTTAGAATATGATGTATATATCTTATCTGGTACATGGATTGTTTATCTGTAATCTGCATTATTGTACTGAATATATTAATTGCTTTAAATAGAGAAAATTTATATTTGTATAGATAATTGATTTGGGGAAATGTGCAATGGTTCATGCCGTGTGTTTGAAATCCTTGGTCAGGAAGGGCTTCGAGTTAGTTGGGTTTTTTGGAACCATCACCACTGTCTCCAGCCCGGCAACATTGCATGAGACGAAACTGTATCAATCCAGTCCAGATTTTAAAATTTCTACAAATAACAATGGATAATTTAGATTTAATAGACTATGAAATAATCAAAGATCTATGCCCTTTTTCTGGTTTGTCTGATGTTCGTCGCAGTGAAGTGCCTTACTCAACCGCACTTCAGCCTTTAGAGATTTTTTAAAAAAAAACCTTATCTCCGACAATTTCACAGTTTGGATCTGAGCAAAATAACTCCTGACAGAGAGCTGACTTTCTCCCCACAGCATTCATTTTTCATCCCCAGATGGTCGCAGCTAAAAAGAGTGAGCCCACATAATCAAACCATGTCGGAAACGAACAGTGTGTGAATGGTAAATTCAGAACCAGCACTCATTATTCACTTTGGAAGTCAGCATGTTGTCATCTGGTTTTGATAGTGAACTTCTGCTCTCATCACTGCCTGTGTGCACAGTCTCAAGCCCAAAAACAAGCTGTGTAACTGAATATGAAATAAACATTTGCATCAAGAAGATCTGACGACTCTAGTCAGAGAGGAATCACATGTAGACTGCTCCAGTTTACACAGAAGAAGAAGAAGAAACAGAAAGGGTCACCTACCTGTGCATGGCGTGCAGAGTGTGAGGCTCGTAGTGGTAGCGTCCCTCATGATGACGCATGTCAATTGGAATTGGTGTGTGGAAGGTAGGGAACATGTGGTGGGGGGCTGCAGAAAGAGGAGAGCAAAGAAGAGAAGTTAGATGTGAGAGAGGGGACTTCACAAAAGAGAGAGAACTTTCAAAGGCAAAAGGGCTACAATGAAGCAACATGAATTTCACTGCGAGCTGAGCACTTTCGTGTAAGAATATTGGCACTATCACACAAGAGAAGTGGGATAAATAAATAATCAAAGTCGTCCTAAGAAATCCTACATCTTGAACATAAAAGATGTCCAACCGGGCTTTTGACAAAGACCTGCAGCTCCACACTCTTTGAACCAGGTGGGATGATAGAAAGCTGCAGCCTGTACTCAAACCAGGACTGACAGCAGTGGGAAAAGCCTCCTGCTGCTCTTTACACATCCACAGAGCTGGAGCTTCATATACACACTGTCCACACCTGTGTCCACTGTAAACATAAGACTATCTGCAGCACTTACTTACTTCCCTCTCCTATTTTGTTTTTAGAGAAGGAGAAACACATGCAGTGTCATTCACCTCCATCTGCCTGAGTAAACAAGGTGAGAAAAGAGCTGGACACTGAAATATTTTAATTTATTGGGTCATAACAGAGCACATCCTAAACAACATCCTAAAAACCCACCTTCTGCATTAAATCTGGTGCTTTTACACCAGATTTAATGTATAAACTCTTTTTTGAGCTTTGTTTAACCAGGAAAACCTCATTATGATTAAAAAATATTACGAATATAGAATATTACACGATAATATTCTATATTTATCAAATAATCACATTTACATTGACATAATAAATCGCAATATTTGTATTAATTCACATGTTTTTTTAAACATTACTAAAACGGTTATTTAAAAAGGTCACTGGCTTTGTTTTTTTGATGTGATATGTTAACAACTAACATGCTCCACACAGCAGAAGAAAGCTCTATTGTTACTATGGTTACTCTTTTATAACCTTTTACTTCAATTCCTGTTTCAAACGTACTGATTTTAGGTCACTAAAAAAGGGTGCTGACTATGCGACTAGTTGCCAAACTACAACTAAACACCTTTCAGAGTTATTTGACCCAGACGTGATTGCAACTATTCATGATATAGCTATAGCTAATCCAACTTTCCGCAATAAAATTCAACACATTTTTCCAGGATGTTTCATGAAAATGAATCATATCAATTTTTCTGGAATTGTGCTAACAAACAAACAAACCAGCCACCAAGAGATGAGTGAATTACCTACATGCTACAGTCAGAATTATTTGTGCAGTGAGGTTTCATATGAGTATAATTTAAAAACACAATAGACTTCAAATTCATGTCATTCATGCCAGGTGACAGAAAATTGAAACATTTAAACTTCAGCAAAAAATTTGATCTGGAAACCTTTAAAGATTTGATTCTTTTTATGGAAAATGTTTGGAATGAAGTGTAACTCTGAACATGAGTTAACTTGAACAAACCTCCTTTTAAATATATGCTTTTCCCTTTAAATTCCCAGACTGTGAAGCTTTATGACAGTCTGAGATTGCGTCAAACTGTGTAGACAAAGTCATGGTTCTGCTTTCACTTCAATGAGCTTTGTATACTTTCATTGTCCATTGTTTTAATGCCTTATATATATTTTTTTTTTTTTTTCATTCATTCCTCTCAGAATTTTTCTCAAAACATCCAAACTAATTAGTTGTTGTGATAACACAAATCCACTGAAGATCATGCCTTTATTTTACCAGTGTATAAAAGAATTTTATGGAGTTATGTTTCTTGTTAACATTTTTCTCCGGTTTTTACTTTGGAAAAGCTCCATGAGGGCATCGCTCGCTCTCTCCCTCATTGTGTCCTGCCTTGCTTGCCCTCCCCACAGCTTTCGTTTAATTACAACCTGGTGTGTCACATCTGCGAGCTGCCGGATGAACGAAGACAAAACGGATAAAAAAGATGGAGGGAGCGGAGAGAGAGGTGAGCCACCTGATCTCTGGACTGCATTAACATTCTTCCTGAGTCTCTCTCTCTCTTTCTCTCACAGACACGCACACACACACACACACAGGGAATCTGGTGCCGGGGTGACCTGGGAGTTTTGTGGGGGGCGGGGGGGCTCACAGATATGGATCATTATCTGCTCTAGGCTGAGCGTACAGAGGGGATAGCAGAGGTTAGCGGGGCCTCCTGGGTTCTTAGGGGCCCACTACCTGAGTGAGTCAGCATTCCAGTCCCATTCCTCTCACTTTGCTCACTGACAACATAACGGACAGACCCAGTCCCTCGACGCCACAGAAATAACCCACTTCAGGTTTAGCTCCAAAGGGACAAGGCTGGATTAATTCCTGTATCTCCTCACCAATGACATGAGTTTAGTTTGGAAGACAAGGAGAAACTGGTTTCCTTTCAGACAGTGACTCAAATCTCTGATTTTCTCTACGTAGACACTTCTATGATGTGAATTCAAGAACAGCAGTCAAAAATTTTATAAAAGATAAATTTTATTCACAATTCTGTGTCAGTTTTAAATTTATACTAATTTTAATGCAATTTATTTTTTCATTAACCAGGAAAAATTTCCATTGAGATCAAAAACTTTTTTCATGGCTAAGACAGGCAGCAGCACAAATGAAACACAAGAAAGGACAAAATAAAATATTTCTCAACTACTAGCATCTTATAGAATCTACAGTTTAAAAGTGTTAAGCAGAAATTACCTCCCTGATTTCATGTCACAGGTGCGGAAAATTCAAAAGCCCTTTTTCCAGTTTCTAAATCTAGACATGAAATTTTTTGACTGAAAAAAAACACAATTCACCTCAATCTCAGTGTCACGATTTTTCTGTTTTTATCTTTATCTCTATATTTCAGAATCTATTTGCAATCTGTATCAATTTCTGATTGTTTGTCTGTTAGTTAATCCCTTCCTTTTTTCCTTCCTTAGTCTGGTGTAATTACCCCATGTGTGACTCTGTACACTGTGTAGGTTGAGTATACTTAAGACTCTGTGAGCGTGTGTGAGAGAACTAAAAGGCCCCATTCAATGAGCAGCTTGAGTTAATGCTCATTACAGTTGGGGGTAAATTTTAAATCCTTTAAGTAAAGGTCATGACACCACAGTGGAGAAATATTTAAATCAATGTGCTCATGTCTAGTAAATTAAATTATTAGGAAAAACCCTTGAAGGTATAAGTAAAGAAAGGGAAAGAAGCAACAGCTTAAAAATAAGATTAGGTCAGCAAATTACAATTATTTTCTTTATAAATTAATCTGTGGATTATTTTTTCTTTTTTTTTTTATTCGTTGTTTAGTCAATCAGTGTCTCAAAATCTATGAGTTTAATCTCATAAAAATGAGAGAAACATGAAAAAAATCATATGTTAGAAGCTGAAATCACAGGAATTGTGATTAATAATTCTTGACTGAAAGAAGGAAAATTAGTGTTTTACAGAAATTTGTGTTGGCTGAGATTAAGTTAAAGTGCTGTGGTGGATTAAATAACTCGTTAAGACTTGAGTTTTGTGTTGCTGAATTTTCAAGTTTTGCACTTTGGACATGATTGAAATGCGGCCATGAGGGTTCAGACTCCAGGTTTCAAGCTCCAGGCCCCCTATTTCAGACTCCAGGCTCCAGGTTTAAAGACCCAGACTCCAGGTTTCCTCTGTGGGTCAGCTTGGCCTCTGCATCGTGGCCGGTGGGATTGACCAGGCAGGCTTATTCCATCACTGAGACAGCGCCCATTGTTCTGTTGCCACAGTAGGAACAAAAGGCGAGCGCTCATGAGAGTTCAAGAGGCACATTTACCTGATTCACTGGGCCTCGATCCCCCCTGGGCGTATGCAGCATCAAGCAGCACTGCCATGGCCCCGCTTAGGCTCCAGCCATCTATTAGTCTTTGCTTGATAACATTTGTTTTAGCGTCTGGTGGAGCCGCTGCAGTTGGTAGACCACAGTTTTTCAAAGTCAACCCCCCCCCCCCGTATGCATACAGCACAAACCCTATTTATGTTATCTTTAAGTTTAGTATGAATTCATTGAAGTCGAATGGAGTGTGACTGTAAAGTCTAAGGTCTGTGTGCATAATATAAAAGTTCTGCGTGAACTTTTTTTTTTTCAGTTTTTCACTCTTCCACACCACAAAGCACAGAGGAGTTGTTGATCCACTGCTGCTTCAATCAGTAAGTTCAAATGTATTATTTTGTGACTTCAGTGTTTGAAGCACTCCCTTCAGATTTACCCCAGTGACACAAACAGACCCCACGAGGCAGTAGTAGACCAGCAGTCCCTGTGTCTTACTCACTCATCATCCATTGCAGGGCCACACAGACAACCAGCCATTCTCATATTCACACCTACAGGTAATTTAGAGTGTCCAATTGGCCTAATGTTTTGGACTGCATGTTTTTTGACTGTGGGAGGAAACCGGAGAAAATCCGGTTCTGGGTTCCGACAGTGTCGTGCCTTCTTGTTACAAGGGCAAGAGTAATAACCACTACACCAATTGTGTGGCTCATTCTTTAGCCCTGTGTCTGAGCTAAAATCACTTATTTTCTCAATTAATTTTGGGAGAGTGAGTGTCACTAAGCTGACTGAGGATTTCAAACACTGAAGTCACATTCGAACATACTGATGGAGGAAGCAGTGGATCAACAACTGTGTGCTGTGACACAACATCACCGATTTTCTCTATGGACTTTGGTGTAGAAGAACGAGTGGTTTATAAACTTCAGTTTCCTGTTAGAAAAGTTTGTTTAACAGTGAGATAATGCAGTAAATATATTCTTAAGATATCATAGACTTACACTAACAGATTTTATTTCGCAAAGGTTTTTTGTGGTTTAAATAATTTTTTCCTGCCATGAATTCACTGGAGACAAGAGTCCATGTCTTAGAGAGAACAAAAACTAATTAGATAAAAGTCAAATTCAATGACAATTCCAACATTTAACCCTTCAAATTAACCTAAGAGACGGATTGTCCATATACTTTTGGCAATCGAGAGTTATTTTAAAGGATACATAGTGTTTCTCTTTTTAAGGGAATTTAAGAGGTGAAATCAGACTTTCTCTCAACTTTCTGTTTCCTATTCATCCACCCATCCAATCTGAACCACTGTGTGGCCTCTGAGTCACTGTATTTATCAGTTGTCGACAACTGGGCTCAGGCCACATGTTAATAACCTCCATGCATCACTGGACTGAAAGTGAATGTGCGGTGGTTGGCATTAACCAAACGAGGCAGTGAGGTAGATGAGCATTCTCTGCTCACCGTGTCACCAGCAGCACATTGTTAGCATGCTGTTTGTGTAATTTAGGTACTTAAAAGACGGCAAGGGTTCAAAGACTGATTGCACTGTCGAGTAATCAGCCACCTCCAATGCACGCCTGATTTATCACCCTCTTGCTTAATAGCACTGCTTAACACACAGGTTTGTCCAGATTAAGTAATTACCTTAAAGCAAAAGTTTATTATCTTCGGCGACATGTTGGTGATAAAGGTTCGCTGTCGCTGCGAACTAAAGAAGGGGCTCGTAGCTGGTGAATGAGAGCAATAATTAAAATACAATGAATTAAATTGTCGCTTCTGGGGCTGTCACCATGCTCCGCAGCTAACATCTATATTACCCCGCTGGCACCCTTTCCAGGGGGGCGTCTGGGATTATGCTTCGCCCCGCTCTACTCCAGTAGCTGAGTGGAAAATTACTCCAATGGGCCATCTGTAAATTAAACAAGGACCTAGTTCTTCTCCAAAATGAGGAAGGAGGGTGAGAATCTGAGCTAAGAATAACACCTGAGCACACATTAGCACACATTGTAAGGTGTTTGTTGTTAAGTCTTAATGAGGCGGAGGCCTCCACACATACAGATGTTGAAGCAGGGAGGAAAACAACCAGAGACGAGGAACACTGGGGAATCTTTTGAGTGATGCGCCTCTGTGTGATGAATGTGTCGCAGGTGGAAGCAGAAGTCATCTCTTCCTGCTTCTGCGGGGGCCCAGACCTCCACTTCGATCTACCAAAATAGATGGAGGGCCGGGCTGTTGTGGTGTCAGCACTAATTCGCCTCCCGTGTCGATAAACACTCAGTTGCTCGCCCGACATGAGCTGCTGAAGCAGGAGTGTCTCTATATTTTTGACCCTGCTGCTCCCGGAGCTCTGCTCCGCTAACCAGCTTTACTTTACTTTCGTCCATGTTTGTTTGACATGATGGAGTGCTACTCCCTCGATGAATTCCTTAGTTCTCTACAGAGAGATGCACAGAAGCTGTAGCAGGAAACTGCAGTCAAAACATGAGGTGTCATGCAAACAAAATGAGAAGACCTTAGATGGAAACAGCTGTACAGTGTTTGGTTCATTTGAAGGCCTGAAAGTTGGACTTATTTATTTATTTTATGTTGATAATATCCCATTTATTTAATGCTGCATTTATTTAGATGATTGATTCAGTTTGTCTGGACAGAAACGCCTCGCACAACAAGATGTAGGATCATCAAAAAACTGTCCACAAAATCCAAAATAGCTGGGTTCATTTTAGATTTAGAAAATGCTGCTAAGAGGCTTATATGACAAAACAGGCTAACAATTGGAGGTGCTGTTGTGCTATTTTTCCCTGCTGAAATTTAAAAATGTGGGTTTTCTCTGGGTTCTCCTGTTTCCTCCCACTGTCTAAAAATATGCAGATTTAGGGATTAGGCAAACTGGACACTCAAAATTGACCATAGGTGTGAGTTTGAGAGTGGATGGTTGTTTCTCTTTATGTGTGGCCTTGTGATGGACTGGCAACATGTCCAGGGTGTACTCCGCCTTTCACCCTATGTCACCTGGGTTTGGCTCCAGTGCCCTTCCCCTACGACCCTCATATGGAGGATAAGGCAATAGATTAGTGAGTGAAATTTAAAAACAGTCAAAACTTAAATTTACATTATTTCTGAATTTAGAATGTGAATTAATGAGTTTCATGCAAGTAGAAGTTGTCAAAAAAAGTAATATTTTTTACTAAAACAAACTAGATGATAGAGTGAATCAGGCATTTAATCTCCCAGCATGCATCAAGGAATTTAGAAGATCACAGTTGGCATGTGATGATAAAATAGAATTTCCTCTAACGATTATCCTGACAAGAAATTGCAATATAATTACGATACAATATATGATATGAGAAAATCTGCCTTAAACTTTTACAGTGCTTTCCAACAATATACTGAAATAATTCTATTTCATATTATATATTTAAAAACAAACAAAATTTTGAAAGATGCTAAATCATGGTACTTCACTCTGAATGTATGTTGGTGATCTAAACTGCATTTTCAAGTATTTCAAGTGAAGTCTTTTTTCCTCATTCAGAATTATCATAATAAAGGAATTTAAATACCATCAACAAGATTATTATTAGTGATTTTTCATGTGATGTGCATTAAAATCGTAGGGCTTCCCATTCCAAGATCAGGATTTGCTCAATATCCTTAAAACTTGGAGGTGTCTGCTCAGTGTCCGACATAAAAATTCCCCACAGAGAAATTTCTGAATATCTTTAATGTTTGTTTTTGTCTAAAATGTTAAAACCTACAGAGAGATTCTTTTGAGTTCTACTAAAACGTTCAGTGTCTACAGAGGAATGATCTTATGGTCAGAACACTGCCCCTCCCTCCTTTGTCTTCATGCTGTGGACGCTGTTCTCACACACTTCAGAATGACCTTTCCTCAACAATACTGCTCTCGTTCCTTTCTCTGCTCTGGAGATGCTTGTGGGCGGCGGATTGAGAGAAAACAATAGAGAAAAAGGAGACAAACCTAAAGAGAATTGACTTTCTAATCTTGATCAGTACTTTCCCACTGCTCAGGACACGAGTGCAGGTCAGAGCATTTAAATATGTTATTGCTGTTTTTGGTAGTTTGAGGCACACTTTTTGCTGTTAGACAGACTTTTCCAACAGGAAACTGAAGTTTGTAAACCATTCACTCTCCCACACCAAAGTCCACAGAGAAAATCAGATTTTACATCACAGCACACAGGAGTTGTTGATCTACTGCTGCCTAAACTAAAATTGCATATTTTCTCTTTGGTCTTTGGTGTGGGAGATAGATGCTATACTATCCCTATATTCTGTACTATGAAATGAGAAGAAAGGCTAAACTAAATCAATCTATATCATCTCACAGCTTTTTGTAAGCGAGGGGGAAGCACAACACAGAGAAAATTTTAAAGTTAGAAGAGCTGGACTATAATTTTTTTGACATCTCTTACTGCTGCCATCTCTCTCCCTGATATGATGATATGTTACAAACACTGTCTCATAAACAGACACTTATAGGTGGAGTTTGATTTAGCTGGCTTGTAATTGAGCAGAGAGAAGTGAAGTGTTTCATAAACATAAACTTCACCACTGAGGTTCAAAGAGAAAAGGAATGACAATGTGATTACTCCCAGAGAGAGGCTACGAGCTCTGATTCAGTGTTTTATGACAGATGTTTGGTGGAGATACATCTCCAACTGTGTCCAGTTTAAATCTACAATGTCTTAAGAATATGTTCTTAAGAATGTATTATCTTACTGTTAGACTTTTCCAATAGTGTTAGGGTTAGGGTTACTCTTCTCTGAGCTGCAATCAAAAACCATGAATGAGAACAACACTGCTTCTGAACACAAACAATAACGATCAAATTAGCAATTTTAATAGTCACAATTTTTTTATTTTCTAAACCTCTGACTGGTCCTTAAATACACCACAAAAAGTCTGTCTAACAGTAAGATAAAAACGTGAACACATTTGAAGTATTTAAGACATCTTAGACTTTAGATGACATTTTGTGAAGTGAGTCTTTTTCAAATACAATTTTTTTTTTCTGGTTGGGAGCAGCCATGTTTTCAGTGAGTGCAGCAGTTTCACAGTCAGAACACATAGCTCCCTAGTTCTGGATGCATGTTATGAAACCTGGCTCTTCTCTGCAGCAGGTGACCTCTGACCCTCACAGTTCAGTAGCTGAATAGGGACGGTGAGGGCCACAAAATGCAATAAACATGGCAGTGTGTCCTGATGAAGTGTTTAGAAGGAGGAGGAGGCCGCCTCACACAATGAGAGCATGGCACACAATTAAACGCTGTCTCACACCTCGTCTTGTTTCAGCAAACCTCGACAAAAGCTTTCTGAGGAAAAATACTCCTTTGAAACAAAAGAAAACATTAAATAGGAACCTAGACCCAACTTTATTCCCACCACATAAAAAAAAAACTCCATACACGAAGCATCATTACAGTGATTAATATTACTAATATTAAACACAAGGGATGGTGTAAATGGGAGCTAATAAACGTATGTTTCCTGACCTTATTTCTATCCCTGCTCAGTGGCTAATTAGCTTGAACAAACACCAACAACGGCCACAAGACGAAGCACACGGTGTCAACAATTAGTCTATAGGAGCCATTAGCCTCGTGACCAAATGAGAGGAGCCATACTGTTACAAGTACTGAAGACAAAATCAGCAACTTCATCATCTCTTTTTTTTAAATTTTTATTTTAGTTTAGATTTATTGTTATAGAAACTTGCAATCAGGTGATCATCTGTCTTTAACTGGAAATCTTTTGTTGAAATTACAAGAAAATTACCCATATCGACAAAATCTAAATCTAGATTTGATCTGCGATTAGTAAATCGACTAGTACAATATTTTGAACAACAATTAAAAACTTTCAGCGCTTCCTAAACCAATTTCTGTTTGAATCAGTTTCAGTATGTTCCAATTTCTTTGATCCTTCTAGGAGTTGTCATTTTGAGATTTTGGAATAGACATTTTAGGACATTTATTAATTAATAATAAAAATAGTGATTAGTTGCACCATTGTTGTTGATTTTTCATTGCAACATAATTCTTATGATTAAGAAATGATTAACTTTTGTGTCTTATAATTCCACAATTGTTGGTCATAATTATGCCATTTGTTTCCTAAACGTTCGAAATGTCAAGATATCAGATAATTATAAAATGTTAAGTCATAAATGTAATAATCATTTCTGCGGTGAAGTAAAACTCTGCAAATGTATTTCATTTTTAGAAACAAAACTCAATAACAAACAATAAAACAAACTGAAACAAACTTAATTTTGTTTGTTGGTTGTTGTAATTCTTCAGCATGAAGCCTCCTCCTGACAGTGGAAAGCTCAGAGAAAACCGTGATTAGGAAACAAGAGCTCAGCTCAGAGGTTTGTGGAGGGAGAGGGGGAGTGGGCGGAGTCTGACAACACCCGCTGAGGTTTTTCATGTCAGCTGTGATTTGGTTTCTCTGACAACAACACTTGAACCATTACACCCACATCAGAACACTAGATGTCTGACAGTGAGGTAACTGTAGTAGGAGGCAGATTTGATTCTCAATAAATATGTGTTTCTACGGATCAAACTTTATAGGATTGGAGGTTGACCAACATCCTCATTAAAAAATTCTAAAAATCTGTTTCACTGCTCTCATAAACAACTGCACTTAATCAGCTTTTTCATCCATTTACAGATCATTATTCTGTTTTCTCTTATAATAATTTTTAAACAATTAAGTCAGTGTTCCCAATTTTTTTTTAAATGTGAACATTTGCTTTTTTGCTTCATTAAAACCTTCTCTTTAGGATTTCACAGTTCACAGAATCCTTTGCATGTGTCACAGAGCTTGTTTTGTGGAAAAGTCAGACGATGGGAATGTCTCATCTCCACCCTTCTTTGCGAAAGTACAAAGACAGAGTCCATCAGTCGGACAGAGAGGGAGGAGACGAGGGGGAAGGCAGATCACCATGGTAACAAAAGGCATCTAAGCACAGGACAAGTTTCACTACAGGAAAAAAAATAACAGAAAAGTTCAGATGACAGAAATGAAGTGAAGGCAAAAATTAATCATGACTCTTTCTCATGCATGCACTGGGCAGTAAGCAGCACATTTAGTAATTTCACAAATATAATATAGTCCTCAGTCAGCGGACGAATGAAAATGGATAAAGATATCATGATTTTCAGTTTTGGTGCCTGTTAAATATGGAAAGAAAACTGATGAATGTTACAGTAGAGAGAACAGAAACACTGCTGGTTCACATGCAAAACTGTAGGGAGTAAATATCAGTCAGCAAACTAGCTAAATTTACTGGAAATATAGTCAGGATTTTGACAACAGAAACTTCCAAAAACTCACTTCTTCTGACTGTTCCTCATCTTTATTCTCAGTTGTAAAGCGTCAGGGAGATAACTGTGATAGAGACAGTAAATCTGTTCACTGTGTTTCACTTTTTGTCATTTTTTCATTAAGAAGAGTCAAAGATTAGCTTAATTTTCATGGCACAGAGAAAAGATGAGTTACCTCTGTGTGTTAATTTGAAACCATCATCCTCCAGGTTGTTATTAATGTTTCCAGTGTGTCAGAACTTGTTTCCAGCTACAAATTCAGGTCTTTTATTGAGTCTCTAATCACTTTCATTGCTGTGTGAGTGTTGAACATGAGGCCTGCGAAAAGGGAACCACTTACTTCAGCGTGTTTATGAGGGAAAATATTCCTCAGAGTTGAATTAGTAAAATGAGCTAAGTCATATGTTGCAGTGTTTTAATGGTTGCTATGGGCCAGTGGCAATGGAGAGCACAACACTCCAAGCCGTTTCTCAAACTGGAGCTTTTAAAATCCCCAAACATGACGAGCTGCTGCTTCGCAAAGATTTATAACAGGCAGACAAACTCCACACCGCGTGTTTATCCTCACGTGTGAGCTTTGATTTCCACCGTAGCCCGGCTAATTAGCTGTTATTGCTAATCTCCAGCTGCTTTCTGCAGTACTTACAAGGCAATTAGTCCACCTCTTCTCATTTCACTGGAACTTTTATGAAGCGCTACAGCCTTTAGATGGCAGCTGTGTGATCACTGCGGGCCTGTCACTACCTCATACTGTGACAACATGACAAAAAATACACAGAATAACTGACCTTAAACTACATAAGGCTGCTGAGTGACCTCAACCTTTCCTCCAACAGTCCACACAAAGCCATTTTGACCTGATCAGCTTACATTGCTTTTGTAATTACAGCGCCATTTCTGGTTTCATTTTGTATTTAAAAACTGCACTGTTTTTAGTTCAGTTTAGTTGAATCTGACACAAATCCTTATCAGCTTAGGTATTCTTATACACACACACATCTCCACATGTGCAGTGTCTTCATTCTGACTCGTGCACATTTGTCTGAACTCTTACCAAAAGAAAAAACAAGAACCAAAATGTCAGTCAGTCACCATGTCAGTCATACCAACCCAAGTTGTTTATAGTAAGACACTGGGACCCCTTCCTCCTCCTCTGTGTTTATTATACAGTATTTAGGGGTGCATTCAGAAGCTGAACTCAGAGTAAAGGTTCAGAGCAATTTTTATTGCGTTAACCCTCCTGCTGTCGGGAGAAGCAGCATTGAGAGAAGTTCACTGTGAGTCTGTTGCTACCTTCACACTGCTATGTTTTGTTTAAAAATGCATTACCATTGCTGTGTGGTTACACCTGCTATCCACATTACTCCAGCAGTTAAGGTTTGAAGAACTGAGATGTCTGGAAACATACTAAAAAACGCAGCCCTGGAGTTTAAGAACAAAGCCAGCCTTTTTTTTTAAACCAGTATTTTCAAACTTATCCACTTTCCAAGAGCTTGAAAACGCTAGCTTTGTGTGGACAGCAGGCCTATCCATTAATGAAAATGGAGCAGTGTGGATTTAGCCTCAGTCACGTCTCAACAGTTAGACTCACTTTCAGCTTGGCAAATAACTGTTGATGTGTGTTAGTGTGAATGCAGATTGGTGTCATTCTAATATGCAATTTAAAAAAGAAAATGCACTGGTAAGGATGTACAAGTCAGACTGACTCCATGATCACCTTGTTGTTGGCCTCATAAAAGAAATCGCTGCCCTGAGTTTTCACCATTCTTCCTCGTTAGTTGTATTTCCTAACACTATGAATTTACTGCTAATAAAGAGCTAAAATACTTATGCATTTTCATACTGCAATGTATTTTCATACTTAAATAGCCAAAAAGGGGACCTGCCCTCAGACCTCGGAGGCTAAAGCTTTTGGGGGTCTGGGGGGGGGGGTGGAAAAAAAAAAAAAGAAAAAAAAGAAAGAGGTGGGGGAGTTTTGGCTTAATCCTCTAAAACATCCACATATCGCTGCCGACCGCTCACTCCCCACAGCTGTAAATCTGCAGGAATGTAGCCTGTTGTTTTTGGAATCAGCGCAGGCAAACCTTAATGGCTTTGAGAGATTGATGTCTGGAGACATTGCCTCAAGCTGGCAGTCGCATATTTCAGCACCAGTTGACTGACTATCTTCAGTCAACCGGCAATACTAAAGAAAGACCAAAGGCCTCCATGTTTACCAAAACAGATTGAACCAAACATCATTTTCTCCTGTCACTTTAATTTTAATGTATGGCTGTCACATTTTTATTCATTATAATTCAACATGAGTTGCCTCAGTGTCTTTCTGGTGTTTTATGTGAAGAGCAAAGTGTCAAAAGTGTCAAAATCTAAAGGTTTTGTGAAGTGAACGATATGTTGACTGTGGTTCATCTTGAATGTGTATGTTGAGTTTTCTTAATGACCCTCCTTAGACCTAAAAACAAGTGCTGAGTGCAGAACGCTGGTTTTATCCAGTAATCTGCTGCCTGTCTTTAGGTAGGTTAAATATAGTGTAAGAAAAAAATTTTTTTCTTTTCATCTAATCTCGAGATATTTTCTGCTAGCCTCCCACCTGACTGAAATTTAAGATAAAACTGAACAAGGGCATCTTGGAAAGTCATCAAGCTGATTGTTTATAAAGAGGACCAGCATTTGTCCAGACTCTTTGTGTGTGTCTCTGCGTGGACTGCAGACTCACATATGGACTCTATATCACCATTGCTAAAGTGCTTCAAATGTTCAGTTAAATCAGACACAATGATCTTGAATCATCTTAAACCTTTTAGTTAAGTCTGTCATTAGCTGTGTCTCAAATCATAGCACCTGTCCTTTGGAGGAAGTGGTCTATGCTTCTTCATTGGTTGCATGGATCTAAACTGAAATAACTTAAGTTCTGTGAAACATAGCTATGGTTGGTTGTTTATTTGTGACGTTGAACACAACTCACTAGAGAAGAAAAGCCTCTGTTTTATCTGGTGTAAACCAGATATGAGTCTTCTGAAAGAGGCAGTCTGGTAGTCTTGGGTTAGGAAAATAAATTTTGGTCTTTAAGTTTCTTTAGATTAAAATATATAAAGGTCTCATGAGCCACTGAATCAGAGCAGAGCTGTGGGCCAAGCTGCCCGAAACAATGGGATTCATGTGAGTGCGATGACAAAGGCTCATCAATTAGATAAATGAAGATGGGTCTGGCTGTGTAAATAGTATTTTAAATGAGGTGGGTTTGTGATAAGAACAGATTTTTTTTTATCAGGCTGGTAAAGTGGGGGCAGTGGACAGTGAGTGAGTAATTGATGCTTGGCTGCATGTGAAGGCTCCCATTGCAAACCAGCGAGCTGCACAGGGAGCACTCAGGGGGTCAGGCCCACTGGCAGAGAAAAATGTGTCCAAAAAAAGGCTCACGGTTTACATCCTACTCCAAGAGGACGGCCACTAATCTTCCTGCAAAGAGGAGGAGGAAGAAGAGGCAGATGAGAAGAGGAGGGCAGCAGCTCTTTTTCTCTTTTCTGCCTCTGTGCTGTTTAAATGAGGCTCAGCTCAGGGACAAGACAGCACCAATGCACAAAACACTGTGAATGCACACACACACACACTCCTGCTGTTTTACCAAGAACAACCAGAGTCTACAACCGTTTTGAATCGTTCACACCCAACGAGAAGCCCAGTTTTGATTTGCTTAATTTTACATTGAGTTGTGGTCCTGGATCATTTCTGTTTTCTTACATTAGGTTAATGCTAGAACTAACCAACAATGAGTAAAAGGACTACAGCTTCAGGAAACCAGGTTTTGACCAAAAAACTGCCACAGCATCACAACATCTCAGATAATTTAAAGCAAATATAAAACAGATTTAAAGCTCCTCAAATTATTAAAATCCAAACTTTCACAGAAGCACAAATGTGATGATTTTTTTTAATAAACTAAATCATAACTCAACAAGGTGGTCACAAATATAGTTAGATATATATAGAAAGATATAGAAAGATAATCTTCCTTTTTTCTGAAAAATGTGTGTTTTCCACCTCAAAAGGGATAAACTGGGGAATACTAAACCTTTTTGGTCTGCCGCCCCTTCAGCCCCCACCCAGTGTGTCATGGGGCAACCTAGGAGGCGCTAAGTACTTAGACTCCCTCCCTGCGGACCAGCCAGACTCAGCAGAAAGACCTGGGAGGGATGGAGGGAGGAACCGCGGGAGGGAGTCTGGGGGGTGTCGGCATGCTGAGCTCCGCACATCAATCTCCCTCGCAAATGACAAACTCACTCTCAGCAAGATGTATGTCAGGAGCCACCAAAGCCAGTTAATCAAATCATTAGCAGCACCCAGTAGTTTCCCCTGGCCTAGTTTACAGACACTGACGGAGAGGAGAGAGGGGAAAAAAACTACAACGAGCTCTGAACTCACAGCTCCCACTAAAATATTCACTAAAAGAAAATCTGCATCGGTGACAGATGTAAAGGCCACACATTTTTCAGATTCCATAATTTGGTTTTCAAATCAGCCCTAAGAATAAACCTCACCATATTAAAATATAAGAAACTACAGCATTCATTTTACATCTGCTAAAATGATACAGATCACGTTTCTTTTTTTCCTCCGTGCACTCAAGTGACTCATGACTTATTCTGGTTTAAAATTTAAGGTTCAACATTCATCCTTGACCTTGGAACCTTCTGAAGATCATGTGACATGACTGAAAGCTTTTGATGACCTGCACTAAATGGACCGTGTAGTGTTTTTTTCTAAGGTCACAAAGTGACCTTTGGACATCAACGTCTGATCCAACATGTATGTTCAAGTTCTTGAATTCCACGTATAATTCTGTGAAAAGCCTGATGAGTATCTTGTGATGTATAAAGTTTCAGGACTATTAACAAATTAGCTTGCTTTTATTATATTAAAAAAATACGTCCTTTTTGAACAAACTAGACTCTGAAAATCTTCTATTAGTTCATTTTGCATATTTTCTAGTTTGCTTTTCACAAAAGAGGCCTAATTAGATTACATTAAGAGACTAGAAGTTGGGAGAATCAAGTTAATCTGCTATGTCTTTCCAGCACTGTTTTAAAACCTGTGCCGAATTCTGGACACGTTCATGAAATCATCTGCACTTGATTACGCAAATATCTAGGGAAGGATATTTTCCTGCAAATTTCCAAAAACCTTTACAGCCAACAGGTGGACAACCTAGGATCTGTCCCTCAGTTGGATGTTCTTATGTTCTCCTGTTTTTGTGAAAGTTTTTGATCCAGACAGTCTACTGCTGCGTTCTTTATATGCAGATGACTCATAGGCACTTTGTGTGTGGATATGTCTCTGGACTTTTTCTTGAAATTACCTTTAAAAAAAAATCTGCAAAGGCTATAACTCTGTATTTAACTGATCAGATTCCAGCCATGACATTGTGAAATTTCTATGGTCTACAAATGTAAAGAAACTTTAATCTCTAATAATAAATGCGTAATTCTCTTATTCTGAACATTGACACATTCATCAATAAAAGTTGGTGGACTTTTCATCGTCATCTCTCAGTAATATTTTAACTTTAAATATCTTCAGTTATTATGAATGGATGTGAAATTATAAAGGTCCCGGGGCCGGTGTAAATCTGAATGCTGTGGCTCGGCCTGTGTGAGCAGACAGATGTGAGCTGTCACAGGAAATACAGGTGCTCGTTTGAATCTATTAAATGGGCAGCAGAGCCTTGGGCTCAGCCAGGGGGGGAGGAAAACCTGAGCCAGGTCTCACTAACAATTCCAAAAGTCAATGCCAGAGCTTAATTTTCCTCTAAAGCTTCACTCCAATGAAAAAAAAGAAACAAAAACAAAACAAAAGTGTGAGTTTGTCCAAGGACATACAGGGCAGGGAGGAGGTCAGATAGCAGTGTCTGCAGCACCTGGGTCCAGTCTAATTGACTCGGAGCACATCCACTTTTTAAACAAAGTGACTCTCACTTGAGCTTCATTACATGCGCACCCCATTTCCATAGGCCTCTGGGAACAGGACCTGGGCCTCTCACATAAAATAAATGACCGCTCCATGATAAATGGTTCTATTAGCAATCCAGATTGTTAAACTCTGATATAACAGATCGGAGAGGGGAGCGGGGGCCCATTCATTTTCCTCCCTTCTGCGCACAGACCCTGCTGTAAATAGCTTGTTTTTATGTGTAAATAACATATTAAAACTCGGCATTAGCCATGTCCTTTGATAGAGAGGAAATTGTTCTAAATAAATAACACAGGATGGGGAATATAAAACAGGGCAGGCTGTTATACAGCCGGCGTCGAGGCTCAAAGGTGGGCATGACTTAGGTGACAGGGATTCTGATGCCAACAGTAAAGCATTCACTGACAGTAAAAGCAGCAGCAGCAGCATTATATTAGCATGGCCAGCTTCTGCTGCTCAGGCTCAAGGTCCTCGTTTCATCCGCCTCTGTCTCTGGAGCTGCATACTCAGTTATCAGGAACTGGACACTGGAATAATAATACATATTACTGTGATAAGTAATTGCTCTGTCCCCACGCACTGGCAGATGGTTGTGGTTTTTTTAGCACGTACTGCTATCTGATTGGTAAAGATGAAAGCAGTTTATTGTTTTTTAAGATTAAAATATGAGGTTGATAGGGAAGAAGAGTTATGGAGTTACTTTATTTATTATTATTTTAGGCAAGAAAAGATTAACAACTCCACAGTTGCCGTGTATAAATATACAAAATATAATAAATACACCATGAGGTTGAGTTTAAGGTCAAAGTAACAAGATTCATGTAAAATGAGAATTGAGGTGAAGAAAATATGGTCACAATCTCTTGCTTCTTAGAGTCTCCCGCCTTAGAGTTATGGTGTTGAATAGAAATGTTTGGATCAAATCATTGTCCACATTGTGCCTTTGTCAGACATTAAAACTGAACGAAAGAGAGGTGATGCCTTGCTAAGGATGCCTAACATAAAATATAAATATTTTTATCCAAAAAGTTTTTTTATGGATGACCATTAGAGTATCTCCAATTAAAACAGTCATATTCAGCAATGAATCGTGGGATGGATCTGAGTGTTCAATTTGCGACAACCAAGTTACAGTGCCGTGATGTAATTGGTTGCAAGATGCAGGTTCTGAAGGAGGTGGGGCATAGTATGATTTCATTATTGAAATCTAAAAAAAAAGAAAAGCAATAATTAAAAATTACTTTCTTTAACAAAATCTAATTTTGGGACAGAATGTTCTTGGTTTTAGTCAAACAACAACCAACACACCATGTCATACGTAAATGTAAACATTCCTTGACTGTGTGTGAGTGTGACCACTGAGGCATCATGAGAACTGTACATGTATCTCTTATATCGCTTTGTTCAAATATTGAAGACATCTGTGTAAAGAAACATTGTCCTACATTGATGTTCTGGATTTCTTCGTCAAGTTCAAGTTCTACATTGCAAAACCACTGAACCACTGACTAGCTCCAAAGTTGTTCCCGGGAACGCGTTTTTCTGGCTTGTTGCCTGCGGTTGGGCTCTGTTTGTTCCTTCTTTATCGATTAATGAGTGTTTCTTTCTAATGGCAGGCCACCAAGTCCTTCATTAAAGAGTAAAAATGTCACTAAATCACACATTTAATTTCCATTTCAAGGGCGGCCCATCACTCTGCATCTTTGTCAGCCTCTGAAGCTTTGTGTCGTTCTCGCCTCCACCAGCTCCTGCCTTTTTATTTTTTTGTCTTTATACTCTAGAGGTAAGAACAAGGTCTTTGAGGCTCATTATGCTGAACTTTCATCACGCATTGGCTGACATCTTTAAAACATGTATTCTCTCTTTCTCCGTGTTCTTCCCCAGTGAGAGAGGATCAGTGCTACTCTTCATTTAGTTCAACAACACAAATACTCGTTCTCCCCTGCCCCCCCATCACCTTCATCAGCGTTTACATGTTCAAACGGTGCCACTCTCATCACCTGTCTCCATCCACATTAATGATGCTCTTTTAGGATTCCTGTCCGAAAGCTACTGTAAGTCACCTCTGACTGCTGCTTGCACCTGATCAGGCCTGAGGAGAGCCACGAGCGCCAGCCCCCACCACAGCTTTGAAATGTATATTTCATCAGTCGCGTTGGTCCCGACCTCTTCGCCCCATGTTTCAGCACCTCAGAGATTTCAGCATGCTCTGACACGCAGCATGAAAACGCACAGCGGTTTCACATGAAGAGAATGTTTGTAAAAAGAGCCGCCTTACCTCTTGTCTCTGATGGTGAGGGTTTCTTCGTGAGGTCTTCAAAACTATTCCCGTCCATTTTGTCTTTTTTTTCTGAGGCCCTGGACGCTGATGTGTCCATGGCCAACGTCTCTGGAAGCGAAACAAAAGAAGCCAAGGAGAGGAAGTGTTAATTTAGGTTGAAATGAGGACTTTCAGGAAGTGCTGAAGACTCGAGAACATCAATTTCAAAAGGCCTTGTTATAAGAACACACCCTAACCCTAACCCATTGAAATTTTAGGTAATTATCTTAACATTAATCCAATTATTTAACAAGCAAAAGCTTCTTTACCATCCAAAAAGCTTCAAGAATTCTTCTCAGGATGATGTGTAAAGTGTCTTTCAGTTAGCACTTACTAGATTTTCTTTCAACTTTTAACAGCATTATGTGATTTTACTCATGGGACTTAAGAATAAAATGTGTTGGATTGACAGATAGATGTTAAAATTGGCAAAACAACCTAAAGAACAAAATTAATTTTTCTAAAAACTGCAGTTTTTTTTTGTTTTTTTTTTTTCAATCAATAACAAAACCAACAACCGGAACACATATAAAAATATACAAACACTACATTAACATTTTGTTTTTAGTGTGGACAAAGAGGAATTGAGACTGATTTTGAAGCCTCAGAATAATTGTTTTAGTTTGGACTAAAAGAAAAACAAAACCAAAGAATAAAATGTGTTGGATTGACAGGTAGATGTTAAAATTGGCAAAACAACCTAAAGAACAAAATTAATTTTTCTAAAAACTGCAGTTTTTTTTTTTTTTTTTTTTTTCAATCAATAACAAAACCAACAACCGGAACACATATAAAAATATACAAACACTACATTAACATTTTGTTTTTAGTGTGGACAAAGAGGAATTGAGACTGATTTTGAAGCCTCAGAATAATTGTTTTAGTTTGGACTAAAAGAAAAACAAAACCACACACACACAGTGATGTTTATCTTTTCCAGTTGTTTGAGTTGATCCTGAAGCGTGGGACAAACATGTTGGATGATTTTGTCCTGAAAAGCCACTCTATGCGGCAGTTGAACCTTTTAAGCCTTTCAAGACTCAATTTGCTTTCTGGCAGCAAGGCTGTGGGAGTCTGTGGGGATCAGTAGGGGGTTCTGGGGGTTAAAGGGGAGGCGTGGATGAAGAGGCCGCGGTCTTTGCTCACATGTCATCAAAGTTTATTTGACTATTGACCTTTTTGCCAGAGCTTTTCAGAAGGGCTTTGTGACCTGAACAGTTGGAACAATACAACTTTATCTTCAAAGTCTGGAGAGGTTCTTCGCTCACAATCCACAGTGCTCCTCACTTTCTCAACTCAACATCTGGGAACATTTGGGTTTCTTTCTATATACTTTATACCCAAAGGCTTGTGGATAATCATTAGCTATTTTGACACCACAAGATCAATCAAACCAACACTACTACTAAAAATTAAAAATCTCGATTTATGTGGCTTTTTAACTAGAAGAACCAGTTTTTTTGCTAAGTAATGGGAAACTTTCTGAACGAGGAATAGTGATGGTGAAAAATGATGATGCATCATCTGCATCATCATTGACAAAAGACTCACACAACCCAAACATTTACAGTATAAAAGATTCAGTTTTTTTGTCCACACTAAAACATAACCCAGTAGTTTACAAAATAAAATACTCAGTTTCTTTGTCCACACTAAAACGCAACCCAGCAGTTTACTCACTCACTCACTCACTCACTAATTTTCTACCACTTTATCCTTCTCTGAGGGTTGTGGGGGGCGCTGGTGCCTAGCTCCAGCAGACATACGGTGAGAGACCCCAGCAGTTTACAAAATAAAATAATAATTTTCCACACTAAAACATAACCCAGCAATTTACTCAAGGGCTCAGTTTCTTTGTCCACACTAAAATGCAACCCAGCAGTATACAAAATAAAAGACTCAGTTTTTAAAATAAAACCCTGTTCTGTTCGTCCACACTTAAAACATACCCCAGGAATATTCAAATCAATCCAGTCACCTTTCCTGACATGTAATTGTGTCATGCTTGTGTAAAAGTGGCTGCAGAGACTTTTGACCTTATAAACAGCTGTTAAACTGATTAGGTCGAGTATGTAACAAGTTTCTGTTGTAAGTGACACACGTGAGTTAGTAAATGACTTTGCTGGGTCTTTAACAAAGCTGTGACTCTGACTGACAGCTCAGCCTGGTGTCTTTATAGCTGCAAATGAATCAGTGTAACAGGTATGAGAGGCCAGGAATGAAGCCTCATGGGAAGTCCCTCATCTCACAAACACACACAGAAGCCCCTGTAGTTTAGGTGATATATGAGGCACATAATGGGGTCTTTCACGCTCGCAGGTCTCTGATCTGTCCTCACAAATCAGGATTAGTCAGGCTCAACATTTGCTGTTCACACATTTAGCTGCTTCAAAAACTAAAATTACAGTAGAAAATATGAGTCATCTATTGTTTTATTGAGTCAATGTCTTTTTACCGTTCACTATTTTTTACTGTTAAGTTAAACTTGCTGTGACATTAATTTGTAATTTATAAGGCTGAAGGCTTTTATCTAGCACACAAATTCAACTAGAAATTATTTACAATTTTCTTCCAATTATTTACGTCAATGTTGATGTGCAATGACCTTTGTTGTCAAAATCTCAAAGCTAAACAGATTTTATCATTTTTATTTTTTGTTTTATGTTTTCACCTATTAAACTTTTCATGATATCCATTAAATATCTAATAATAATCTAATGCTTTAATAGTGTATCCTAAATGTATTTTAATATTTGATTGATTGATTGATTGATTGATACTTTATTAATCCCAAACTGGGAAATTTCAATCTGATATACTTAGATTTATAGTGAAATTATTCATGCGGAAATACAAGAGTGAATCTTGGAAGTATTTTTCCCCAGTAGAAGATACTTCTTCTGCTGGGTCATTGGTCAAGAAAAAATAGAGAACCTCTGCTGTAAAAGTGCTATAGACTTTATTAATTTTATATTTTCTATATAAGTTTATAACTTTTAATCTTGAGGTGTGATGTTAGTTTTCTGTGCTGTCACACACACACACAGAATCATGAATTCTGCTGTTGAAACGTTGACTCATGAGTGAACTTGAGTGAAGTCACTTGTAGTGGTGGTTGTTAATAACCAAGTTTATAGAGTCAATAGCTCAGTTAGTGGTGTAATTATCTGTCACCTCCCTCTGTTGACAGTAGGCTCCTCTCAAAGGACACACAGTGATTCATTTCAGTATAATGGTCAACAAAGAGATCCTTTCAATATGGTTATTTAAGGGGGCTACTTCAGAGGAACTCCCTCCTCTCCTTCCGCCCCCTCTTCCTCAGCTTTTCTGTTGAGTCATTGTTGTGAATTCATTCACTCACTCATTCATCTTCTACCTCTTTATCCTCCACATGAGGGTCGTGGGGGGGCACTGGTGCCTAATCCCAGCTGACACAGGGCGAGATGCAGGGTACACCCTGGACAGGTTGCCAGAGCATCACAGGGCCACATAGAGACAAATAACCATCCACTCTCACATTCACACCTATGGGAAATTTAAAGTGTCCAATTGGCCTAAACCTCAAATCTGCATTTTTTTGGACTGTGGGAGGAAACTGGAGAACCAAGAGAAAACCCACGCACACACAGGGAAAACATGCAAACTCCATGCAGAAAGGCCTGTGTGGCCACTGTGAAATCAATGACTGTTTATTCTGTCAACTCGTGCAGAGAAGCGCATGGACTCTGCTGTTTGTTTGGGCACTCACATGTGGTCTTATTTTTATTTTTCACCCTATCTAAACAATTAAAGATGGACTTTGTTTGAGTTTGTTGCAATGGACAGTTAGAAGTCTTAAATATTGAGGCTACATCCACACTGCTAAATCAGTGATTTGCTTATCACTGATAGTTAAGTTGTGTCTCCAAAAGTCTCAGTTTCTGCCTGTCCACACTAAATGCAGCCCCAGAGATTTTAAACTTTTCAGTTTTTAGGGCAGTGCGGACACAAGGCACATTCTGAGGATATTGTATGCATTTTTACATGAAAATGGAGCATTTTGAATGTAGCATGCCTCATCCTGTTCAGATGTCTTTCTTACTTTCTGCCTGTCCAGACTAAAACATAGCCCTCAAACAAAAACAGAATCAGCTTTACAAACTATGAAACATTTCAGGTGCTTGAAAAAGTAGCAGATGTATCCGGTGTATCCTGAACTTCTCCTGCCAGGTCCCTGGTCAAATTTCTACATTATGTTCAGGAACACAGCAGGAAAATCTCTGAGTGGGCAAATATCTTATCAGGCCCCACCCCTCATGTGGATGTTCCAAACTTTCTAATGCTGTTGTGAAAGCATCTGATCCAGATAATATCCTGCTGCGTTCTTCATATGTGAATAGAAAAATAGCTGTAGCCAATTCGTGTCACTAAATGGCTTTTCAGTCTTCCACAGAAGTGAAACACTTCTCTTGATTACAAATTTCTATACATTTGAAAACAAAATTGGAAAATACCAAAACTTATATTTTTATTATGTGAAAAATTCACACCTTCCTTCTTTTTCTATGTCTGCAGTGAGGCTGCCATTGCTCCACGCTGACTACCTCCTGGGATGGAGCCAGAAATATCAGAGTAAGTCGCCAGGAGAAAACACCTTTGACTCTCTGTAAATTAACTAAGGGCCCACAAACACTCACAGACACACAGGATATATGTTATTCTGCCAGAGGTTATTCTGCAACTCACAGAAATCAAATGTGTGGTGCAGTGAGAGGGTTTCCCCTGTGTCAGGAAAACAAATGCCTCTGCCTACAAAGGTGTAGCCAGTGTACAGGAGCAACGTTTGGCTCATCACCACATATTACAGCAGCCGCTGTCCTCCTGAATTATTAGAGCTGCTCTTGTCAAGCAAACAAACGACTCTGTCTCCTCTCCAAAGGTCACAGCGTACCAGAGTAAAATCACAGAGCATGCAGTCAATTCCTCGCCGCAAAATCCTTTCCAAGGGCCACTTGCTGGAATTTATGGTTGGGCCCTGCACCTATTCTCCTTTGAATAATAGCTATCCTATAAAAGAAGTCCAGGTCGGTGGCGAGTCTAAAATAGAATACAGCTCCAGTCAAATAGGGTTGTTTATTTTGTAAGCGATGAATGCACAAAGAGGGGCTAACAGTGACATTTGAATTTATACAGACTTCCTAAACTTTGAAATACAGAAGAAACGGCGAGAAAATCCCACAAATTAAACTAAAGCGGAGGGAGAGAGGATGTTCAATATCCTGTGGCTGAGCTGCTCCTCCTGCCCTTGAGAACTAGTAACAGATGTGACAACTGAGTTCTGAGGAGAAATCCACCTGAGAGACACACACCCTCACCTACTGAGACTTTATGCACATTTTAATGCATACTTCAGGGATTCTTAAGTGTGGTTGAATGAGGCACTGACACAAAGTATTGAAGTCTGTGCCACTCTTTAAATCACAACAATGTGCATATAGAAAATAAGTGATTTTACATCAAAGCACACAGGATGTTGATCCACTGCCGCTTCCATCAGTAAGTTCAAATGTGTTATTTTGTGACTTCAGTGTTTAAAATCCTTCATTTTTATTTAGCTCAGTGACACAAACTGACCACATGAGGCAGCAGTAGACCAGCAGCTCTTCTGTCCCCGTGTGCTAAAATAACTGATTTTTGTATGAATTTTGGTGTAGGAGACTGGTTTACGTACTTCCTGTTGGAAAAATCTGTCTAACAGTGAGATAAAGAAGTGATCATGTTCTAAAGATATTATAGACTTCAACTGATATTAAACAGATATGCCAGGCTGGTTCTAAGCAGCAGGGAGCACTCCTAGCACTGACAATGAGTCAGTAGCTTATTATAACACCTCAAAAAACCTTAGCTGTCCCTTTAATTTCTGATGTTTTTTTTAAGCCACTTAATGCTTAAAAAGTAGATAATCACTTTTTTAGACTACAGTTTATCAGATGTTATATATGTTTGTAATCTGGATCAGTTTTTTTCTAAATGAAGTTAATTCAATTAATTAAAATAATTTAATCTAAGTTAAATTGGGATTTAAAGCTGGGAGGTTGCTGGTTTTATTCCTGCAGTGTTCAAATCTCATCAAACTCACTGTTTAAAATGTGTGAACCTCATTCTTGCCCCTCTCTCTCCAAAGCTATACACTCTGGCTGTGTGAAGTCCACACTGACTGACTGCCAACCCACTGCTTTGACCTTTGACCCTCTGCCAAATGGTGTGGCTACAGCATGGCCTCTCTGTTTTACAGCCACAGTTTGGACCAGTGACCTCCTCTTCTGTGTGTCCACACTCACACGCTCTCCTCCAACTGAAGCACACACGCACAGTGAGTCAGTCTTTTGTTTACTTTATCATGAAGCAGCAGATTCTGCTCACAAACTAAAATTATATTGTATTTGTTACCTCTTTAGGACCTTTTCTGTCATGAACACTGACTTTATCAGGACCATTAGTCCTCATGGAGACCAAAACCTGGTCCTAATGAGGCAGGACCTAATTTCTGAGGAACTGATTAAGTTTATGATTAAGATTTAAATCATGGTTATGGTTAAGGTTAGTGATAAGGCTTAGTCTGTCCAAATGAATGTCAAAGTCAATGCAGAGTCTTGAGAAGAATAACTGCACAAACCTCGGTGTATGTGTGGACTCAGATACATTTGATTAATAGTAACTAAATATACTAGTTGTTGTACTGTGATAATGCCCACTCTTGTGCTGTATTAATGTATTACTTCATTATATTACTGCCCTGCTCAGTCAACCTGGTTTGTTGATTTGGTGTCAGAAACAAAGTTCATGTAGTTGTTTGTTTTGTGTTCAGTCATTTTTATAATGCAAAACTCACAACTAATGATAAAAGAGCACCTTTTTCCATCCATCTTCTACAAAAGACAGAAACCAAACTTCCTTTGTCCACTGCAGTAATTGAAATCCACACATTTAATTTATATTATAAATATGAATGTAAAGTGAAGCAAATGTGGCAAATGTTGGACAGTCTTTGTTACAAGTGGTGACCAGTGGAACCAGCTGGTCCTTTAGTCGGACTGAGGTGAAATCACAGCTAAGCTCCTGCACAGGCCCCATCACTGACAGCGTGTCAGTGAACCCCAGGACGAAATCGTGAGAGAGAGAGAGAGCGAGCAAGACTGCTCCTGACCTCCAGGTCTGGCTGGAGAGGTGGAGCGTTGATTACTAAAGAAAACCATGTCTCCACTGGGATGACATGTGGTAGAAAAGTTTTTTTGGGGGGAGAAAAAAACCAAAGCTCTTTTCCTGTTAGTTGATGCTTCTGTTGTTTGGTACAGCTTGTTTCACTTTCACTGTCTGTCACATGATGAGGAAGCCGAGACTCTTCATCAAGACGATTCTGCTGTTGCTGCATGATGCAAAGTGATCAGTGAGAACAGCAGAGTCATGAGACATTCTGATAAATGCCGTGTGATGCCGTGTGATGATCAAACATACTCAGAACACAACACTGATGTGGAATCACTCACAAATAAGTGTCAAAGTGTCATCTCCAGTGTCTCTCTGCACAGTGAGGGGCTTCCTTCACATGCACACGTGTGTGCTGCTGTCAGGCATGAGTGAGTGTGGCATTACTCTGGTCCCCTGAGGAGTTAATTAACAGACGCATCAAAGCTGATACATAGAGAAGAGGAAGAGTTAAAGGTCCCAGCAGCTACTGGATCTTTGATTATCTGTATGTGTGTGTTTTCGTCATATGTAATGTCTGCCTCCCTCTATCAGAGCATGTTTCTCATGCCATTAAAAAAGTCCCAGAGAAACTTTGCGACAGAAACATCAATCAGTAGCCGATGCCGTCATGCGTGCGCTCCTGAACTTGCTTGCCGGTGATCAGCAAAGCTCAGTGAGAAACACAAATGCTGTAATCTACTTACACTTAAATCCATAACAGCTTTTATCCACAAACAGGAAGTGTGCACACACAGAATTTAAAAAATTACATGTTTAACAGGTTTTTTTAAATAAATAAATCAGTAAATCATCTGAAAAAAAATTTAAAATAATAAATAGTAAATGAATAAATGAAAACATAAACCCATCTTTGCTGTAAATACTCATACACCACTAAAGCAGGACTTGATGTAGCAATGATTCAACACAGAGAAAGACTCATTCCAGTTTTATCAGTTGGTTTATTTAAAATTAAAAAACCATCTGCAAACATCTGCATACTTTAAACTTTTTTAAAGAGTCTATTTAAAGTTCCCAGAGCCCAAAAATCATGTTTGCATGTACTGAAATGAAGGAGGGAAATAAAGGAGGAACACATAATATGATAAATAATTGAAATTATAAACTCATTTTTACTTCAAAATATATTTTACTTTTAACAAACCTGCACTTTTACAGTGAAAGGTGGTGTTCAATGACCTTGTACCTCTTTTTTTGAAGATTGTGTGATAGAAATGTTTTTAAAAAGTATCTGAAAATCACATTTTAATGTCTTTATAGTAGAAATTAAAAACTTTCAGTTTATTGTGGGGTATTTTTTTTTACCAGTAAATCATCAGAGAAACTAGTAAGTAAGTGACAAATTTTCAAAAATATAATCTCACACACTGCAGTAAAGTCACACTTTCACGCCGTGAGGGTTATGTGTCATGTCGTTTTTTCTCTTTATCACTTTAGATAACAACTAATTGCATTTTTTCTCAGGTTGTCTATTTAATATAATCAGAAATGTATGTGTCTGACTGTGCTTTAAATCTTTTTTACAACTTTAACTGTTCCCTGAGACTGAAAACATCACATATTTACATGTAAAATCCAAAGTTTCAGTTTGTTCTTCAGTAAATCATCTTAGACACAAATAAAGTGACAAACAAATAAAAATATTAATTAATCTTTGGATTTTAAAAACATTTTAATCCTCACAAATCAGCTTTTACACTGAGAAATTGTATATTTATATTTGGATCAAAATAGAAGACATCTAATTCCAGTTTTTATTTCGGTTTTTATTTAGAATAAACCAAAATATAAACATTTGACTAACACACTGTTTTAAATATATTTTTAAAGGTTTGCTAAGAGTTTCTAGAGCCCGAAAAACACACATTTGCATAAAATTAATTGATTTTAGTTTGTTTACAGAAAGTTTAATAGTAAATGCTCTGAGGGAAACAAATAAGTGATGAATACAAAACTCATCTTTACTATGTTCTACTACCTCCTTGTCACTACATCAGTATAGAAAACAAGTAATTCCAGTTTTTGTCAGGTTGTTTATTCAGAATAAAGGTACTCTAAATGACTGTTTTTTGTTTCATGTCATTCTACCCTTTTAGTAAATCAATAGAAAACAAGTATTGTACTTCCAGGTTTTCTCAGGTTGTTGTCTGTCTTATAAACTGCGATATAAACCTTTTAATGAAAGTTAATGAAATTAACATTAACATTAACATTAATTTTTGTTAGTAAATAGTTAGGAAAGCAAATACATATTAAATTTTTAATTCTCACAAATCCTCACTTTAGGACTGAGATGTTGTGTTTGATGTTGTTGTACTTTTTAATGTTTCAGTACTTTCAGTTTTTCTCAGGTTGTTTCTTTAGCGTGGAGCTGGATTTGAGTGTGTGTTGAGCAGGTCTGAGACTTTTCTTCTCTGCTGGAGTGGTTGAACAAGTGTCCTAAGGCCACTTACTGTAATTGGTGTGGACTTGTTGTTTTGTGGGATAAGAGACTTTAGAGTCCTCACAGCAGGACGTTTTACTCACTTCCAATTTATATTTATCGTTCCCTGCATGACAGACTCCTTCCTTTCTTTCTTTCTCTCTCTCTTCAGTCTATCATTGCTCCTCCTTTCATTAAAACTAAAAACAGATTTGAATCATTAATGAGCAGTGACGAAATGTGTAGGTTTTATTTTAGGAGAATGTGTGAAACTGACAGCGTAAGCTCGGCATGGCTCAGCTCAGGATGAAAGTGACCTCACCCTCACAGGTTTGGGAAGTCCCCATGTCATGGTGAATAATGTGAGGGGCCCCGTTATTTGGGGCCCCTCACATTATTCTTTTCTTCCCCCTCTGCTCCCTGACTGCTGGAACTCTTCATCCTCACAAAGGCGAATGCACTGTTTTTCTCATGCTAATCAAATGCAACCAACCATTTACCATCTTTTCAAAGAGGAAAATTGCTGCTTTTACTTTTTTAGTTAGCTTTTAATTATAAATTAAAACCTTTCATTATTCTGAGAATTTATTTTATCTGAGGAGAAGTATCTAAAAATACTTTAAAAGTTGAGTTTTAGTTTAAGAGAAAAGAATGAACTTTCTTTACTGAGCATCAGAAATATCAGGTTGCACATTCCTGACATTCCAGTAGCATCAAACATCCTCAAACTGACAAACTCTTCTCATCATTTCACTGTATTTCACAATAAAAGGCCCTGAAAATGAAAATTGAAAGACTGTAGTGTTGAAATGAAAGAGTAAGCCTGTTCATGAATGAAAGGCATCAGTGTGGACTGAATTAAAGCTTATATTTTTTCAGATAAGTTGTTATTTTCCAGTAGCCCATGGTTAACTCACCCTACAGTGTCTCCTCAGCCTCGTCTTCACTTCACCTCCACTTTTCTTCTTCTTTCTCTTCTTCTGCCAGAAAAGAAGGTTTAAAAAGAACGATAGACAAACAGAAAACTCCTCTTTCACTTAAGCAAAACACTGAGAAAAATAAATAAAATCCCACGAACAGGAGGAGAAAAAGGACGCGCTGATACTTTTGTAAAGGTATATTCCCACAATATAAGAGAGATGGAGCGAGTGAGCGCGCGTCCTCCGCGTGGAAACCACAAACCGCGAGGAAAAGTTTACTGGTCTGTGCGCATCACGGATCCACGAGGAGACCCGGAGAGTTGGTGCGTGGTGATGCTGCGGGACACACGGTGTCTCCACTCCTCCTCCTCCTCCTCCTCCTCTCTTTACTGATCTCCCTCCTTCCCTCCGTTTCTCCCTCCTCTTCCTGTCATCGACAAACTTTCCCCATCATCATCATCATCGTCGTCATCTTCATTTCTTTTTAAACGACCGCAAAAAACGGATCAATAACGTAATTTCGCTCATCAGTTACAAAATCTAGAAGGGTAGACAAAGTGACCAACTCTTGTCAGTTATTGATCATAAAAATAATTTTATTTCACTTTATAGACTTTTATTTTAATAATTTCAAAAAAGATTAAACGGATGAATACATCGTAATTAACAGTTATTGATTAGTTATTTTGCGAAATTTCCCTGTTTTCTAACATCAGGTGTTTTTTTTTTGTGTGTGTGTGTGATTTTTTCCCCCTCATAAACTTAAAAAGTAACTAAGTAAAAAGTAAGTTCTTTTTAAATTAAGTTTAAATGAACCAGTAATTGCTGAGAAATAATCTAAATTCGCGGTTTAAAATGATGAATGACAAACAAACAAAACACTAAATCCTAGTTCCAATGATTATTATTGGAACACTTCATAGCGGAGTTATATATGAATTTTTAATAAATATAATTATACAATTGTGTGTTTGTGTATATATATATATATATATATATATATATATATGATTTCACAAAATGTAATTCCACAGCTCATATTTTTCTCTAAATCAGCTGAACATTTCATTTCCAAAAAAACGCTGTCACCTAGTGGCAACTTTGGTGCGTTACATGTATCCATCTCTCACTTAGGAAGAGTTTTGTTCAAATAAATGTCATCTTTGAGAACAAATACTTTGTGCTCTACATATGTGCTTAATTGTGTAATGCTCAAAACTTTAAAAATAAAGTTAAAACTGAGGGTTATCTCACAATTTACACATAGTATAAAATCTTCAGTAAGGGTTTGAGCTGTCACTTGAGAAAGTATAATTCCAAAAACAAATGAAATCAACTTAGAATTGAGAAAAAGGATTGTTGATGCTCACAAAGCAGGAGAAGGATATACAAAGTTATCACAGTGTTTCCAAGTGTCAAGAACTGGAGTGAGAAGCATCATCAAGAAATTCAAAGCCACACAATAGAGAACAAGCCTGGCAGAGGAAGGAAGTGAAATATTTCAAAGACTAAGATGTGTCTAAAGACCCCAGAACAACTGCCAAGACACTAGTGAAGGACTTAGCCAAGTCAGGAATTGTAGTCTCAAAGAAGACAATTACTAGAGCTCTGCACAGAAATGGACTGTGGGGTTGGAGACCAAGAACTCCACTTCTGCAGAAGAGACACCTTCAAGCCAGACTGAAGTATGCTAAGGACAACCTGGACAAAGATTATACATACTGGAAGCATGACCTTTGGTCAGATGAGACCAAACGAGAGCTCTTTGTCCATAGAGACATTGTTTATGTTTGGAGAAAGAAGGGAGAGGTGTATAACCCAAAGAACACCGTCCCCACAGTGAAACACGGTGGTTAAAGTATTATGTTGTGGGGATGATTCAGTGTGTCTGGAACTGGGAATCATGAAGAAAGAAGGAGATGTGAAGATTGTGAAAGAAAATCTGAAGCAGTCAGCAGCAAAACTGGGTCTGGGTCGTCACTTTGTCTTCCAACACGACAGCGACCCAAAACATACGTGGCTCGGGTGAAGAACTACCTCCAGAAGACCAAAGTGAACGTTATTGACTGGTCTGCACAAATGCCAATGACAGAAGTCCATCAAATCTGGAGGAGCTTGAGAGATTTGCCAAAGAAGAATGGGCTGGGATTCCTCACGAGACGAGTCAGAGACTCGTTGAAAACTACATCAAATGACTGCAGGCTGTTATCCAGCAAAAAAGGATACACAATTGACTCTTAACATCAGGGAGGTTAATAATTTTGACCCTGGCAGTTTTTGTTTTTGTGTAATAATTCCATGTCTGTGTACAGTCAAATAATGGAAGCATTGAAAATAAAACTAGGATGTTTGAAAAAGCTGTGTTAAAAATTCTTTGCTCTATTTAACAGCATGTGAGAACAATGACATTTTCATAGGGGGAAATAATAAAACACAAATTTAAAAAAAAAAAACAAGGTTAAAAGGTAGTTAGTTATTTTAAATTAGTAGTGAATCTAAATTAACATATTTGTATTTTATAATCCGAGGCATTAGAATTTTATTATAAATGCTTTACACCAAAGTGAAAGTTTTATTTTCACAAATGTTGAAAAATATGTGTGTGTAAGAAAATAGACAAAAATGACACATTAGCACCACCTTCTGGTTTCCTGTGAGAATTAACTCTTTCAACTTTTAAGAAGCTGAATAAACACTCCCAGTATTTGTAGATAAAGTGTGTTTTATTTAGATAAATATTATTTAAAAGTATTTTGCTTGTTGATGTTATTAGTTAAATGAGATGATTTTTGTGTTTTTTGATCACAAACTCAAATAATTAAATTCAAACTATTCAAACAAATTGATTTTTAAACTGAAAACCTGAGAAGTCATATGTTTACGGTGATATAAGTCAATCAGTAAAACTCAGTTTGACGTCAGCAGCAGTAACAGAATCAGCTGTGTCTCAGTGTTTCCATCAGACTGAGCATCTGCAGCTTCATAGCCACAGCAAGTCAAGTCCTCAAATTAAATCAAAATAAAAGTTATATTACAACTCTTGTGTCGCCACCATATGGAAATGATTTGACCTACAAGTAGAAACAATAAAAATACTATTTGAAAGTGTTGCGTGAGAAGTCTCGTCCTCACGTCGTCATCTGACACTGATGACTTCCACAGATCAGCTCTGTGGATATGTCTCTGCTCCCACTGTGGGAAGAAGAAGGAATTAATGTTTTTAAAGGTTATTAACTTTTTTATATTCTTTGTGCGTCAGAGACAACATACACAGTATCACTTCAGCAGGTGCTGCGAAAATACAATACGATATGAGTTTAATCTGTGATTCCCAATGCGTCCCAGGGATTATCCTCTAAATTCATGCAAATTCTTTTTCTTCTTCTTCTACTTGTTGAACACCAGAGCAGAATTTCCGGATTTTAAAAAGACATTCTGCATTCTGTTTAGATATTCACACTTAAATATGGTAAAAAAGAAGTGATTCATATGAATAAAAGTGAGAAGTTAAACATCACCGTTGTTTTAAAAAACAGTGGAGCTTGCACAGTTTTTTTTTTTTTTTTTTTTACATCACAAGTGTTTGTTTGGTTTCCATGGAGACAAATAGTGTTTGTCATTGTGTCATTGTATGGATTTGTTATGAAAACTAAAAAGTTTATATTTCTGGAAGTAAAATGTTGTGCGAATACAGATAAAGTCACTTTCAGTGGGTAAAAATAAAGCAGGAAAAAGCAAAGATATTTGAAAAGATTAGCAAGAAATGTAAAAATGTGATTTCCAGCCATATATGTTCTCAAAATAGCTGTTTTGATATCTAAATTGAAAAAATTAGAAAACTGAAAAGTTAACAACAATGACAAAGCGCTGAAAACACTCATGTGAATACTGAGTGAGAACAAATTAAAATCTTTAAAATTTTAAATCTTTTTTCAGACTTTACCTGGTAACCTGGTGACAGGTCGGACATCAGGATGTAAACATGTCTGGTTTAGGAGTGTCTCCACATCTGTGCCACCTCTCAGCTGTGACTCATCTGCTTCAGTCTGTCTCAGAAAACACATGTTGGACCAACCTTTGACCTTTAATATCCGCTGAGTTTATTTGCTACACTCCCCACCTTCTCTCCCCGCCCTACCGCCTCCCCTGCTTGATGCGTACTAAATCAGATATGCTGAATGCAGGAATGAACCCCCCCCCCACACCATCACCACCACCTTTTACTTAATCCTCAGTGACCTCAGGGTTTCCTGACTAAATTGATTCAGACCTGAGTCTCCACTGTGTTTGCTGTGACGGCAGATTAATATACACTCCCCCCAAAACACACACACACACGCACACACACACATGCACCCACACACACACCCATGTTTGCGCTTCTATCATAGTGAGGACCCTCATAGACATGATACATTCTCTAGCCCCTTACACTAACCTTAACCATCAAAATTAGATACCTAACCCTAACCCCTACCCTAACCCTAACCTGAACCCAATTCTAACCCTAAAAAAGTCTTAACCCTAAAAAGAAATTTTAAGGGGTGAAAAAAAGTGAGGACCAGCCAAAATGTCCTCACTTTGTTAAATGTCCTCACTTTGTAGGAATTATACAAATTTTGGTCCTAACTCTGCAGCAAGTACAAGAACACACACGCAGGCACACACACATACACACACATACACCACAACACTCTTTTTCACTGTGGTGGCCAGAATCAGTGTCAGTAAAACAGGAAAAGGGCGACGTGTGAAAGCAGTTTGAGCAGCTATGTTCTTTGAGTACAGTTCAAAGTTGGACACCAAGATCTCAGGTTGGTTTTCATTAATGCTGAGCACCACAGGTCAAGGCCAGTGACAGACCCGCTTTGCTCTGACTGTAGATTAACACTGACTTCTGTCTTGAACCAGAGCTGCACGTTTCAGAGTGTTTTTGAATCTGAATATTGACTTCTGCTCTTGCCTTTGAACTCAGGGTAAAGGTGAAATAAGAAAGCTGTAGACTTAAGATTGAAGTCCAACCTGAACACATGGGACTTCAGACTTTGGCTTATATAAGAACTGAACTTTAAGAAAAGGCTTTATTTGACTTGGAAATTGAGCTGTAAAAGAATGATTTGTGTTCTTGTTAGGGTCAAAGTTAACGTTTAACCTGATTTGACCTTCATGAACTTGCCTGGGAATTTAACTCAGTCTTATCTCAAGAACTTCAGCCTTGGACTTGACTTGACCTTGTCCTGAAGGACACCTGAAGAAAATCTAATTGACTTGAGATTTGCCCATGATTGTCTTGGAATACTTCAGGCTGGATTTGTCACTTGTCCTGTTCTTCAAGTAACTTAAACAAACTTATCTGTGTACGTTCGTATGACTTGAGACTACACTTACAAGTTCAGATTCTTACTGGTCCTAGAATACTGAATGAGCCTATTAGACCCAATCCAGGTAAAATCTCAGTATTTGAGACTTGTGTTTTGACTCTTGATTGTCCTGGAGTGTTTCAAGTTGGATTTGGACCTGTCCTTGGTACTCAAGACTTGCTTTGACAGACTTGACACTTGTCTTTACTTTGTCCTCTCTTACTTTATGTAGTTATTTAGTTATTACTTTATTGTAGTATTCGATAGATTATGTATAGATTTTATTTTGTCCTTCATGTCTTTGCTGGTCCGTCAGTTGTCCAATGTCTTGTCCTGGATACATTGGTTGTACCAGCTAGCAGTCACATATTGATGCCTTTAAATTGTAATAATGTAAATTCATGATTGTTTTAAGGCAGCAGTTAAGTCATGTTTCTAAATGTTTTGCAACTCAAACTGACACCTAATGCATCATTAGTTTGACGCTCATTGTGACCTCTCTGAACTTCAAATCCTCCACACAACACAAAAGAAGACAATTAACTTCATCTTTATGCACTTTATCATTATTTAAATAAATAAATGTCTAAATTACAAAAACAAGAACAATCTTCCCTTTGAGAAATCTTTATCATTTGTCACAGTGCAACACTAAGGAGGCGTTCAAAGCCGTTAGAAATATCAGCTCCAGCTTCACAGAGAACATACCGCTCCTCTTCAATTAAAAATAAATGATTGCAGTGTTTGTTTCTCCATTAACTGGCGGGGGACTCGATGTTTGAATCCTGCATTGACACTAATAGCTGACAATCTGTTCTCCACCTCTTCTCAGCCATTCATCGAAACCAGCAGCCCCTGAAGTTCCCATGCTGAGCACGGTGTCGCTTGTGTGTAAATGTGTGTGTTTGTGCACTGGCTGTGGGCCAAGTAAAATCTGTCAGTCTTTTAGAAACCCATCAGCCTGTGTGAGCAGGACAATGAGGTGGACACAGACTCCCATGCCACTGTCTGACTAACTGATGACACCAAATGATTCACATGCAGAACTTCTGAGCTGCTCCATCACAAGTCACGTTTCCAACTCCAGCAGCTTCAACTTTGAGACTTGATGATACTGTTATCATGTACTGTAGATGTTATAGCTTCCTGCTTTATACGATATCTTAACAATATGGTCACATCTTTATCTCACTGTTAGACAGACTTTTCCAACAGTAAAATGAAGTTTGTAAACCACTCCAAGTCCATAGAGAAAATCATTCATTTTAGCTTAGGGGGTACAGGAGCTGTTGGTCTGCTGCTGCCTTGTGTGGTCAGTTTATCTCACTGAGGTAAATCTGAACTAATAATTTCAAACAATGAAATCAGAAAATAACATATTTGAACTCAGTGATAGTGGCAGCAGTGGATGAAGACTGTATGCTATGATGTAAAATCACAGATTTTCTCCATGTACTTTGGTGTGGGATTCAGTGTTAAAAATCCTTCATTTGAATTTACCTCAGTGACACAAACTGACCACACGAGGCAGCAGTAAAATCACAGATTTTCTCTTTGGACTTTGTTGTGGGAGAGTGAGTGGTTTACAAACTTCAGTTTCCTGTTGGAAAAGAGATAAAGCAGTTATTAAGCTGGTGGAGATTTTATTTGATGAGTGTTTTGTTAAGTGGCTTAAATCTGTTTTTTCTTGTGTCAATGTCAGCATCCGTGTTGTTTCCTCTGAGAGCAAACTGGCTCTCAGGCTGGCTCTTAAAGTCTTTACTTAAAGAGGCAACAGGCAACTTTCATGTTACTTTTCATAAATTGGGTTGATCTTTTTCCATGAAACCTAAATGCAAACTAAACTAAATGCTAAAATGTCCAGGAGAATTACAAAGCTAAAGCGAGGCTTATAAGGTATCAGTAACCAATAATAAACATTATCATGATAAATTTTGGTTTTATATTCAGAAGCAGAAGGATGATAAAGCATAAGATTGTTAAACATTGCCTTTTTTGACAGCTGTTGAATAAATTTTCCAGCCCAAATTTTCTTTATAGAAATAATTATAATGCATACTTAATTAAACGCATACATAAAGGAAACAAGCAGAGATTAACATCCTTTTTTTTAAAGGAAAAACAAACATCATCTCATGAACTAGAGAATAAATAGTAGATTATGTTTGCATTTTCTCTGAAGACATAAGGCAGCTGTGACCAGAAACAAATTGAAATACCATGAGTGAAGCTTGCATGCTGTGGGCTTTTCTGTTTGGACTATGCATATTCTTCATACTTTCATACTCGCATAAGCCTCTTCCTCTTCCTCAGAATCAGAATTAGAATGAGAGTTATTGCCAGGTAGGTTTTTACACCAACAAGGAGTTTGTCTTGATGCAAAGGTGCTTAAAATATACAATCACACAAAAATAAAAAGATAAATATATAGAATCACCATAAATAAAGATAAGAAAAGGTAGGGAAACTGTACAGAAGACTGGAGTGCATTAATGTAATGCATATATATAGGATGGGTATAAGAGTCGCTGTTAGTGGGGGATTCGGGCCTTGTTAACGAGGCCAGGTGCAGACGGAAAGAAACTATTTGAGGTTTTGGTTATGATGGACCGTAGCCTTCTGCCAGAGGGGAGTGGTTCAAAGAGTTTGTGGGAGGGGTCAGCCACAATCTTGCCTGCACGCCTCAGGGTCCTAGAGACATACAGGTCCTGGAGGGATGGCAGGTTGCAGCCGATCGCCTTCTCAGCGGAATGAATGATATGCTGCAGTCTGCCCTTGTCCTTGGCAGTGGCAGCAGTGTACCAGATGGTGATGGATGAGGTGAGGATGGACTCGATGATGGCGGTGTAGAAGTGCACCATCATCTGGGGCTGGGTTGTTTCTAAAGTCGACAACCATCTCCACTGTTTTTAGAGCGTTTAGCTCCAGGTTGCTCTGGCTGCACCAGGTCACTAGATGGTTATCACCACCAGAGATGAGCCCAATGAGGGAGGTGTCATCCGCGAACTTCAGTAGCCTGATGGACTGGTGACTGGAGGTGCAGCTGTGTACAGGGAGAAGAGTAGAGGGGAAAGAACCAGCCTTGGGGGGAACCGGTGCTGATGGTCTGGGAGTCAGAGACATTTTTCCCCAGCTTCTCATGCTGTTTCCTGTCAGACAGGAAGTCTGTGATCCACCTGCAGGTGGATTCCTGGTTCCTTTACTCTGATCTGACTGTCCAAAGACACAGAGGTTAAGGTGTAATTAAAGATGCAGAATGATTTTCTTCACTCTGAACAACACATGGTGATGTTTTTACATCTTTAAATGTGCTAAACTCCAATAAACTTTAATTCACTTTTTCTTCCTCATGTATGGTTCCTCTCACTTTATTAATATACCAAAACATCAAATCCATGAGGTTTTAAAGCTTGGATCAGTATGTGTAGAAAATCTTGATACTTGATGCATGCCAATGATTGAAATTTTTCTTTTTCACAACCACAGGGTGTGTCTTTCCACATGGTTGAGAAGCTACTCATTGCATTAGTTTGAGTTAAAAAACTTGTTGCCAGCTGAAAGATAATCGCAGATGCAGTAATTATTCAATAGCAGGCTCTTACCTGTTTGCTTAGTTAAATCCAGGTGGCAGCTTTTTTGACTGGGCAGGCAGTATTTAGGTAATACAAATCATGTTTTTGCAACGTTACAACTTTTTTTGGACAACAGAAGTCATGCTTTGTAAATTTCCAACACTTTTAAGGTAACAGAAGTCATATTTTTGTAAATTTACAACAATTTTTAGATTAATGACATCGTGTTTTTTGTAAAATTACAAATTCTTTTGGCTAACAGAGGTCATGTTTTGGTACACTTACCACATTTTTTACATAACAAAAGTAATTTTTTTGTAAAATTACGGCATATTTCGGAAACAAGTAATTTTTTTGGTAACATTAGCAAAATAAGTGTAGTGATTTCTTTAGTATCTGTAGGTTGTCAGAAGATGTTCAGAAGTTTGTATTAGTGAAGTGGTGAAGGATTATAACCTAATCCGGGTTTCTTCTCTTCACCTCACCAACATAATACATTTCTCATTGGATCAGTTTGACTCAAACATTAAAAATGTGTTAAATGCTGTAATGAAGCTTTCCCAGAAGAACTGTGGGCCTTTAACTAATGTTTATGACACAGAAGTAAAACCTGTTTCCACTTTATGTGAAGTGCCTCTAACCAGTCAAAGGAATCCCCACAGACCTCAGTGTGAGCAGCGCGCTGAGACTAGTCAGATGTGACGGGACCTCCATGAGGGGACCCCACTTTGCTCTTGACATTCATCTTCTCTCAGATCACTTGACTGTGACTTTCCCTTGGCTCGGCCCAGCGTGGAGCCCGTGAGCCCCTCATGGCAGCGCTGACATGCATTGTTGGCATGTCATCGGGTTTTGGAGAGGGCCACGTGCGTTTAGTCGGCTGAGACAAGTGCTGCCATACATGATGTCAGACATGAGAACAAACGATCTCCAGAGCAAAACACGCTGCCAGCTGCAGGACACAAAGAGTCATGTCTGCCAATTGGCTAAGAAGCCATTTAAGAAGCAGCATATTTTATGAGCTTTGTACAAACGAAAATGACGTCTTCGCTTTCCCTAAGCCTGTGCAAATTTACATTTTTTTAGTGTTCCGTGTCGCCAGTGCTCTCATTGAGAACAATTTGTGCAGGTTGAGTGCTTCAGAGTTTTACTCAAGGACACTTGAGCCGGAAAAATACTCAACGGCTGAAGCATCTTAGCCTCTGAATGCAGGATAATACTGTATGCTGCGCTCCACAACCTTTAAAAGCATAGATTATGAAGGAAAACCTCCTGCATATTTCCAACATTTAGTTTAGCTGCTCAGACTGAGCCTCCTGTCACAGTTTCCTCTGCTAATTATGATGATTGTATTTCTGTGTTACCAGCTTCTGCTGTGTGAAACAACCTCCTCATGCTGAAGCAGATGCAGCAGTTATGTTAAATTTAAAGAGATTAAGGGTCAAGGGTTCAGAGTTTTGGAAGGCAACTTTGCTTTCAGTGAAAAAATGGCTGTCAGCTGAAACATCAGGAAAACTGAGACCCAATAAAATATATGTCATCTCACTATGAGACAAACTTTTACAGATATAGACTTCCAAAACGATCTCCTGATCTGATATTTTGTGACTTCAGAGTTTAAAATCAGATTTCATCAGATTCAGATCTACCTCAGTGACACAAACTGACCACACACAGCAGCAGTAGACCGGCAGCTCCTGTGTCTCAGAGCAAAAGTCACTGAATTTCTCTATACACTTTGGTATGGGAGAGTGATTGGTTTACAAACTTCAGTTTCCTGATGGACAAGTCTGTCAAGCAGTGAGATGAAGGAGGGAACATATTCTTAAGATATGATAGACTTAGACATAGATTTTATTAGGTATGTCTTTTATTAAGTGGCTAAAATCTGTTTTTCAGCCTCTGTGTCTCTTGCAACTGGTTGCTTCTTGCAACTCTTGAAGAAATTCCTGCTGGACTTCAGTCTGGTTGTGTGTTTGGATTGTTGTGTATTAGTTGGCACATACCTGTGTTTGTGTGTGTGTGATCCTGCTGTTCATTAGTCACATACAGCACAGCAGTAATTGCTGCATTGTGTTTTAATTAGACGTGAGCACTCAGCACCCATTCACACACAAACCCTTCAATCACCAGCCATTTTATCCGGACACTGACTTCAGCTGTTTGTCAGGAGGAGCAGCGACTCCACCATGTTATTAGCACCATTGTGCCGACACACCGCATGGTGCCCTGTCATTCGTACGTACCAAGGTGGTGAATGAGTAACAGAGGGAATGAAGGAGGGTAAGAAAGGAGATTAGAGTCCAGGGAATGAGACAGGTTTGGCCTCAATGTGTGTTGGCGTTGGGAATGAGTGGATCCGCAGCAGCAGGACAGCTTCCGTTCATTGTCAGTGGGGCTCATGGGAGGCTTGGGGCCCCTTCAGCTAAACCCGCTTATTGATTGGTTAACACCGGGTGTCCCCATACTTTTTTCAGTGTCTTGGACCCCACACGTGAGACGTGAGATTGATGTTATATTTCTATTATCTCACAGTGCTTGATGCAGGGATGGATGGTGAGGCCCTCAGCTAGCCCAAACCAGCACTGGAGCTAGACTGGTGCAGCCTGTCACTGCAGGCAGAAAATCCAATTTCAGTCTGATGGTTAACAACAGGCACAAGGTTTTATGATGCGGTGAGATGTTTCCTCTGTTTTTATGATGAGGTAATGTACATTTCTAGTAAATAAATAACACATTGGAACTTAATGACAGAGACAGCAATCATCAACAACTCCTGTGTATTACAATATTATGTAAAAATCACTGATTTTCTCTATGGACTTTTGTGTGGGACAAAGAGTGGTTCACAAAGTGATAGAAATAGTGGCAGAGCTTAACTGGGTATTGTTTTATTTCTAAAACATCTATGTTCATCTGAAATTAACTGTCATGATTATACACCCACTCTCATGGATAATCTTCATAGGTTACATTGCCCCTCTGAAAAAGAAAAGTAGCACCATGGTTTAATTCCCATACTTCTCTTAAATAGGCTTTACATAGATTAGAATGAAAATGGCATTCCACTAATCTAGAAGGACATTGGAAAGATGGTTTTATAGCTTATAAAAAGTCCTTCTCAAAGCTAGAGCTGCCTATTATTATTCTTTAATTGAAGAAAATAAGAATAATTACAAGTTTCTTTTCAGCACTGTAGCCAGGCTGACAGAGTCACTGCTCTACTGAGCTGTCCATTCCTCCAACACTGAGCAGTGAGGACTTCATGAATTTCTTTTGAACAAAATAATACCAATTAGAGAAAAAAAAAACACCCCCTCTCACCCCCCAGTGGTAATGAGTTCTTTTTTGTTGCACAAAAGCTTTAGAAGCAACAGATGCACAGTTACACAGTTTCTCCCCTATAGATCTTCCTGAGTTAGCATCATTAATATCATCCTCGTTAGTTAGATCCCATCTCCACCAAAACAATTTAAAGATGTTTTTCCATTAATTACAGCTCCACACTGAATTAAATGAATCGTTACTTATTAACTGGATATGCACCCCAAGGTTTTAAAGTTGCAGTTATTAAGCCCCTTCTCAAAAAGCTACCCTTGACCCAGAAGTTTTAGTCAATTATTGACCCACACCAAATTTTCCCTTTGTTTGTAAAATCTTTGAAAATGCAGTTGTGAATCAGTTATGTGAATATCTGCATAGTAACAGTCTGTTTGAAGATTTCCAGTCAGGATTTAGATTACTTCATAGCACTGAAACAGCACTGGTTGAAGTTACCAATGACCTCCTCTTGGCCTCAGATAATGGTCTAGTCTCTATACTCGTTAGATGTTTGTGCTATATTTGACAATATTGATCATAAAATTATATTGCGGAGACTGGAGCGGACTTTAGGGATCTCAGGTACTGCCCTCTGCTGGTTTGAATAATACTTGTCTGATAGATTCCAGTTTGTCCACAATGATAATGACTTGCTGCATACAAAAATTAATTATGGAGTTCCACAGGGCTCAGTGCTCGGGCCTATACTTTTTAACTTGTATATGCTTTCTTTAGGGAATATTATTAGAAAGCACAAAATACACTTCAATTCTTATATTAATGATACACAGCTTTATTTATCAATAAGGCCAGAAGAAATAAATCAGGTTGTGCAACTACAGGACTGTCTCAAAGATATTAAGTCCTGGATGACCTGTAACTTCCTGCTTTCAAACTCAGACAAGACTGTGGCTATTATACTTGGCCCTAACGTAGAGCCTTAGAGATAAGCTTTCTGACCACATTGTCACATGACATCACCATGCCATCCAGTTCCACTGTGAGGAACCTTGGAGATTTTGGACCAGGATATATCACTTGATTCACATATAAAAATTATTTCCAGAACAGCCTTCTTCCACCTGTGGAACATTATGAAAATTAGAAACATTTTGTCCTTAAATGATGCTGAAAAACTAGCTTCTTTTTACATCAAGATTAAATTATTGCAACTCATTACTGGATGTTCTGGATGTTCCAATAAGTCTGTTAAAACATCACATCACTCCAGGGTTAACTTCTCACCACTGGCTCCTTGTACAGTTTAGAATTCAATTTAAAATCCTTCTCCTTATATATGAAGTACTTAATAATAATCATGCACCATTATACCTTAAAGAACTAGTTTTGCCTTATCATCCTAATAGATCACTTCAGTCATACTGTCATTTTTACTACTTTTTGTTTTATATCTATGCAGTTCTGTTTTAAAGAAAACACATCCAAGGGTTTCTATGCAGTATCCCTCTTGTTTATCCACTTGTGAAGTTGTGTGGACACTGGACATTATTTAACTCAAGTGTGACACAATTTTCCAACTCTGACTCATAACTTCCAAAGAAAATGAAATGCTTTATGAATTCCCAGGTCCATGTCCATTTGTTCCTGATGTTTTAGTGTGCTGGATGTGATGGTGATTAATGCTTCATCTTTCTTAGGGGGCATATTTGTCCAATTCTTTACTTTCCTTGATTTCAGCCCAGTAACATCAACAGATCCCTGTGTACCATAGTTGGAGTCCTGCAGGAGCTCAGTTATCAGGTGTGATGGTTTATATGATGCAGAGAAAACAATCAGCTCTGAACATTCAGAGCATTTTCACCCAAATAAACTGAGTCTTCACATGTTTTTAATGATCTGCTGTATGTGTTGGTTATAATGTGAACACCATCTCCACTGTAGTCAAGCGTGCCTCTTGTGAACCTCAGAGAAGAGGGTGAGGGAGTCGCTTCACAGAAACGTGAATTTTTGTGTGGCCGCTAGAGGTCAGTAAGGAGCTGTGGGGCTGAAAACAAGGTGCTCACTGAAGTTGGAATCTGCAAGATGTTGAACTTTAAACTTTAATGACTCCCCAGGCCTTTGAATCTCACTTATTAAATCTGTAAAATGTCTGAAAGCTAAAATAAAGTAGAAATAATTTATTTTAAAAAACAAAATGCAACCTTTCAGCAACAGATGAAAAGAAATTATTCAAAACTTGATTTAATCCAAGCCCAGCAACTATCTAAAGGCAGTTTTATAGGCACGACATGTTGGGAGAAGTCATGGAGCGTGTGTGTGTGTGGCAGTTTACTTGAGATAGGTGAATAATTCAATTAATTCAATTCAATTCAATTTTGTTTGTATAGTGCCAAATCACAAAATACATTATCTCAAGGCACTGTACATAGTAAGGCCAAAACCTTTACAATAATACAGAGAGAAAAGAAACCCAACAGTTCACACAATTAGCAAGCACTAGGTATCAGCAGAGAGAAAAAACTCTTAACTTAACAAGAAAAAATCTTTGACAGAACCAGACTCTAAGATATGTGGTCATCTGCCTCGACTGGTTGGGGTGAGAGTAAAATTGGGGACAGAATTGGGGAGAAAAAGAAAAAAGATGGAAGTGAGGGAGCGAAAGAAGAGAAACCAAGAGCAAATATACAACAGTTGTGTCAAGTTTAGAATTACAGTCGGTGTAGAAATTACAACAGTTTGTATATGTGCCTCCCATTTTTTAAGGGACCAAAAGTAATGGTACAATTGGCTGCTCAGCTGTTCCATGGCCAGGTGTGTTATTCCCTCATTATCATTATTTACAAGGAGCAGATAAAAGGTCTAAAGTTCATTTCATTTGTGCTATTTGCATTTGGAATCTGTTGCTGTCAACTCTCAATATGAGATCCAAAGAGCTGTCACTATTAGCAAAGCAGGCCATCATTAGGCTGAAAAATCAAAACAAACCCATCACAGAGATAGCAAAAAGATTAGGTGTGGCCAAATAAACTGTTTGGAACATTCTTAAAAAGAAAGAACCCACCGGTGAGCTCAGCAACACCAAAAGACCCAGAAGACCACGGAAAACAACTGTGGTGGATGACCGAAGAATTCTTGCCCTGGTGAAGGATACACCCTTCACAACTGGTGGCCAGATCAAGAACACTCTCCAGGAGGTAGGTGTATGTGTGTCAAAGTCAACAATCAAGAAAAGACTTCACCAGAGTGAATACAGAGGGTTCACCACAAGATGTAAACCATTGGTGAGCCTCAAAAACAGGAAGGCCAGATTAGAGTTTGCCAAACAACATCTAATCAACAGAATGATGGGAAGAGAAGAATATGGAGAAGGAAAGGAACTGCTCATGCTCCAAAGCATACCACCTCATCAGTGAAGCATGGTGGTGGTAGTGTCATGGCGTGGGGCATGTATGGCTGCCAATGGAACTGGTTCCCTTGTATTTATTGATGATGTGACTGCTGACAAAAGCAGCAGGATGAATTCTGAAGTGTTTCAGCAATATTATCTGCTCATATTCAGCCAAATGCTTCAGAACTCATTGGACGGCACTTCATAGTGCAGATGAACAATGACCCGAAGCATACTGCGAAAGCAACCAGAGTTTTTTAAGGCAAAGAAGTGGAATGTTTTGCAGTAGCCAAGTCAATCACCTGACCTGAAACCAATTGAGCATGCATTTCACTTGCTGAAGACAAAACTGAAGGGAAGATGTCCAAAGAACAAGCAGGAACTGAAGACAGTTGCAATACAGGCCTGGCAGAGTATCACCAGGGATGAAACCCAGTGTCTGGTGATGTCTATGCCTTCCAGACTTCAGGCTGTAATTGACTGCAAAGAATTTGCAAACAAGTATTAAAAAGTGAAAGTTTGATTTATGATTGTTAATTTGTTCCATTACTTTTGGTCCCTTAAAAAGTGTGAAGCACATATACAAACTGTTGTAATTCCTACACCGTTCAGCGAATTTGGATGTAAATACCTTCAAATTAAAGCTGAAAGTCTGCAGTTAAAGCATATCTTGTTCATTTTATTTCAAATCCATTGTGGTGGTGTATAGAGCCAAAAAGCGTCAATTAAACAAGCAGAGATTATTGATAAGAAATTGTACTGATGAACTTTTAATCATAGCATAATAACAATGAAAAAAATACTACTGTTAGTGGTAATAATAACAGCATCAAAATATTGATCTGGATGCATGGATCTGGATCCTGCAGCCTGCAAGATGAGGGCAGAGAGAGAGAGAGAGAGAGAGAGAGAGAGAGAGAAAGGACAGGAAGGGAAAAATAAGGTTAATGACATAATCATACCCTGAGAGTGAGAGAGTGAGAGGGAGTGAGTGTGAGTGCACCACAGGAAATCCCCCAGCAGTATAGGTCTATAGCAGTATACCTAAGAGATGGTTTAGGCTTCCCTGAGCCAGCTTATAAGCTTTATCAAAAAGGTTTTAAGTTTAACTTTAAATACAGAAAGAGAGCATCTGCCTCCCAAAACGACACTAGGAGTTGGTTCCACAGGAGAGGAGCCTGGTAACTGAAGGCTCTGCCTCCCATTCTACTCTTATGGACTGTGGGAACCACAAGCAAGCCTGCGTTTTGGGACTCAAGTGATCTATTGGGCTGATAAGGTGAAACTAGATCTTTAAGATATGATGGGGCCTGATCATTAAGTGCTTTATACATGACGAGAAAGAATTTTAAATGGAATGCTAAACTGTACAGGGAGCCAGTGTAGAGAAGCTGGATTGATGTGGTCTCTCTTACTAGTTCCTGTCAGAACTCGTGCTGCAGCATTTTGTATTAACTATAGTGTTTTAACAGACCTACTGGAACATCCACATAGTAGTGAGTTACAATCATCTAATCTTGATGTAACAAAAGCATGAACTAGTTTTTTTGACATCCTTTAATGATAAAATGTTTCTAATTTTCATAATGTTCTGCAAGTGAAAGAAGGCTGTTTTGGAAATTTGATTAATATGTGAGTCAAATGATATATCCTGGTCAAAAATAACACTAATAACACTAAGGCTCCTTACAGTGAAACTGGACGCCATGGTGTCTAAAGAGACAACATGGTCAGAAAGTTTATCTCTAAGGTGTTTAGGTATAATAACCAAGTAAAATAACCTTGGTTTTATTAATTTTCTATTTTTAAACTCAAACAAAACTGATTTAAACTAATTTAAACTAACATATTCTTCATGTAACCATGAATAAATGACCCCACAAATGCATCACTGTGAGGACCTCTTTGTTGAGTGTTTGATAACAAAGAGGTCTGACTCTGACCTCTGACCTTGACCTTTCCGCTGTCTCTGCCTTCCCACTCCACCCCACCCACCTACTCACACACAGGCAAGTCTTTTCCATCACTTCCCTACCCTGTCTTTAGCTTTCTTCCTCCTCCTCCTCTTCCTCGTTTTTCACCTGTCACTTCTCACGTTCCTTCACTTCTTTCTTCAACATTGAGAAACTTTGTACTTTTACACTCAGTGGCCACTTTATTAGGTACAGGACACCAAACTAAGTGGCAAAAATTTCATGTGTTGTGTGTAGAGATGTTTTTCTTCATACTTTGGTTGTAATGGATAGTTATTTGAGTCACTGATGCATTTGCTAGCTAATTTATTTTCTGTAAATCTTTGGGATGCCTGGATCTGAAGTTAGCAAAATAAGTTGAGCTAACATTAGCAGCAGCTTGGCTCCGGCCCCTCAGACACCACAGCGAAAAATGTAATTTCACTGACTTATTCTGTTAATATCAGCTTCATTCACCTTTTACAACCATGAAAAGTAATGGTTTTCAAAAAAACTAATGGTGTTCATGGTTGGGGGGAGGGGGTTCCAGACATTACCCCAGGCCACTGTCTGTGTCTTATATCACATGACTGCCCATCTCATCCATCACTAAGATTGAGGTGTGTGTGAGTTTGAATATTTAAAATCTTTTTTCCTGAGGTCAACATTTCTTTTAATGTGCTTGGCTCATTTTTTCAAATCTTTGTGCAGAGAAATAAAATGTTTCAGTCATTGCTGCTGCTGCTGCTGCTACTACTACTACTACTACTACTTTGTGAATTGTGACCATTTCAGGTAATGAATAGTAGAGAGGTCAGAGGTCAGCAGATGTAAGGGAATATCCCTGTGACCTTGCAGTCATCCGCTGTGATGCACAGAGGAAATTAGAGAAACTGGACAGTTTTGTTCATGACCACAGTCACTGTGTTAGGGGGCAGAGCCTGATTGATCTGAATTATCATCAAATTTTGGGTGAATTTAAGGGGCTGTCTACAAGTAGCAACATTTTAGGGAACTGGAAACTGTATTTGTTTGAAAACACCTTCCAGAGTGGGAAAATATCAAAACACCTTGTGTTTCTGTGTAGACAGCGAATACTCTACTTTTGTACCATGTCTGTGTGGATGTGGCCTCGTTGCTAAACATTAGGGGGTCATCCACACAAAAGAATATGCATATTCACCAGGTTTAGGTGAATATGCATATTACATTATTATACAGTATAATTAGGTATACTTCATTTAATAATTACTAAGATTTACTAAGTAATTTCAACACATCCTTGATATTATTTATTAATTATTACTTGTGGATTAAAGAGAAGAGTGAAGAATCTTAACCAGGTTTATTTGATCTGATCAAACCTATGTTAGTTCTAATATTTCATGTTCAAAATAATCTGTTGTGAGTAATTAGTAATTATACTGTAGATTTGACAGCATTGGTTTAGTTGATTTACATATATGATGTTGTTGTTAATGTAATGATATAAATCAATGATAGTATGGACCCAGATTGAGCGGATTGTCTGGTCGAGGGATAAAAATAATTAACAAAGAGTGAACAAGAGTTTATTTACAAACGGAGAACAAAAAATCAAGCTAAGGAATTACCTAAGGGCGAGGAAGAACAAGCTTGCTTGCCGGGCAGAGTTCTCTGGAGGAAAAACTAGAAAAAGTAGAAAACAACAGTCAAAAACGAGAACTAGAAAAAGGTGGAAAAATACTTAAATCCTTAAAGAAGAGACGTAGTGTGAACATGCGAGTTACCGCGATACTGAACATGACGCACTGACACCCGCTGTTGTCAAAACCAGGGTATAAGAAGGGATGGTGGTAATCAGGAAATGGGTTGCAGGTGCTTGGCAGGAGGCTCCGCCTGGCTGGCCAGTCAAGTCTCCTGAAAAAAAAAAAAAAAAAAAAAAAAAAAAAAAACAGCTCCACAGAAAGTAAATACAGTGCGAAAATAAAAGACAGGAAACTGGACCCAACAGTTAAAATGCTGTAGAAATGATGTTTTATTTCTGTACAAATTCTGTTGTTCAAGTCATAAATCTGCGAGGAGAGAAGTTATATTTGTAAATCATATTCCAGGTTACTAAGATTGATGGGAAATTTGTCTTGTCCATGTTTTTTTCTTAGCCTGAGATACATCACATACCAGTGTCATCTACATTTACTCTGGTATTAAATGCAATATTAAATAAATAAATATGAATTGGAGGGTCCATCAAAACGAATGAATAGTCCCAAAAATAAATGTCCATTCGAGTTACAGCAGCACTGAACTGTGGAGGGCAGCATATAGCCTTTTGGTGTTCAGACTGCTGGAATTTAATAGGAGCAGAAGAAGGGGAACACACAACAAGTTGTGTGGGTTAGGCTGTCTCATTTCACAAAGTGCATCATTTCCATCTCCTCCTGAGTGCATTTAGGAAGACTCTGGATTGAGACACAGCAAGAGAATACGCTGCTAGGCAAACAATGATGTCATAGCCCCACCACCCTAACCCTTAACCCTGCGTGACGAGATGTAACAACAACATTTATGATGCTTGCATGGCATGGCTTGACTCTACATTTCCTTTTGCACAGAAATCAAACCAAGTAATACATAACTGTAGATCGGTTATAAAGATGAAAATCCTGAAAACATTTGTTAATCTCCAATTTTATAAAATGTCAGTATTTAACATAGGAATATTGTAGTTCAGTGATTGTGTCAGAGTCTGTGCTCTCTACATGCAGTATTTAACTATTCTTTTTTAATCAACTGGTTTTAATGATTCAGTACACCGAAAATAACTGCTTTGACCGTCACTAGTGTGTGTTGTGTATAATATTACGTTAACGGTAGTTTCTTGCATCGTGCTACAACGACCCTGTCTATGTTGAGGAGGTATTATAGTAAGGGAAAATGATATGCTTGATACCAAACCGAGTAGAGTCAAGCTGTGCCACACTGAGCCATGCTGGAACTGTGTAGTAGAAAAGGGCCAATACGATGACAGTTGCAAGACTTTATACGTGCTGCAGATAATGCTGAGCTTGTTGAATCTACTCCAGCAAAATCTGACACTCCTCATATCCTAACCTTTCACTGTCTTGTGTTTAGAGATTGTTTGACAGTGTTACCAACTATTGTCAATGAAAAGTAACTAAAGTCAGCCTGAAAAGACACTCTGCATGTGTGTCCAACTCTATGCCCGCAATAAACACAGTTAGATGAAGTTCACCCTTGTGGCAGAACTGAGCATTTCCTTCTCTGAAAGTATTTAGGGTTATGACACAAAGTTGCTTGATTTTTCGTTTGTTGCTTTTTTTGCTTCTGTAAAGTCAATAACAGCACAAAATGTAAACCTGTATATACAAACCAAACAACACTGTTGTTTGGTATCTTTGAATGGACGTATTTCCTGAGACACTGCCGTTACAGGGAACCTTTTTAAATGGCGAAAAAGATTGCTTACGTTTCTTGCCGTTTCCATGTTGATGTGGCCTTAGCGACAGAGAGGAGAAGGGAGGGATTTGAAATATTTTTTCTAGCCCCACCCATCATACATCATACCAATCAAGAGCATGAAAGATCAGGTGTAAAAATGTACTGAGCACAAATTGTGATGTTTATATTTTATGTTTATTGTTGCATTGCCATGTGAGAGTAAAAATGTATCTTGACTCGTGTTGCACAATGAGGTGCATTTTACATTATGAACACATGCATTTTTCTAAATTATTGCAAATTACATCTCCACCGCCGATGTAAAGTAGTGTGGGAGAATAAAACATAGTCCTACAGGTCCTCACAGTGTCAGTAGGTCAAGAGCCTCAGGTGTTTCCTCTGTGGTAACGTATGTCCTCTCTGCAGCCTGAGGGCTTGACACTGAACCTTTAACCGCCATCGTTGCTGAGCCTGCGGCACTCCGCCTGGCGTCTGCTGCACTCTGAGGCCCAGGCTGTGTTTCAGTTTCAGCTTTTGTTCAGGAGGCAGCTGACTGGACAACAGCAGAGCCATGATTTCCTTTCTTTGTTCTCACTGTAATGAGACTGTAAGAGGAACGTGAGAAGAGACAAGGCAAATGAGTATGTGTGTACTTGTGTTTAATAGAGAGAATAGTCTGGGAATCAGTGTCTGGTGTGTAACATCACACACACAAGGTTGTCCTCACCTGAACTGAAAAAATTAAAGAGATTTCACTAAATCTTTAGTACAGGATGAATGATAAATGGGCTGTATTTATATATTGCTTTTCTTCTCTTGATGACCACTCCAAGCTTTTTTCCATTCACTCATTCTCACCTATTCACTAACATTCATATGTTTTCTACCACACATCTTTCATACCTATTCACATCTGTCAGGAGCAATGCAGGGGTAAGTGTCTTGCGCAAGTACACATCAGCATTTAGACTAGCGGTCCCGGGAATCAAACCCAGGTATTGTTTGGTACCTTTTTGTATCCTTTTCCTTGTTTGTGCAAGGCAATAATGTCCTTTCTTAACTTTTGTGGACAATACTCTTGACTTAGACAAATTTCTAACATGCAAAAAAAGTCATCATTAAGAATCCAGGTATTTATAGGTAGGTGATCTGTCTTAGACATACCTGATAGAACTAATGAAGCACTTGAGGTACCATGTAATTTACAAATGTATGCTCTTATGATGAATTCTATTCAGGGAGTTGAATAAATTGAATAATTAGTTGAAAGTAGGATTTAGTGTTGAATTTGAATAAAATCCTTGTGATATGAGCTTTATTTAACTATTTCTTCACCACAAATATTTGAAACTTTTCCAGTAAACCTAAAATGCAGTGGAGGCTGAATAACTTTGATTGCAACTGTAGTCTCTGTGTCCAGAGAATGAAGCCATTAATGAAGTGTGTCAGACCTGTATACTCGTCAGTGTCCATCAGGGGGCAACTTTGCTTGTTGAACGTATGAAAGTCTATGAGAAAATAATACATAATTGCTGTGTCTCAATTGAGGTTCTGGATCCTCCTAAGGATCTACTCTAAAAGTAGAAAGTCATCCAGGACATATCTGTGAAGATTCTCAGTCATCCAGGTCATGGCATCCAAAAGTGTAGCAACAAAAAAAAGGCAACTGGACTTAGTTGAATTTCTTGAAGACGTTTCGCCTCTCATCCAAGAGGCTTCTTCAGTTAAGTACAAATTCTGTTCAAATCATAAATCTACAGTAATAAAATTGAAGGGAAATTGTTTGTCTTATCCATGTTTCTTTCTCAGTCTAAGATACATTACACACCAGTGTCATCTACATTTAATGGTAATTTTACTGGTACAACACAAAACTAGAACTGACAAAAATCACTAAATAATAATACTATTAGTTCTATAACTAGGTTCAAAAATACAATATATTTTAGATATATTCATTTTACATCAGATATTTAGGATGTTTTGGCTGATTAGAGCTTAAATCAGCAGTAAGACTTCAGGGGCAGAAGAACTGTTATTCAGGACTTTGAACTGTGGACGGCAGCATTTAGCCTCTCTGTGTACAGACTGCTGGAATTTCATAGCAGAAGAAGAAGAAGGGGAACCTGTGAGTTGTATGGGCTGGACTGTCTCATTCCGTCTCCTCCTTGCTGGGGACATTCTGAGTATCAGATGAGACGACCAATGATGGAGTCCCTGGAGTCAGTGATGTGTTAAGTTGAAATAGTTTATTGATGACAGCTGAGATCCGGGGAGAACAGAGACAATGCCAAACATGAACATTGAGATGTTAGGCATCCTGTCTCCTTCTGCAAGTGAAACCTAGTGTCAACACATATGATTGTCTCGCTTTGAGGCAAGGCTACAGGTCAAGATGTCTGGTGCCTTCCTCTGCTGATACCTACAGACAACCTTGGAAGAGAGGACTACAAATCACTGTGTTATCAGTCCTTTCCCTCAGCATAAGGAACACTGCAAGGAGTTTGTGGGAAACAAGGTTACACAGAGGCTTCATTACAGTGTATGTAGGGATGTGTAAGTTCTTAAGCTAGGGAAGGCCAAATAATAGAATTTTCCCTTACACTCCTGATTGCACAGCTGACAGAGGAGATGACTCTGTTGGCTCTGCACTCAGGAGGATCCAAACCCTCAATTGAAACTCAGCTAATGTCAGTAAACATCATCTTATTTAGTAGTTGCAGGTGTAATTAGATATATTGTCAGGCTCCTCACCCACTCTTCCAAATATGGTCACATCCTGTCCAAAAAACCAGATGGTAATGTCACAGTGGTGTGACATCTGCTGCCAATCATAGTATAAGCCCCACCCTAAGTCATCCCTGCTTTCTAGTCAGTTTGACTGTGATTGAATCTGTCTTTTCATGAATATCAAACAGGGGGGCAAATGGTTCAAACACTTTCTCATTGCTTTCACTTGAATTTACACTTGTAAATTTCATCCAATGTTTACTTCATGCTGATGTTCAGAACCATGTTTTGCTAACAGAGTAAGAAACAAGGTGCCAACAGGGGTGTTGAAGCAAGGTGGCCAAAGAAGATCGTTTACTGGGCCCCAAAACTGAAATGGGGCCACCGAGAACAGCTGATAACAAATTACTTGAAATTTACAATTACCAATGGGCAGAAGACAGCCATGCATTGAAAACTCCTAACTCATAGACCCATAGCCAATAGCTTTCCACAGTTCAGTTCATTGAGGGGGCCCCTGGGCCCCTAGTGTGTTTAAGTGCCCCTGGTTGTAGGAGCAGTTAAATACTATGCCTAGTTTTTTCTAGCAGAGAAGATAAAGCTGCATTCGAAACATTCCTGAATCTTGAAATATCCCTAAAGAGGCTTTAAATACTAAATAGTCAACAACATGTCTGTGTCTTTGTGTATGACCAACAGGGACTAAGCTTTGTTTGTTTGGTTACAAACAATTTGTACTGCAGCACAACTGGTAAAAGTTTAAAGACAACAGATGACATACAAGCCATAAAGAGCTGCAGAGAAATGTGTTGAGTGGGGAGAAAATGTACTGCCTCAGAGACTGCAGACCATTAATGTGGAATTAATAGGACAGACTGAGTTTCCAGTTGGCCATAGATACTTCAGGTCCTTCCTTCTTGATTTATAGAGAGATATGAGGAAATTCTCATGAAGTGATTCAGTTTTTCTACAGTGAGGCTTGTGCTGCTGAAAAAAAAACAATTCATAAACACAAAACTCTGCATGTCTGTGCTATCCTCAAGCAAAAAATCATCTGCTCTTTATCTGGGACACTTGACCTCACAGCTGTCCTGTTAGCAGTTCACTGTCTGTCTTCTCGCTCTGATGGAAGCGTGCGACTGCTCTTCCTCTGCATTCCAGTCTGTGAGAGGAATCTGTCTGAAAACGCTCTCATCCAATAAAGTGGGAGCTTGCACATGTTTGTGTAAGAGAGAGAGAGAGAGAGAGAGAGAGAGAGTAAGAGGAGCCAGCATCGGCAACATCTGTCCACCTGGATGTCTGTGGCAGTTGGCCACCTTGTGCAGTCTCAGGCTAGGGAAACGTGTCTGCTTCAGGCTCCAGATGCGGCCGACCTCACTCCGTAATTCAGAACAGGCCTCACAGATAAAGGCATTTCCTCTGAACCCCCTCTGACATCCATCCCAACTTTCATTAAACCTCCACACAGTCCAGAGCAGAGATGGTCTGCACCGATGGCGGAGGTTAACCGTTGCTCAACGGCAGCTTTTTTTTTTCCTGTCTACAGGAGCAGATTGGAATTCCTCACCATCAGGGGTCGAGGAAATGAGGCCAAGATTGTAATAAGCATCAAGGCCAAACACAATTTTGACTGAAAGGGCTAGTCCAGGTTTTTTAAGGTGTGGTTGTTTGAGGCACTGACACATATTTAGTGCTGACTGCACCAGCACACAGCTGTCATCGGAGAACCGGTCTGAGACAAAGACAGTCACTCTCAGTGAGAACATGGCTATTAAAAACAAATTTTAACCACCTACATAAAGACTCAACTAATATAATCTACATCAGTTTAAGTCAATAATATGTTAAAATAAGTTATTTTGTGACTTGAAATCCTCCATTTCAGATTTACCTCAGAGACACAAACTGACCACATGAGGCAGCAGTAGACAAGAGTGAGTGGTTTAAAACAGTTTCTCATTGGAAAAGTGAACATATTTTTAAGATATCATAGACTAAAGCAGACATAGATTTTATTAGGTTCTTTTGTTAAGTGGCTTAAACTTGAGAGCCTGTCTTCTTCGATTCTCTGGGTTATAGATGTTGTTGTATATGTAAGTCTATGTATGTTCCTGTGTATATGTCATGTACACCTTTAGTGTAGTGGATCATGTGTAAATAACTGTGTTTTGCTCATCCAAATCCTTGTTTGAGCGTCTGACACTGACATTGGTGTTTAGAATGGGCTCTGTGTTCTGACAGTGTAGGTGTGTATATATGTGGAGGGAAAGGTCAGCGCATTTCCTGTGTGTTTCCACCCCCCTCATCTTTCTCTTCTGTTTCCATGCCACTGCTCAGATGAATCATAATCACTCAAGGTCCCTTTGAACTTCAGTGCCACACCACTGGCTCCTCTCGTCGTCCTCTCAAATAGATGCGTTTGATGACAAGTGCTGCGCCAACGTATCTGCGACATGCGTCTCTGACATGTCATCGACATCTGGCGTGGTAGCGCAGTCTGTCGTCATTCAACCAGAGGTGAGGCCACACTTTTTCTGATAGATGACGTTTTGTGCGCTGGGGTCTAAAGGTCACAGCAGGGCTTTTTTAGAACGACAATAAGCTGCTGTTTGACCTTATTGCTGCAGCAGCTTCGGCTGAGCTTTGTGACATATCATATGAAAGCAGCAGTGAAGTATTCTCAACATCAACCTCTGCCCATACCACAACAGCGTACATATTACACCACCTGCAGCATCTGCAAACATAACATAACATACACTGCAAAACTAATTTCTGTCTCTTATTGAATTGAAAATGTTTAACACAAGAGTTTTCATTTTTTTCAATTCAATTCAATTCAATTCAGTTTCAGCGCCAAATCACAACATACATTATCTCAAGGCACTGTACATAGTAAGGCTAAAACCTTTACAATATTACAGAGAGAAAAGAACCCAACAGCTTATATAATGTGCAAGCACTCTGCATCAGTGGAGAGAAGAAAACTCCCTTTAAACAGAAAGAAATCTCTGACAGAACCACAGTCAAAGATATGCAGTCATCTGCCTCTACCGGTTGGGGTGACAGGAAAATGGGGGGCAGGGGAGAGGTAGGGGTCAGAAAGGGGGGAGGAAAAGGGAAAGAAGGAGGCAAGATAGAGACAGAAGAGAGTGTCAAGTCAAAATTGAGGTTTGTGTTTTGGCCATCAAATAAATTAATAAATAAATAGATAAAATTGATTTATATAATTCCCAATTGCTTATTAAAAACTTTAATATTTATTTCCAATGACTGTTGATATTTACTTTATTAAGCATAATTAAACATTTGGGTTGAAAGGATAAATCTAGTTTAAAATAATAGGTTTTGGTTAATGTCAGAGGAAAACTAAACAGGAAGGAGATGGTTGGCACAATCACAAATGTGCGCGAGCACACCTGCACAACATCTCTAAACCTGGATACAAACCGCAGCAGCACTCACGGTGATCGCAGAAGCCCACAGTCTGTGCAAGGTTGATTATCTATGAACCCAAAGAGGCAGACGGTAAGATGTTTTGCAAATCTTCGCTGATGTAAAGTGGCTGATGGCGCAATTTGCCACTATTTGTTTGTACTCTGATGCACATTATTTACTGCCCATGTTTGAGTTGCAGGGTAGTTTATAGTTGTTTATTATTTAAGCTGGGAATAAATGGTCACAAGTATTGTGTAAAGTACAATTAATTATCATAGACACAGATGCTAGTTTGGTATTTTCGCACATGTGTTGTGATTCAACACATGTGCGATTAAATAGTTAAAATATTAAATAGTTAAAATATTAGTTTAAAATTCAACAAATAGTTTAAAAGTCATTCTGATAAAAGAAAAAAATCTTTGATGCAAAACAAAGGTCTCACATCAACAGCACATCAATTTAATAATTGAAAAGTATTTTTTTTTTTAGGAATGAAAATGTATAACTAAAATCAGCGATTAAATCAAAATTGCTGTAGATGTTTGGATTATTGAAAAGTTGATTTTTTAAAATATATTTTTATTAGAATTTTGTATAAGACAAGTTACAAAAAACAAAATGAAAAAAAGACAGAGTAAAAAAACAAGTAAAATAAAACACACAAAAAAATAATTATGTACACAGCTGCATCACTAAAACTAGAGTCTTAGCACTAGTACTAAGAAAAAGATGGTAAAGGTGGATTGCACTCTATGTACTCCCTTGCTGGTCAAGGTCAATGTTATATTTATCAAAGTGAGTCAGAAATGGCTGCCTAAAAAAATTGAAAAGTTGATTTTAGACTGCATTAAGCAATTTGCATTTTTATTTTTCATTTCAAAGGTTTTCACCTGAAAAGCCATATGCCTGCTAAAAAATGATTTGATTCTATCAGCCATAAACTGGAAATGGATGGAACAAAATAAAATAAAGGAGGACAAAAACGTTTCTGAGTGAAATCCAGTTATTCTTTGGGCAGAAGATCAATTCCTTTCAAGTGGGGAACCTTACACAATCACATACAACTTGACAGAGAGAGAGACCACGAGCAGATATACTGTATAACAGTTGTATCAAGTTTATACTGAATCAGTTAGGTCATGTTTATAGAACTACGATGCCATTTATACAAGCAGCAGCTGCAGAGATTGTTGATAAGAAATGATACTTTTAATTATAACATAATAATAATGACAATAATACTACTAATAATAAAATTGAAACTGGATCTGTATCCTTCAGCCTCTAAGATAAGGACACACACAGAGAGAGAGAGAGAGAGACAGAGAGAGAGACAGAACAGGAAGGAAAGGCATGAACTTGAGAGAGAAAAAAACAAGGTTAATGACATGTAATTAAATCGCATTCATACCTTTAGTGTGAGGGAGTGAGTGTGAGTGCACCACAGGAATTCCCCCAGCAGTCTAGATCTATAGTAACAGAACTAAGAGATAGTTCAGGTTTCCCTGAACCAGCTCTAACTATAAGCTTTATCAAAAGGGAAGGTTTTAAGAGTTCATAGAGAAAATTAGCAATTGTAGCTCATGGGAACACAGTAGCTGCTGGCCTAATGCTGCCCCATGTGGTCAGTTTGTATCACTGAGGTAAATATGAATGAAGGATTTCAAACACTGAAATCACAAAATAATACTGATGGAAGGAGGAGTAGGTCAGCAACTCCTGTGTGCTGTTTTGTGACATCAAATCATGGAGTTTAAAAACTTCAGTTTCCTGTTGGAAATGTCTAACAGTGAGATATGTTACATGCAGACCCTTGTTGATAGGAAGCAGAATTTGTCAGAATGCAGACCTCTGCATGCCTGACTGGAGGGTGTATGCAACTTTCAGACGACAAGAAACATTAATTTGGTGGCTGTTGTAAAACATACTTAAAGATAAACTTTATTTTAAATTTTACACACTTACACAAAATGTGTGTAAAATTTGTTTAATTTCTTACAGAATTTTTTAAAACTTCACCAAAAGGAGAGAAAACTGGCAAAATCTTAGACCACATTTCCATAATTACAGTTGTAAAGTTCTAGTTTTATTTTATGAATTACGTTCAGCCATGATGTTTTTTTTTATTGAACCTAGTTTCCCAAAGAACTGTGAGTCAGAAAGTTCATTAGGTCACAAGCTATTGAAGAGGACAAAGTGAGCACGTGCTGTTCTGTGCGAGATAACAAAAGAAAGAAACATCCAATGAAACATGAAGAAAACTGGAGGAGCCAACATTTTTTAGCTTTACGGTAGTTTTTAAATGCCATAAAATACAGACAGTGAAGGATCACGTTTCAAAAGCAGCAGCTTCTTCTGCTCCCCGTAACATCTTTCATGTCTGGACAACACTCAAGTCCATGTCCATGGCTATGCTGCTCTGAGGTAGAGGTGACCAAACAAGCCGCCGTGAGTAACCTGAGAGGCCTGACCTGGGCGATGGGCCATATCAGGGGCGGGGTTATCATCCAGATCTCTGGACCTTTTCCAGCCTGTTTAGCCTCTGCTTGACCCGTGACCTCACGGCAGCTCTTCATGTGCCAGTGCTGTCCTCTGTCTTTATTCTCTGACTCTGTGTGTTTGCTGAGCGCTTTTAGCAGCCCAGACAAGGTGTGCGAGCATCAGATAAGAGCTGAAGTGTGTGTGTGTGCGCATGTGTGTGTGTGTGCGTGTGAATGTCTGCTGTTAGTAGCAGGTGTTTCAAGTTTTTCTGAATGGATGACAATAACCAGTGTGTGAGTATGTGTGTGACACAGACACATTTAACCATACATTTACAGCTTAAAGGTTAAATAGTTCTCATCCACAAAACAAAACAGATTTTAGCCACTTATCAAAAAAAAAGAGAATAAAATAAAATAAAATTACTGTCATCTTAAATTTACGATAAATTAAGATTATGTTCAATGCTTTATCTCACCGTTTTCTCACAGGAAACTGTAGTTTGTAAACCTCTCACCCTACCATAAAAGTGTTCACAGTGAAAAAATACAGGACAGTAAGTTTTATAATATATCAAAGATTGATCCGCATCTTGTCAAAATTACGGATATTACGATCCAGAACAGGGAAAAAATAGGGGGCTTGTGGGATTTTGGGCACTGTTAGGTAACAAATAAAGATACAGAAATGCAACTAACACCAAATTGCAGCTGAGACTCTGCTAAATCGGAAGTGTCAAGTGTCAACAAATTTGCGTTATCTTTAATAGCTATGGAGCTAGATCCAAAAGAATACTGCCATTAAAGAAATATAGATTTTTTTGAATAACTGTCAAACTAATAATCATATTAAGCTGATTCCAAATGCTAAGGGTATGTTTTTGTGGTCAAGAAATCCAACAATGTATATAAAATAATTCTAGGACTAATAATTTTGGGTGCAAATCACTCTACAGTATAGTGGGAAATGAGCTGCCTGGCAGAGGTTTGCGCTCTCCAATTCTTTTCTAGTTAACTGAGTGATTTATTAAAACTATTAAATAATCTTTTAGCCATGTTCTTAGAGCTTGTGTCTCAGACTTGTTCTTGGCAAAGCCAGTGCTGAAAATGTGTGAGTATCTCATACAACCATACTTAAAGTGAATAAAATACTGAGAAGACACACACATGGAAAAAAGCTGATGAAATTCTTCAGATTGTGTCACTTCTCATCAAAGAGTATTCCCTCTCACAGCCTGTGAGTTAACACTGGATTTTTATGTGTCCAAATTCACTCTTTATGATCATTTTTTTGCGAGAACAGAGACCTTCTGCTTATTTTACCCACGACCTTTCGTGACCTCCCTTCGTCCGGCAGTAGTTTTTCAGGCCGACGGCTGCCTGTGCTTCCACTGCGCCTCCCAGGAGAGTTGGCAGAGATTCACAGAGCAGCCTGTCAAAATGTTGATGCTAAATGTACAAATGTTCCACTCCAAAGTGACTTTAAAAGGGAAACATGTGTTTGGGCCCAGGCAGAAATGATGAGGTGGCGTGGACATGCAGATGCACTCAGCTTCCCCCTGAATCTCTACACAGACGTCCAGGATGAGAATGTCAAGTATTTTCTTTGGCCTTGGTCCTTGTAATTTTAACGGTGTAAACAGAGCAGGTCTCAGCGCTGCTCGTTGAAGTCCAGAAGCTACGTTTTATATTTTGGATGGAGTTGACATTTGCATTGAAGGCATTTGGGCTGAAGCTGTTATCCAAGTCAGCTAAGAGTGAGTGCAGGCTTAGATTACAATCCCAGCTGCACTGCAAAGATACGGCAGTCCAGGCTGTGAGAATGGCTGATGAGTGAGGAAGAAATTTTAAGAAAGGTTTAAATGTTTATGGATGGTTTTCTGTGCTCTTGATGGAAGCAGATTTAGGCCGCAAATCTCAACAGCGTCAGAGAGGAAAGAACACTTTACACACATTTGAGTTATCTAAAATATAATTATGAGTTAAAATAACCGGGTTAAATATTTAATTATTGAAAGCTCACATCTGTAACTGATGTAAGTGTTAAAACACTTAACTAATATAAGTTACTTACTTGTTTACAATGGCTACATCCACACTGATATATTTTAGTTTGTCTATCACTGTTGCTGCTTACAGCTACCTTCCACACTGCTCCTATTCAAAAATAGCAGTGTGGAATGAACTGCAGTGTTGTTATTTTGAAAATTGCAGAATCAGGTTGTAGTGTGGACGAGTAGAAGCTTATACCTTTTTGAAAATGCAGGGTTGTGACTTTAACTTTTAAAACTGCTGGGCTGGTTTAGTGTGGATGAGCAAAAACAGAAACATAGACTTTTATAAATTATCATGTGGACACGTTCTCTTCTTGATTACAGTTGATGAATGAAAATGTAGGGAAAAAGTTTCACCTCTTTTCCTGTTGCGCATTCAGAGATTTTCTGTTACTTATCAACCAGTTGCTTCCTGTTTAAACCTGAATTCTCATGTGACATGTGTTTTCCTCTTGAACATTGAATTTTGTTCAAGAACACTGTGAGTTTTACAAGGTCTCTTGTCTCACACGACTTTCCACTCAATCTCATCTGCAGTGGTAGAGGAGTGAAGTGTTCAGGAGTTAACACGACAAGTTGAAGTATGGAGGAGAAAGATGGGAGTGATGCTGGGACTGAAGGACTTTGAGTTTTAGCCGTCAGCATCATTTTGAGAAAAGGGATTAAATTAAGTAGCAGAGCGTTGTTGGGGTTTTGAGGTGGACTCAAGAGCTTGCTGGTCTTTCTTGAGTGGTGGACAGCAGCAGCAGGCATTCCTCCTGTTTTTGCCCATCATCAGCACCTCTTAAAAACTGGACGAATGGACTGTGAGCAGCACACCCCGGGCTTCAACCACAGACCGGCTTTTACCACCACTCACCCCGTGCATCAATTTTTACAACGTTGCTGACAAGGCTTCAGGCCCTGGTGCAGTGAAGACCATGAGATCTGTGTGATGTGGTCACCTCAGAGAATTATCTGGGAAATAAAGTGAGCCTGTGTCCATAGTATTTATATTTCTGTTCACCAGAAAATAGAAAATATCCTCTTTTGAGCAAATCACCTGTTCACACCAACTCCAACAGTATTTACAGTTGTATTATTGTAACTTATTATTTATAAAATATGTGTGAATAATATCAGACAGTCAAAATTGTGAGGGTCTTTGTTTTTGACATTCTTTTATTTTGGAGTATTTTCTGTTTTCCTGGTGCTGGTTCATGGACTTCCTGGCAGGTGCTGTGACTGCTGGCTGATTGCTCATTCGACTCACCTGTGGTAGCTATTGACTCACTGAGGACTTAAGCTCTCGTCTTCTGCTCTCTTGATGCCACATCGCTGGTTATTCATATGTGGTATACTATCGAGTTTAGTAGTTTAGTGTACTATTAGAATACAAACAGTTATTTTCATTTTACTGAATCATTAGAATTAGTTCATTAAAAAGGTTAGGTAAATACCTCCTGCATGACCGGAGCACAAACTCGTCTGACACAGTCACTGAACTAAAACACAGTGGAAGTGGTTGTGATGTGACTCACGATTGCAGGATATTTGGATCTTTATTACTGCTGTACAGTTCGGCAATGTAGCACTCTTGCCTTTCCAGCAAGAGGTCCCGGGTTCACGACCCGGTTGGACAAGGGCCCTTCTGCATGGAGTTTGCATGTTCTCCCCGTGTGTGGGTTTTCACCGGGTTCTCCAGCTTCCTCCCACAGTCCAAAAGGGTGTACCCCACCTCTCGCCCTATGTCAGCTGGAGTTAGGCACCAGTGCCTCCGTGGAGGATAAAGTGGTAGAAGATGAGTGAGAGTGAGTGAATTCTGCATTGTTCAGTTTGATTCCTGTCAGACGTCACGCCTCTGTCAATACATAAAGCCTCACTCCAGGAAAAATCAGTCAATATTTTGTTCTTCTCTAAGGGATCTTCTCTTCTTCTCTTTAGGGACTGCTTTTTTTTCCAGATTTATTGTGTGTCCTCCCGCAGATCCTGTGTTTGCATCCTGAGTCGCCTTTTAGACTTGAGCATTTTTTATTAACCCTGTTTAATAAACCTTTTACCTGCTGGTCTCTGCTCACCTCTGGGTCCAACCTGCACAAACTACTGCAAACCATAACAAAAAAAGGAAGAAGCAGCACATGAGATCTGTTTTTAAAATGGAGTATTTGTTACCAAATACAATTGTATTTTTCCTTTCTTTATGATGACAGACATGTTCTCATCATAATTTTTTTTTTTTTTTGAATGTATGAGGTACTGACACTGACCTCTCCAAAAACCTGCCTCAGACACTCACTCTCACTGAATTTTATATATATAATATATATATATATATATACCACTCACTCTCCCACACCAAAAATTATTGAGAAAAGTAGGAGCTGCTGGTCTACTGCTGTCTTGTATGGTCAGATTTTGTCACTGAGGTAAACCTGAACAAAGGATTTCAAACACCAAAAATACAAAATATCACATTTCAACTTACTGATGGAGGCAGCAGTGGATCAATACCTCCTGTATGCTGTGATGTAAAATCACATTTTTTTTCTATGGACTTTGGTGTAAGAGACCATGATCATCATTTACAGCTCATCAGGATTTAATTTGTGTTTACACATCAGCAGCAGCACTGATGGGGGCAGAAATTATAAAACAGAATCATAAAACACTTCTAAAGTCTGATTTCCAGTCCAGGCTTTCTCACAGGACTAATAGGATTCCAACAGATTTCCACAGACTAAGCCTGTGAGTTTGTGATGCCGTGGCCTCGAACTGACACCCAACTCACCCTGAACCACAGATGAACAGGAAATACAAACACCATCTCTGATCTGTGATTATCAGTTACTTATCATTTATCAGTTTCATTAATGATAAAACCATGATCACGTGATCTTTAGTTACACCATAGCTGTTTGTTGTAAGACATGAAAAAGAGATAATGAATGAATGAATACATCTTCTCTCTTTTCTCTCACCCTTTTACCTCCTGGTCCACCAACTTTTTCATTCTTTAAGCAATATTGGCAAATAGGATATCAGCAAAAAGCCCAATTATGTGTATCCTTAATTTTATCTATCATTTAATTAACATTTAGCTACATTTTGGTAAATGTTTGGCTAACCTGTATCTTGGCTAACTTGGCTAGATCTTTAGCTATTTAACTTTTAGATTTTTTTAAATTGACTTTACCTATATTTTTGGCTAACTTCATGTCCATTGATAATTTTGGGATGTTTGATGTTTTTATTCTTGTTTTCTTAAATTGATTGATTGATTGATTGATTGATACTTTATTAATCCCAAGCTGGGAAATTGAAATATCACATCTATATACCACATAACATAACATCAATTAGTCCACAAATTATTACAAGTTGAACGTAATAATGGCACACGTCAGAATTATACATACAGCACATAAACATTTGATTGTGTATGTACCCTAACATTTTGAACAGTCCATCATCCAAATAGAGGCATAATGGATATGTGGCATCGCAGTGTAGGCCGCGCCGCCGGGCCTGCTTGGAACAGTAGGGAGGGAGGGAGGGAGGGAGGGAGGGAGGGAGGGAGGGAGGAGTAGCGACCGCCCTCGCCAAGGTCCCAAGCAGACTCAAATGTCTTTTCAGAAAGAAAAGTATCCATAAAGATCCATTTGAAAATTAAAGTGGAATTTACAACTAGCAAAAATGTTACATTTGTTGTAGAAAATGTAGATGAACAGGCCAGAAATTATTTAATATTTATATTCCATTCAATAATTATTGAAATTATTGAATGAAATATTAATATAAATATTAAAGAATGTCAATGTCCCTGTTCAAAGTTGGTGCTTTGATAGAGAAGATTATTTTACTCTAGCCAAATGTAATTTCATTTAACTTTTACAAACGTGCATTTTTCTCAGCATTTGTTCCTGTTAAGACTCATTCATTTCCCATCAGCATCATTTCATTTAAGTAATGAGGAAAACTACACAACTGAGTCACAACACAACTGTGATGCACTCACACAGGGATTGAGACACAGCTATTTGCACGATGACGCACAAACTAACAGACAAACTTCTTATGATTTAGAAATTTAGAAATGTTTGCTTTCATGTCCTGTTTTCTGTTTTTTTTTCCTTTTTTTTTCTTTTTTTTCTTTTTTAAATTCCGAGTCCACAAACACACCACAGCCTGTCGTAAACTGCAATAACAACACATTTCTCTCACTTCCTCTTTATTTTATTACTATTATTATTATTCACAGAAGCATCAGGAGTTCTGCCCCCTGGACTCAACTACCATTAATGCTTCTTAGAAATTAAGAAACTGCATATTTTCCCATGAGAGAGCGAGAGAGAGAGAGAGGTCAACTGGTTGTCCCACACAACTGTTTCCATGCCAACCATGTCCTTAATCAACCTGAATCAAAATTATGCATCTTCATTTTTTGTTTGAAAACATGTTTCTTTATCTTCAAAGTTGTCACATCATCCATCCATCCTTCCCTTCCTCCTCCTTTTATCTTTTATTTTCCTCTTACCTCCTCCTCTTCCTCTTCTGCCATCTTCCTCATTTTTCTGTATCTTTCTCCCCACTCTTGCCTGTCCCCTGGTTTGTTGTCTTCTTCCCCCTCCCTTCTGTACCAGATGGACACTGTGTGACCCCCCCCCCCACTCCTCGCTTTGGAGAGATAAGTCTTGAGGATTTCTACACACGCCAACCTCATGAACTTGACCTCTGGATGAATTCATCAAAGGGAAAAAACCCTGCCCCCACCCCCCCCCCCACTCCTCCCCTTCACAAACACATCACACCAGCCTCCTACTTTGTTTTCAATTTCATTATTTTGATCATTATACTTATGCATTAATATGTTTTACTTGGTTAAAATGTGTTGCAGTTCAATAAATTAAAGATACATAAAAGACTGACAAAATTAAAAATAAAACTAAAGATAAGGAACACTTGGAAAAGGATGTGGAGGTGGAGAGGGTTAAAACGTAGGAGGAGATGTAAAGGACAAATCAGGAGCAGGTGAAGACAGGGAGAATGGAGAAGAGAAGGGAGAGGAGGAGGAAGAGGGCAGAAGAGGAGGAGGTAGGAGGAAAATAAAAGAAAAGGAGATGGAAGGGAAGGATGGAGGGATGTGACAACTTTGAAGATAAAGAAACACTTGTAGGTCTACAGTAAAATGAAGGATGTTTTCATTATAAGATACCGATACTGATATACTGTATTTTTTCCACCTATGCCCAATTGCAAAAGTCATTTGCCTCTTCTTGGTTAATACTTTCATTTATAAAAAATATTTATACTTTCACATTGCAGCAGGTGTAGATACACATTTTCTTTTGTTTTCAAAGTAACTAAACATAAAAATATAAAAGTTGTAGAGGGCGCCAACATAGAAGTAAAAGAGAGCGGCTTGTTCAGCCTACTGTTTTAGTTATTAGTCATATCAGGTGGTCTCATGTTTGCCGATATCTAATACATTTTAAAGCCAATAACAGCCAATACAGATTTTCTGACGACGATATTATGTGTCCCAGGCTAAGAGTTAGCAAAAAACTTCACTGAAATGTACTCAAAGGTTAGCTAAAAGACAATGTCACTGACAACAGATATAACTTCCTTATATTTTAAGTTCTCCTTTGAAAAAAAAAATGAATTGCTGAACATAACGACATGCTGAGATTAAATGTAGATTATTCAGCCGTGTCCTTAATGTACAGACACCACATAAATGTTAAGTTGTCTCATTAACCTTGAAGGAAACTAATGTTCACTCAGATATAACTGTGTTTCTGTCGTTTATTGTAGACTTTTCCAGAGGGTCATGCTCTTGTGCGACAGGTCACCTAGCGTTCAGAAAACCACAGCTGTGGCTGGTAACAGAGTCCAGCTGCGTTGCTCTGACAGTCAATGCTGCATTGAAGACAAATTGGATCCTCTTGATCCTGTGCATCACCTCGTCTTCCTCTGTTATCCTCGTCGTTTCTGTCTCTGCTGTGGCACGGTGGTCTGGTGGTCAAACCTTGCAGGAAATAAACCACAGCTTTGAATGAATGATGAATGAGACAGGTTGAATAATGGCGTGGAGGGAAGTCAGTAGATTTTTAACTTCTTTAACCACAAGAAGTTTGAGTCAACCCTTTTGAAGTAGTAGTAGGCCTACATACGCTCTGTGCGTGTTTCGCTGTGTCTCCAGGTTTTTGGGTTACGGTTGAACACTTGTATTTCTCTGTCTCTATTTTTCTCGGTGAGTTCCAGTCAGTGGTGGATCAGGACACCGCAACAAACATTACTGACCGCTTAAAGAGGACGTTTGATGAGGGTACAGCAGTGAGAGGGAGGGATCGAGCTCTGAACATGTGGTGAACGTGTGACTTGAAAACTCTCTGAACCCCTCACCACCACGCCTCTGCATGGGACTCATTAGCAACTGTTCAGAGGGTGTTTATGTCGCTGGAGTGCAGTAGAATGCAGTGGCTGTGTGTGAACACACATGGAACATGGGGGTTTTACCATCATCAAAGAAGACACACGGATTCTGACCTTGTTTTCCCACCTTTCTAAGGCTGATGGGCACAGTCTGTGGATGCTGTGGCAACAGCTGCAAACAACCAGCATCAAATCAAAGTTGTAATTAATTTTATTGTTACAAGCCACAGTTTTCAAAATAAAAGTCCCGGCTCCTTTTTGTTCACACTAAAACAAACCCAGCAGTTTTCAATATTAAAGTCTCAGTTTCTGATGATCCACACTAAAACACAACCCTAACGTTTAAAAAAAGGTCACATTTCCTTTTCTTCCACACTAAAATACAACGAACTTAAGGTTTCCAAAATTCTAATTTTCTGTTCACCCATGCTGAAACACAGCCTTACCTTTTTCAAAATATAAGTCTCAGTTTCTGTTTGTCCACACAAAAACACAACCCTAAAGTTTTCAAAGTAAAGGTTTCAGGTTCTTTTCTTCCACACTAAAATATAACCCTGAAATTTTTCAAAAAGGACAGGCATTTTTTTCAGTTCTTAGGCACTGAAATACAACCTTGAAGTTTTCAAAATGAAAGTCGCATTTTCAGTTTTGCCACACTAAAATGCCTCTTTTGAATTTTTCAAAATAAAACTCTCTGGTTCTGTTCATCCACACTAAAACACAAACCAGATAAAAGAAACAGACAAACATAAAATGAGTTTTTTGTTACATGTAGAAGCAAGAAAACTTGTAGTGAGGACTTTCAAGTGTAACCATAGCAATGTTAAAACTTGAATCACAACACCAACCATATTAAAAGGCTATTTAATTAAACCTCATCAAACATCTTCCTGTTTCTTCTTCTTAGACTAAGACTCAAATCTTAACATAGCAGAATGTAGATTAAAGCCCAGGTCATGAGTTGTTTATGTATTTCCAGTTTCTTTCCAACAAAGGCCAATCTTTTGTTTTCTTTGCAATGTTAAATCGATTTACGCTAATGAGCAGTTTAATCCAGGAGCAGATTAGAAGAGGACTCTGAGTCATGTGGTGACTCACAGCAGCGCTGCAGGTTGATTAAAGTCATAGAGAGGTGGCGCTGTAGCACAGGCACACATCTTTCACACTGAGTGGAGGAGTGTGAACTGAGTGATGTGAATCAATTCTCCTGTAGTGCAGCCAGCTGGCTCGTCTGATCCCCACTGATTGGTTTTAGTGGCACAGATTAAGCTGATTAGCACTATGTTGCTAGTCTCACTAGCCTGTCATGAAACTGTGTGTGTGTATCCACATTAAACACAAACATTATGTATTTTCATACAACAGCATCAGTCTTTTTTAACCTTTAACTGTCATTTGAGTCATGTGACATAACCACCATGTTTCTTTACTCACTGCTCAAAATGTCTGTCCTTAATGAGTCTTAATGAGTGAAAGACACACTGTCAATTAACTGTATATTAATGCAGACTCATTTGTTCCATTGGCAGGTGAGACACCTGAGAACATCCCCTCAGAGTGGAGGAGGAGGAGTTAGCTGAGGTCACACCCTTGTTTCTCCATCCTCTGCTGACTGTCAGTTGAAGTGAAGATACAGTAAGTGTGGATTTATTTATTAGGATTTTTTTAACAGGAGAACAGGAGCTGAAGTGCTTTACTATGTACCACATCTGAGTGAAATTTAAAAGGTGAGTTTCAACCTGAAAATTAAAAAGCGATCAATAACAGAGGCCTGGTTTTCAGTCCCGTCACATGATCCTCAGCAGATTTTCTTCTCTTTTCTGAAACTGAAACCGTTTCATTTCAGTTCCTGAAATTCACATATTTCCTCTGCAGCTCATTATGTTTATCATTTGTCATTTATTCTGAGATCGATCACTGAAAGGAACCACATGTATACCACATGTAAACCACATGTAAACATTTAATTTCAAGATTCTACAGAAAAACTAAAAAAATGGCTGAGGTGACGAGGAGAGGGGAAACTAGGGGATAGATGGTGAATAATGAATAGTGGAGGAAACAAAGCGATAGCTGCATGTTCTCCCCATGTGCGTGTGGATTTTGTCTGGGTTCTCCAGCTCCCACAGTCCAAAAACATGCAGATTTAGGGATTAGGCCAACTGGACACTCTAAATTGTCCATAGGTGTGAATGTGAGAGTGAATGATCGTTTGTCTCTATGTGTGGCCCTGCGATGAACTGGCGACCTGTTCATGGTGTACCCCGCCTTTCACCCTATGTCAACTGGGATTGGCACCAGCGCCCCCCGCGACCCTCATGTGGAGGAAAAAGTGGTAGAAGATCAGTGAGCGAGTGAGAAAGTGATAGGATGTGAGGAAGAAAGTAGACGGTGAAAATAGACAAGTAGATAGGTCAGGAAGAGAGGAGATGAGAGCAAGGAGAGACAGGAAACAGAGGAGACAAGAAAGAGAAGGACAAAGTGGAATAAGAGGAGACAGGGAGATGAGACAATAGAGAAAAAGAAAACAAGGAGGTGAGACAGGAGCAGAGGGGCACAGACAAGAAAGAAAGGAGACAAGAGACATTTGTTGAAGTCTTCTGCAACATCATCCCTCTCTCTCTCTCTCTCTCTCTCTCTCTCTCTCTCTCTCTCTCTCTCTCTCTCTCTCTCTCTCTCTCTCTCTCTCTCTCTCTTTCTCTCTCTCTCCTCTTATTATTATTCTTTAAAATATCTAGAAACTGGATCTCGTGGCGTTTGTTACCAAAATAAAAGAATTTATATTTGTCGGTGTCTGGCGACAGTGGGAAAACAGACGCATCATGTTTTCAGGTCGTCTGTGTCATTGTTGTGAACATGATATGTCAAAAACACCTCCAGGCACCCATGTTCACTTGTTCTCAAGGATGCTGATCGTCTGATGTCTTGGATAATAATAATAAATAATAATAAATTTTGAGTTTGTAACTTTTGATTGAAACATCACGATATTTAAGATTCCTTATCTTCACTAAAGATTAGAAATAAGAAACTTTCCTCTCGTCCTGGGGTCACCTGAACACCTTTATATTTGATGCCCGTCATTCTCAAATGTCATAGAGCTTCCTTCATCACCTCATTTTAATCTGTGAAAATAAACATCCGCTCTTTTCCTCTAACTCTACCATTGCAGAAAATCCCAGTTTGACTGATGTCGCCGCGCTCCGTGTGTGTTATTGTAAAGGATTTTCAGAGAGAGGAGAGAGCAGATGATAAAAAGTTTTTCTTTGAAGATCTAAACACTCCGACTTTTATGGACACATTACTTACCATAGACGACAAGATGTGGAGTTCACATTTTTTTAAAAAAGTCCCATAGATCAGTGTTTTAAAAGCTGTATCTGCTACTTTATTATGATCAGATTTGAATTACGCTTATTCCTCCTTTTTAACAATAATGCTAGACTTCAGTCCCTCTTTTTGTCGGACAGCAACCGCAAATCCAAAAGAGTTTATGAAACAAGTCCAATTTTATCTCTAAACGCTGCCAAAAGACTAATCAAAAGATGACAGGAGTTCTTTTTTTAAGTTCTCCACCGCTTCTAAAGTGGTGTTTTAATCTTGTGGTCTTGTGGTTTATACTGAGTTGCATTTCAACCACATGTGAAGTGTCATGTGGATGGCTCAGGATGTATTTACACTGCTCAGATTACATGGTTGCAACGACATATAGAACATCCTAATCTCCTTTTGGAGACAGACAAAGAGAAGATAGCCTGAGAAATTCTTCAGACATGCAAATATTGTTATGTTGTTTTTGTTTTGGAGCAATGAGTGGAGTGCGTTCCCTGGCCCTGTGTCATGTTTCGCCCGCACTCATGTTAAAAAAGGCCTTAAGAAAGAAAGTTTGTCCTCAAACTAAGTACATAGAAAAGGAGGTATCTGATGTCTGCACTTAAAAGGTGAAAATCAACCTCTGTGCCTTTAACAGAGCTGCTCATTGTCTGATGGTTTACAAAAGCCACCTTGCCTAAGATGGAGTTTAAAGCTGCAAGTGCAGATTGAGTTACGATGTATCTGCCGTGTCGCTGCCAAGTTTTCAATTGTGTTTCATGTTGGTTTTTAGAATGAACAAAGCCGGCTACAGTTGAACTGTAGGTTAAGCACAGAGCGGAAGAGAACTGTGGAGATGTACAGTGAGATATTTTCATAGTACAGTTATAGTCATCTCATTCAAAGCTGTACAAAAACCTGACCTGACCTGGACCATGACTTCATACACAAGTTGTCTGCTCCTCCAAAGATCAGGAAAAGGTGCAAATAATTCAGTTTTGAGAATCCAAATATCCCAATCTACATCAACTTGTGTCTACATTAAGTGTTAAGAAAATAGTCATGTCTTTATCTCACTGTTAGACAGACTTTTTTTCTGTCTAACAGTGAGATAAAGTCTGTTACTTTTTGATTTATGATGCTCACAAACAGACAAGCACAAATAAAAAGCATAACATAACATAACATCCTTGTTGAAGGTAATAAATAGAAAATAGTACTGTTTATATTGGGGAGTAAATGATAAGTTAATAGCTTTTTTATTACAGTAATTCGTGCTTAAATTTGCATTGTTTAGTTTCTTCCTCTTTGTTGTGTACAGACTGACTGACAGGAGCAGCAATAATGCTAATCAGGACTTAGTTGCCCCATGAATGACTGAATTCCCTGACTGATGATTACTGCACAATAAGATTTTAATAGCTTAATGTTGCAGATATTAATCTGTTCAGAAGCATCTCTGTCCTGATTTTATCAGCAGGACCGACCCAGGGGTCGCATCACTTAATTAATCCCCCCCCCCGGAGTGTCATCCTGCGGCCATATGACCATGGTTACAGCATGAGGGCGTCCACTATACTTCGCTGTGCCACCCCTTGGTGGCTCACAAAATACACTTCATACTCTCTGTAATAAAAGGAAACAATCCAGTGCCTTCATTTTAATGCAGAAACACAGATAGAAATGGCTTAAAAACTAGTGTTTCTGTTAATTTTGTATTTTTGTTTTTTTACTGTAGTTTTGCCACAGACGAGATTCTGACCCGTTTAGAGTTAGTATTCTCGGTTTAGGAAATTGAAGTGTATTTGATGGTGGAGTATTCTATTAATCTGGGCCATGGCATTAACAGTAAGAGGGATTATCTGTTTTCCTCCTCCCTTATACTTTCACACATGACAAGAACCCAGCACGAGCAAATAAACAAACAAACAATGCATGCAGACGAGATTAGAACCCCGTCTGTATTTAACGTACTCTTATGTCAGCGCTGTCTGCAGCTGAGCTCCAATGGATTAATGTGAAAATGAAACCGAGGCTTCCTTGTGACTCTCATTCATTTTAGTTTCAGATTACAAGATTAAATTAACAATGTAATTTAAATTATAGAATTTGGTTGTCCCATTCTTTATATCCTCAAATAGACAAAATGATTTCAAAAACAGTAATAATGGTTTAATGTCACAAATCTGAGATACAGTTTCAAATTAAGGTTATAATTTAGGGTTACATTTATTTTAAAAAATTACAAAATTGAACATTTTAATAATTTAGTTTTAAATTGATTTCAAATCAGATTCTGTAGGTTTAATCCTAAGATTTTTTGTAAAACATTTATTTAACTAGGATAAAACTCACTGAGATTAAGAATTTGAGTGTCCTGGCCAAGACAGGCAGCAGCAAAATTTACAATAACATTAAAGCACCATAATCATCACACAATATAATAATGTAATAAATAAATATAAACTTAATAGAAAAAAGTGCAAGTGCTCAACAAATGTTAGGCTTAATGACCAACTAAAATTAGTTAAAAACATCTACAGCCAGAAGTTTGTGCCTCCATGTTGTTCAGTAGCCCTCTCAAAAGTGTTCAGTGAGACCAGCTCCTTCAGTTTGAGGTCATTTTGGCAAAGCATTCCGGTCACAGGGAGTTGCAAACTTAAAAGCATATTCAGTTCTCGCTGATGGAACTGACAATAAAAACAAATCCTGTTATGTAAGACCATAGGAACCTGCTTTTTGAATAATAAAAACCTGTGGATATGGGAGACCTATAGATATGATGGTAGATATGATGGGAGACCTAAAATACATTTATAAATAAAAATTAGCTAGTGTTTATGCCTGTGTCCTAGCAAATCAGACTAACCAACATGGCTCAATAAAAGGCAATGATGAGTATAGGCTTTAAACTTCATGATGAACCTTAGTGGACCGTGATGAACACAGTTAAGCATTGACCGACTCTGCGATGCAGTGTAACTATAAATAACATGTCAATAATCAAGAACAGTCCTGAAGGTGGAGGCAAAAAGACTCTAAAGAGAGGCAAGAGTTAATTGTAAAGTAAAAACATAGCTTCAACTTTAGCTCTTTTACCAGCTTAGGAGAGTAGGAGAGACAGTCATCCAGTAAAATCCCAAGATATTTGTTCGGTGATACCGTCATAATTGATGTACCTTGAGCAATGATAAAGGGGTTGAATTATTTTTGAATTAAGTCAAAATGAGGAGTTTACATCCTGACAATGTGTCTTAATTCACAATTTAGACTTCAAATTGTATTTTCAATACATTCCATTAAATCTAAAGCCAGAAATTGATCTTGAAATTGTGATTTTGGGTTGAAATACTGTAAGTTTAAAGGACATAGTCAGTATTTCACACAGATAGGTTAAAATCAAAATCTTAAATTTAAGTCATATTGGGAACCAGAGTCATAATGTTGGGCTAGAAATTATAGGATTAATGCTTTTATCTATCTTTTATCTCTTTTTAATAAACTTGACTCTAAAATTTGGAGCATCATTGTTAACCATACCAGGGAGGGTTTAACAAATGACTGTTAAATGATAACTATTATCTTGGACTTATCTAAGATAAGACTATGACATTGCCTTGACTTTGTGTGCGTCTGTGTGTTAAAGACCCCTTCGTGCCAAGCGAGTCTCCTCAGTCCCAACGAAAGCCTCTAATGCAGATTTAGATTTTCAATCCTTTGCCACAATTCTGTTTACTTTGACAAGTCAAAGAGGGAACAATCTGTTCACCTCAACTTTTGTTTCTCCTCCTCACTTTAATCATTTGTTCACCTCAGAGCAGGAGGAGCGGGAGACAGATGAGGAGCAGGAGAAGTGAGATGGAGGTGCATTTAGCAGGAGGAAGGAAAAGGAGAGGAGGAAAATGCTAATTACAGGTTGGAAAAGCCTGAAAGATGAACAGAAAAGTGCCTGGCTTAGGGGCCTCTTGTTTGTTGTGGTAATTATTGCAGCCTGCAGACTGTTACTAATCCATAATACTCCTAACAGAGGACAAGTCACTTTTTTGGGGGGGATCTGTAACCAACGCACTGCCAACATGCTGCTGCTGTTTCTGCTGCTGCTGCTCCTGCTAGAAAGGTCACTGGTTTGATTCCCAGTGTCCACAGATCCTTCTGGAACACTGTGAATGAACAAATGAGCAATTACTCCAAAAATTTGTTTCCAGAAATGATGTAAAATAGAAAAAGTATGAACAAATATAACAAAAAACATGATAAATTATAAATAAATTACCATTTTCAATAAAGTTTGTCAACATGTTGTTGACATATGTTGAAGGCACAAATCTGAGGTCATATTAAAGTTGTACTTGTGTAATCATTAAAATGTCATAAAAATGTCACTGTAATATCAACTTTAACTTCAGATTATAAAGTTAAATTAATAATTTTGAAGTTAGGTTTAGGTTTAATTGGAATTATAATCGTTTTTAATTGTATAATTAAAAAGTCACAATTTAGGAACAATGTATGTTTAAGTCCTAGATTTAAGATAAGAATTTATAATTAACATAATTTGAGTTTATAAACACAGTGGTTAAAGTGTAGCCATAATTTTAAAGATCAAATTTCAGGATTTAACCCATAACTCAGGGTTACAATTGTAAGTTTGGAGTGAAATCTTAAATTAATTTTATTTAAGACTGAAGTTACAACTCAAAAAATAAGTGTTTTATAATTTGAATTCACAAATCTGGGGTCAGACTTTCAGATTACAGTCCTACTTTAGGGTTAAATTGATTAGACAATGGGATAAAATCAACTCAAGGCACAATTGTGTATAAAATTAATTAATGTAAGCCATACTTTAGTGTTAAATTGATAATTGAAATAAAATAGCTTTCAGGTTTAGATTACAGGATTAAATTAATATTATCTTGACTTTTAGTTAGGATTATATTTTGTGTAAAATAAAAGTGGTGTGCTGAATCTTTCTTGAATTTAGACACCTGTAATAAGAATTCATTACATTTTTACTGGTGGATTATGTCACCACAGATTGATATTTTCCTATTTAATGATACAAACACTCATTGCCCATGTACTGGATTGTTTATTTCCATGACCCACTCCTCCTGATTCATGAGCTTGTACTGCACGTGAACATGGTGGACAGCTAGATGTAGTCTTTGATGTTTGGGTTTAACAGGACATGATGTGAGGGATGTAGTTTTAACAGGAGGTGAGGTTGTGGTGGCATATAAATCAAAGATGTAATGGTTTTACTGTCGTCTTATGCTCAAGTGTGACTGTAGCTCTTGTTGGGTTTATGTGCGTCAATAAATATGAAAAATAATCCTTTTATTTGATGCTTTTGTGGTTGATTTCAGTCAATAGTTGACCTCAGTCCCCATTACCGGTTCTGTTGATGCTCTGTTATTTTCTCATCTTCTCTCTAACCTGAAATGTTATGAATGAAAATGAGATTATGGGGCTATTTAAGTTCTGTTCAGAGCTGAGGGGCCCCACTGAGTTCCTGTCATTCCCACCTGTGGAGAACAATATCCTCAGATCATCTTAGTGTGCTTCCCCAAAGGCTTTGGTTAACAGATGGTTCCTCAAATCCCCTGCTTTCCTCCCAGCTTCAACATGTGTTTGTGTGATCCTGCCATTGAAAAAAACCCCACACCAATACAAGAATGAGGAGTTGTGTTTTGGTCACTAGCATCGCACCGTCATGAACTCACTTCCTGACCTTCCCTGTTTGGTTTTGTGGTTCACTTGTGCACAGATGATGACGCAGTTAAAGTAGATCAAACGCAAAATGATGTGTTAGAAAAAAAGGGAAGCTGGTTTTGTCCAAGAATCAACAACAAGACCCAGTCGCTGATGACAAATATTGCTCTGTATATCCTGGGTAACCTCGGTGATCAGATCAAACAGTGTGGTTTCATGGTTAGTGACTTGGAAAGACTGTTCATCATTAAAAAACGGCTAGAGTCTGAACCCGCCTGTCTTTACTCATCTCCTCAAATAAGAAGAAAGAAACCAATGCCAGATTTGTAATCAGTCTTACATGATCATACATCACATATATTATCTGTGCACTTGCACATCATCAGATGACATTTTGATCCAGTTGCCAAACTCCAACCACCACCACTACCATCATCACCACCGTTCACACCAATTATGATAATTCAAACTCCTCAGCTCAGAGAAGTTTGACTTTGTTTGCTCAGTTTTCCAAAAGTCAGTTCTGCTCACAGACCAGCGCACAGCTCATTGTCAAGCTTGTTTGTTGCCATTAATCTGCTGTTGCACTGCATGTCATTTATTCCCTCTGCTGTTGGGCTTTTGGAAGCAGGTTAACACACAAGTGCTGTAATGAGAAACTGCTGCGAAGAAAGATGAGATTAGAAACCCAAGTAAATTTTAAGATATTACATAAATATGTCATCTATCCAAACTTCCAACCATACAGCTGATTTATTAGATGCATGTAAGACATTGTGAGATGAAAAGTGTGATACAAACGGGACAAATTAAATTAATTTTTCCAAAAGGAAAGTGACATATCTAAAAAACTCACTCTCCCAGATAGAGATAGATAAAATCAGTGATTTTAGCTCACAGGGACACTGGAACCAGACTCTGCTCACGGTAGAGAAGAAAATTGTAATTTCTGTGTGTGGACACCTGCAGCTCTGACACAAGTTGGTATATGTACCAGGACAAAAACAAAAGAAGAGTATGTGGCAAATGGTCATCAAAGAATTTGATGACGCTAGGAGCTCGGGCTGGCCAGCTGTTGAAGCCGATTAGGCCAGCGGTTGTACAAAAATGCATTGATCCTGTGTGAATGACACAAATGGCGCAGTGTGACGTAACATAACAGTGAGATAAAGTAGTGAACATATTCTTAAGATATTGTAGACTTAAGGTGATGTAGATATTCTGAGATAAGTCTTTTGTTAAGTGAATTGAGGTTTTTCTCTGTGTGTTTTTACTGGGGATATCCACAGTTGAAGCTGGTTCTCAGTGGTGGTAGAGCTTAAAATGTGATAGTACTTCATCACTTATAATTTACACCTATACATATAGAGAGTGTGTCCACATGCTTTTAATCCTTAGGCATTTTAAACAACAGCAGGTAACAGACACTTAAACCACAGATTTGACTGCTCGTAGGCATCTTCATCACGCAGTCTGGGAACCATCAGAATGACATATGTGTGCGTGTGTGCGTGTGAATATACATATGTGCCTAATGAGCAGCGATGAGGGACAAAACACGGCAGGTTGTTGATGGTAACTCAGGCCAATGACGACATCTCTGCCTGTGAATGCCGCCATTGTTCCTGTTACCGACTTAAGAGGCAACTTAAGTTGCCATTGTGTGTTTTTTTCAGGTCACTTCATGCATATTTACTAAAGAGGTTCAGTCAAACAAAAGGCACATGATTATTTGCTTGTCATTGCTGAATTAATAGACTAATTGTACTCCCAATGTTTTGTGTGTGTGTGTGTGTGTGTACTGATAAGCCCCGCCCCCCAACACCCCTTTCACCTCCTGCAGCCAATTATTTCATTATCAGTGCATGGAGAAGTCACTCATGCTGCACACTGCCACTTGGAATGTTGCCTCCATGCTTCAGTTTTCAATCCACACTAACACAAAACAGTCCAAACATCAAGTGCAGCTGCTTTTGCTCTCATTGTTCTGGAAGTAGTTTCTAATTTTAGTGAAGCAACACTAAAATTGCCTGGGGCCTGGGGTCCTGCTTAAAATTGTTCCACATCAGAGTCACATAAACTCTCATTATGCAGATTTAAATTCACTCAATGTGTCATAAATATGTTACAATAACATGCAAAGAAAATATTAGCAACAGAATTTTTTTTTCTTTTCAAAGGAAAAGTATTTCCCAAAGTCTGTCACTATTAAGTTTCATCAATTACCAGTGGAAATCCCAGGGTGACTCAGGAAACAATATGTTGAAAATATCATGACAGAGGCATTCTGAAATTATTGATATTCATGATATATAACTGTAGAATACAAAATGCCCCTAAAAAGTTGCTGTGAAGTGCAGTAGTAGGTCAATCACTCACTCTCCCACACCAATGTCCATAGAAAAAAATCAATGATTTTATGTCAAAGCACAAAGGAGTTGTTGATCCACGGCTGCCTCCATCAGTAAATTCACAGATGGTATTTTGTGACTTCAGTGTTTGAAATTCTCTGTTCAGATTAACCTGAAAACTGACAAAGTGACCACACGACAGCAGTAGACCAGCAGCTCCTGTGTCCCTGCTAGCCAAAATCACTGATTTTCTTTGGTGTGGGAGAGTTGAGTGGTTTACAAACCTCAGTTTCCTGTTGGAAAAGTCTGTCCAACAGTAGGATACAGTTGTGAACATATTCATATTCTAAAGATATTATAGACTTAAGCTGACAGATTTTTTGAGGTGAGTCTTTTGTTAAGTGGATAAAATCAGTTTTTTCTGTCTATTTTGGTAGCCATTTTGTTTTCACTGACAGTGACCCTCTGGGCTGGTTCTCATAGCCAGCACAGCATAGTCAGTGCTGGCTATGTACAGTATACCATCCCTTAAAAGAAAGAAATGTAAAAAATGTAGAAAATAATCTTTAGGTTCACTGATGTTGCTCAATACCTGAATTTTCAGTTTGTTTAACTCATACATACAGTACTATACACTGTCTGTATTGCAGCGCAGAGCAGAGCGGTGTATGAGGTCACATCAGGCCTCCACACATGGACATGTTTGATGCAGCAGTCTGGTGGAGACTGTGCTGTTATGAAATGGACAGGTGGAGCGTGGCGGTGCTGTCAGCGGAGCACGGTCACAGCCTGGTCCACCTGTATCTTTTGTCATGGCCACGTATGAAAAGCGATACAGTGAAACCATCAGCGTGAAGGGAAAGCTGTTGCAGGTGTTCTGTCATCCCTGACATCTCCACACCTGCAGGGGCTGCAAGGCTGAGACACCCTGCTCATCTTTTCAGCAGCACCTGTCAGTGGGACGAGGCCTTTTCAAAGAGCCTGCGCTGCACCTCCAACCGCCCAACATCAACTATTGTTTGTCACTGACCACCTATTCAAAGCAGGGTGGAGGGAGCTGTCATTAATAAAACCTGGCTGTCAGTGGGGTAGGATAGTGAGAGCCTTGCCCCTCACCATCTTACCCCACTTCCTTTAGAGGCAGGAAGGAACATAAAGAAACTGAACCTACACCTGAGGCTATGACGAGGTGGTCAAACAGTCAGGAAGTGTAAATGTATTGTCTGTGCTTAATGTCATTGCACAGGTCCAGTAGAGTGCAGTATAGTAGAGTACAGAACAGCACATTCACTCATTTTCTACCGCTTTATCCACTAGGGGTCGCGGGGGATGCTGGTGCCTATCTCCAGCTAACATAGGGCGAGAGGCAGGGTACAACACATAGAGACAGACAACATTCATTCTCACATTCATACCTATGGGCAATTAACAGAACAGCACAGTCCATTTTAATAAAGTGGAATCCAGGGTTATACAGCAATACAGTACAACAGAGTATAGAAGAGAATAGTCTAGTGCAGTACATGCCATTTTAGAATAGTCTAGTCCAATCTAGTATAGTACACAACAGTAGAGTCCAATCCAGTATAGAGCAGTACAGTAGAGTACAGAAGAGTAGTCCAGTGCAGTAAAGAACAGTCTATTTAAGTAAAGTATAGTCCAGCACGGTAAATTACGTACAGAAAAATCCAGTGCAATACAGGCCATTTCAGTCCACTACTGTCCAATCTAGTATAGTACAGTAGAATATAGTCCACTCCACTATAGTACAAAATAATAGATTACAGTAAAATACTGTGAAGTATAGTTCAGTACAGTGGAGTATAATAGAGTACAGCACAGTACAGGCTATAATAATATAATCTACTCCAGTCCAGTATGTACAGAAGTAGTGTACAGAAGTAAAATAGTCCAGAACAGTACAGATCAGTACCCTACAGTACAGAACAGTAGTGTAGTCTAGTCTTGTCTTGTATAGTACACTTCAGTAAAGTTCTTTTTATATAGTCCAGTATGGTAAAGTTCAGTACAGTACATAATAGTTTAGGACAGTACAGGTCATTTCAGTATAGTACAGTAGATTATAGTCCATTAAATTACAATCTAATTCAATAGATTACAATAAAATACTGTTTAGTATAGTACAGTACAGTATACGGTATAGTTGAATACAGGCCTCATGAATCCAGTCTAGTACAGTAAGGCTTGTGCAGCAGAACTTAGCAAAGTGGCTAACCAAGAATTGGTAACCCAGAAGCTAATTTAGAGGCTGTAATACAGATTCTAACTCAGAAATATAACCCAGATGCTAAATTTAGGGTCTGTAATGCAGATGCTAAATTGTAAACAAACTAATTTTGTTTACAATGTTTGTTTAAACTAACACGTTGCTCTCTAACACTTCCTGTCTACACTGAAAGGATCTCATTTTCCATAACATTGGTCATACAACTCAAGTGTGGCCTTTTGCAAACCCCGACCAACTGCGCGTCACCCGAAAAGACATAAGCTGTCAAAAAACTTATATCTGTAAAAAGAGTTGGGCCTGTGCTGCTGTTTCCATTTTGTAAGTATCATGGGCAGAGCCAGGGAGCAGCATGCAGGGAGAACTGTGAGTTCTGCAAGTGCATGCGCCAGTAATTAAATGCAGTTTATTGTCCACACAGGGTCAGTGAGTGAGGGTTTGGGGGTTTTACTGCTGCATGAGTGAGCTGATTCACCACTGATGCTGATACAAACACAGCAGGGGGCCACTCCACTGACGTGTGTGTTTGTGTGCATGTGCAGGAGTACATTAAAAGAAAGACCTCTAACACACACACACATATGCATACACACACACACATACACACACACTTTATTGTGCTCTCATGCGATGTCCCATCTCGCAGCATCACTAAACTGCAGCTTGAAGCACAGCAGGGGGGTCATGACATCCTCCACTCTAAGCCTAAATAGATGCACTTGCCCTTCACCCCTTCAAAGCATGAGTGGAGCTTGTTGTGTCCTCACGTAGCCTCTCCTCACTCCTCTGTGACATCACAGCCTGTGGGATGGAGGAAACCAGTGCTGCCATTGAAGTTAGCATTGGTTCCGTTGCTTCTTTTTTCCTCACTCTGTGTGCAGCAAAAGTTGCGGTTTTCATAATATTCCAGCTGTGCTAGCCATTTAAACCAGTGTTTCAGCGTCCAAAAAAACCTAAAATTTTCTTATTTGAAGATTTTTAAACCATTGAATTGCTGCATCACTGCAGAATGTCTTAAGATCACTGTATGGACTCACATTTCTAACTTTATTTAAATGACCCCAGTGTCTTTCAATTCAAATTTTGCTCTTGCTTGTTTTGCTTTTTTGATTATTTTGTGATTAATTGTACACTTGGACAAGGCTCCTCATTGCTGGGGTTTTGTTTGGCCAGGGTTCACCAACTCACGTTAACATTGCCATAGCAACTCTTGCTACAACATTGCATCAGCATCAGGTGTCAGACACACTGGAACACAAACGGTACCTGTGAGTTAACCTCAAAGTAACATTCTCATTAGCATTCCTTGTGTCCTGCCTCATGTCTTCCTGGTTTTGAAATGATCTGCAGAAATCAAATGTCTCTCCACTGTAACATGAGGAATGTCCACACAGAGACGTCAGCGGACAGTCTTTTGTCCTGGCCTCATTGTCCCTCTGCATGTGTGCCTCTTTATGACATTGTTCTCCCAATCGCTTATGGAAATTGGCCTTTTCCCAGCACAATGATGAGCCGTGTTGAATGAAAGCAGCACTCACTGCCAGGACTTTTCATCCCTTTGTCCGGTGGCAGAGTAACAGTGAAAGAAGTGATTTTTAAGTGCATCTCCTCCACCTCCCTCTGCCCTCTCACCACACTGTCATGGCTGCCTGCCTGCCAACTCTTTCTTTCTCCATCTCTAATAAATCAGCATATAACAGCCATGACCACTGTCCTTTGTTTTCTGCACGTAAACACTATAAAATGAATTTTAACTGGCCTGGCCTGGGAATACATCTCATATTATGAATGTCCCAAAAAAGGAAAAGTGGATCAGGGTGGCAATCACGTCTTTTCATTGGGTCTGTGGGCCAAAGAAAAGCCTGCACGCAATCCCATTAAGCATGCTTTCCCGTTGCCGTGGTTAGGAAGGGTCAGTTTGTTGAGGTACAGGGCGACAGTGTACATGAGGTATGAGGTATGTATCTGGATTTGATGTGAACATTAACAATTTAGCTTAATGTTGTAACGATTTGAGAGAAACAAACTGGAAGAGACCGGTTTGAGGAGGGAAACATGGAAAGTGGGATGAATCTATAAGGAAGGAGGGAGCTTGAGCCACACAGCAGAGGGGTTGATGACCCGGTCCACCTTGAATGGTCAAATGAAATGTGGTACCAGCTTCCTGGATTTGACTTGGAGGGGGAGGTTGTGAGAAAATAGCCAGATCTTATCCCAGGGGGTAATATCCGGGGGCTGGAGTGCGGTGTTGATCAGCCAGGTGTTGGTTCCTCTAGGCGGAGTAAGAGCTGCCCTCCAGATGGCTCGGCAACGACAAAGGTGAGATCGGACGGAGGGCACCACAACCTCCTCCTGTGCAGAGAACAGTGGGGGCTGAAGGCCATAGCTGGACATGTAGGGTCATCCCAATGGAGGCATTGGTGAGGGAATTATGGGCGTATTCCATCCACGGCAGATGAGAACTCCACAAACCAGGGTGTCTGGCCGTGACGCAGCGAAGGGCAGATTCTAAGTCCTGGCTGGTCCCCTCTGATTGTCCATTTAGCTGGGGATGGTAGCTGGAGGAAAGAATGAAGGAGGCACCCACTGCCTGGCAAAAGACCTGAGAGGAAAACTGAGGACCCCACTCAGAAATGATATATTGGGGGATGCCATAGAGACGGAAGATGTGAGTGATGAGGAGGTCTGCTGATTCGAGGGCTGAAGGAAGTTTGGAGAGGGGGATGAAGTGTACATATTTTGAGAATCTGTCCACTATGGTGAGAATATCAGTGTGTCCATTGGAAGGAGGAAGACCAGTGACAAAATCCACAGCGATGTGTGACCACAGACGGCTGGGGATAGGAAGGGGATGGAGAAAGCAGGCCGGGGGGACGATGAGAAGATTTGCCTCGGGTGCAGGTTGCACAGGCACTGACGAACTCCCGGATGTCCCCAGTCATAGAGGGCCACCAGAACTCTTTGCTGCAGAAAGTGGGATGTGAAAGTGGAAAGACCCTGGGATGGCAGGCCAGCTTGGTCAAATGTCCCCACTGTAGGACCTGGGATCGTACAGAGGCGGGGACGAAGAGGCAATTAGGTGGTCTAGAGCCAGGGTGAGGGTTCATCCCATGGGTCTCGTGTATGACCCTTTCAATGTCCCAGGAAGTGGCACCAACCAGAGAGCTAGGAGGAAGGATGGGCTGGTCCTCTGGGTCATGGATCCTGGAAAGGGAGTTGGGCTTGGTGTTGCGGGGACCTGGACGGTAGGAAAGGATGAAGAGAAAGGAGGATCAGCGGGCCTGATGGAAGTTGAGTCTTTTGGCAATCTTGAGATAGGAAAGGTTTTTGTGATCTGTCCATACAATGAACGGGAGCTCAGCCCCCTCCAAACAATGCCTCCACTCCTGCAAGGTAGAAACCACAGCCAATAGTTCTCTGTTTCCAATGTCATAATTGCTTTCTGCTGGAGTTAACTGGAGGGGAAAAAAGGCACATTGATGTAATTTCTGGTCCTTGGGGTTCTGCTGGGAGAGGATGGCTCCGATACCAGTGTCCGAGGCATCGACTTCTACGATGAACTGGAGTGATGGCTCATAATGGGCGAGCTGTTTGAGGGTGGCGAAGGAGACCTCTGCTTCAGGATTCCACTTGAAGTGGAGCAAGGTGGAGGTCAGCCTGGTGAGGGGAGAGACAACCCTGTTATATCACCGGATAAACCTACGGTAAAAATTGGTGAACCCCAGGAATGATCGTAATTATTTAGAGTTGATGGGCACTGGCCAGCCCACCACTGCTTTAATTTTCCTGGGGTCAGGTTACAGTCCACCACTAGCCAGAATATAACCCATAAAAGTTAAAGAGGGGACACTGAACTCACATTTTTCAGCTTTGACAAAGAGCTTATTTTCTAGCAGTCGTAACACATCGCACGTGCTGTGAGTTGCACGTGCTGTGAGTAATAAGTGAGGGAGAGGCAGATCGTCTGGTCCAGAGTCAATTAGAACGTGAAGGAGGTGAACTGTGCCCTGGTGCGTGATAGTAGCAGACAATGAAGTCCTATGAGAAGAGCAGGACTCAGAAGCAGTGTTACTTACCAGGATGCTCTTCTCCCCTGGTGAGCTGCCCCCGTGAGGCCTGGAGCCGCACTCACGTCGGAGGTGACCAGAGAGTCCACAGTAAATGCACAGTCCGAGTCTGAGTCGCCTCTGCCACTCATCAGGGATGAGTCTGCTCATGCTAAGTTGCATAGGTTTGGGAGGTGAGGGGAGATCTGCCAGGAGAGTCTGCGCTCTCTGGCCCTTTCTCTCATGCGAGTTTCTATACGAATAGCCAAACTGATTAACGCCTCAAGGGAGTCAGGTTCATTCCTAGTGGCGAGTTCATTTTTTAGTTCATCACTTAGCCCCCTGATAAAAGCAGTCTTGAGAGCTGGCTCATTCCAGCCACTCTCGGTGGCCAGTATGTGAACATTTGATAATGTTGGGGTCTCAGTCACTAGTTTCGGTTCTTCTTTAATGCATTATGGCCCCCATTTTGTAAATAATCTCCCTTTTTAGAGTCAAATAAACCAAAAAAAGGTGTGCTTTGGGGCGGGCTCTGTTGTGGTCTTCTAAATCTGGCAACTCTCGCTCTCAAAATAACAAGGTGAGGCTTTAAAATGGGAGCTACGGCCTTCACAACATTGTCCCTGTAAATACACATGTAATAATTTTAATACTTAGTAATACCACACTTATAATGCATATTTTAACTTTTTATTTTGCTGTCTCTAAAATATGGCTTACATGATAAAAAAAAGAGACTTTACTGTGTTCAATTTAGTTAGTTAAAATCCTCTGTTTTCTTTCTCACATTGCCTCTGTATGCTCTCTGATTGAATGTAAATACACATATAGTCATTATAATACAGTATTTAGTAATTTTGTTATTATAATGCAGCCTTCGAAACTTCCAGACTTTAAGTTAACTTAAAGAAAAGTTTGTGTAGTTTTTGAGTTAAAACCTCAATCTTCTGACTCATATCATCTCTGTCTGCTCTCTGGTTGTTTGTGAGTATGGATATATACAGTCATGTCTGTGAAGATTCTCAGTCATCCAGCTCATGGTATCCAAAAGTGTAGCAAAAAAAGGCAACTGGACTTAGTTGAATTTCTTGAAAGTCCAGTTGCCTTTTTTTGCTACACTTTTGGATATATATACAGTCATTAAAACATTACACAGTTTTGCACTCATGATGTAGCTGTTAAAGATTCCAGACATTCAGTTTTCTTCTCTATGTCTGTCAAATATGCTTCAAATTTAAATAAACAGCTCTCCTGTTTCTCACGTTGCCTTTGCCTGCTCTGTTTTTGTTTGTGAGCAGCAGAGTCAGAGTTCAATGGCGGGTTGGCGGGTTCGCCTGCTGTGCCATTTATTTCAGTCAAATTGTACTAATTGTGATGTTTGTGCAGGCTATAATTCTGCTTTCCAGAACAATACAGCTAATAATGGGTATAGCAAGGTCATGGGAAAAGCAAGCTTTCTGCCTATTAGTGTGTGTGCGATAGCGCTGATGAGCTGTCCGTGTTCAACTGTGTGGAAGCTTCTAGAAGAAGGATAGTGTGAAGCAGCAGAAACCTGAGCGTTAACACCATGAGGTGAGGCCTTGGAGATGATGACACCCGATAAAAGCCAGGGAGTTTTGGGAGCAGTAAACTTGTAAACCTGCTGTTTGTGAAAGCGTCCTGTAGCATAGATAGATGATCTATTCACTGGACTCTTTATGGCTCTCTTTCATGTCTTGTTTGCCCACATTAAAGTCTGGCAATCAGCACTATGTGAGGCGTCATTATAGTTTCAGGACACTTGAGAGCTTCTTGTGCTGTTTCCAGACCATTTCCTCCTGTATCCATTTGAACTTGTGCCGCTGCACCATGTTCTTGTAAAAACCACGGCAAATAGGTTACGTGCCATTCTAAAGGCAAACATCTGCTCATATAACGGGATTCTGCAAACTTACAAACATATAACTTCAGGGCAACATGCAGGGTTTGTCCACAAGGCCCAACTCTGCTGCATCAGGGGCAAACACTGGGCTTTGTAGTGGTTTTCGTTGCAGAGGGTCACCTGTGTGTTAACACAAAGGAATGTTAGACTCTCAGACTGAAGCCTTTTCCTCCACACAGTCACCACTGCCTTTGCAGTGGCAGGAAACCAATAAACCAACATCTTTCTGCTTAAAATTAGTATCAAGTAAATAGGCTGATTATATTTTAAAGAGTTGAATTGATGATTTTAAGATAAGATTAAAAAAAATAAAGAAAACACATAGGAATTTGATTTAAATGCAGGGAGACCACAATTACATCCTGTTTTCCAAGCTTCACTTTAATCTCATCCCCAAACATCCCAATGTTGGGAAACAATGTCAAATGTGTCCTCTTAAGTTGTAGTTCTGGAGTCTTCAATATCTTAAGAATATGTTCACGTCTTTACTTCACTGTTAGACAGACTTTTCTAACAGGAAACTAAAACTTGCAAAACAATCACTTCTCCCATGCCAAAGTCCAGAAGATTTGTGATTTTACGTCACAGCACATACGAGTTGTTAATCCACATGTAGATTTTATTTGCTGAGTCATTTGTTAAGCAGCGAAAATCAAAAAACATTTCAAAAAACACCAAAAATCCTGAACTATACTTGTAGAGGTGGGGTAAAAGGTTGTTTTTCTTTTTTTACTGAATTGCTTAAAATCCTCTTCACACCCCTATCGTAACTGATTTTTTAAGGCATTGTCCTAGAAATTCAAAAAAATGTGTCACCCATGGAGCAGACAGGACTGTAAAAACACCATCCAATCATAATGAACAACCCAAACTAAATGATTGAATTGTGATGCATCACAAATATTGGAGAAATATTGGACATAGGTTTGTCCATACACAAACTTATGCCCTTGGTTATAACGGCCCACTTCATGTTTTTGAGAAGAAATACTACCAAGAAAAGGGCTGATGGAGAGCGATCCAAGACCAGAGTGAACATTGGTGCTGCATTTGAAGGGTGGCGACAAGTGAAAGTGACCAAAATGTTGTGGTGGTAAATTGATTGTCACTATATTTTCAGCAGGAAATGTTTTTTGCTGTACCTTTGTGAAGGATCAACTGTGCCACCTACCTGGATTATTTCTAACTTGTTTCATTTGTTTATCTTCTTTCATGATACTGCTCAGTATAAGGGGCTGTGTACTGTAAATGTTAGATAAACATTTACTTAACAAAGAAGCTATCGGGACAAAACTGAGCAGCATTACCTCTACCTGCAGCAGTATAAATGTGTTATAGGTAAATCAATGATTATATCACTTTCCAGAATTACATTCAGTGTCAGTTTCAATTAATAAGATTGTCTGTGTGCAAATGCAAAGTTTGCATTTGCAGAAATTTGAAAACATCTCAAGAATGTCACATGCTTTTATTTTGACTCCGTACTCTGTCCTTGAGATAAAGTCCCTCTTTATCCTACGTTGCAAATGTTATGACTCCTTAAACTTGACAACAAGACAGTTTCTCACAAAACTGCTGGTAATTTTTGAAAAAACGATCTCAAAACAGGACAAAAGAAGCTGATGGAGTCTAAAAAGCTCTGGAAAAACCTAACCCTAACCCAAACTGTGAGAAGAAAACTGAATCCTGACAATTTTCATCACAAAGATATACTCTCTTCAAATTCCCTCTTTTTAGCTTCTTAATTTTTTATTTCTCTTGTACGTCTCTTACACAGGGTTCTTTTTAAATCTTGTTTACTTTATGGACACATGTCGGCCCTCACTGTAGCTGTGGCAGTGTAAAGGCCTGGAAGCAAAATGTCATGTTAATCTTTTGGAAATCTTCCCCCATCGAGGAATAATTGCTGAGGGGAAACAGGCAGCATGTCTGCACAACACACTCAACCCAACAGTTGTGGTTTGGCTTTGACTTCATGTGGTGAATCTTTTCATGGTTTTGTCTGTTGCCAAACATAGGTCAGTGATACACAACAGAGTAATGTCAAGCTGGAGGAAAAAGAAGAAAAAAGAAACACAGCCTGATTTTAGGATTTTTAATCCAACAGTTCATTTCTTTTCAACACTTCTGTGGCTTTATGTGCTGAACTCTTTGACCTCTGGCAGCGGTGTTCCTTTTCAATGGCGGGGTCGAGGTGGTCAAGCATAAATGTCAAGGCTAATTCAAGGTCAAACAAATGTGACCTGATAATCATCTACCTTGTGTGGAGCAGTAGTGCCAGAGCCTGGCTGTGTTTAACGAGGAGATCCTCTAACCTCTCAAAGACTTTTATTGTCCTTTGAACCCTGTTTGTAGTGTGTAAGCAGTAAGAGGTGCAGGAATCAGAGAGAACCAGAAAAGGTGCGGGCCATGTGGCTCTAGAGCAGCACATTTGTTGAAAAAAATATTCAAACTGTTCCAATGGAGTTTTTTTTGTGCTCAAAATTCATGGCCCAGTCATGGCCCTCATAACCTAACTGTTATGAGGGCCATTTTCATTAGCATCATCAAATTCCCCTGGCCAACAGCTCCACATCAGTTAGAAGTACTTTGGATTGCACAATTTGAAGTAAATCCTAATGATGGCTGAGAAAAGTTCACCTGCTAAAATCAGACGTCTGCTAGTTTTTGAGTTGAAAGTGTTTGTAGACTTGATGTATACTTTCTTTAAAACCCTCTTCATGATAATCAGCACTGAGTTTTGTGCAGATTCCATCAAGTCCTCTTGTTCTCCTCATGTTAACCTCATATGCTCCCAGAACACGGCCGCACAGATCACCTGGGAAAGCTTAAAAACATAGTCGCAAGAGTCTTAGCACATCAAACTGCAGTATTCTCCTCAGTCAGAATGTAGAGCCGTATTTCCCTGAGAACATCTTTTCTCTTCCTGTTGTTGTTGTTGAGAGAAGAGGATTACTGATGAACATGCTTTGAAATATCAAAGCGTTTGATCCACAGCAGAAAATAAAGTGATGCCTCCATTCTTTCATGCCGTCACTCATTAGAGAACTGGCACTCAAAAGGAAGCTTTGTACATGGAGTCGTTTTAAGTTGGAGATGGCTTTACAATAGATCACCACGAGCACAGCCAGATTTCTGGCTGAGAAAGTGAATGAAAGGCTATGCAAATTGCAGCGTGTACATCTCTGCATGAAAGAGACGCATCAGGTTTTTGTGAACTTGAATAACCCCCCCTCTCTTTTCGCCATCTCCTCCTGTTTTATGTTCCTCTTTTTTAAAATCCTTAAACTTTTTTTCTTTTAGCCTCTGTGCTCGGCTTTGTGACAGGTGAAATATTTATCCAGGGAGAAACAGTGGATGGAGTCAAAGGCGGCCTATCTTGTTTAGACAAAAGCCATTGAGGAGCTGACAAGCTTGTGCATGGAAGGGCCCAGCATGGCTCGGAAAAGTGGTTGTAAGCAACTGAAAGTGAGACAAACGGGGAAAAAAAGAAGGGCGTATCTCTGGATGACTATAGGCTGTAGCACGCTGTAATCTGGACTCTTTTTAAAAACCATCGCTTGCCGTCAGGATTCTGAGTTTTCTCTCACGCTGAGGCCGAGAGTGTGGAGACAGAGCCTTTCAAAACCGCTTGACTTCTGCCACGGTGGCTGGCCTCAACTATCTGATAGCCTTTCTCCTTTTACATGGTGGCCTTTATTGGCCAGCTGAATGGAGACAAAGTGCCCTTACCTGACCTGGAGCAGCCTTCGTGTTCTCTTTGCAAGACTGATACTGAGTCAGCAAAACACTCAGATGAAGAACACTTTTATCTTCTTAAATATGAATATCTTCTTCTGTCATAATACTCTTGTTTCATGTTTAAATCTCGTTAAGTTTGTGTTTGAGATTAAAGAAAATCTTGAAAGATTCTACTCTTTTATGCATGAGTTACTGAATTTCAGCTTGTCAGGCATTGTTTATCATGTAGTGTACAGGATGGAGCTTGGACATGTTGATGGAGCTTGCGAAATACCAGAAAATTGTGTTGTCCAATTTAAGTGCTTTTTTCCCTTACTGCATCTGAGCAAAATCTGGAGGCTTCAAAACAGTTTATTTTTATTTTTGCAACTGTTAGACTACTTCCACTGTTTACATTCATTCCATAGTGGATATTTTTTAATGTTGCCAGTTGTTATCCAGACTCCTGAGATATGACTGTCATCAGAAAACATCTGTCCAATTTCTGGATCAGTTTCACCCAAATTAAGTGTGTTTTTTGCTCTAAACTACATCAATAAACTCAGATTTATGTCACGGACAACAAATTTCATCTTTTGTCTTTCTCACTTGACGTCCTGGAAAACCAGCTTGTGCTTTGACCCTAAAAAGAATGTAGTGAGTGCAGCGGGTGCTGACAGTGCTGGCAGAACTCTCTGTCCTCTTCAGCCTCGAGGCGAGCTTCATTTCATTAGCAGCTTGACTGAGTTACCTGTCGTTCCACCCAAACACCCCCACACCTCCCACCCCCTCCTGTCAGATGACCTCCAAGAAGATATCTAAAACTGTCACACCTGACCTGCTTATGTCTGAACAGCCAGACGTGGAAGAATTCAGCACTGAATCTCAGAGAGAACGATAGTCACCTGTAACACAATAACAACCAAAAAGGATCCAGTCAACTTGAACCAATTAATCACCTTTACATGTGCTCCTCTTCCTCTTCGTCATTAAATTCTACCATGCTACTGAATGAAAACAGATTCAGAGTCATGTGATAATCAAGCCAGCAGGATTCATCCTCTGAGGTACATGAATGTTTGTAACACGCACCAAGAAAAACCATCGAACCCCAATCCCAATGAAATTGGGACGTTGGGTAAATCATGAATAAAAACAGATTACAATGATTTGCAAATCCTTTGGCAAATCATTGGATACACTACAAAGACAAGATATATATATATATAATGTTCAGTTTGAATGGCATTTTGAATGGCATTAAACTGGCATTTTTAAATTTAATGCCTGCAACACAAAAAAAGTTGGAACAACACTCAATAAGCATTTGGGAACTAATTGCTGAGGCTTTGTAGGTGGAATTCTTTTCCAGTCTTGTTTCATGTACGACTTTAGTTGCTCAACAGTCTGGGATCTACAATGTTTTATTTTGCAGTTATTTTGTGCTTCATAATGTGCTACACATTTTCAATGGGAGACAGGTGTGGACTGCAGCCTGACCAGTCTAGTACCCACACTGTTACTACAAAACCATGCTGTTGGTAATGTGCAGAATGTGTCTTGTCATTGACTTGCTGAAATAAGCAGGGACGTCACTGAAAATGACGTTGCTTGAATGGCAGCACATGTTGCTCCAAAACCTATATGTATCTTTTAGCATTAACGGTGCCGTCACAGCTGTGCAACTTGGGCATGAACACTAACACATTCAATGTTGGTTTTCAGCCTTGCCACTTGTGTCTTTTGATGATACCATGGACTGTAGATGATGGAATCCCTATTTGCTCACGTAGTTGTTCACAAAGTGGTGAACCGCTCCCCATTCTCCCTTGTGGACAATTGAGCCTTTCGGGTATGCCTCTTTTATACCCAACGACCTCACCCGTTATACCCAATTATGACTCACCTGTGTCTAATTAACCTGTTTACCCGTGGAATGTTCCACATGTTCTTTGACAATTCCTAAACTTTTCCAGTCTTTTGTTGTCCCTGTCCCAGCTTTTTTGGAATTTTGCAAATTAGTAAATATTTGCAAAAAAGTCTTGTCTTTGAAGTATCTTCAATTGAATATAGGTCACAAGGAATTTGCAGATTATTGTATTCTGTTTTTATTCACATTGTACACAATGTCTGAACTTTATTGGAAATTTATTGTGGCTTATATATTTTTGGAGATATTTCAGTCTGAACCAAATAGACATCCCCATGATGTGGCTGAAAACAGTAAAAAATGAAAGATTGTGATTAAGTGGGTTTTTGAAATTACCAAAGACATAATAATAATAATGGTATGATATGTCAATTTCCTGTCTCAGCAGAACCAATTTCAGACATGGATTCTAAAAAAACATCTAAAATCTAACATCTGACATTCACATTTAAAGAACCTAGCAAGGAGATCAAGATCAGACACATTAGTAAGAGCAGGAACATTTCCAGAACATTCAGGTAAAAGGTGGAGCTTCTCCTGCTATTTATTCATTCAATTATAGAATAAAAAAAGATCCATGACTTTTCAAATGCAGAGCCAGATCATTTCAGGAACATGTTCGGACTTCAGTTCAGCCCTTAAAGTGATTTTTAAACCAGAATCAGACTGCGTGTGATACAAAAAAGAATAATTTAGGAATAAATCATAGTTGATTTGATTGATAATTTTCTTGTCATGTGCAAAAATCCCTCACCCTCATTGTTTAATAAGACACCAAAGAATTACAGTTGCAGCAATTCATCCAATATTTTAATGTCATATTTTAATACATTTCAAGTGATTACATTAAAAGATACAGATAATAACACAGTTTGGTTTTAAACGTAATATACTCTGAAGTCTAGCAAATAAAAATTATAGAGTAAATATTTGCATGCAAAGGGTAAAAGGACAATTTAACAAATTATACATTCCTAATTTCAACTTAAATGGAAAAATACAACAAAAAAGACAAAACCTTATTCCAAATTTCTGTGATTTTTGAGAAAACTTTCTGAATGCAACCGTGCACAAGGATTTTTGTCTTTTGTTCAAATTACAGATACACTATATACAGTATGTAAGATTCTAATGAAAAATAATTCAGTTTAAATTCATGACTCAGTTTTCAATTTTGGTTTGCACCACATATCAGCTGACCATTTTCATCATATGTGACAAACATGTTGTTTCTGTGATTCCCTAAAAGCTGCTAAACAAGCTGAAGAAATTAGAAACATCAGGCTATGTCTGACCTTTCATACCCAAATCCAGCTGCAGCCATGATTTTTAACAAACCCCCTTTCGTCCCAATAATTTCATGCACTGTCTTCGTCCAGCTGCTGTTTTTATCATCCCATATCAGCACCGTTAAGTGCAGCAATAGTGGTGGCGACTGTGTCGCACTCTCAGCGTCCTGACAATGGATTTAGACGATGATTGATGAATACTGTATGTGCAGCAGAGCCATTCCCAAGCTCCATGTGCAGGAATTCATTTGGTCCATTGTGTGGAGCCGAAGCAGGAGCCTGTGAGAATGTAGAGCTGATTAATAATGTTTGTGAAGGACGCTGTAAAGAGAGGCTACTCAGGTTTTCTTACATGCTTAGAGGGACATTTAACAGCTTGAATTATACATAAATTATGTACACTCACTGCCCCAAGGGTTTACTCCTCATAGCCTGAGCTACAGCAGCCTTTGCTTTAACTAAACAAACAAGCAAACACTGAGATGCTTCAGTCCTTTTGATTTTTGTCACATTTGAAGGATAAGACAAAGAAAGTGTTGAGATAAAAAAAAATAAATAACACAACAAATACAATCATCAGCAAATGACTGGGATAACTTAAATTCAATAAAACTGGAGTTCTAGGTCCTAAACGGTTAATGATGACTGTATTTGTGCATTTAAAGTAATTTGATATTAAATTCACCTAAATGGTGAAAGTAAAAGTACAAGTTAAGGTGAGAATTTTTAAGTTATTTCACCATACTAATATTGTTAGGCTAAATTATTTCCTTTTTACAAAAAAATACTCAACCAAGATGAATGGTGAAGATTTATTGTAGTAAATGATTTATTAGTTTGGAAGTTATGTTTGCATGATGTCTAACAGGAGAAGTACTTGTTGCTTGTTGTAAGTTGTACTTATGTTTGTTTTGCTTCTGGTTTTACTCATTCAGTAATTTCTTGCAGCACATTTCCTAAACTGTAAAAAAAATCTTCCAGATTTTGGCCCCTTGTTTTGTCACAATGTAGAGTTGTAAAAGTGCAGGGTATTAAAAGAAGTATAAAAACTCAAGAAGAGTACAAGTATCCGCCCAAAATAATATTAGTATGATTACCAAAGAAGTCATGATGTTTGATGTTTCCTGAATACTCAAGGCTGAAATCTTTCTTTGTTTTCCAGGTTGGCAGCCTTTGTAGTTTGGGTTAATGAGAGTCAGCAGAATCTCCACAGTCGACCACAGTCAGTCAACGATCAGTGAGTACCAAAACAACACAGATAAGTGGGTGTTTTAATTTGAAAGAGTGGAGCAGTGGAGGCCCAACCTCTACTTTAACAGACACAATAAAACATACACCCACATTACAAGACTTTGATATTTCTGAAAACATTCGTCATGGGTTCATGAGCCCATTAGAGATGTTTGAAAATGTTTCAGATTCTGTACTGAAAGAACATCTCAATCTTTAGATGAAACCATCAACAGTGTCCACACTGAAGTGTTTAAGTCGAGGATTATCTGGCCCACTGTGTTCGTTTCACACTTTTTGTTTTCTCTGCAGCATCAGTTTAAGCTGGGAGCCTCCCCTACACTGGGACCACTGCAACTTATTCCAATAGAGCATTCGTCACGCAGAGTTGCGTTTCATACCAACGTTCATACCAGTTTAATGATAGCTGAGGACATAAAACAAGCCAGATCAGAAGAAAATGACAGTAAAAGAAACCAAACATCAGTCAAAGTGAGCATTTATTTCAACATCTGAGGCAGCTGAACATGATCCTCCTTGTGATTTTTATTGTAGTAGTAGAAGGTACCACCCCCATGAATACCGTGTCAAGAGTTTTTCCCAATTATACTTAGTCAATAATTGTATTCTGACATATACTTTCAATACAAATGTTTTATTGGTTCTTCATTCAATTAAATGTAAGAATATTTCATGTATTAAGTATTATTTTATACACATCACCCTGAAAAACCTGGTAAACCTGGTAAAGGTGGGTGGAAGCTTCAGGTTTTTCTCTGATCAGATGACGAGGTAGGGTAGAATGTGGTGGGACAATCAAATTTGAGAATGTGGAAAAACTAAAAATTTTTCTTTGAAGTTTGGAAGTTCAAGTACTTCAAAATCCATATTTTCCAACAAGAAGAGTTTTAATCCTCTTTCAATGTAGAAAGACTTTTCAGTTCTGAAATAGCTGATATTATTCTCTATGTTGTCACAACTGAGATTTGTACATTTGATTCACTAATAATTCTGACACAAGGAAATAAGTCCAAGATTGTTAAATATTGTCTTTCACATGATATGAGTCCAGCTGCCTCTCAACATTCTGCCAACAGATGGGTCACAAACAGACTAATGTCATTACATTTAAGCTCTTTGGTATTTTCGTGCACTTTTGGGTTGTAAATATGGACACAAATAAGAACCAGACTCAACATTTTGAATAGTTTTATAAGCTTGGCATTTAAAATCAATGTTCTTTGGGGAAAACAGAGGCTTAAAAACCCAGTGTGAAGTTTATTTTTTAATGATGGACAAGATTAGAGCCAGAGTCAGATAACTGTTAGGGGTAACAAGCATTTGGGAGCAGACTTCTTTTTGAGTTTCATTTCATTAAATCAGTCACACTGTATTTTGAGCCAAATCTTCCATGAAAGCTGTGTAAAGATGCTGCATGGTTCTGACATTTTTTTGAGAAAACCCTGCCACTTCTGATGCTTCAAGGTGTTCACCTGTTCTTCTCAACTTCTTTAGCTCTCTGTAATAACACCAGAAAACAGGAGCTTTGCATTCACATGTGAACCCCTATGATCATGTTTGCTGCTGTCAACACCCCAGGGCTTGGAAATGGGAACTGGACCAGAAAGACAAAAAACACAGAGAGGGGAGGATGGAAGAGGGAGGAAGAGGAGGGGGAAATCACCCAGGAATCACGGGGTTTGAAAAAAGCGACTGCTCCAAATAACGTCACAGTGGGAAGCACTCATGTTTGTCAGTTTTATGATACCAAGGGGAGACCTTTTTTCTACCTCCAGTAGAGATGGTTTCAGATCAAAGTGACTGGATCAAGTAAAAAGTCCTGGCACGATATGTAGTGTTTATCAACCACTTGTGTCCATCTGTGTGAAGATTGTCCTGTTGTCTCATCTCATTGTCATCATCAAACCAAATCTTCTGCAAAAGAGAAAATCTTTAAAGCTCCAAACCAACTTATCTACACTACCAGTCAAAAGTTTGAACACACCTTTGGACCACATTAAATGAGAAGATGTGTCCAACCTTTTGGCTGGTAGTGTATATTCAGTACATTGAAATCAGGTCAGAACACTTGATACTAGAGCAACCTGTTTGCTTCTTCAAAGAATTATTGCCAATGACTTTGTGTTTTCTTTGGTATAATTGATTGGAATCCAGTTCATGCATTGTTGGAGAATTAATATCCATAAAGCAAGATTACTTCAAAGAAATGCCATAAATGTTTTATATTTCTACTTTGAGAACTATGGTCTCTTTCCAACCTCCTCCACATCTGTCTGTCCTCTGTCCTACTTTAATCCAAGCACCATCTATCTTCTGCCCAACCTTACAAACAGCTATTTGTGAAGCCACAATACAGGCCACCTGATGGTTCACCTAGAGAAATGGCTGATCATTGGACCTACTTCAGTGATCTGGGTTCAGGTCTGGCCTGTATGTCTTTTCTCCCACCCATGCTAATCTATCCTGGCTAATTAAGGCAAAACATTCCCCAAAAATATATTTTTTAAAAACAAACAAACAAAAGTTCTGGGATAGTCATCAGTGGGACAATAGATGAGAGGTTTCAGTGTTGGAGTAAACAAAACCAAGGGGCAAAAAAAAGAGATGACTTTAGTATTTATTGTCTTAGGAATAAAAACAGGGTGAAAACAGGTCAATTTTAAGACACAAAACTGAAAAATTGTGATAATTAAAACTGAAACGCGGTAAATCAAACACTGGACATGTTTAGAGTAAAAACAAAGCTTGGGGACCACTGATTTTCATTCACATTTTAAATTTCTTTGGTTTTGGAGGATTTTTCTCTCTCAATTTCCTGCATGTTTTAAAAATTCCTCAGACACGAATGAAGCCTATGGTGTGATGAGTGATGTGGCATAGATTCATTCATTCTCTTTCACTGGATAATCAAGCATGAATGTGCCGTGCAGTATGGATCATACCATGGGGGTGGGGGACATGTGTGTGTGAGTGTGTGGTGGTGGTGGTGTGTGTGTGTGTGTGTGTGTGTGCTTCTAAGTACGGGCTTGTCCAAACATCTTGTCCAGCCCTATTCTGACAGCGGGATTAGAAGCACCTGCCATCAAGACAAAGGCAGGCCTCAAGCCAGATGAATGAAGTGCCACTAACTGCAAGCTCCGCCCCTCACTGATCCTCATCTTCTCGACTGAGAGCCTCAACTGAGGGCAGATGTAATGAGTCAATTCAGCTCTGAAGGCTCATGAGGAGACGCCACAATGAGATCTGTGTGAAGAAGATAAACCTCTGTGGCTTTCATAAATTAAGATCATTCAGGTTAGTTCTCACAGACTTCAAATATATTTCTTCCCAAGATTAAGTTATTCAAAATCAGGCAGCAGAAAACATGGACACATTTGAACTTATTGATGGAGGCAGCAGTGGATCAGCAACTCCTGTGTGCTGTTTTGAAATATCACTGATATTCTCTATGTACTTTGGTGTGGGAGAGTGAGCAGTTAATAAAGCAACAAAAAGCCTGACTAACAGTAAAATAATTGAACTTTGCCTTTAAAACTTGGTTTTCAAAACATAGTCTTTGTAGGAAGTTGTGTGTTGATGTGACTGCCATGAAACACACAGCAGGTTGAATGTCCTGCATGTGTTAAATTATTTGTTCTGTAAAAGAGATTTTCATAAATTATGGGGGGGGAATGCTAAATGCTAAATTACCCCTCAGTGGAGGATAACCCTCTTTTACCGCAGGGGTGAGGGAGGTAATGGCAGAGGAGGGAAATTACAGGAGGGGAGTGCAGGGTGACAGTGCCCTCGGGGCTCTTTCTCCTCAGCGCAGTAGGATGCTTGTCTCCTACTCTGTTCCCTGATTGAATGAGCGACCTGGAGGCTTCAGGGCTGGTGGATTTTGGCCATATTGAATCAATCTGCATCAGGGAACAGGGAAGGTAGAAAAAAAATGGACACAGGATGGACAAAGACTGGATGGAGACTAAATAAAGCTGGATGTAGAGTAGATCAGACAATCTAGAAAAGGGACAGACAAAATCTGGCTGCACCAATCTAGAAGATGTCCAAACTATTTGGATAAACATTGGAGAAATCTGGATGAAGGTTGAACAAATCTAGAATGCTGGCCAAATCTGGATAAAGGTCGGACAAACCTGGCTGCAAGTTGGACAGATGTGTATATAGGTTTGACAAATCTGGATAAAGGTGGGACAAATTTTGATAAAAGTTGGACAAATCTCAATGAAGGTTGGAAAAATCTAGAAGGCTGGACAAATCTGAATAAAGGTGGGACAAATTTGGATAAAAGTTGGAAAAATCTTGATGAAGGTTGGACAAATCTTGATGACAGTTGGACAAATCTGGATAAAGGCTGGACAAATCTAGAAGGCTGAACTAATTTGGACAAAGGCTAAAATCTAGGCCAAAAATCTAGATGACGGTTTGACAAATCTAGAAGGCAAGATAAAACTAGACAAAGTTTGGACAAAGGCTAGACAAATCTGAACAATGGCTAGACATATATTGAGGAAGTGAGGGCAGATATTGACAGAGGCGAGACAAACCTGGAAGAAAGTTTGGACAAACTTTGACACAACAGAATTTTATTTGTGGTATATTGAAAATTTGGTTGAAAATTTGGTTATTTTCAGTATTCTTGATTGACAAACAAATCAGCCAGGCAGGCAGCTTTTTTGTCTTGCAGTCCCTTTTCAAGATCAAGGAGTTGGAAGCAGAGAACTGATCGAGTTTGTTGACATCCAAACTTCATTTTGTATTGTTGCAGAAACATTAAACATTAATGTAACATTGGTAAAACATGCAGTCATATTTTTCCTCAGGGGGTTAAATTCAAGAACCCGTGATGAAAAAAATCTCATAAACCAGTTTTGGTTTAATAGGTTTTGGGATTTGGTTTGATCAAAGAAAAACAATCATCTTTCTTTCCTCTTTCACTAACTCATCCAATCAGCATCCCACTGACTTTTCTTTTCTATTGATGATGTCCAACTTTATTGCCAGAGTGTCCGCTGGAGATGTGATGGAGTAAAAAGGCCAACTCATCATGGAGCATTTTCACCTCAAATCTTAAGTCCTGTTGCTCCCTGTCATTATGATGCCATTAATTTTAGCCTTGTGGGTCAAGCAGTGACCTCTCAATCCCTTTTGTTTGGTCATCAAGAACCAAAACAAGAAGAAGGAGTTCTTGCCTTCATCTGCGAGCTGAAGTGACAGATCCTGGAGACATGGAGGAAACTGAACATCCTTGGGAAGTTTTTTTTTTTTTTTTCTTCACTGCTAACCTGGTTTCTGGCTGCTGATGGTGGTCTATTTTTGGGGGGAAGAGGGGGCTGCTGTTTTATTTTGGATTCCTGGTGGCCTGGCTGCTTAGCCCCAGGTCTACAATAACCCAATTTGAGTTGACTTTGCCCGTTCAGGGAGAGCCATGGCCTGAGGCTATGCACTTTTATAATTCAAGTAATACAATGGAGTCAAACAGAACCCCACCTACCCACACTGACTCACACACACGATCACACACTCTGGTAATTCACTTCATTTCTGAAAGGCTATGAGGCCCACAGCTTTAGGATCAATCAAAGAGATGAGCTTTATTTAATTTCTTTTTTCGCACTTTGTAGAACAAATGCATCTCTAACCACATATAAAGGAACAAGTTAGTTCATATTTTAAATTTAATTATTAATCATGTCATGAAAAGTTATAGGCTATATCCACACACTTCCTGAATTCATTTAAAAATACACTTGCTCACCCCAAAACTAAGAACGTTAACGCTGATTCTCAATTTCAGTTTCACCTCGTCATCGGTTTCAGAACAAAAATCTGACTTTTTCCCTTTGTTGTTTTATTTTTTTTTAAGAACTTTCCGAAACTAATCGAACACCTGCAGAGGAGAAACTCTAAAACCTGTTCATGACCAGTGAATGTGGATAAAAATACAATTTCAATTAAAGACAGAGGAGTACAGTGATTTATTTAGATTTTTAAAATCTCATGGTGTGTTGTTTGTATTTGTGCTGCTCTTACATTTCCACATCTGAGAATGATGAGTGTTTCCATGACCAGGTTGGGCATGTGTCTGTGTGTGTAGTGCAGGCAGCAGTGTGCTGGGAACTTGATGCTTTATTGAAGGGCTGAGATGTACTTGCTCAGAGCAATAAGCCATTGTTTGAGTTGGCACGGCGCGCTGCACCCTGTGGTCTGTGCCATGAAAGGCTTTCTGTTAGATGCCCGAGTGCTTATTGTTGGAAAAATTGTCCCCCGAAAAATTAGCATAGAAGAATCCAAAATGCATAATGTTCTGCAAATGACAGCTGCTTAACTGAAACAAAGGAAGCAAAATGGCTTTTGGTTGTGCTGCACTTGTTATGGTAATGAACCCCCCCCCCGTCTGCCTTTATGGATAGCACCATACAAATCATGAATCCTTTTATTTAATTTTGCATTGTTGTCCTACTTGTTCTTTACCATGAACCTGAGTGTCTCAAGTTCCTGTAATTCATCTTTCCTCATAAAAAAGTCATTTCAAACCTGTTAGAGTGTGTGAAACTGTGAAGAAAGAGAAAGTTATCCAGAAACATAAAAATAGTGATCTAAATTTCAATATTTAAAAGACAAACTAACAAGAATGAAGCTAAAAGTGAAGGATTCCAGTGAAAACATTGTCATGAGTGTGTACCACTGTGAGTTGTATATGTAAACTTGACTCCCTGAGAAAGAAGCTTTGACTCTGAGAAAAGGTCCCAGCTCGTCTCTCACCAGGCACTGTTGCCGGTATTTAGTATGCTAATCTATTCTCTCTGCTAATTCACTGCTGGGGCCCGAGAAACAAAAAAAAAAAAAAAAAAGAAAAGAAAGAAAGAAAGTGAGCAGTGAAAAGGATCAGGTTTCAGCAGCACTGCGCGGAGCCTAATGACCAGCAGATTAATCATTGGACACGTGGAGCTGAGTCGCCATCAGCGCTGCTGTCATGACCAAGAGTCTCTCGCTGTAAAATGTCTTACAGAGCAAAAAGTTCAAAGGTCATCTATACTGTAGATACTGACAGCTGCAATCATTATATAATCAATATCTAACAATCAATTGAACTGAAATTAAACTGAGACATAAAATGCTTAACAGCAACCACTGGTGATTGGTTCTTTTAAATTCTTCATAAAAACTCATGATTTCATGGCATATAAAGAATATCCAAATTATTTAAGGATGAGATAGTCTGTTAAAGAAAAAATAAAGAATTCTGAATTTGATTTTACTAAAACAGTCAGTTGGGAAACCCTCATGTGGAGGATAAAGAGGTAGAAAATTGAGTGAGAGAGTGAGTCAGTTGGGAATTTTTTCCAAAGACAAAATAAGCAATTCTGAACTGACTCCAACCAAATGGGTCATTTGTAAACTTTTTCTTACACAAATTATACAATTTCATCTGAGGAACTAAGACAAGTTTTTAATTTTTGTTTTTTTTTAACTTTTCTTCAGACAAGTAAAACATTTTCAAAACTCTGTATGACCAAAATTGTACCTTGAAACCTTGAAATGACAAAGAATCAGAGTGTTTAGAGCAGAGGACCAGGCTTCAGCTGGTGAAGACTCCACACCTGCAGTTGGCAGCATTCAGCTGTCAGCCCCCGCTGATTTCCCACCCTGCCATAAATCGCAGCATAGTTTGGAAAAAGTTGTGGAAGAGGAGTGAGGTCCAGATGACCACAGTTCGGGAGATTCCTGTGAAAACATGGATGGCTCTGTTTCTGCCACGTTCACACCGTGTCTTTATGCCAGTTCAGGCCTGTTGCTCAGTGCTGAAAGAAATGGGCAGCACTCGCCTCTTGCTCTTTGAAAATTAAGCTGCCGTAGCACGCCCATCAGCCCATTGTGCACTGAGCAGGGAACCAAGCATTTGGTATTCTCAGCACAGAGTGGCTCTAAACTTCGGTCTTCACTGTGTGCATTAGGAACCCGGCCCACTGCCGTTCCAATTCTCTCCCTCGCCTTTCCAACTCAATCTTGTACCGTGCCCTTGCCGCTTGCCCCCTCCTCCATGCAAGCCATTTGCCTTTTTGCTGGTCATCACCCCAGAGGACATCTTGCTCCAGTTATGCTGTTATGTAGGAGACTTCTAGCAACCTGACACATCTCAACTACTGTCCCTGTGACCCAAAGTCAGCAGACGGGCAAGAACAGAAGCCATTTATATTTTCCTTTTGTCCCCTACAATCATCAAAGACGGCACAGAGGCATCTCACCTGTTTTCTAGTGAAAACGTCCCTTTCATAGCTGGCTTCTGTCACCGCTCTCTGCCTTGATTGGAAGGTAGCAGACCACAGTCCTGCTACTGTAATGTAATTGAGAGATTGTGATTTATTTACCCAACAAAACATCAGGCCTGTACCCATAACCGTGTCCCTTTGAGAAACTTTCATATATGAGACTCACACCTGCCATTTTAAGTCTACAATATCTTAAGAATATGTTCATGCCTTTATCCCACTGTTAGACAGGCTTTTCCAACAGGAAACTGAAGTTTGTAACCCACTCACTCTCCCACACAAAACTCCATAGAGAAAAATTTGTGATTTTGCAACACAGCAGAGAGGGGTTGTTCATCCACCGCTGCCTCTATCACTAAGTTCAAATCTTTTGTTTTATGACTTGTGTGTTTGAAATCCCTCATTCAGATTTACCCCAGTGACACAAAATGACCACAATGGGCAGCAGTAGACCAGCCACTCCTGAGTCCCTAAGAGCTAAAATCACTGATTTTCTTTATGGACCTTGGTGTGGGAGAGTGAGTGGTTAACAAACTTAATTTTCCTGTTGTAAAAGTCTGTCTGACAGTGCGATAAAGAACATATTCTTAAGATATCGCAGACTTGATGACATAGATTTTATAAAGTGAGTCTGTTTTTCTATTTGTCAGTACCTCATACAACTTTGCTGTATAAATCCTGAACTGTCACATTAAATTTTCTTTTTCATTTTCAATTTCTCTGAATACAGAACTCTCTCTTCATTTGGAGTCTTCTTGCTGTCTTCCCCACTTTTTTTGTTTTCTTCCTCATGTAAAGATTGTTCATATGCTTTCGTGCAGAGACCTGCATCCATCAGTCCACAGGAGACAAGTCCACATGGCTGAGTGACACTGTGGAGCCTTGTCAAGTCCAGGCGTCTTCATGAATGTTTTCATCAGCTTAGCGAAAACAACATGTGAGCATCAGCCACTCTGTAGCATAGACTGTGTTGTTTAAGCAGCAAACAAGCAAATCCACCACCAGTGCTTGTGTTTTTTTATAAGGAAATATGAAATAAGTGAGCAGAAATATTTGCACCTCAAAACTGAACAGTTGATTTTGAATAATTTAACGGGGTGTAGTTTATTTTAAGTAATATGTGAATTTATTTTGGTAAATCCAGAGGTGTGCTTCTTTTTCATGTCTTATCAATACAGACTTTTTTGTCAGCATTGACAATTATTGATCTAACAGCTGTCATGTTGAATTGGGTGATCCACAAGGCTCAATTGTTGGGCCCCTAACTTTTTAAACATTTTTTAATTTTCTTTAAGCAGTTGTGACCAATACTGATTGGTATAGCTATCTTTCCACTTAGTAGAACAACCATTAGGAGGCACTGCTCTCTCTCGCTGAACCAGTCTAGAGAAGGAGCAGAAGTCTAGTTCTCTCACAGATCAAGTCATTTACATGATGATGAAATGTTAATATGGAGGTTTTCTTAAGTCATTAACAATTAAAATATGTCACCTACCTCATCTTTAATCAAACACTGGAATACTGCTGAGTTAGCAGAGGATTGCTGCTGACTCATGTGTTTACCCTGTCTGATAGACAGCCTGTGAGTGATGGACAGAGCTCGAGGTGGAGACACTGCTTCAGTGTGTTCAGACCCCATGGGGGGGCCACCAGGGCCCCAGAGGCCCCGCAACAAATCTCCCAATTGTATTCCCCCAAACGCTCCCCAGAACATGCCACATGATCCTTATCAGTCTGCCTTTAAAGTAAATATACACCCCAACATACATTAACATAAATTATCACAGTGCATTAGGCCACGGTGGTGACTGCAGCTAAATGCAGCTTTATTTGTCAAGACACTCACTATGTGTGTCTGTGTGTGTGTAACAGTCGTGCTCCAGGTCAAAGCCCCGTCATCTTTGCCAATGTTGCTAAAGTGGCCTCAAACACCATCTCAGAGTTCAGGTTTGTATGAAGACAATGAGTGATGTCAGTCATTGAGCAGCATTTTCACATTCAGCTCTGAAGGCACATGGAAAAGAGTAGAGCTCTTTAATAGCTGCCGTCTTGAACCGGTGCCATCTCTCTCACAGAACACTGTGTGTGTGGTACTCATGTTAACACGTGCTATTACCAGGTCAGTCCATCATCAGAAACAAGTGAGGCTAAATTAACGTTGGCAGTGATTTTTGATTCACTATGTAAATGTGTGGCTTTGAGTGAACCAAAGGGGGAAAAAACACATTAATACACACATTTACAGTATCCTTTTATTTTGAACCACATTCTTGTTCATACTCCAGTGTGTTCATTCATAAAACTGTTAGAACTCCATCACCGACAAACCATCAGCTCCACCACAACTGCTGTACATGTTTTTGGTGGAACTAGAAATTATAAAAATATAAAGTCAGTTATGATGAGGACATTAGCGGTAAATATTGTTTCTGCACAAACGGCACTCTCTAGTGATGTCATCAGTTGGTTTGTGTGCTTCCATTTTGAAGGTTTTCCAGTTTGTTCAGTGGCATTTTAGATTTTTAAAAAGAAAATTGACCAGGAGCGAGCTTACTTGTTGTTGCTATACTTAAATAAATGCAGTAAAAACTCAAACCAACCATTCTTTGAAGTGTTTGAGTAAAAGAAATTGGATTTAGAGATGAACTAAAAGTGTTTGCATCCTGAAATGGTTGAACCTAATTCCTCCATGTTTTTGTGGAAGTTTGATTTTTGCTGCTAAACTGCTGAACCATCAACGCAGCAGTCATTCTCTGTGACCTCTGGAAGAAAACAAAAAGTAAGCTCATTTATCTTTCAGCTTTGTTATAGTTCTGAGCAGCAAGTCGAGCTTAAACCGCAACCACATGGCTCCATCCAATAATCTGCTAAGTGTAAGGTTATAGAGAAAATGATTTCACACCAAATCCACACTAAGACAGTAATGGCATTTCATCCCCCTTCACAAATTTGCTTAAGTCTCTTAATTATATGAGAGGTACAGTGTTTTGGTGAGCACCTTCTTCACTGATGAAGTCACTCATACCAGGAGATTAAGCCACTGTGAGGCCCTGACCTGAAAAACAGCAGTGTGTCTCACTGCTGACCCATGATGTGAGGCAGGTGAGATGGACTAAGATGCCTTCACCTTATATGTCAGTATTTTTCATGAGCTGAGAGGAAAAAGAAAACAAAACAAACAACCCAATCCAGACCAGGTTTGAGAGAAAAACAAAGCTGACTTGGTCTGATAGAACGCTGCTGCCTCTACTGTTAGCAAGTTCATAGCAGCCTGGGTCCAAGCAGAGTCCCGATTAAAATGAAGTACAGCGGGTGCTTGAAACAGGAGAGTAGTTTTGTTCTGACAGTTTGACGTGAAGGAAGAGTGACGCAAAACAAACTCACAGAAGGGGGACACATATGTCCTCTTCAACTTTGAGATGGGCCACAACCAGAATCCTGTTATTCAGGATTCAGTTTTCTCATTATGAAGTATTCTTTTCTGATGATTTATGACCCGTGTTAGACTCAGTGGAAATGGACGACATCCTACTGTATTGCTTGACCAAACAGCACTGGTGTCCATAAAATTCAGTGAGGTCACACTTTAGAATTAGATCTTGATTTTGACCAAACTACACAGAAACATATTCCTATACAACCACTAATATAGGTTTGTTTGTTTTTTTTTGTTATTAACAAAAATTTTGAAAACATTTTTCAAGGTTAGTATGCATTTTGATAGGAATCTGTATCTGTATACACATTATTAAAACATTAATCTACAGAAAAATTCATCAAAATCTGTTCTGTATTTTCTGAGTTATTCTGCAATATGCTAAAATTCTTTAAAAAGAAAATATTGTTTATGACATAAATGGTCAGATTTTGAACATTTTAACTTGTTAATTCCACGTAAAATAAAACTATGGACATGTTTTGTCATTTACTGCAAGAGGGAGCTTGAGGTCTGACTCTATTTTGTCAGTGATTTGAAAAGTAATTTCTTCCACTTGCAACTGCTTAGATCATTTAGCATGGTTAGCATAGCCCTAATCTGTGTGAGAATAATGCTTTGTATGTGGGTTGACAGTAATGTGTTGGGCAGCAGCAGGCTTTATAGTGTTTGTAACTTTCAAAGATGTTGCAGGCTGCATCCACACTACTCCATGTTTGTTTAAATATGTATAATCTCTGCTGCTTGCCACACAACCCTAGTATTTTTTAGCCTTGTAAACAGAGAAGTTTGTTTTGAAAACTCCAGGTCTGTGTTTTAGTCTGGATGGCCCAAAACTAATGTTGAATTTTCACCATTTTGTTCCTCGTTATTAGAACTTCCTGAAATGAATCAAACAACTGCAGAGGAGAGAGTCAACTTCCTTTTACACCTGAATGGTCATGTGACATACTACAGGTGTCTTAGTGTAGATGCAGATTACTGCTATATGGAGCTGAAAATGTTGTGTGGATGTTATGTGGTATCGTGTTTCCATGTGATAGTAATAAAAAATTTGTGAGACCACCAACAGCTCGTACCCTTCTACAAACCAGTGTTGCTGTTTTTTGCTGGAGTCAGCCTGACCACGCCCACCTGAGGTAGCAAGTCGATTAGCGCCACTCATGATCCGGTTGGTTTTTGTCGTCAGTCCTCCAGTCTGGAGTGGATGAGGCAAACCTGAGGACAAAAACAAGAGCTCAGTGTGCTCCCACTCTCTACCCCCAACCTCAAATTTTCCTCCTCCACCAATCTATCAGGCCGAGCATGACACAAGAACTGCAGCCCCTGAATGTCAGGGCAATCAGAGACTCAATCAAAGCGGGAACCACACTTCCAACATATGTGTGCAGGAGTTCCCTGAGGGCCCCAGATCTGCAGAACTAATGAGAGAGAATATATGTGCTCCACAAGTACAGACCCGAGAGAGTCGCAGCAGCAGAAACACCTTAAATCAGCCAAAACCACTCTACGCTGTTTCTTCACTTTAACCCTTTATTCAGAGAAGATCAGCAACAAGAGCCAACCTGCCTGGACATGACCTCTGAGCAGGAAAAACAAACGAGCTGGGAAGGGCACTCAAATGAGAATGAGCTTAAATAACATTGATGTAAGCCTGGAGAGACATGCGGCCTGATTTAGATAATGGATGTCCCTCTTTTTTTTCCTCTTTAAATTACTGTCAATTATTCACAAGAAACATTTCAAGTAAGAACACAATGCTTAATTGGAAGTTACCAAGAAAAGCAAACTGTCCCCCATTGTTCCGTTTTGCAACTTGCTTTGTCCTACTTTCCTCAGGCTGTGGGTGCAACAATAGAATCGTTAGAAAAAATGTGAAAAATTAAAAAAGTGGTAGAAGAGGAGGAGGAGAAGGATGAGGTGGAGGAAAGGTGTGAGGTAACAGGTATGCATCCTGAGAGATTTATTTGTATTCAGCATCAAAGTTGGTGGTCAAGTAGAGCCTGTGTGTTTTCTTAACCCCATTCTTGATGCTCTAATGCTTTTGGTATGTGTCTCTGTGTGTGACCTAGAAACACGGATAATCTTCAGGCTTAATAAGGCAACAAAAATGGCAGCTTGCTCACTGCACACTTATGAATGAGGCCCTCATTAACAGAGGTGCTGATGGTCCAGTGACAAACACTCCATCTTAGCCATTAGATTAACTTCATGAATAGTCATAAGGCCGACACATCATTCCCATGAACTCTCTGTGGTATGAATATTCTAATGAGGCCAGGCTGCTTCTCTGTCTCTCCCCACACCAAGCTTCTTCTTCTTCTGCTCATGAATATTCACAAGTGGAGGACGCTTGTCAACGGTGTGGGTCAGTTTGACGCGGTGATCCAGCAGCAGCTCAGGCTTAACCAACCATCTGGAGCATTTATGGAACATAACGTGCCACACCTCCTCTAAAAAATGAACTACATCACCAGTGACCACCATCTTTAATTGGATAGTTTATGTTTTTTGAAGTCAGTGCTGACTACCTGGAACCAGCCTTGGCTGTCAACAGAGACACAAGAAAATCTTTAGCTACTTAACAAGCGTATCAGCTCATAAAATCGACATCAGCTTAAGTCTATAATATGTTAATATGTTCTCTGCTTTATCAGACTGTTAAACAAACTGAGATAAATGCTGAGTGATCTTCCATTTTAGACATTTGCATTTTTACATCCATCACACCTGCAAAGAAGTAAATCCAGAAACACAGAATACTGATGTAAAAACACATAATACATACAAAAAATACATAAATACAAACTCAAAGAAGATGCAATAATTAAGGTGATGAAGTTGTTCTGCTCTTCCGTCGCACCAGAGGATGCCTAATACACATCACATTAAAATCAAATTCTTCATTATCACGTTTTTTGTATAAACAAACTGTTTTGACCATTTATGGAGGAGTTGTTGTTGTGAGACTTTGAGGCTGTGACTCATCATCATGAGCTTCGTCACTAAAATATCACACTGTGATGTCCATAAGTGTTGTGGGGCAGTACAACAGGGGACAAATGCCTGCAATGTGAGTCAGGAACGACAACAACAACAATAACAACAGCATGGAGACGAGGAGGAAACCAAAGGACTCTACTCCTGTGGATTTGAGAATCCACACCTGGAACCTGGAAATACACAGAGAACATTCAGGCGAGGAACATTCAACCAAACACCAACCACTTTTCTTCAATCATTTTTCTTCTTTTTTCACATGTTTTTGTAAAGTTCATACATTTTTCAAAGCTGCCTGGACTCATTAACTTTCACCAAAGTTGTTTAAGTGAGTTTTATTTGTTTGTGGGGAACACTGTCTTATCATGGAGAAGTGCACCGACTAATATGGAGGCACAGTCCTGTTTTACCTCTGATTAATATTTTCACTTCTCACAGAGACTCAAAAACATACAGATGCTAAGTTATTTTCATGACCAAATTAATTTTTCATTTTCATTAATTCATTTTCATGAATTAATTCAAATATATAATTAAAAAAGCCAAATTACAAAAATATAAAATAAATCGCAATCATGACACGCTAAATATAACATATGTTATGATTCACCCGTGTCTCCTCCCTCCTCTCCACCCTGTCTCTGCAATCACCTCACCTGTACTATTAGTGCAGCTGCCTCTAATCATCTCATCAGTGACCCTCCTTCAAATGCTGCTGGATTGCAGCATCTTGTCACCAGTTCCTAACCCTGCGCTCTCTGGGTTTTGCTACTGAGTGATCCTTTGACACCAACTTTGCCAATTTTTCTCCCTCTCGAATTCCTCCCTCTGCTGATGTCTTCAGGAGAGTGGTTTGTGCACTGTTTTTTTTAAATCGCTGTTTGGATTGTGTGTTGCTGTCACTGCCATTACCACTGCTGCGAAATATTCACTGCTTTTGTTAATTTCCGTCACCATTGTCACCTTTACTGTCCCCATCCTCGTCCAGAGCCGTACACTCTCTCCACAGCCTGGACTCTCACATTGATTAGATACAATATTAAACCTGTAAGAGATTAAGGGAAAAATTATTTCTGACTTTTATTTATGTCAGAAAGTCAAAAATTCTTTTGTGACAAAAGATTATTTTATTTAAGTCTAAAATACTAATATGTACAAGATGCTTAATATCTTAAAACTATAATTAACCAGATAAATATATTGTATATCATATTTACAGATGCTAAATCACAGTTATTATTTAAAAGACTGAATTACAAATGAGCATGTGAGATTTATTTGAGCGACATTTTCTCATATCTTAGTGTTTTTGACTAAAATTTAATTAAAATCTTTTACTCAGATTTTTTTTATTCTGGCCTTTAATTTGTCATTAATGATCTATATGTCAGAGTTACAGGAAGAAAAATGAAGTTCATTCCAACTTTTCCTGTATAAAACAACAATTATATACAGACATAAAACACATTATTTTAAACCTTATTTATTACCTTGTAATACTGAGCTGGAAAAAAAAAATTAATCTATATTGGTCAATTTAAGCTCTGATAAATGTGCCAACTTTTCTGGCAGAAATCACCTTCCATGGAGTTAGAGTTGCATTTACAGCATGTAAAAGTTTCCATCTCTGTGCTTCCTTACATTGAAGTATTATATATGTATATGTGTGTGTGTGCGTATATACATATAAAATATTGCACAATAAATATATAAATAAATACACGTGTGTGTGTGTGTGTGTGTGTGTGTGTGTGTGTGTGTGTGTGTCAATAATGTCCCACACATTATTGAAAACTAAAAGGACGGGGGGAACTATTGTCTTCGAGGAAGAAATGTGGTCAGAAAAAATTGATTGTGATCGGTGATCACTTAAATATTTGGTGAAAATAATCATAGAAAAACAACAGTAGAACTCAGGACTATGTTAAATAGTGAAAGTAAGAGCATTTCCACACGCACAATGTGAAGGGAACTCAAGGGATTGGGACTGAACAGCTGTGTAGCCTTAAGAAAACCACTAATCAGTGAGGCCAATAGGAAATTTGCTAGGAAGCATAAAGACTGGACTCTGGAGCAATGGAAGAAGGTCATGTGGTCTGATGAGTCCAGATTTACCCTGTGAGTGATGGGAGCATCAGGGTAAGAAGAGAGGCAGATGAAGTGATGCACCCATCATGCCTAGTGTCTACTGTACAAGCCTGTGGAGGCAGTGCAATGATCTGGGGTTGCTGCAGTTGGTCAGGTCTAGGTTCAGCAACATGATGTGCCCAAAGAATGAGGTCAGCTGAAAACCTGAATATACTGAATGACCAGGTTATTCCATCAATGGATTTTTTCTTAATTTCCTGATTGTGAGAGTGGTTCAGGGACCATGAGACATCATTTTCACACATGGATTGGCCACCACAGAGTCCAGACCTTAACCCCATTGAGAATCTTTGGGATGTGATGGAGAAGGCTTTGAGCAGTGGCCTGACTCTCCCATCATCAGTAAAAGATCCTGGTCAAAAATTAATGCAACACTGGACGGAATAAATCTTGTGACATTATATATATAATCTTGTGGCACTGTTTCAGAAGCTTATTGAAACAGTGCCACAGTGAAAGTGTCTAAATCTAAAGGCGGTCCAACAAAATATTAGAGTGTTTGACCTTCGCGTCTTTCTTTTGGCCAGGCAGTGTATATATCTGTGTCTACTTTCCTGTCAAAGCTGAACTTGGACATTTTGTCATTCCTGTGCTTCTATACGTCGACTCCACCCTAAAACAGCACTTCGTATACGGATCACTTAATCTGAAATCATTTTAAAAACTATGTGACCTTCAGAGCAACTGTTACTAACCATCATTTGTTATGAGTTTGAGCTGTCAATCACCTGGTCACTTAGTCACACATTACCCTCCGGGTCACTGTGTGTTACACTGACTTTAATTTAACATGGAAAAGAGTGGAGCTGATAAGGCTCAGGATGGAGCTGCTGATGCCTCGGGTGAAAGAAAAAAAAACCTGGAGATGCACCGTGCATATTTTGATAAGTGCAGTGGAACATTCCAGTCATTCTCCACCATAAACTCCTGAGAAGGAGCAGAGGAGGCCAGAGGCCACGCCCTCTCTGCAGCTGCTATCCCTGCATCTCTGCCATGTTTTCTCTGTTTAATGCCCACTCAAAGTTGGTGTCCATATCACAGGGCTCGATGCTGAAAGTTCCCATACACGAAACGATGGAAGGCACTTACACGTGTTTATGTTTCTGCTGCAGTGACTCGGCGGAAAAATGCTGGATCACCCACATTTCGAGCAACCAGAGTCAAATTCTTGACTTAATTTGGTAACAACGCAGTTACACTGTAAACATTCAGGAATAAAGGGAAAGTCCAGGGGTTTTTTTGTATGAAGTACTGACACATGTGAGGGCCACCTGCACTGAAAACCATGGGCTCAATCAAAAAATAGATTTTAACCACTTAACAAAAGATTTGGCTGATAACATCTGTCATCTTAGGTTTACAATATCTTAAGAATATGTTCAGGTCTTTATCTCACTGTTAGACTTTTCCAACCCAACAGGAAACTGGTTTGTAAACCACTAACTCTCCCACACCAAAGTCCATAGAGAAAAAGTGATTTTAGCTCACTTTAGCTTGTGGGAACTCAGGGGCTGCTGGCCTACTGCTGCCTCATGTGGTGAGTTTGTGTCACTGAGGCAAATCTGAAGGAGGGATTTCAAATACCAATTAAAAAAATAACACATTAGGACTTGCTGATGGAGGCAGCGGTGGATCAACCACTCCTGTAAAATCACCCATTTTCTCTATGGACTTTGGTGTTGGAAAGTGAGTGGTTTACACTTCTGAGATATAATTTTTATAAAGCAAAAGAGTGTGATTTTAGACCTTGATTTTTAAATTTTGACTACCAAAACCCAAGTCCATGTGGACGTTTGTAAGAAAATTTAAAGCATTCTATTGGAGCTTTGTTGAGATACACAAGAATCAGATGGACGGCCAACAGTCCACAAAACATTCAGGCATACAGTGCCAGCACCTGGCTGCACCCTCTACATTCAGAGTTGTACCAAAAGTTTCATGAAAATTCTATTTTGTAGTTTTTCGGTAATCCTGCAAAAATCCAAACCAATGGACAAATGGACCTAAGATAAATGATAATGATGTTGGACTGTAACATGAGAATAATCCATATGTTAATGAAAGCTGTGTGTGTCAACAAGTACACCATCCTTGATAAATACTTTATAATGTGTGTGTAATGTTGAAAATATTGCCATTATCTCCATTATCTGTGTTTCCCTGTGGCACATTCCTCCACTTGCTAATGTAAAAGTGAATGTTACTGCTTCCTCTGCTGCTGCAGAGCTGCAGTTCTTGGAAACACAAGACATTTTTCACCTGAGGTGAAGTCACACTGAGTGATGGAGCTTAATGACCCATGAAAATATGAGTATTTTAACATGAAAAGTTGTCCTTTTGTTGCACATCTTCTTCCTTTCTTCTTCTTCTTCCTTGTGTGAAAAATTCTGTTTCTTCTTCCTCATCTTGAATTCTTGTCGTTGGCCTTGAAATACCACATTTCTTCTGTGAGTGCATCAACTTTCCTCTGATTTTCCCTCACATGAGAACTCCTGTTGAAATTGTCAGTGTTCCACGGGAACTGTGGTGGGTGGAGCAGCCTCTTGTGTCTCCTGAGTCGGACAGTCATGTGACTGTGGTCGGGTTTTCCATAAGTATAAACATACATCCCTCACCGACCTACAAACACTGCACGCTGCAGACGTAGGAACATCCTATGCTCTGAAAAGCTGATGATTTATGAGGCTTTGATTACAGACCGATCAGTTAGTGACTTTTAAATCAAACTGACAGGCATATAAAATCATTCATCATCAGTATAAAAAGACAATCAAAGACTGTATAGCAACTTAATCAATGACTGTATGTAGAGACGATCACTTACTTTATGTAAGGTTGATCATTGACTTTGTATTAAGATGATCAGTAATTGTATATAAAGTTGATCAGTAACTGTACATAAAGACAATCGTTGACTGTATATAAAGACGATATGGATGATCAATGACTGTATATAAAGAGGATCAATAAATGTATATAAAGACGATCAATGACTATATAAAGACGATCAGTGACTATATAAAGACAATGACTATATAAAGATTTTCAATGACTGTATATAAAGAGGATCAATAAATGTATATAAAGACGATCAATAAATGTATAGAAAGATGATCAATGACTATAAAGACGATCAGTGACTATATATAAAGACGATATGGATGATCAATGACTATATAAAGACGATCAGTGACTATATAAAGACAATGACTATATAAAGATGATCAATGACTGTATATAAAGAGGATCAATAAATGTATAGAAAGATGATCAATGACTATGTAAAGACGATCCGTGACGATAGAAAGATGATCAATGACTGTATTTAAAGACAAACAGTGACTGTATATGAAGACGATTAATGATCGTATATAATGATGGTCATTGACTTTATATAAGGACAATCGGTAACTGTATATACAGACAATCAAAAAGACAGAGGGTGTTGCTCGTTACCAGTTTTGCAGCCAGCCAGCAGGAGGCAGCTGAAATGACTGTGTCCTCTGTGTCGGTGCAGTTTATTCGGGAGGTGTATCGACTTGTAAACACACCCTCATACACACGGTATCATTATTGTTTATAGTTGTGATTTACAGCAGGTAAACAGCGACTTGTTTTTATTGTGTAATTGTCTGGAGTGTGTTTTTAATTTTGAACTGACGTGCGATCATCATCATCACCATGTGATCTGAGCTCCTATTTCCAAACGTTGGCCGCGGGCGACAGCCACTCTACGCCGTCAGTCATCGTAAACGCATGATTGATAGCTCCTAACCTCTCCCAGTCCCGAAACAAATTACATCTGCAGCTCTGTCTCATAACTCAGCAGGAGCGAGTACACCGAGTCCTGGTCCTCATGAGTCCTTCACTGTCAGAACACAAACCATTTCAAGCTGCCGGGTTTCCAACCTCACTGTCGGTTGTTCACTGGAGGTGGGAGCGTGCGTGCGTGCGTGCGTCGTGCAGCAGCGCCGCCGCCGCCAGCCCTGCTCATTAACATTCCTGTGTTTATTCCTGTATTTTGTGGTGATCCTGCTGATGCCAAGCAACATGATCAAACAGCTCTCATGTGCCACCTGACATCACCACAGAGTCACAGCTCTGTAATCTACTCTTATCTCCTGCACATGCCTGCAATGACCACTAAGCTGCTTTGGGTTGTATCAAATTAATATTCACATCGCATATGTGACATGTCACTGTTAAACAGACTTCTCCAACAGGAAACTGAAGTTTGTAGACCACTCACTCTCCTATATCAAAGTCCATAAAGAAAATCGTTGATTTTACATCACAGCACACATGAGTTGCTCAAATGTGTTATTGTGTGACTTTTTGAAATCCCTCCTTCACATTTAGCTCAGTGGCACAAACTGACCACAGGAGGCAGCAGTAGACCAGCAGCTTCTGTGTCCCCGCAAGCTAAAATCACTGGTTTTCTCTATGGACTTTGGTGTGGGAGAGTGAGTCGTTTACAGATAAAAGTCACTGAGATAAAGCAGTGGACATTTTCTTGAGATATTCTAAACATAAACTAACATTGATTTTATCAAATGGCTAAAATCAGCTGGCATTATCCTCTTTAACTTTTTTGTCACGTTATATTTATACTATTCTTACTTTAAATACATCCTCAGTGATTTATAATCAAATGAACACTCAGGAACTTCCAGTTGTACTGATTGATTACTGCAGCTGTTTAGCGTGAGTCTCTCTCTGACTTTCTGTTTCACTGCAGCTTCAGGAAAAACACACAACAGGTACTTCATCCCTCCATCTTTCTCTTTGTTTCTCTGTGCGTCTCATTCCTGTGCAGCAGCAGCAGCAGAAAATGTCACCGTTGACTCATGCTCATCACATGTCAGATTAGGAGGCCACTGTTTTCTCTCTAAAATCATCTCTCCATATCTCCTCAATGCATTATTTTTAAACGTTGGTGATGAGACCTGTTTACAAGCACAAACTCTCTTCCCGGTGGCAAAAGACACGACTCCACGGGTCAAACACTTGACCCTTGAAGTCCTGCTGAGATTAGCTCAGGTATAATTAGGAACCTTTTAGTGGGCACATGGAGTTCTGAAAAAGAACAACCTGTTCTTCCTCCCTGCCCTAAAGGAAACTGCTGCTGCAGAGACAAAACCTGGAAAAGCATTTCTAAAAATCTCTCTTTTAGTAATTAAAAACATTGTTAGCGTATGGATGAGATGATATGAGATGTCCAAACTCGGAGGAGTAAATCTCTTTTCTTAAATATTTGTATTATTGTGGCTGTTGAGTGAAAAATCAAATCCACAACCAGGATTTTTACATGTTTTACGTGTTAAAGTAAATTAATGAATGAATGATTTTTTTTTTTATTATTATTTTTAAATACTGAAGAAAAAAATGAAGATAAATATTTAATTTACAGATTTTTAAATGTTTTTTTTTTGATTGGTAAAAAAACCTTAGTAAATATGTTAAGTTTACATTTTAAATTACATTTGGTGCAATTTAATTAATTAATTTACAATATTAATATTAAAATATTGATATTTTTTATTTATTGTGAATATAATGACTTTTGTCATAATGTTCACATCTTTATCATTGATTGTTTGTATATAATGCATTAGATTTAATTTTATTCAACCTTTATTTATAACATTAATACACTTCTCTTTGCATATATCTTTTATCTTTATTTTTAATTTATTTTACAAATTTTTTAATCAGTTGTACAAATTTTTAAATTTTGTTTAATTTGTTAAATATTCACTTTCATGTCACTTTTTGTAACTTGTTCCATTTGATCTATATACATATAGGAAGTGCAGCTAAATACAAACAATATTTAATAAAACTAAAGCTGTTCTCGGTTCTCACATCATATGGTCCTCCTCCTCATAAATGTAAACAACCATGAGTGGAATTCATTTAAATCAACTTCATTAATTAATCTTTAAACTGTAAATCAGTGGCTGTGATTATTTTCTTGTTGTGACTGTTTTAAAAGTTTATTTCATGACTATAAATTTGAAATTGTATATTAAATAGGTGGTTTGCAATCAGCTGGAAAAACCCTGGGGCTGCTGCTTGTAATCAGGGGCAGAGAATTTTTGTGGGCTTTGACGTTTCTCGCTGGGAATCACAGCTTGGAGAAATGTGTAAACATGGTGGAGAGTCAGCTTCTTCTGCTGCTGAAGCTGCTGCTGCTGCTTCAATACACCGCTCACTGCATCAACAACCACATGTTCATACGTATGGTCATAAGAAATTTATTTCTCAACAATAACAAAAGACAAAAATATTTCAAAAGCATATTTATATGTTACATGGACTGTACAGAGACAAGATGGCGCCTACTTCACCTTCATCTAAATGATTCTGGAATAAACGCTAACAAAAAAGACAACAAAAAAACAGGAAAAACTAGGAATATTGAAGTAATCTGATGATAAAAAATATGAAATATCCATGTCTAGGTAGAAAATAGAAAAGAGCTTAAGCAGATAATGGACTGATATTATACCCTGATAACAGTGTTTAGGCCTCACAACAATATGACAGCGGCAGTGCCGTCGTTTAACAGCTCCACCTCTGGCCTCTTTGGTTCCATGATTAGGTATTATACATTTGAACAGAGCTCAATTTTTACTTCTATAAAAATAATGTCTTTATTTATTCAACGGCAGTTTCTATTTATTTTCTTTTATTTTTTATCATTATTACTAGTCTTCAGTGCAAATATTCTAACAAGCATTCACTTTGAAGAATAAGTGAGAGATTGGAGTGACGAGCAGAGTCGTGTCGGACAGGAGGCAGGGACAGCTTGTGTGTGTGTGCGTGTGTGTGTGCGTGTGTGTGTCATTACAGAGTGAGGAAATAACAGGTCATTGCTGCTGCTGTTTAACCTGAAAACCTCAAAGTGATGTCAAATTGAGTGAAGCTTCACACTGTGTCTCAAAGTATGTTTCGGTGCCAAATGGGCGGTGACAGAAACTCCTCCAGGACACTCCGTGACATGATCACATGATGGTATCGCCTCCTTTTACATGACACATGTTTGATTATAAAATAATGTAAGGCAAACTAAAGCTGGATTAAAAACCCAAAAGAAATGACTCAAACTAATTCAGTTTTGGCCATTAAAGCTGGGGAAGGTGACATGTATTTGTCAGTGTTGATCAGTAGTTACAAAAAAAACTTGTAAGTAAACAAAGTAAGGACTAAGGTGTGTTCACACTAAATGCCACGGAAATTTTCCATGTGATAATGTTACAAAGTCAATGCAAAGACACAAGTAGACACAAATGTCATTTGTGTCGTGAGATGCAAATCACATTTTGTTGAAATATTTAAACTTGAAAGAAAACTTTATGTGACCAGAATCTCAGCCAGTCAGTGCTGAGATTCTTCTATCGTCTCCATCAGACATGTAAATATGTGTGTCTTTTGATTCAAGCTGTTGCACATTACTTTGAACATAGTTAGCTTAGTATTAGGAATATTGACGAGTTGTCATCAGTTGTGTTTACTTGCGTTCCTCATCCAAGTAAACACAAATGATCTGTTGATGTGAAAATCATTTTATCTTCAGTGTGAATCTGCTCCTCAAGACTTAGTTTCTTGTTTTTGTAATGGGAGAGTTTTGCCAGTCACAAAGCAGTTCAGAGAGAAAGGGTGCCTCCTATTGGCTGTACTATTAAGCAGTTGCTTGAAAATGTCCTTTCGGTGTAAAAGTCGCAGTTCCAGCATTGGTAACCACTGTTGTTTATGCTACGAAAAAAACTTAAAAAATGGTTTCGAAAGAGGACCTAAGATTGAGCCTTGTGGAACACCACAATTCTAATGAAAATTTTTGTTTCAGTTACAAAAGAAAGAAGCAATTAAAGAAATGCAATTAACACATGTCAATGTGGGTGGAGCTTTTAGAGATGGAGAAAGGTCCTTAGGCCATGTGACACATGTGAGGCATGCACGCATGGTCATCCACATCCAACTACCCAGATGTTTTGAATTTATTTATTTATTTTTATTTTTTTTATTTTTTTTGTAAATTAAATAAATTATCTTTGAGTTGAGTCTTTAATGTCAGCGTCTCATCAGCTCCCCCTCCTGCCTCCGAGTTGACACTGACCCGCCCCTGCTCGCCACTCAGACTTTTCAAGTATTGGTGATAGTTTGTCACTCGAGCTTAAATCCAGCTTGTCTGGTTCATATTCTATACATTGCATAGCTCATGCGGCACTTGTTTCTTTCTTTTAACTTTCTTATTTTTGAAGGACTGTAGGGCAGTGGTATGCCACCTAGGGATCACAAAAGGCATTTCAATCTGCAAGTGCTATCTATGTGTGCGTCATCACTAAATCGAGCAATATGGCAACTTTTTACTGTCCTTGACTATAAAATGTAAGTGAAACATTTTCTAATTTGAGCATTTTTTAAAGATCTTTTCTTTAAA